>OU426949.1:20000000-21250000 GCA_911387765.1 Pyrgus malvae
TATTGGATTTTTTGTATTTGTTTTTATTTGAATGGAGTAGCAAACGAACATGCAAGCCACGTGGTAGTAAGTGGTGATAGCAGCCCATAATGTACACACTTCAAGCAAGACCGAGTTTTGCTTGAGACCGTTTACAGTTGCGCTGCTACTCCCAAGGCTGTTGAAGGCCTCATGTAACTGCAACTTTCCACTCAAAAACAATACAATTGCTTTACGGCAGCAGCGATAGTACTTCCCCGGGCAAACCATTAAAGTTCTAACACCTACTAAATTTGTAGCGAAAAGGACTTCAGTATCCTTATTGAATAAAACGTCTTGCTTACATGAGATACTAACTTTCAACAATCTTGAATAACACTCTGTTTATATACAAAAAATAGTGTGCAGGACTCTTAAAACGCGTTCTTAGGAAAATAGAAGTGTTTTGGCGGGAAATCAGAAAAGACATAATGTGCTTTTGTTTGATTTTCATTTCCTTGGTGTATTTTTGAGTGATTCGGATAAAGATGATGGCATATTGTTCGATACAGGTTAATTACAGTACACAAGTGCAATCTCCAAAATTCCATCTGACACGTTCTGGTAAAGTAGCAATCGCTTTACTTGAATGTATGACTGACTGATTACGGACGACTTACTGACTATTTTTACTCCGTCCAGCTTCCTTCAAAATGTCAAACATTGATGCAAAAATTATACTTGACGCTGGCAATATGCACAGAGTTTGCGATGCGATATGTAATTGAAGAAAAAAAAAAGTCTTATAAAAGTAAAAGCTAATAAATAAAACAGAAGTCACCTTTTCTCGTAGCACGTCGACTTCTTGCCGATTTTTCAATCCTTTTACATCTGAAATTTTAAAAAAATCATAGAATTTAGTACACAATAATAATTTAATAGACACAGATATGTATATACCAGTTCAGATTAAAATACAACATAGTGAGCGTGCATGACACATTGTGAAGTGTGCTTCACAGACAAAACGTGATTGTAGTAATCTGCCTTTTTTATTATATAATAAGTTTAAGGCCGCTATCCTACCTGCGCTTTACGCGTTAGCGCAGCGGCAACGTTTTAGCAATGCCAAGCCAACACTAGAAAAGCGGCATTGGGATAGCGGCCTAAAGCAATGAAGACATTGACACCCGTCAATGGAAAGTAGCCTGTCAAATTGAGTGGCTGATTTAACCAGATGGCTGCGACGGATACATTACTTTCTGGAAAATTTGATGCGAGGGGAGGAAAACACACACATTTTTAGCAGCGATAGCCGAGCGATGAAGACCACGGTCTCTAATACGGGGATACAGAGTTCAAACCTGTCGCGCACCTCCGACAAAGGAATTTTTTAAGTGCATATTTATTGCTACTCCATAGCGAGGAAAAATATTGCGATATTTAGATAATTCCTTTTATATAACGCATTTTTTAAAATAATAAGAGAAACTGTTTGGAACTTTGTTATAAAGGAAACACTGGATACGTTTGGATTTGGTATATTTTCTCTCACGCACCTTCGTGACAATTTTGTAATGGCCGCTTTATCGACTGTGGTTGCTAAAAGCAAGTTGACTTTCAAATTTAGTAGCCTTAACATAACGCCTCAACTTTTCGAGTGTTAACACTTGATTTTACTCCTCATAAAATTTCCGTACCGGGCCATAAAACTCAAATCGTTTCTTAAGAAGTAAACTCCAAAAAGTATATGCTCATATACTTTCTGCTCTATACTGTGTCCTGTTCATCTAGTCCAAATTACTTGAAAGAACGTTTTGAATTTATCGTGTCTTCCCATAATATCATTCTCATCATTGTCTCATTCTACATACTATGGCAAATCCTTTACCGCGTAATCTGTCAAACTATGGAACTCCCTACCTAATTCCATCAGACGAGCTCAATCCTTGGGTTTGTTGTTTTTGTCTTAATAAGTTTTTATCTCTATCCTCTTATCTCTCTCCTTTTGCTTAGTCCCTCCCTACCTGCACACTTGCGTTTACTCTCCTTTCCTTTTTCGCTGTCAGCTGTATCCTTGGTTGTCTCTGTGATTATTTGATGCTTCTTACCATTATTTCTATCCTTCTATTCTAAATGTGTATACAGTACCTATATTAATTAATGCACCCTACCATCGTATTTCGAATTGTCTTCCATATATATATTTCCTAATCGGTTGTTTGGAAGAGATTGCTATTTTTAGCAATAAGACCACCTTTTGCTTTCTTTTAAAATGTATCTTTGTAATCTATGTATTCCTTGTAGTAGTCTAAACTAATATTATAAAGAGGAAAGATTTGTATTTTTGTAATTAATAAACTCAAAAACTACTGTTCCGATTTCAAAAATTCTTTCACCATTAGAAAGCTACATTCATCCTGAGTAACATAGGCTACTTTTACGGCGGTAAAATGTTTCATTCCTACGTGGAAACGGGTAATAGGGTCAACGCGGTTAAAGCAACTGGCTAAACGCCTTTTATTTTTAGCAATGAAGCCTGGAATAGCACAAAGGCTATTTTTTATCCTACGGGGACCCATCAAACGGATCCACGCGGGCGAAGCCGCTGGCGGAAGGCTAGTGTGCAATAAAGAGTAATATATTGTATTGTAATAAGTTAGATACCGGGGTTGAGCAGGATGATGGCCTTGAGCGCGACGTACTCGGAGTGGTCCATGCGCAGCGAGCGCATCTTGAGCGACAGCTCCGACAGCACGCGGTCGAAGATCTGCCCCACGCCCGCCTGCAGCGCCGAGTTGCGGTGCAGCGTCATGCCTGCAAGCGACATAATACGTACAGTAGTACCCAACTGATATGGCTTACCGGTGTACCTGCGCAAAAAATGAATTTTCAAAGCGCGGGAAATGCTATTGACCAATCGGCACGCTCCACGCACCGCGCTTTTTTTCCTGTACCGCTATTGGTCGGCAGCTGCCGCCATGTTAGCAATTATTGGCACGAAGTGTAATTGTGCGGATGGGCGTGACTTGCGAGTGAGACGGAACTAACAGCTGCAGTATATTATGAACCTTAAAGTAGTGATCTTAGGTTGATTGTAAGTTTTAAGCATTATTTCGTTAATCTTCGGCGCCATGCTTTCTTTTCTGCGCGAACGAAGATTCACGACGCGCCATATCTGTTGGGTACTACTGTACTTACGTTATAATATGTTTACGACTCTCATCTCAGCTCGATTAAATCATTCAAAAATATTATTATCACTGGAGGTATCAATCTAATTTCAAAAAACATCGAACAATCGTATGAATCACTTAACAGAACAAATTACCTTTTTTCTACAAGAGATTCTACTAAGCTTTCTAGTATCATTTTGTGATGAAATTCAGTAGAGAAAAAAGATCTGCAAATGTAGCTATAGTAAATACAACTATAACAGACCATTCAACAGTTGTCTTGAGCTTGGCGAAACTTAAAAAAAACATAAATAACTCCAAATCAGTCCAAATTGTTGATTATAATAAAGCTCTGACCATCTTAATAAATAAAAAACAAGGGGTTGCACTCTGGTAGTGCCGGCAGAAGTGAAACTTGAACATTAACATAGTGTATTTTTGATATTTTGGAATGGTTAGGGCATAAGAATAAATAATAATTACATAGAACGGAATCTCCTTTGACCGGGTAGAAAACGCCGCTATTTTTATACCTACTTCCCCCTTCACCTCGTTACGCCCCTCTGTCGCCCAGGCGTGTTGACAGGGTTGTCAACTGTTAATACTGCTTTTTTTATAGATAATATAGGTAGCTAAAATATAAGTTTTCCTTTACTTAAAAATCATTATTTTAGTTTAGTATTACAAAGTATGAGAATTATAAATACTTACCTACACTATAAATACCTGCTCATGAATAATAAATTATTATGAGTACCATACCAAATGAAGCCATTTAAGTAAGTATTACTTACCTACATAGGTGTAAGTACTTACGTAGTGTAGGTTTAAAATAAACGAATTACATATTAAGTATAACGTGCGTGCGCCAGTGCCGCGGCGCCGCAATCGCGAGGCAAAACAATCGAGAAAGGTTCAATGACCGATGGCGGGGGCTATTAAAAAATATTTTGGCGACATGTTAAAATGCTGTAGTTATCTAACTTTTTTTTTTATAATTGAGTGAAAGTGAAACAATTGGCTACACAAAAAGAACTGGTCACATCCTTTTGATAAATTAGGTATGGAAAAGGAATAATATTTAAAAAATAGTACTTATCTCGCATCATCTTTGGGCAAACTAAAAAAACTTAAGTTTGGCATTGTTTTAGAATTGTTTGCACAACCAAACATACCACATTAACTTGGCGCCGTTATTGTAATTGACGCGCCCGTCCGAGACAGCCCGTCTTCAGTAGTCGGTTTAGCCGAAATTAAAGTGTAGGCTAATATCGTGACCTTGAGCCCGTTTTGAGCGGGAGTTTCCGTTCTCGTAGTATTATTTATTCTTATGCCATAACCATAAGAATAAATAATAATAATATTTATTCTTTAATTGACCAACATGTCAGGCATAAGAATAAATAATAATTACATAGAACGGAATCTCCTTTGACCGGGTGGAAAACGCCGCTATTTTTATACCTACTTCCCCCTTCACCTCGTTACGCCCCTCTGTCGCCCAGGCGTGTTGACAGGGTTGTCAACTGTTAATAATGCTTATGTCTATAGATAATATAGGTAGCTAAAATATAAGTTTTCCTTTACTTAAAAATCATTATTTTAGTTTAGTATTACAAAATATGAGAATGATAAATACTTACCTAATCTATAAATACTTATAAATAATATTACTTAATAAGTTATAAGTACCATACCAAATGAAGCCATTTAAGTAAGTATTACTTACCTACATAGGTGTAAGTACTTACGTAGTGTAGGTTTAAAATAAACGAATTACATATTAAGTATAACGTGCGTGCGCCAGTGCCGCGGCGCCGCAATCGCGAGGCAAAACAATCGAGAAAGGTTCAATGACCGATGGCGGGGGCTATTAAAAAATATTTTGGCGACATGTTAAAATGCTGTAGTTATCTAACATTTTTTTATAATTGAGTGAAAGTGAAACAATTGGCTACACAAAAAGAACTGGTCACATCCTTTTGATAAATAAGGTACGGAAAAGGAATAATATTTAAAAATATTACTTATCTCGCATCATCTTTGGGCAAACTAAAAAAACTTAAGTTTGGCATTGTTTTAGAATTGTTTGTACAACCAAACACACCACATTAACTTGGCGCCGTTATTGTAATTGACGCGCCCGTCCGAGACAGCCCGTCTTCAGTAGTCGGTTTAGCCGAAATTAAAGTGTAGGCTAATATCGTGACCTTGAGCCCGTTTTGAGCGGGAGTTTCCGTTCTACGTAGTATTATTTATTCTTATGGTTAGGGAATAATTTCACACGGATTGCTTTTATTATTAGTATTATTTTTCATCTAGTATTTTCAGTAGGTTTTCATCTAGTATTTTTTTTATAATGTACTCACTCATTTTCTTTCACTATTTCTTCGTCACTTTTTTCATTAATAGATGCACTTTGTTCAATGTCCATATTTTAAATACTTGGTGTAAACGAATTTTACAAGTATAGACAGTCGAGCCGTCATCAGCTGTGACCCCTCCGTCTTGGTCTAAGAGCCGGTGAAGATCGACCTTCACCGATCTAATAACTCGATGAGACATATTTTTTATCAAATATAATTTATAAACATACATGCCTATGATAACTTGCATAATAATATCGAAAAGTGTTCATAGCTATTTTCAATATAATTAATTTTAATCAATTATCTTTCATCACCTCAATCTTGTCATAACCGAATGAGTTTTATCTCAATTGATAGTTTTTAACACACAGAATATGCCTTGATTAAAAGTGCAAGGCAAATAATGCTGTAATTTGTTAATTTCAGAGCAACATTAATAATAGGTAAATTTATAGTATTTTTTTTATAATTTGTGTATTATTACTTTTTTAAGTTCTTATAAACTAAGACAGACACAATTTTTCTGCCCCGATAAATGTGCCTACTTATATTATATTTATATAAAATTCTCGTGTCACAATGTTAGTTACCATAACCCTCCGAAACGTAATGAATAGTTTTTTTAGTTCTTTCAAAGATTGCCGTAACAATATGGTACTCTTTAAATCTAGGTCTGACATTGTACTATTGTTGTTTGATCCCAAAACCATTCGCTGAACATTCCACTTAGTAAGCTGTCTAAAATTATACCTAACCTAATCTTAAAATTCAATTCTTCTCCATAAAAGTGTGGCCAGTACAAACTTACCAGGCATTAGACACATGAGCTGAGGCGGCGCCACTGTCCGCGTGCCGTCCATATTTTCTCGGTCGTCTTCAAGGTACTGAAACGTAATGGATAAAATGTTGAAAAAAATTGTTCTACTTCCAGCAATGTTTTCTAACTGTACCTTTCCACCGAAAAAGTATAGTGCAGCAGTGATACTTCCCTGGAACCATTAAAGTTCTTCCACTTTTTTTTTTGGTATCGGGGGGGACCTTCAAAATGTACCCAACACCTTGGGAGAGGGTGCCAGGTTATGTGGGATTTGACCGCACTAAAATACCCTTGATGGCTGCCTCTGCGCTTGGGGAGGACTCCGGGATCTCCAGTGGAACGCACCGGTGTCCTCCACGCGCGACGCCCCAGAAAGGGCCCATCTTCGGGACCATTCACCATCCGATGCTTACGGCGGCATGCGGCCACGCACACACCGCCGCCCTTCACGGGGCTGTTGGCTGAACGGATCGAGCTCCCACTCTCACCACCCACAACCTCGGAAGCCCCCTTTATGTATCTAACGATCGGGCAGGGAATACCGTACCTCTATTCATAATCCCGAAGCTACAGGGACAAAGTTCTACCACCTACAAAGTTGCAGCCAAGCCATTTATGTTATTTATTTATCATTCATGAAATGAGTGATCGTTTTAGGGTTTAATATGGTACCGACCTCCATTGAGCGCCAGGCGATAGCGAAGAGCAGCAGCTCGTTCCAGGAGGCCTTGATGAGCAGCACCTGGTCGTCCAGCTCCAGCTGCCCGAAGTGCGGAATGTCGCGCGCCCACACCACCAGCGCCGCGATCTGCTTGTTGCCTGCAATGGGTCATAGCAGGGCTGTTTTAAAAAGGTACTTTTATAATAGTGCGCTTAAATTCAGCGGCAGCAATGAGCAGGACCTTCGAGGATAAACTGGAAAACGTTAGAATGTGAACGGTTATTTCCAGTGCCATTGTTGTTCGCACTGCCATGCTATCCCGCATTTTGCAGTTTTTTTGTAAACATTAAAGCGAGGCAATGCGAGTGGCAACATGTACAGTATACCACTCTGTTGACATTGCAGGCAATCCCAATGGGAAGGGCTGAATGTAAGCGCGGTATAACGCGAAGTAGCGGAAGAACATGCAGACTACGTGTTAAAGTATGCAACCCATAGACATCTGCCCTAGGAAGCAAGAGTTTCAGACTACTCGAGCTTTACATAATCAAATCGGTTTCACCGATTGGTTCCACAGTAGCCTCCACAGACAGCGTGGTATTGATGAAGAAAGCTCCAGGCTTTTCCAATTATGGGGAGAGATCCGGGCCCAAAATGAGACGCGATAGTGGTTGTTGCTAGTCAGTTAATGAAATTGATACGTCACAGCGACAAAAATAGAAAATTCTAGTTTTTCTTGGAAGATCTAACATTTTTGTTTCCATTACTGGGATTTGTCGCCTGCCTAATAAAATCGGTGTCGACAATAATGTATTACCTATATTCGACCTCAGATATAATAAAATACTTTTTTAATATATCTGAGTATTTGACATCAATGATCAATCCTTACATACAAACACATATTTATGTAAGTTTCTAGCTGATAACAAAGTTGTCTAACGCCTTGAAACCAGTTTTAGAATTATGCATACCATTTCTCACACGCGCATACGTAATGTAATAATACAAAATTAAGTTTTTGCGCTACGGAATTTTGTTTATGTTAAGATTACGTCATAAAAGGTGATATGAGATTAAAGGTCAAACAAATAGAATAATAAATAGTTAATCGGTGGCAAGTAGCTGCATTCTGACTTTCGCAACTTTCGAGCTGTTATTGATTGATTTATTATGTTTTTGTAAAGAATATCACAATCAGCTTTAAACACACCCGACGACCCGGAGTTGGCAGTCATACTGATAAGTAATCCACCGTAGGTATATTTTTATAACTAACCAAAAACCAATAAAAAGTTATATAACATTTTCGTTTTCCGTTCTAAGGTCTACTATGCAATTGTTAGGTCTGTTTGTGTTTATATGTGGGGAAAGTGGGGGGTAGACATTAGATCGGCCATGGAAAAACTGTTGGAACCATCCCTACTAATATTATAAAATCAAAAGTAACTCTGTCTGTCTGTCTGTCTGCTACGCTTTCACGCTTAAACTACTGACCCAATTTTAATGAAATTTGGAACACACATAGAGTGGAGCTTGGGAAAGGACATAGGATGGTTTTTATCTTACGGGAACCTATAAAACGGGTCCATGCGGGTGAAGCGGCTGGCGGAAGGCTAGTATTATTAAAATTATGTCTTTTCAACAAAAAGTATTATTATTCAAGCGAGTTGTATATAAGTATATAGGTACTTTTGTTTAAAATGTTTGCAATAATTTTGTAGCAAAACTTTGTTAAAGTTGATTAATGAATTGTCTAAATATATATTCAGAAGACATAGGCAATAAAAATATTTTGTATTAGCATTATATTTTTTTATCTATCCCTTTAAATTGGGGTATTATCAGAAAAGGTGAAAATCAATATCTCTGAAACTACTGAAATTCGGACCGGGTTTTACATTGATGATTTACATCTACTATAAGTACTATTATCTCATGAAGCGACGCGCTCTTTACTTGTGTTAACGAAGTTCACAAACACGCTAAGAATGTGTGCGTGAAAATGAGTACCGTCAGCATATAAACTGTTGGGAAACAGGTATTTTATTTTTAAATATAATTTTGAATATGTTTATTTTTTCTTTATATTCTTTATATTTGTATAAATAAAAATTACATATTTATAAAAACAATAATATACACTTTGTATTTACTTGTGAAAAGAAAATAAACTACAAATAATCCTAACTTTCTAACTATAATATTATAAGTGCGAAAGTGAGTTTGTTTTTTTGTTTTTTACGCCTTCACTCTCTAAGTATTACACCAATCGTCATAAAATTTTGCATACACATTGTCTGGGGTACAGAGAAGGACATGAACTACATTTCATCCCGGAAAAAGGAGTGTTTCCAGGGATGGATATTAACGCGGGCGGAGGAGTAATAAAATAAAATAAAACAAGCTAGGTACATTTGTTCTCTTTATTAATATCAATCAAAATCGTCCGAATTGTAGAACCACAATAAAAGCTTAAAACCCTAGGACGAAGAAGAAGAATCAGAATCAATCGAATTATCCGTATCAGTTTCATCAGAATCATCTTGTAAATTTATGATCATTTCAAAATCGCTATCAAAATACTTCATGTATTCTTGCGTCTCGGACGGTACTGAGAGCTCCCGCGCCTCCCGCGCTTACGCACACATTCACAGCGTGTTTGTGAACTTCGTTAACACAAGTAAAGAGCGCGTCGCTTCATGAGATAATAGTACTATACAAATTACCCTGTAGGTAGATGATAATCCTATTGCCATCAGAACAGCTCAATTGTAAATCGGGAATTGGGACAAATTTTCATTGCAAGATCTTAATTCAAACGAACAGAGCAAACCAAATAAAAACTTGTATAAATTAAGTTTACCAATCTGACAGAGGCTCGAGACGGGGGCCCGGTAGCGCGCCGGCACGCTGCTCTCGGGCCCCACGCGCAGGAACTGGAACTCCTCCGTCGAGTCCGCCACCAACGACTCCATCTCTATCAACCGCTCGATCGACAGCTCCTGCAACGTGCAACAAACGAACATTAAATTATAAAAGATCTATGGAAACCCAAAATTATACCGCGTTAATATTTTACGCTCCCCAAACCATTTTAATGCACGTCATCAAAAAATTCGTTTATACTATAGTTTAAACGAACTCTAAACAATGCCTGAGAGTTTTTTTTCCGCCGGCTATTTTTCTCTCATTGACCCAGTGGTGGGTAGGCATCAAAAGCCGATGGATGACCTGTTAAGAATATTCTTAGTGGATCTTAAAATAAAACTATTTTACTACGTAACTACTTAGCTACTTTAATTTTAATTAGTAATATAATATTGTATGCCAGAGCATGGTAGACTGTTTAAACTCTTATAATAATTTTAAACATCTAACTGTATGTATGTAAACAGTCAACAATAAAGTATTTTCATTTCATTTCATTTCAAAGGACATGACTAGCCTATACATAAAAAAATAATATACGATATCTAATAATAGGTACTAGTAGCTGTTTCCCGCCACGTTTTCCGCATTTAAGCATCACTGATTTACTGATTGATGATTATCATAATCTTAAATTGGACCAAATGAAACAATAAAATTTCATCAAAATCGGTTTAGTATTTTATTCCGAACACCATAGTGACATGTAGTTTTTATGGCGGTAGCCACTACCGATTCATTACTCGTATATAGGTTACGTTCAAAATTACCCCAGCTTCGAAATAAGTAGTAATAAGTATTGGTATTTACTAGTAAGCGTCTTTTAGACTGCGTGTCCGCCAGAGGCCAGAGATGTGCGAGAACGCGTAGAAAGGAATGGAACAATTAGAATCTCTTTCATTTACCCTTTATCCCTTCATTTATTGTAAATGAAGGACTTATATTGGTTCTTAACACATTCCTCACTACGCATCCTCGCACATCTGGTGAAAACGCAGCATTATAGGTAAAAATGATATTGGGTTGGTGGGTTAGCACGATAAAGCTTAATCTCAAACCTATGTATATCTATAACAAACGAATCTCTATTTTTTACCACTCTGTATGACAAAACAACAACCAAAATACAAAATAATGTGGTGCTTAGACAATTTTTTGTTCATATCATTCACCCGGTGTAAACAAGTTTGAAAACAAACCGATTTCTTGAAACAAATGTACTTATAGTAATTTGTGTGTCACACAGCGTTAATCTTATTTTTAGATTTAGATAAAAATCAAAGCAAAATATAGAGACATTATGCCCTACTTCAATATTAAAACCTAGAATTTTGCATTTAATAATTCCTAGCATTATACAAAATTCTTGTCCCAGATCCGTCACTAAACATAATATATCATAGACACTGACTGAAGTAAGATATTTAAATATGTTTTGTAAGTGTGCCCACTCTATGAATGATACATAATATCAACAGCAGGTAAAAACAGTGGAAAATTTTCGCTTGCAAAGAAAAGATACAAATGTTACAGAACATAGATGTAATGTGGATTTAGATTAAGTAATAGCATCGTAAAAATACTTACAAACATGACTTCGGAAGGGTAAGATCATGATTTGGGGTGATAAAACTGATAAATTATGGTTTGGAGGAAATTTGATTAAGTGTTAGAAAAAAGTTACCCGTATGGCTGCAACCCTTTTGGCTGCAACCCTTTTTGCGTCCCACTGCTGGGCACGGGTCTCTCCCAATTATAGGGGAGGCCTGGAGCTTACTCCACCACGCTGCTCCAATGCGGGTTTATATTTTATTTATACCCGTATAATTCCCCTTTTTTATGTCCTAATTATGGTTTGGGGGAAAACGGATTATGTGTTAGAATTTATGTCCCCTTTTTATGTCTTACTGCTGGGCACAGGTCTCCTTTCCTTCCTCTCAGAGTAGAGAGATTTAGGCTTAAGTAGAATCCAACACGATCACCAAGTGCAAGTTGGTGGGCATGAGACGTCTTTGAGAAACTGTAAGTCTCAGGTCTTTAGGTCAGTGTAAAACTCGATAATGTTTTCTCTCATCGTGAAGCAGCGATAAGTACGCACATTTACACATTTTTTACAAACAAATTAAGCCGAAGATTAGCGGTGGAATTTGACCTTAATAAACTGCTATCTACATATAGCTGTGTCCCGCGGTTTCACTCGCGATATAGAGGATTAAATACTATACTATTATAATGGTTCTTCAGGAAAGTACCTGGACGACCGAGCGTTGCTCGGATAAAAACATTAGTTTCAAACGAAATACTCATTTGCTTAGTGTTACTTAACAACGCCATCTGAAATAGCTCTTAATAAAAAACACAATATGGTTTTGATTGAGATTTGAACCAGGGTCTCTAGTTCGGCAGTCAGCTCACGCAACCATTCGGCCAAGAAAGCTTTAATTGAATGAACGAAATTTTCATAGAGCTCTATCAAATCGACATTGTCATTTCTTTGAACGTCGGATTGGCGGATGGTAGTAGGGGAGCCCAAGAGGGGATTTTCGGATTTACTCGAGCGCGTCAGATTAAGATATGGGGTATACCTTGCATCCTGTTGAGTACTGCCACGATAAAAAATGACCTTCTATATAGGTACAGTATTTTTTTTATCTTCCGGATGTCAAAATGGTCAGATTAGAATAGGGTTACCACTGAACCATGAATTTTAAATAATAGAAATTCGAACTCTTCCGAGTTTGCCAAAGTGCCTTTTTTTTATTTTGCTGTTTTGTATAGGTACACAAGAATTGCTCGTTTAAAAGTATTAGATGTTATGGGCTGCAACCCTTTTTTGCATCCTTCTGCTGGGCGAGGGGGGCCTCTCCCTATTATTGAGAAGCCTGGAGCTTACTCCACCACGCTGATCCAATGCGAATTGGTAGAGATGCAGTTTAGTGGTCAACCCGCTGTTGGATGTTTTCAAACCGCCCATAAGGCCTCCGACTAGGTTTAACGACTGCTATCTATCGATAACAACCGGGACCGACGGTTTAATGTGTCTTCTGAAGCACGGAAACGCGAAAGAAATTTTTGCCTTTAGCGGTCACCCATCTCACACCCGACCGCGCCCATAGATCACTTGCGTTTTATGCTCGCCGCCGGGCCATGCGCGCTTTACCGCCGTAATGTTTTACCGCCGTAAAAACATAAAGTAGGCTATGTCACTCTAATTATTTATAATATTCGTGTGAATAGACCTAATACATAAATCATAAAATGCCATCGTGATACAAAACCTAACCTAAGTAAAAATAACAAATAAAAAATGTAATAGCATTTACTTGTTTATAGATAACATTTACTAGTTTATAGTTTAAGGTAATTTTATTAATAAAATATATGGTACGTCTACGTGAGTTGATTTAGAATAGAAACAAAAAATAATAGCGTGCTTCTCTCTCAAGGTCGGAAAACTTTGTCCCTGAATTTCCTCGACGAAAACTCATGCATATCATTTTCTTACTTACATAAGTGTGAACTTATTATTTAATCTACCAAACTTATCAACTTCATCTTACAATTTGCCCTATTTTATTGTTGAAATACAGTAAACTTCCGTTTATCCGAAATCCTCTAAATCCGAACAAATTTTTACGATTTTTCCGTGGCTCAAATTAGCGCTCTCTGATCAATCGCGGCGATCTTGTGGCCACCAGAAATCAATTTCAATTTTTTCAGTCAATAACATGCAGGCTTCTTCACAACTATATCAAAAGCATTCGTACACGTTTTACGGACATATTCCCGGTATTGATCGGTAATTCGGGGTAGCTATATATAGCTAACGCCTGAAAAACTCCGGTATTCCAGAAATTTCGCTATCCAAAACAGCCCCTGTCCCGATTATTTATATAAGGGATTGTACTTTTTTTATTTGAATGGAGTAGCCGACGAGACGAAGGCCACGGGGGTTTTAAGTGGTCGCTGCAGCCCATGGATATCTGCACACAACCTCAAGCAAGCATAGGTAAGTCTTGTCTGAGGTCGTACGCAGTCTGAGTTGCGCTGCTACTCCGGAGGATGGTGGTCGCCTTATGTAAGCGTGGCCGGCAACTGCACCTTTCCACCGAAACACAATAGAATTGGTTCACCGTAGAAATGGGTGCATCGGTGGTACTTCCCCGGGCGAACCATAATAGTTCTACCTACAACACTAAAATAAGGCACAATTTGCAATCCAAAATTTAAAAGAAACTAATATCGACATTTTTACAAATACGCAAAAAACAAGTGTATATATTTTTTAATATTTATATAAAATAAATACATTTGTGCAACAATGGTAGGTATGTATCAATAAGAGTGTATTCACTAGCACGTTTCAGCTTATAAAATATTACTGTGCTAAATTAGCTGTGTGAGTGAAGGCTTATTATTATTTTGTCGCCATGAGTGATATCGATTGTACTACTGGTAGCGATGCCAGTCGTGCTAATATTAGAAATCACATAAAACTTGTTACAAATATTAGCCGCTTCACTGAGTCTATAAATTATAAGGGAAAAGAAACTCACTCTGAATGCAAAAATATTTTTGAACTTTGATAGGTAGGTAATTCCTTATGAAACTGGATAAATGTAGTGGATTTAATAGGACTCCTATTGGTCGATTACTCGTATGGCGCAATGGTTACCATGCCGGACTGCAAATCAAGGATCCCGGGTTCGATTCCCGGCGACACATAGATTGGAATGATGAGTTTCAATTTCTGCTCTTATTCTGGATGTTTGTGTTTCTGTCTTTCAACCCGCGACAGAGGGATTAAGTCCTACCTGCCTAGTGTGGGGCTACTTATATTTTGGTTTATTTAAATATTATATTACAGCCCTTTAAAAAGGCATCTGTAATTTTTTTTAAAGTGTATAATGTAAATATGTAAATAAATATTTTTTTCGTAAATATCTACCTACAAAATAACCGTGGTATTTATTGCCTACACCATAAATAAATACCAAACAATTCTTACTCTGTTTACAGCTAATTGTAAAGAATTTATTTTAACGAAAGATAATATTTTTGCACTTTATACAATATAACATTTACGCCCCTCTAAATAGAATGAGCTTTCTTTATCTTATTTAAGCTCACTCTGACGTTATTCGTGAATACAAAATCGACAATGAAAGCATTTCGCTCTGATATTTTTATTGTTTGTAGACTAGGTGTTACATAACACTTGGTATTTACCGTGAAAGCGGCGAAGTATATTCTAATGAAGATAAATGAATGCATAAATTTAAACAGCGATAAAATGTTGAAACATTACCTGTTAAAATTATGAAAGCTAAATTTGTTTAAACCTTTTATGTATCGGTTGATCTCTTTAAACTAACATGCTATGTAGGTAAATATTACATGAACATACCTAGGTATTAGCTTAGTCTTACAAACTGACTGCAATCTAGTAAAATCGAATTACATACGTGATATTATGTATTTACAGAGATTGCAATAAGAATAATTTTAATGTAAATATTGTACACGGTTAAGTTGTTATTTACTACAAAATTATATAACGGGCAATAAAAAAAAAACATGTAATTTTTTTTCAACCTTTTAATGTCCCACTGCTGGGCACAAGTCTCTTCTTACAAGTGAGAGGGATTTAGGCCATAGTCCACCACGCTGGCCAAGTGCGGATTGGTGGACATTGTATACAAACTAACATTATATTCACCCGGAATATTTTTTAAGTTTTGTAAGTATGTCCCATTGTTGCAAATGAACACTAGCTGTGCCCGCGCGGTTTCACCCGCGTAAGAAAGGATCATTAGTATTCTCCGTATATTCCATGGTCCCAATGGAAACTCAAACTTTTATTTCTTATTTTACGCTCAGTTCTAACAGGCGTCCTTTTAGAACTGAGTTTCTCGGAATTTAAACTTACTTTGAACTAATTTTCTGCCAATTCTGCCAATTTCAAAGTGTGTAAGGTGGGTGACACCGTGCATGTCCCATATTATTATTCTTAATCCCCTTTTCTTTGTTATCGGGGCGGAACCTTCACAAGCATTCGGATTGGGAGAGATACCGGTTATGTGAAATTTGTACCGCACTAAAATCCCCTCAAGAGCAGCGATGGCTGAGTGGTAAAGTACCGCGGTCTTCGACGCGCGAGATGCAGGGTTCAAATCCTCGGCGCGCACCTCTGACAAAAAAGAAATTTGAATGTGCGCATTTCGTCGATGCTCCACGGTGATGGAAAATATTGTAATATTTAATTGATTAAAATGTGTTCCGTACATGGCTGAGAGAAACTCATAATTTCTCGAAGGTATGATATCTACCAATCCGCACTAGGCCAGCGTGGTGGACGTTGGTCTAAATCCTTCTCACTAGTTAGAGGTGACCTGTGCCCAGCAGTGGGATATTCGATATTAGTGGGATATGGGAGAAGACTCCGGTAACTCCAGTAGAACACACTTATGTCCTCCTTACTATCAGGGGATACAGAAACTCGACCTACAGAGAGTCTTTTATGTCATACTCTTTAATTACGTATAATAATGCGTGCATCTTCTCTCTAGCGCTTCCACTTACCTGGAGCGAGAATCGTCCATTGAAATAATGACAACCTCTGTTTGCGGCTATTTTCCAACTGGCAACCATGGATTTTCGTAATTAGTATAAATAAAACTTTAATTTTGTATTAAGATTTTAAAAAAAAACAGGTGAGTGTAAATAATTAACACTAATATACCTGTTTACGCCTGGCAACCCTAACGTTGCAGCTGACTGAGAGCTGGTTGCCAGCATTTTTATTTTTATTCGTGACATTATTTTCTTTCAACTGTCGTAAATTCATTAAAAAACATATTTATGTAGCTGCAAGTTCCACTAGCGAATTAATTACTAAAATTAATTGCAGGTAATGGCGGCTAATTTTTGATAGGCAACCTATCCCTAATCCATTGTTTACTTTATAAACATTCATTTAAAATTAGTTGTATCGAAAAAACAGATAGCTGCAGAATCGAGCAGTGGGATCTTAGAAGACCATGTGTCCAATTTTCAAGTCAACGAACAATTTAGAAAGATAGAGACATTTAAATGGAATTAGAAGCACTGAGTATTGATATCAACTAACCACCAAAGTAACTTTCTATTCCATTTTAATCCCGTTAGGTGATGAGTTTCAATAAAGTACGAAATACGTCTTCCATCAATTCTGTTTAAGAAAAGAAGATTGGCCCAAGGAATAACGTTATCCTATACAAACTATACCCCGTTTTTCATCCCGTTAGGGCTAGAATTTCGAAAAATCCTTTCTTATCGGATACCTACATCATACACACATACAGAACACACCCTCCAAGTTTCAGGTCTCTACGATCAGCGCTTTGGGGTGTGGCTTGATCCATCAGTCAGTCGTTCAGGACAAAGCATTTTATATTTAGAGACTATATACACACACACACACACACATATAGTCTCTACTAATATATATGAAGTCACTGATGAATTCACAGATACGTCCTATCTGTGAATTTATAGAGCATGTTTTATACATGCGATCATAACAGCGCCATTGAATCATCGTCATTAGAATTCACAACGCAGGACACGTGTCTCGTTACAAAGCCACTTTATAGTCAAAATCTGATAGGTTCGCCCTTGACCACCCGACGTCCCCGGAAACGACAGCTGAGGGCCCTCGAAGGGCATTTTTTGCCAACCCGGGCACACGCCAAGGGCAATCATTTCATAGATTATGAACAATTTCTGGTAAACATCGCGATATACGATCCAATAAGTTTCCACGAAAAATTCAACACAAGACTGTAATTTAATAACCGCTTTGGTAATGAAAAAAATACAATAGACGGTCTTTGAACAGCTTTTTAATTTACAAAATTGAAAATAGGCGTCGTGGAATAGTTTATTTACAAAGGCATTGGAACATTAGTCTAATGAAAAATTTAAATGTTACGATTAAGATTTTTCACACGACGTTTTTCTTTACCTTTTTTACAACCCGAGAAACATAGATATACATGGGACAAGGCGAAAAACCAAAATTAAAATTTTCACCATCACTCTTTACTTTAACTAGAAAGTATTATTTTTATTATCTTTTAGAAAAAGATAATTTAAAATAATATTTATTGATTTACTCAAGGAATTACAAATGCAACAGACTATGTGATTGTAAATGTTGCAACAACTCGTAAATTGACCACAAACAATTCTTACTTTAATCAAAAACAAAACAAGTTTTTACCAGGAAAAATATTGGGTAATTCCTTGAGCAGGATATTACGAGCTCTTGTCACAACTGAAAGTTGAAACAACTTATTAGACTTCCCTAAAGAATATTAAGCAAAATCTTTGAATGATAAGAGTTTTTTGCAATCAATCAAAAATTGTATAATGCCTTCTACTTTTATGGACAGTGATGAAATCTTTTTTTAACCTTGTACACCTACACAGACCAAGTTAAAGAAATTACTTAAAAGATAAGTAAAAATTTTGTTAGGAGTACAGGTAAATGAGTAATGGTTCTTTAGGCTATTGTATCTGTAGGTCATTTCTCATTTCAAAAAAAAGTAAAGAAGAATGAAAATAGGTGTTGGCGTTAATGATGGCTCCCGCGCAATATTATTCCTGGGGCCTAATCGTTTTCGCATCATTATGTTTGCAAAACAAATAGCTAAAATAAAACCGGCTGCGAACCATAAACAAAGAAATCTATGCGCGTCACAGATTCATTTTATTTCAGTGCAGTCACTGTACTTAATTACTCAGTAAAGAATTTTATTGGATGAGCTCAATGTTTAATTAGTTACGAGTAATGAGATACAGATTGATGAATCTTCAAGCGTTTCGGGTTTTTAATCTGAGACCGTGTTGGTATTTTAATCTTATTTTGATTATGTGTATTTGTTTAGGACCATGGCAATAACTTAATGCTTTTAGTCGAGAGGTCACTACCCCATTTCGCACATGTTTGTGAACACGCGTTTTCAATTTCATTCTTCGACAGGCTATCACACCATCCACGACGTTTGATAGATAAAGACGCAACCAATATTATATTTTGTAAAAATACCAATATAAATATAAATTGTTTATTTTACTTATCTAAGGCTTATGTAGTACTCGAAGTTAAGCCTACTTTAAAATCAGTACGTAGGGCAATATGGGTAACGGACGAAAGGATATTTTTATATGAAAAACTATAATATTGTTCGTAATCATAATGCAAAAAGGTCTTGAAAATGCTTATACATCGTTATTCTACAAGTTATGATAGCTGAGATATTAAAAGAAACGTGTTTCATACTCGTGTTTATTGCCTATATTATATTGTCAGTATTTTCAGATATCGCATGTACTTGTATCTTGAGAACTAAATGCAGAAGAAAATGGAATATCATTTGTATCAAACTGACTGCCAACTCAGAGTTATGGAGCAATTCTGTAATCTAATGATTACAGAATTTGAAAAAATAGGTTTTTCATGGATCGGTCGACTTAAAACTGATGTAACGAGAAATAAACATCTCAACATTAATGTCGTCATTTGTCACAACGTTTCATATTGGCCTTATAAATAACACCTTTTGATTTCAAGCATTGAAGCTCTTTCAAATTGCTAATTGCTAATTAGTTAATGGAACTTGAACGTTTCTATATACATATCTTTCAAAGGTGCTTACTCCTTTGTAACTGCTGATAACTTTGAAAGATATTTTACTGTAATGAGATATATAGGTACGTAGTTTATTTAAGAAGTACTTGCTGTGCTTCGTGGTTTTACCCGCAAAGGAAACAATAAAATAAAAACAAAATAGGTAGTTAGGTATGCGCAAAACCTTAAAAATATCTTTATATCTATACAAATAAATAAAATTGGCGTGTCTGGTTGTAATATTAAAATAACCGCTTTTTACTACCAGCATATGAATTGTATATACGGTACACATACCAAAATAACATTGTTTACAATTTTTGTCTGTCTGTCTGTCTGTTTGTTCCGGCTAATCTCTGAAACGGCGAGACCGATTTTGACGGGACTTTCACTGACAGGTAGCTGATGTAATAAAGAGTAACTTAGGTTACTTTTATTTTAGAAAAATCTAAAACTACAGTCCACGCGGACGAAGTCGCGGGCGGCCGCTAATCGTAAATAAATGCAGTCTATGATATTTCTTATACCGAAACGTATCGTTGTCAATGAAAGCAGTCTAGCTAAGTTCGTCCAACAGTTTGTGAGATAAGCCGTAAAAAACAGATACGAAAAATCGGCCAAAAATAAATCCTATACTTAACAAACGATAATGTTTTGTTCAATATACTGTTTTATATATAGAAAAAAGGTGTTATGTTTCCAACAATTTACGTTTACCGATATATCGGTAGCTATCAAGACAACTTCGTATACCTACATGATATCTAATGGCGAAAGAGGTAGCAAGCAAACATTTATAACGTTCTTGCTCCTTTGTGTTTCTTGAATAGATCCATCAGTGCGTTGGCGGACGATACGTTTCATGGCAAAACAACCGGCAAACATAATGAAATATAGTACTTTTACCTATATTGCGTAGCCATCTCATCTCATCATGTTCGAGCCAATTTGCTGCTTTTTGTGCCATACATATATGTAGGCGTACGTTTATGTACAGATACTTCAACTCAGTTGTGCGCGCGGCGCTATGTGTGGGTAAACCTGTATATACACAGTGACTTTGTGTGCGTGACAAGAGGTACAGTCACAGGAGTAGATAAACGACCAGAGTGCAAGCTTCATACAACCGCGCGAATCGGTTGCACTACTACAAGCACGCGGAGCATGTGTGCGTGACCACTGGCCGCTTGTCGCGTACGCGGCGAGACTGGAAAAAACCGGTTTACGTTGGCACAGCCAGTTGACAATCTCAGGGTTTGTGCGACGTACGTTTTTTGTTTTGTTATTAAATTTTGCAAGTTTGAATATTTACTTAATATAAAAACGTGGTATTTTATTAATAACAATGGTTGTTTACTGTACTGTTTGTATGAATAATACTAGAAAAAATTAAAATATATCATACTTTAACTATCCCAAGGAGTACAATAGGTAAGTAAATATTTGATTATTACTTTTTCAAGTACACTACACAATGTGCTTTTACCTTTTTATTGTTATTACGAAATTTTACAAAACATTTGTAGGTATGTGTGTTAAGTTGAAATATCGCAAGTAAGATTTGAACCACTTCCCGATGTTGTATACTTACCTGCGGAACTTTGGTGACAATCTAATAATGATAGATATAACTCCTGACAATTTTATCGCATTTGTTGAATTGCTCGAGCAAAAGTTTCGCGAATATTTTGATCTTGAAGTAAATATTGTCAATGTTGGCAACGAAATACTTCAACATATTAAAGATTGCAAATTTGTTATGCCATGTGAGTGTTTCCCATTAGATTACTTGAAAAAACTATATGTTAGATTTAGAATTTACCACACCATTAAAAGAAACAATAAATTATTAAAAAACAAAAATTGTAAAAATAAAATTATTAGAGTAAGTATTTTGTAAAGTATTCTATCATACTGAATAATAAAACTATTTAACAAATGTTTTTATTTTATTTTATTTGTCTTAACCTATTGTGACAACCTTACCAGAATAGGTAACAATTTTTCCCGTTCTTAAGAAGCTTGCACTCTGGTCGTTTATCTACTTCTGTGGTACAGTGAAGTTGCTCGGACGATCACGGCCGCGTCACTGTCACACAAATTAAAGCTGCATAATTACTAGCCCACGCACACATAGCGCCGCGCGCACAACTGAGTTGAAGTATCTTTACAAGATGTGTAGCGTGCTATTTGTAAGCGTCCAATTTCATTGACATCTCCTTTGGGAGGATGTTATTTGATTTGTTACTTTGTCGTGTATTAAAATTGTTTATGTAATGTACCTTTTTTTTTGGTATCGGGGGGGGGGGGAACCTTCAAAAGGTACCCAGCACCTTGGGAGAGGACACCGGGTTATGTGGGATTTGAACCTCACTAAAGCCCCCTCGGTGGCCTTCCTCTGCACTTGGGCAGGACTCCGGGATCTCCCGTGGAACGCACCGGTGTCCTCCATACGCGACGCCCTGGAACGGGCCCATCTTTGGGAGAGTAGATGTCTCTCCTGCACCTTCCGATGCTTACAGCGTCCTTCCCGGGGCTGCTGGCTGGACGGGTCGAGCTTCCACTCTCACCGCCCGCAGCCCCGGAAGCCCTTTTAGTCGCCTCTTACGATCAGGCGGGGATACCGTAGCTCTATCTTAATCCCGAAGCTACAGGGACTTTATACATGTACATTACCTACATGGTAACGTACCTACATTATGTACATTACCTACATGGTAACGTGAATTCTAAATTGAGGTGGATGTTAAATTGCTTGAATTTTTTGCGTTATTTGGTCTAGCTAGGTAGTCAATATGTTAAAATAATGTTTCTTAGAACGTCATAACTTAGTTTACCAAAAAATTTTTTCAATATATAATTTTTAACTTAGTTAGCCACGCAATTTAATATGGGGTATACAGGAATTTAAAATGTTTTAGTAATGTTTTAAAACCTTTGTTTAAAAAGTTTTTGTCTGCCGGTAGGTACGTACCTAACCGCCGAAGTTTAGCAATTCAAGGTCTAAATACCAGTGGACAAAAAAGTTGATCTTTAACCTCTGCTTCCGCCCAACTAAAAATGCAAATTTTCTAATGCCATCGTCTGACATTGTATCCAATGTTCCAAAAAAGAGAACATAAGTTTGTGTAATATCCGGAGGGAAGGGGTCGAGTCAAATCTCATTTTATCGTACTTTGGTGAGACTGGGGGCATATGTTGGCAAATATCACTTATTTTTTCCGTAAGAACAATGTAAATTGCGACAAAAGTAGTAAGTATTCAATTAATTAAATAAGGGTCAAAAAATCTCCAAAATCACATCACATAATTATTGGAATGGACGCCCTCTTACACCAGTGACTACTAAATAGGCTTTTTGAATTTCGAAAGACAAATATAGCTGTATTTAAGAGATGGTTGTTTTGTTTTAAGGTAAATTTTGCTAAAAAAGGATTGCCACCGTTCACATACCATACGCATGTGTAGCTTATTTAAGTATCAAGTTTGCAGTATAGTTGGTCGTACTGACCTGAAAGTTGATTTACAAGTTTTATTTTGCACAACATTTTCCTCCATTTTATGACTGACTAACTGCCAGTTTCTACGTTGCAGAAAACCATAAGTAATGATTATAAAGAGCACATAAGAACGGACATACCAATACCAACCCATATAAGAAATAAAAATTTTGTCCGAATTAATATCTTATTATAAATGAGTGAGATGATGAAATTAATCCTGATCTTTGTCATGAGCGTCAATTTAAATATTTTTTATAAATCAAATTGGCAAATGATAACTTTATATATTCAATATCTTAAGTTATCGCTAGCTCACGCCGGAAGCTCAACTTATGTCAGATGGCCAGCATACGAACAATTTCAAAACCCAAACTACAAAAACATTTTCATTTAAACAGATAACGTAAGATTTGCAAAAAAAAATTTTTGATTCTAAGAAACTTCTTAGGTTTTGGAACTTTCTTGTAAGTCTAGACGTTATATTTGCAGTTCACGTGGTTCACGGTCGTTACGCGGTAAGCACTTTAAATAATTTGTACTTATGCGTCATTTTAATGGTCCTTTCAACATGCAATCAAGAAAAATAACATACATATGTAGCGTAGAAATAAATGAATATCATTAATTTGTACAAAACCTACAGTAATACTGGTAATTTAACTAAATTACCATAATTTATTACGTCTCATTTACTAAAAAATAATTAGAAGAATATAAGAACGACTTATGATATCAGTAACAAAGATATTATTACCAACTTACTTTGGGCGTGTCAGCAATCAATTTAAACGTAGATGGATCGTTTACACTTCTGTTAATTTTACAATGCTAATTTAATTTGATAACGTAAATTGTTAGTGTATTATTAATTATTATGTTGAATTAACAAATAACCTTTTTTTCTTTGCATAATTTTAATCAAATGCCTATCTAGCATTAATTGCTCCCCAAAATACCAGACCAATTTCTTGCCACATTCTCCCAGCTTAAGCATTTGCAACACTTAATTATTATCATCGCGGTACCACTGCATAGGATTCTCTCTTGTGATTCAATCAATGCGACAGTTGATCTACCTCACCTGGACCTAGCTGCTGGGGTGCGCGTCCTCGGCGCCACTGGCTGCTCGCTGCCTCTCCTCCTGCACCACCTCGCGCTTTGGCCGCAAGCGAGGCACTTCTGGTAGCGGCAGAACTGGCACCGTTTCTTTTGCCGCTGTTATTTCAATCAATGTATCACTTGATTCACCTCACCTGGACCGAGCTGCTCGGATGCGCGTCCTCGGCGCCCCTGGCCGCCCGCTGCCTCTCCTCTTGCACCGCCTCGCGCTTCATCCCGCACGCGAGGCATTTCTGGTAGCGGCAGAACTGACACCTGTTCCTTTGCCGCTTGTCGATGATGCAGTTCCGGTCCTCGCGACATGCGTATGTGAGATCCTTCCGCACCGTCCGCTTGAAGAAGCCTTTGCATCCTTCGCAACTGTAAACGAAGGTCTACCATTAGTACCAGTAGTAGTATTGGTTTAAAAATAATGATTGTCTTCTTTTTTCTTATAGTTTGGTGAATCTTATGTGTAGAAATTCTATGAAGAAAAACCTGAGATTTTGTATTCTAAAAATATCTGTTACTAGGGACACTATCTGTTATTAGTTTATTAGGAACACATGAACTATCAATAAATAGTACCTGGAAGACCGAGCGTTGCTCCGATAAAAACAATTTATTTATTTGGTTTAGTTTCAAACGAAAAACTCATTTGATTAGTGTTACTTAACAACGCCATCTAAAATGGCTCCTAATATAAAAAAGTTATTTTCATAAAAATAAAAAACAGACACAATATGGTTTTGATTGAGGTTTGAACCCGGGTATCTAGTTCTGCAGTCAGCTCACGCAACCATTCCGCCAAGGAAGCTTTAAATCAATGAACGGAATTTTCATATAGATCTTTTCATTGTCATTTCTTTGAACGTCGGATTGGCGGATGGCAGTAGGGGAGCCCAAGAGGGGATTTTCGGATTTACTCGAGCGCGTCAGATTAAGACATGGGGTACACCTTGAATCCTGTTGAGTACTGCCACAATTAAAAAAGACCTTTTATATAGGTACAGTATTTTTTTATCTTACTTTCAGATGTCAAAATGGTCAGATTAGAATACCCCGTTACCGTTGAAGCATGAAATTTAAATAATAAAAATTCGAACTCTTCAGAGTTTGCCAAAATGCCGTTTTTTTATTTCGCTGTTTTGTATACAATCATACTAAAATTATCAGATTACTGAAATATGACTTACCATGCATTTAAATTACTGAAATATGACTTAGCATGCATTTAATTTATTCTACTATTTTACCTGTACCTGTCGTATAAAATTTTATTAAAGTCATAAAATATAATCTTTTAATCTTCCTACCACTCAACCTAGAAAATGCACAAGGTCCTGATGACGCTTATCGATCGGAAATCCACAATGAGCCTCGTGGGTCATTGTGGATTTCACAGGTGGTTGGGTTTGATGACAGCGTTTACGCCACAATATTATTAATACTCTCCAATAGATGTCAGGAAGAGACGTATTTTCAGTTTATATTTAAATTTAAAATATTTTTATACAATTAAAAAATTCTAACCATAAAAATTTGCTGGATCGATTTATCACCCCCGAAACCAGGGTACTAAATTTCATAAAAATCTTTGGAGCCGTTTCAGAGATTCGAAAAATATATTTAGATATATACAAGAATTGATCGTTTAAAGCTTAGACTAAGAATAATGTACTATGGTTTAAAGGTATTAGATTCATAAAAACCAACAATACTAAAATTGGTTATTAGAACAACTTCAAAGCTTGACAGCTCGATTGTCGTTGGACGCCTACGTCACCGTCTGAATATAAGTAACGCAACGTCATCGTCAGACTCAAGGAAAATTTACACAAATATGTCAAATGACTCAAAATACAGCAGTGTTAACCAGGTCAGGGATTTTAGTGGTATATTGATATGTCAAGAGAAGGAGTCATTGAAAACGTCCATTTGCTGAATTAAGAATAAAACAAGCATATAGTCATATGTACAAACATTGATTTTGGTCGTAGGCCCTTTTTTTGGCATCGGGGGAGGGGGGGAACCTTCAAAAGGTACCCAGCACCTTGGGAGGTACTTTACTGAGAAATGAATGACTACTCAATACATTAGGTATTCCACCATTAAACATTAGGTGCGTAATTTCCATCCCCTAAACTCTTTTAGTATGAATGTTTCGTTACTACTCGTATCAATAAAATGAACTTTTAATTTATCTACAACTTACTATAATTGTCATTGTAGACACCGTTAATTTCAATTTTCTTAATTGCATCGTTGTACATGAATAAAATGTAAATTAAACCTTCATAAAGTAGCAGGTTTGATGATGTATGAATTAGTAAAATATATTTAATTTAAAAGTAACGGAATTGTATTGTACCTAGTATAATATGTTTATGAATTTGTGTTCGATTACAAAAATTATTTGTTTGAGAAATTCAAGTGCTGAACTGATGTCATCGACAACAGCGTTCGGAACGTACATACTTTTATGCGATCGCGGTTGTCGATGTATGTAACGTTGATTTACTAGAGCAATTTTCCCTGACGGGGTCATTAATAACGTGATTACCCTTTAAGAGGATGACACCACACACAATTGTAACTTTAAATCAGCTTAATAAGTTTATGTCCGGTATTGAGACCGAGCGGAACGGGGCTTATATTAACTGGTTATTATCAATTATGAAGATTGATTCATTCTGTTGGTTGCGATTCAGAAATGGCAGCGCGAGTCACCTGACGCAAACATAGCATGTAAGTAATAACCGGCGGACAAAGTTTATCGCGTGATATATAATACCTATATACATGGCAGTACGTGGGCTATAAAGTATAAGTTCAATATTTTATGATGCGAACAGATCATGCGTAAAACAGATATCCAACTTGTGGACGTGACAGTTTTTCATTATCACATAGAAAGGTTACTTTTGAAAAGAAATCAAGGTGCTAAAATTTGTGACACATCGCCTCGAGACACATCAGCATCACCCTCCCCGCCGAGCCTCAACTAATTGAGTTTATTTTATTCATCTCATACGATTTCTTTAATAAACCCTGCCAATATTCGTTTCAAACTCAATACACACTAAATTATATTACGATACCTTTGATCTATGTATTCCCAATATCAATAAAGATGCGAAGTGAATTTATATCTTTGATTTTCAATGACATGTGAGCTACCAGGACCTTATTCATATATATGACAAGACATTTTGTAATTTGATTACCTTGTAACAACGTGTGACATTATTGTGATTCTGAAACTGTTATTGAGTACTTAATTATTTTCGAGCATTCAAGCTATACAGTCGATGTATACAGTGGATAAAATCACTTTCACTGTACAATGTAAATGTAATTTGTTTTTTTAATAATATTTATTTACCTTTTTTTGTATCGGGGGGAAACCTCCGAAAGGTACCCAGCACCTTGGGAGAGGATACCGCGTTATGTGGTATTTGTAGCGCTCTAAAACCCCCTCGGTGGCCTGCCTCTGTGCTTGGGCCCTTGGGGAGGACTTCGGGATCTCTATTGGAACGCACCGGTTGTCCTCCACGCGCGGTGCCCATCTTCGGGAGAGCACATGTGCTCTCCTGCACCTTCAGGTGTTCACGGCGGCATGCGGCCACGCACACATCGCCGTCCCTCCCGGGGCTGCTGGCTCGACGGGTCGAGCTCCCACTCTCACCGTCCGCAACCCCGAAGGCCCCCTTTATTCGCCTCATACGATCAGGCAGGTAGCTCTATTCTTAATAACGAAGCTAGAGGGACTCATATTTATTTACCTACGTTACATAAACTTCGGACCTCTGTTTAGAATCAAAATATCTATTCAGTGATAAAATGACAAATGAGATAATCTAAACTTGTTTATTTTACATTTTTAGAAATTCAAAACATTTCATCAATCTCATGTCTATTTGTTACAATGTCATGCTGCTGGGATTCCCATTAGGTCTTTTCTCATAAATTGATAATAATCTAGCTAGGCCATAAGTTACAAAAGTAAGACGCACGATTAATGAGTAATTAGCATTATTCATTAATCGTGCGTCCCCGATCCTAAAATATCCTTTCAATTTTTTTTGTACCTAATACATATTATAGTATTTTAGGCTGCTTGGCTCTAACGCCTCCTACCCCATAGATACTTTTGTTAGTGCAGGTTTTCAACTTCAAGACGCATCACAGGCCTTCTTTATTACAAGACTAGTGGCCGCCCGCGACTTCATCCGCATGGACTTCGGTATTAGTCATAGCATAATGTTAAGGTAGCCATTGACGATACGTCCATCAATCATAATGGAGTGGACGTCTTCCAAAATTGTTTCGTGAATGTGAGAAACGTATGCCAATCAAATGGACGTCTTCCAGCTTTGGATTTCCAAACGGATTGAAATCCATGTATCCACTCCAAATGGACGTCATCCGCGGCCGACTGTCAATGTCAAAAACGTGCGACACGCCATTTGGACTTCGTTCGATTTGTCTGTGAATGGGCAAAACCGCGTCCATTTTTTTAGAAAGTTTGTCTCAGTTTGTGCTATGTGTTGACGGGGGGTACATGTGCTACAGACGCTACAGTGCTAAAAAGAGCTGAGTTTGTAATTATGCCTTCGTCTGCGCGTGATTTTGTACTAGAAGTCATTGAAAAATGAAATGAAATAGTTTATTAACATCCTGGGTAATATAATAATATATAGGTACACTTGATGTTTGTCAATGTTGTACGGCCATCAGCTGACCGTCATCCGCTTTGGGTGCGCTAAGGCATATATGGCCTAGGAGAAAAAAACGGGCGGGAAAAAAACTCCAGCCCTGTTTTAAATAAATTTTCAGGTACAATGGGTATAAATGGGTATAAATCGTACCCATATCGAAATACCCACTGCTGTTGCCACCATTTGACGACTGTGGCGCAGAGGTTACCATGCCGGACTGCCAATCGGAGGGTCCCGGGTTCGATTCCCGATGAAACAGAAATTTGAATTATGAGTTTAAATTTCTGTTCTCGATCTGGGTGTTTAAGTTTCTGTCTTTGTATGTGTCCATGGTTCCCACTACTGTGAGGCTATGAGTGTGAAACATTATTTAAAAAATATATTATTAAAAAATTCATTGTGATAATTCTTCCGTACGACGTCTACTTGATCGCGTGCTACTACGAATAGAAGTGGCCACGCGTACGTCCAAATGGAAGTAAGTCAATGTGCCTTTAAACTGAAGTACACCCATAAGGAAGTATTCCATTTGGAAGCATTCCAAACAGACGTATCGTCAATGGCTACCTTTATATAGCCTAAAGCCCTCGAGTGGCTCCCCTGGGATTGCCCGTGTCCATAGGCGACGGTGATCGCTTCACACCACGCGGCCCGTCTGGCTTTTTGTTCGGTAATTTATTTATAAAAAAACTGTCCAAGTGCGAGTCGGACTCACGCACGAAGTGTTCCGTACCATTATCTATAAAAATCACGTTTATTGTATGGGAGCCCCCTTAAATATTTATTTTATTCTATTTTTAGTATTTGTATAACAATAGCGGCAACAGAAATATATCATTGCCATTGATTATCCATAGAAATCATTGCATTAAGATTGAATGAAAGGTAAATTGTGGTTTACGATTTATGACGTATTAAAAAAAACTACTAACTAGATCTCGTTCAAACCAATTTTCGGTGGAAGTTTGCATCGTAATGTACATCATATATATTTTTTTAAGTTTTATCATTCTCTCATTTTAGAAGTTACAGAGGGGGGACACACGTTTTACCACTTTGGAAGTGTCTCTCGCGCAAACTATTCAGTTAAGAAAAAAATTATAGTAGAAACCTCAATATCATTTTTGAAGACCTATCCATAGATAACCCCACACGTATGGGTTTGATGAAAAAAAAATTTGAGTTTCAGTGGGGAACCCTTAAAATTGATTGCTGTATTCTATTTTTGTGTGAAAATCTTAATGTGGTTCACAGAATACATCTACGTACCGAGTTTCAACAGTATAGTTCTTATAGTTTCGGAAAAAAGTGGCTGTGACATACGGGCAGACAGACAGACAGACAGACATCACGAATCCGTGACGGGTTCCGTTTTTTGCCATTCCTATCCAACACAAAAAGATTTTTTCAATTGGAACCAGTAGTTCCAAAGATTAGTGCGTTCAAACAAATTTACAAACGAACGAACGAACAAACTCTTCAGCTTTATGTATAGATTAAAAATTAAAATACTTATTGATTAACTATTGTCGACGTGTGAAAACTGTGCCAAAAAGCGTAGGGTTCACCCTATTTCGTTTACCATATTATTGCCAGCTCATCGTATGTTATATCTTATCTTTTCATTTATAAAAGTTTCATGTTATCATTTAAGGGACTATTAATTATAAAAGCCGGAATCTCAATACATTAACTGAAGTTTTCGATAATTCAACAACGATACTTCCAACTACTGATCGATAAATTCTTGAAATGGACGTAACTTTTTTATTTGTGAACCGATTTAAATAAAACAATACAAACAAACACTAAATGTTAATCCAAAAATATACCAATACATCAGCACAATACAAGGAGCGCCTGCCTTTCTAGACAGTAGCGTAACTCAGACCGATTTTTAAAATTTGAACAAATGACTGCGCGTAGTGCTAGGGTTGGTACCTACAAAATGATGGGTTGCTTATTTTTATACAATATACACCCAACACCTATATCAATGAAAGCGACTAACTTGCAGAATACCATACGGTATGGTGTCAAATTGCGTACCTAGTACATTACAACTAGCCATAAAAACAATTAAAATCCGATCAAGTTTGCCGTTACCACATAATGTCAGATAGCTCTTTTTTATAACATAACTCAAAAATATATCAAGAAAATGATAATAAAACCTTAAAAAATAAATAAATAAAAACAGGTCAATAACAAATACATAATTCTACGGCTGGTCTATATATACCTTTAAAAATCATAAATCATCCATTTTACTACTAAATAACACGACATAATAATAATTCATAAAAAAGCTCTCCTTCACAGGCAGCAATGCTCAGAAGACTCCCCTGTAGTTGCCCGTAGGCGGCGGTGATCACTTCATCTCCTTTATTCATCAATCTAATAATAATAGTATGGTAATAGTATAATAATAATAATAATTCACCAGTCTAATAATAATGGTGAAAAAAGACTATTATAAAAAAACGGCACTTGAAAATTTAAGAAAAAACTGAGGTGTCAAGGGACACCCGGAAGGAACGAAGTTTTTTTTTAATTTCTGCGCTTAATAATGTTTTTTTCTTCTTTCTGCATTAGTTTTAGGTTTGGGTGTCAACAAAGCTAAGCAATGTCGAGTGCGGTCAAAAGTAGGATGGGTGGCCAATAGTGGCCACTAAGCAACATCAAGTGCGGTCATAAGAAAGATGGGAGTCAATAAAGTAAAGCAATGTCGAGTGCGGTAAGCCGCACTTCTTACAACTATAGCAAAAAGTGTCGTTACAACTTTTCATCTTAATTTTTTCCGTCTAGCCCCCTTTCGCAACGCGCGATAAGGTACTTCGTTCCAAAAGATGAATTTATGAAACTCGATTTTCAGTCCATAGCGCAATGTGGCACTGCGTTCTATTACCTTACTTAGTTTACTTAGCGGCCGTGTAAATGACAGTTGTCTTTGTGCGTGTGTCAATTCGGCCGATAGTATGAAGTTACTTTACTGTATACTTATATCTATATTGTGACATCAGTGAAAACCGCATCCTTCTACGATAAGCCGTTCCTGAGATTGGCGCGCACAAACGAACAGACAAACAGATAAACAGAAAACAGACAATAATTCTAAAAATCATTGTTTTGGGCTCTATTACGTTAATAAATAGCCCTAGTGACAGTTTTTTACCGACTTCCAAAAGAAGGAGGTACTGTATTCGGCTGTATGTATTTTTTTTTTTTATATATGTTCACCGATTACTCCGCCGTTTGTGGACCGATTTTCAAAATTATTTTTCTGTTCGTATGCTTATACTCCCGAGGTGGTCCCATTGTCACCAAATCAGGATCTGATGATGGGATCCCAGGGAAATCGAGGGGAACTCTCAAATTTTATAGGCACACACATTGATTTTCTTATAGTTTCTGAAGCATAAGAGATATTAACGCATAGAAATCATCATCTCATGTTGTTGAGCTGATGATGGAAGGTACTGCGACAGTGAGGAGTTGAGAGCAAATTCTTTCAATAAATAGTTTTTTAATCGAAATCTTACATTCCCGAGGTGGTCCGGACTGTCACCAAGTCAAAGTCTGATGAGGGGATCCCAGAGAAATCGAAGGGAACATTCAAATTTTATAGCACAACAAATGATTTTCATATTTATACAAAGCAAAACGAACATTTGTTTATAATTATCGTCATATCATGTTGCTGAACTGATGATGGAAGGTATTACGACGGTTAGGAGTTGAGAGCAAATTCTTTCAATAAATGGTTTTTTGTTCGAAATCTTACATTCCTGAGGTGGTCCAACTGTCACCATGTCAAAATCTGATGATGTGATATTAGGGAAATTGAGGGAAACACTGAAACTTAATAGGCACACACATGCTTTTAGTCATATTTTTAACATAATACAAATATTTATGTCTGGTAATTATCACCTGCTGTTGCTTAACTGATGATTGAAGGTACAACTCCTCAACGGTTAGGAGTTGAGAGCAAATTCTTTCTTTAATTTATACGTTCAGGTGGACTGATAGTATGTCTTTCAGACTTTTAGATGGCTATTAGATAAACATGATTATAAAAGGTCCATCCATCCATTTCATTAAATCTGTTTAAAGTTTAGAAGTTGTGAAAATTTTTCCAATTATGCTAATACATACAGAATTATTAAAATTACTAAAAAGAGTGAAATAAATTAAGTTTTTAACAAAAAAATAGAACCGACTTCAAACGGTAAAAAATAAAATTGTTCAGTACCTACTTCTTCCGGCTTATGGTAATGAATCTTAAAACTATTTTTGAAGTCGGGCCCTTAGTGAAATGTCCTGTCTTAGTAAATATAGTGTACCTTTCGTTCTGAATGGGCACCGACTCCAATATAGTTTTAACAGTCATTACCATAAGCAATAAGAAGTAGGTACTGTCCCACTGTCTGTACTGTCGGTGCCAATTTAGAACGAATGGTACGACATTTACTAAGGGCCCGACTCCAGAAATAGTTTTAAGATTCATTACCATAAGCCGGAAGAAGTAGGTACTGAACAATTTTATTTTTTACCGTTTGAAGTCGGTTCTATTTTTTTGTTAAAAACTTAATTTTCTCAAATATCTTCAATTTACAGAAACCTACTTGTTACAGATTTATTATATGTATAGAGATGGCAATACGTTCTTTTTATCATATTTTATCTGATACTAAAGAAATTACAGTGTAAAATTCGCATTTCTACCTATTTATGTTTTCAAATAAAAAAGATCATCTGTTGCATTTGAAACTCTATGGTCCTTCGAGAAATGGTAGCGTTTATTTGTAGCATAACACCAATGGGCTAAACGAACACGAAAGTCGGAAATTAATTTATACCCGGCACCCATGATCCATTTCCATTTACCTGCCCTCGACTACAATACATGATTGTCAGCATAAAATATTCTCAAGGTAAAAATAAAATGTCTCTTGCATGGCATTACAGGCGGCCGCCGATCGATAGAATTGTAAATCGTTTTAATAATGTATAAGTTCGGATTGTACAAGCCTGAAATAGTTTAAGGCATGAAAGTTATTGGTAATTTTAAATAATTATTCAATGTTATTAATTCTTCTTCAGGTTATTTGAATAACACTTTGTCGTTATTATAACTGGCGATCAAAAATCATGGTATTCTTACGTAACCAATAAGGGATTTTTTTAAATTTTTTTCATTTGTAATTCCTTTCCTTTTCTTATAAGCCCTTTCTTTAATAGAGTTAGGGCCTGTTGTTGCTGTAGTTGCAGTTCTCCGATAGTAATAACATCTCTCAGGAGTTTATGTAACGTAGTGGTATGGTGATTATTCGTTATTCACACACATTGATTTATATAATATGTACTAGCGTTCACACATGCCTAATTTAATTTATGAACACACTTGGCGCGGCTCCCACACAAAAGCGGCATCATCATACGACACACAAAAGTCCATTATCTGTAATATTGAATGAATCGTTCATTTGTTCAAAGTTACTCGCATTACAATACAAGCCACCTTTACTCGAACCTACCTTTATTTATTTTCGTACGAGCGAGGCAGGTTGCTGTCTAGGAGTCTAGACGTGTCTGTACATACACTTATACATCGTAGGTAACGATTTCACAACAACACTGTGTTTATTGACAAGGACATAGGGTGGTTTTTCGATTTTTTATTTTTTAAATCGCACATTCTTCTTCATACGTGGTACACAAACAGGGTATATTTTGCATGCGTCAAGATTAGACTAGTTAACAGATTTATTTATTACATCGAGGGGTGGATAGACCTATATTGTTCTAACGTTGTTGGAACCCAATAAAATGTAGGTTCCAATAAACTGCACGTTTCACGCTAATAAACTCATCTGATATAAAATATCAATTGTGATTATTATACTAAGAACGTTCAAAGCGTCCCGAGGGCTATTATGTTACAAAATAATATCTTATTTCAATGTGAAATAAATTATGAATATGGCGCTCACTCAGTAAAGATTCTATTCCTGTTAACATTTATTGGTACTTATATTTCATAAAACGGTCCAATAAAAGCTTTCTGGGAAACATGTATTATAATAAAGACGAAAAAATTTTGATGTTTTCTTATAATATAATATGATTCGACACATATCTTATTTCGTTTTTATATTTTAACATTGAAAATAAGTTGAGATAGTTAATGTAGTATCATTTATATATTCTATTTGCTGATTTATCTTTGACAACTTTCTTTGGTTACTATCGTTTAAGACTGAAAACCAATTAGGTATTCTATGTACTAAAATATCGAACTAAACCAAAAAAGTATTTTTACGTACAACTTCGCCCTTAAGCATTCTCTACATTAAGGGCCTCGTTCACCATCTCCAAGTAAAGTAACTAATCATAGTTACGTCCCAAGTAAAGTTAATTGGCAAGTAAAAGTTGAGTCAGTTTTTTTTATATATATATATGTATTGAGTCAGTAATATTAGTGCTACTCGAACATCGTGAAATTGAAATTGAAGTTACGGGTGACTAACCGACAATTAGCGTACTTGTCACTTTACTTGAAGTTGGTAAAAGAGGCCCTAGGAATATCAGATAGGAAACCTCATCAGAACAACTTTTAAGGCAATGTTTATTTCACGAATAGGTAATTAAGCGCTAAGTACATCGGTATACAATTTATCGTAAGAGGAGTAAAGTACTCGTATTTTTCGACTAGGTACAGTCGACTAAATGTATTTTAAAGTGTCCAAACTCCAAATATTAAGGAGCACGTGTGACGCTCGATTATAGCCTCGGAGCCAGACGTGCTTTGAACCGCTGAGTGGATGTGAGTCGGTAATGGCTTTGTAGTTAAGTCGAAACGACATCGTCCGGAAGATCGTTGGAATCACATCAACGAATAGGTACTCTTCCGTTACGAAGAGTTATGGTGTAGAAGAGGTTAGGCTGGGGCCTGGGGCCAGTTAAAACCACATGGTCCACTGCATCTACATTCTTTTATTGAGGGTACTTGTTAGTATAGTCTAGCTTTATGCGGCGAGCCCAAAAACGTTTAACCGAATTGTATCCTTGAACAAAGAACTGGATTGCTACTTGGATGCAAATACTCTTGGATGATCGGTTTACACGATCTAGGTAGCATTCAATTAGGAAATTTCTATGTGTATTTAAATAGTGTCTCCCGCATTAGTCTTAGAAAACCTTCTGCTTTATATGTATCGTCTCCATGAGGTTGTGTTGTGAAGGATTGAAAGAATTTTGTATCAAATGTAAGCTTACTATTCCGTACCTGTAGACTCCATAATGTTTTCCCGACGCCCTGTCCCCGCATATCGAGCAGAGGTGCTTGGAACCGCTAAGGGGATGGTTAGGGGGGTAGTTTCTGAGCGCTGGGGGCGAAGTGGCGTCGTCCCGCATGCCGTCCAGCATCGCTGTGTCCGGCTTCATCTCCGGCGGCGACATCGGCGACATAAACCCCGGGTCTATGTTCAGCCCTGTGAACAATTATCGCGTTCAAGAAATATTGGACTTTGCGTAATATTTTTTTAAATATTTTAAACGGCGTAGTCAAAAATACAGAACACGTTGTGTTGAGTGGTCTCTACAGCCCATGGCGTGTAGAAGACACACAACCAGAAGCAAGCCTGGGTCTTGCCCGATGCCCTGTGGAGTTTCTCTGCTCCTCCGGATGCTTTAACTGGCCGCCTTAATATTTCAACCGAAAAACAATAGACTTGCTTCTCATACTGCTTCCCGGTTGAACCATGAAGGTAGTACGAGTAAAACCTGTAAAATCTTATCAACGACATCTGGACGACGTTTACATGACATGACCACAATAATATTGCCGTGACATGATTGACCAACAAACTGCGCGTAGGTTGTGTGTCATTATAAATGTCGTTAGTCTACTATAAAAGTACCACAATACTATTAGATTAGCACAATTTATATCTTTCGATATTCAGAGACTCTTATTCGTAATTTTCTTACTCAAGTTATTTTAATTTTTACGCTACTCCTCAAAATCATAGGATTTTTTTCATTTATTTTGATTGACATATTTCACATTTAATTTGAGACTTTATGCGTGAGACGTTTTAAGGTTTATTAATCTACTACGCCAGCTTTGCTACCTATACATTCTGCAAAATCTTTCTCAGAGCGCCAAATATTTTGCAAACATCTCCTGTGTAGTAATGCAATGTATCGATCATAAAAAGGGAGTTGAACTTGCATGATTAGACCAGAACATTACCACTGCGTGTAAAGATGCCGTTGCCGGCCCAGACTTACGTGAGACGATCATCAGCTTCCTGGGTAGCAGCGCAACTGCATACATATTATTACATATACGACCTCAGGTAAAACTCATGTTTACTTGAGGCTGTATGTAGATGCCCACAGGCTATAGCGACCACTTTAAGCACATGGCGTGCTTGCTCATCTGCTCCTCCATTTAAATAAAAAAATCGAACTTTTTCATTCGCATTCGGTTTATTTTTGAGTTATTATTTATCCACTGTGTTAATGTATTATTGCTTCTTGGAAATAACCAATAGTACAACAAAACTTAATTAAACACACTACATAAATCAAAGAGATAAGACCATTAAAGCCACTTCCAGTTACAAGAATTGTAATATTCACCATATCTTTAAGGTTCTAGAATAACTACCTAGTCGTAAATCAAGTTACAAATCTAAGGAAGAAAAAGTCGTTGAGGGGATACGGTATTTTATTTTATATATGAATCACCGATGCATTGCATACTAGTGCAACGTCTATGTATCTGATATCTACCAACCCTAATGGAATCAGCCAGCGGGGTGGAATAAGCTCCAAGCCCCGTCAGTTGTAGGAAAATGGCCTGTGCCCCGTATGAGCCCAAGATCGTCCAGTTTAGTTAATACCTACTTTTTTTTAATACTATCACGAGATACCCATGAAATATTCAGAGAGGTAAGCAATCAAAACTTGCAACCATTTTCTATCATTTCATTTTAATTACGTCACATCAGGTAAACTTAGTGTTTGAAATCCATAATGAACTGTTACACAGTATTACAAAAATAAGTGTTGATCATCACATCAGTTATGGAAATATTTAAGGAATGGCGACAGTTGTGGGTGAATTTTTATATGAAACTCTTGAACTTGCAAAATATTAGTACTATTTTAACGACTTTCATACGTGATGCATGACTAAAGACTGTGAAACTTATCATTAACTAGTCTTCCGCCAGCGGCTTCGCCCACGTAGACCCGTTTTAAAGGTTCCCGTAGGATAAAAACCATCCTATGTCCTTTCCCAAGGTCCACTCTATCTGTGTTCCAAATTTCATTAAAATCTGTTCAGTAGTTTAAGTGGGAAAGCGTAGCAGACAGATAGACAGACAGACATAGTTACTTTCGAATTTATAATATTAGTATGGATTGACATACTGCTTGCTTCTTATTTTTCTGGTTTTAGAAAAGTACTTTTTTTTAAAATAAATAAACCTAACAATAAGGCAGACGGGCCGCGTGATGTTAAGCGATCACCGTCGCCTATGGACACAGGCAACCCTAGGGGAGCCGCCCGAGCATTGCCGGCTTTGGAGGAGAGCTTTTTTTACAGCTTTCTTGAAGAACCCCATGTTATAGTCCACTGGGAATGCCTCAGCTGGAAGGTTGTCCCATAACCTACACGTCCGTGGAAAAAGGAGCGTGCAAAGCGGACTGTGGAGGACCGCCACGAGTCCAGATGGTGCCGGTGGAACTTTAACCTTCGTCTGGTAGTATAATCATGGAATGGTGATGTAGGCATCAATTTGAAGAGTTCCTCGGAGCACTCACCATAGTAAAGTCGGTAGAACACGCAGAGCGAGCCTATGTCTCTTCGTTAGCTGAGCGGTTCTAGCCTGTCTTATGTTCTAGGTACTTGCAGTGAATATTTCTTTTTAAATTGACGTAAGTACCTTCTGTGCCAAACGTTAAGAAATCCTGCTGACTGACAAAAAATATTTCTATACTGCACCAATTAGACAGAATATTTAAAAGAATGTCTGCCTTATTGTTAGGTTTATTTATTTTAAAAAAAAGTACTTTTCTAAAACCAGAAAAATAAGAAGCAAGCAGTATGTCAATCCATACTAATATTATAAATTCGAAAGTAACTATGTCTGTCTGTCTATCTGTCTGCTACGCTTTCCCACTTAAACTACTGAACAGATTTTAATGAAATTTGGAACACAGATAGAGTGGACCTTGGGAAAGGACATAGGATGGTTTTTATCCTACGGGAACCTTTAAAACGGGTCTACGTGGGCGAAGCCGCTGGCGGAAGACTAGTTAATGATAAGTTTCACAGTCTTTAGTCATGCATCACGTATGAAAGTCGTTAAAATAGTACTAATATTTTGCAAGTTCAAGAGTTTCATATAAAAATTCACCCACAACTGTCGCCATTCCTTAAATATTTCCATAACTGATGTGATGATCAACACTTATTTTTGTAATACTGTGTAACAGTTCATTATGGATTTCAAACACTAAGTTTACCTGATGTGACGTAATTAAAATGAAATGATAGAAAATGGTTGCAAGTTTTGATTGCTTACCTCTCTGAATATTTCATGGGTATCTCGTGATAGTATTAAAAAAAAGTAGGTATTAACTAAACTGGACGATCTTGGGCTCATACGGGGCACAGGCCATTTTCCTACAACTGACGGGGCTTGGAGCTTATTCCACCCCGCTGGCTGATTCCATTAGGGTTGGTAGATATCAGATACATAGACGTTGCACTAGTATGCAATGCATCGGTGATTCATATATAAAATAAAATACCGTATCCCCTCAACGACTTTTTCTTCCTTAGATTTGTAACTTGATTTACGACTAGGTAGTTATTCTAGAACCTTAAAGATATGGTGAATATTACAATTCTTGTAACTGGAAGTGGCTTTAATGGTCTTATCTCTTTGATTTATGTAGTGTGTTTAATTAAGTTTTGTTGTACTATTGGTTATTTCCAAGAAGCAATAATACATTAACACAGTGGATAAATAATAACTCAAAAATAAACCGAATGCGAATGAAAAAGTTCGATTTTTTTATTTAAATGGAGGAGCAGATGAATATGAATATGAATATGATTATGTGTCTTCCATGTGTGGCGTTACAAAACTTCCACCTACTGAGACCAATCCCGAGCTTTGTTTCTTGGAGAAACTACCTACATGGTACAGAAATCTATCTATAAGAAATGTATGAAGAGTATTAAAAAGTGTTTAGGTTACTGTCCAATAAACTGTCATGGAATAAAATAAAATAATGACTGATCTCGTTTTTTACCGACTTCCAAAAGGAGGAGGTACTGTATTCGGCTGTATGTATTTTTTTTTTTATATATGTTCACCGATTACTCCGCCGTTTGTGGACCGATTTTCAAAATTCTTTTTTTGTTCGTATGCTTATACTCCCGAGGTGGTCCCATTGTCACCAAATTAGGATCTGATGATGGGATCCCAGGGAAATCGAGGGGAACTCTCAAATTTTATAGGCACACACATTGATTTTCTTATACTTTCTGAAGCATAAGAGATATTTGTGCATAGTAATCATCATCTCATGTTGCTGAGGTACTGCAACAGTGAGGAGTTGAAAGCAAATTCTTTCAATAAATAGCTTTTTATTCCAAATCTTACATTCCTGAGGTGGTCCAACTGTCACCAAGTCAAAGTCTGATGAGGGGATCCCAGAGAAATCGAAGGGAACATTCAAATTTTGTAGCACAACAAATGATTTTCATATTTTTACTAAAGCAAAACAGGCATTTTTGTATAATTATCATCATATCATGTTGCTCAGCTGATGATAGAAGGTATTACGAAGGTTAGGAGTTGAGAGAAAATTCTTTCAATAAATGGTTTTTTGTTCGATATCTTACATTCCTGAGGTGGTTCAACTGTCACCAAGTCAAAGTCTGATGATGGTATCCCAGAGAAATCGAAGGGAACATTCAAATTTTATAGCACAACAAATGATTTTTACTAAAGCAAAACAGGTATTTGTGTATAATTATCATCATATCATGTTGCTGAGCTGATGATGGAAGATACTATGACGGTTAGGAGTTGAGAGCAAACTCTTTCAATAAATGGTTTTTTGTTGGAAATCTTACATTCCTGAGGTGGTCCAACTGTCACCATGGCAAAATTTGATGATGTGATACTAGGGAAATCGAGGGAAACACTGAAACTTAATAGGCACACACATTCTTTTAGTCATATTTTTAACATAATACAAATATTTATGTCCGGTAATTATCACCTCATGTTGCTAAGCTGATGATTGAAGGTACAACTCCTCAACGGTTAGGAGCTGAGAGCAAATTCTTTCATTAATTTATACGTTCAGGTGGACTGATAGTAGTATTCTTTCAGGCTAAACATGATTATAAAAGGTATCTCTTTAACGTTTAGAAGTTAAGTGAAAAAATTTCCAATTGTACTTATACATAATGTGAAGAATTATTAAAATTACTAAAAAGGGTGAAATAAATTAAGTTTTTAACAAAAAAAATAGAACCGACTTCAAACGGTAAAAAATAAAATTGTTCAGTACCTACTTCTTCTTGCTTATGGTAATGACTCTTAAAACTATTTTTGGAGTCGGGCCCTTAGTAAAATGTCCTGTCTTTGTAAATATAGTGTACCTTTCGTTCTGAATGGACACCAACTCCAATATAGTTTTAACAGTCATAACCATAAGCAAAAAGAAGTAGGTACCGTCCCACTGTCTGTACTGTCGGTGCCCATTTAGAAGGAATGGTACGACATTTTAGTAGGGGCCCGACTCCAAAAATAGTTTTAAGAGTCATTACTAGAGATGGGCCGAATGTGATTTGAACCGAATCCGAACTTCGGCCGAACATTCGGTTGAAATGAAATGTTCGGCCGAAGTTCGGCCGAACTTCGGTTCATTTTCACGCGCTTTCTCGAGAGCGACGCGTCGTGACTTGTTTACGCATTTACTTCAAATACCCCGCCCGCACACCGCGCTCCCTCCGCGTACCCCGAGCCGGCCGGTCATAATCAAATTCATTTTATTTTTGTAATAGTATCTATGTCTAATTATTAATTAGGCAGGGATTTCTAAGATTAATAACTAATTAACTAAGATTAAGGTTAAGAATTAAGATAAAGATTAATAATAAGACAAGAACTGATTTAATATAAGGTTTACTTTTACAATGTTCCTAAATAAATAATTATTAATGTTAATTGACCATGAGTGAGTAAAAATAATATCTTTTATTTTATAGTATCTAATGTTGTTATTATAAGGTGCTTCTAAAATATATGCCACGGTTTGTATGGAGACTTGGCCAAACAGCTGACTGATTTCCATACAAAGTGCAATTTTTTTTTTTTGAGAATTGACGATGGGTTCCTTGGGGAAAGTGGTTCAGTATTATGAGTAGAAACACCAGTTGCAGCCATGGCATATTGTAATTTAGAAGCACCTTATATTTCAGTATAAATAAGTGTAAGTAGGTATTATTTTTGTTGTACCGAATTTCGGCATCTGAACCGAATTTCGGCCGAATGCCGAAGTTCGGTTCAAGCTGCCGAAATTCGGTTGAACCGAATGTGAACCGAATTTCGGCCCACCTCTAGTCATTACCATAAGCAAGAAGAAGTAGGTACTGAACAATTTTATTTTTTACCGTTTGAAGTCGGTTCTATTTTTTTGTTAAAAACTTAATTTATTTTAAAGTTTTATTTCGAGAGCGATTCCGCGAGGTAAGCGACGATAAAGTATAGAAATTTGCAAAAAGCATTCTTTTAAATATTCTGTCTAATTGGTGCAGTATAGAAATATTTTTTGTCAGTCAGCAGGATTTCTTAACGTTTGGCACAGAAGGTACTTACGTCAATTTAAAAAGAAGGAGGTGGCTCTGAGACGCGATAATAGATTTTCTCAAAATATTTCAAAAGTAAACTAACCTAACTCGTAAGAAAGTGATGGACAAAAGTTCCGCCTGAAAGGGTAAAAAAGGGCGTAGGAAATTTTCTTATTTCTGGACTTTACAGTGTATTTCTTATTTCTAGGTTTAAAATATGATTGATAATCTAATAGGTTCGTCTAGACATTTCCCCCTAGAGACGATAACTTTTTATCCTAGTCAGAAAGAGGCCGATTTTTTTAAATTTCGTAATCATGATTTTTTTTCATTTGAGGGATCATATAATTTAAGCGCAGTTAATTAAATGTGGACGAAATTAATTATTTGTCTTTTAGTACATAAGGGTACACAATACAGTCCATACATACATAATTACATATCATACACATGGCTGCAACCCTTTTTGCGTCCCACTGCTGGGCACGGCTCTCTCCCCCGTATTGGGGAGGCCTGGAGCTTACTCCACCACGCTGCTCCAATGCAGGTTGGTAAGATGCGGGTTAGTGACCAACCCGTTGTCGGATGTTTTCAAACCGCCCATAAGGCCTCCGACAAGGTTTAACGACTGTTATCTATCGACAACAACCGGGACCGACGGCTTAACGTGCCCTCCGAAGCACGTAAACGCGCATGATTTTTTTTTGCCACTAGCGGTCATCCATTCACACCCGACCGCGCCCGTTTGGCTTAGCTGCATAGACCGCTTGCGTTCTACGCTAGCCGCTGAGCCATGCGCGCTTCATTTACACTGTGTAAATTACATGTACAATAAACCATTAGGTAATCTTAATTAAATAACAAATCTTAAAAGTTATTCGTAATTGCAATTTGGCAGAAAGTTCTCAACGATCCTAATTGACAACAAATTGCTATCTTAGCAAAATTAAATTAATTCCGCCATCGTAGGTGTGCAAAAAATAATTTAGTTTTATCAACGCAATAATAAAATCGATCTTCCAAAGCAAAGTGTAGAACGGCGAATAGAAAATAAACAAAAACGTTGTCTGCTCAGAAAAAGCAGACGGGACAGGACCGGTCCATTAGTCTTGGGGCTGCCTCGGACAACAAAAACTGAGGAAACAGCCACCCTCCTAAATATATTAAATCGTCTTTAATGGAAACTGATTCCTAATCCGCTATACAATATTGACGAGTTTTGTTCAACTGCATTCCTACGAAAATTTAGTTGATAGGGTTAAATTTACATAATGAAAAAGTTGATAACGTAATTTGTACGTGAACTTTATAAATGAACTAATCGATTGCAAACATTTCTATAAGTATGCCGTTTTTTAAGAGGTTGTTGTAGTAACAATCTTGGCACTTTTATTGCGACATAATATGTAGATTTTGTTTGTCAAAATCAACTCCTAAATAAAATCTGAAAAGCTTCTTTTGGAAAATCACGTGAAACGAAATCTACTGGAATTATAGAACAGTGTAAGTTATAGTATCAAAAAAATATATATAAAAAATATAACTTCTTTAAGCTTTACTGTAGGGTATATACAGTTGCCAAAGAATTCTTCTTCTTTCTAAGATTCTGCCCTTGCAGTCATACTTCTCGACAATATTTAATAATAAATACAAAATCTACTTTCCACGAATTTCTTTTCTTAAAAAATTAGTTCCAATTACGAAAAAGAATAAATTGATCTGTTCTATAATAAATGAAGGGTCCTGCGAAATTCACTTTCAGGTAAAGATTTAATATTGGGCCATTTACGCACCAGACGACGGCAATACTAAAAACAAATTTACAAGAAAGCGAGCCAAATTAAGAAAATTTATAGTAAAATTATACAAAAACTCCAGACAGACGAAGGCCTGGTCTAATTTGGGAGTAGTTTTTTTTTCTTTAGACTAAAAAAATCACGAGAAGGCAAGATTATACTGAAATTACGAGGAAACCATTTATGTTAATATCGCACGGTATTTTAAATTATAATTTCGAGATGAAAAACACTGTTTAAATTAGATGAGAACTCCGTCAAGAGAATTCTGGCGTTGCCGAAATTCGCGACGAACACAACTTATTATTCGACGAAACCTTTCAAATTAAGCTATAACAAGGTTTACGCTTTGGGTAAACAGAATAAAGCTCTATTAATAAGCGTAATGTGATTATTTATCTTAATTTACGGGTACAATAAGAAACTCAAGAACGTTTCAACAAACACATTATTATTTTTTTAAGTAAGGCTACGTTCAAAAGCTTTAAGTCTATTACATCGCCTTTAAACGAGCATTCTTGTATATACTATATTATATAATTTGAATCTCGGTAACGGCTAAAGACAAAATGATTTATTTGCGCAAATATGGATTTCCAAAAGTTGTTTTATATTTACCTCAGTAAGGTATGCAAATATTGTTAATAGAAATAAAATTACTGACTAAAATATAACTAACCAATTTATTTAAGTATTAAATTTACGATCCATATAATTGATTTATATTTATCCCATATTATGCGTTTTTTTATTTATTTGCACAAATATGGGTGTTCACAAAAGTTGATTTACTTAAGTATTTAGTTAGCCATATTCACCGTCTTGAGGTAAGTATGCAAATATTACAAAGATAAAATATTAAAGAGAAAAACATAATAATAACACAATCACAAAAATGTACATTTACATCTATTTTATTATATATTTTTTGTATCACATTCCGCCATTGAAATATTTATTTATTTATAATTTCAGATCGATCCGATCGTCGGCTTTGGGAACCCATAGCACTCAGGGTGTTTGTACACAGGGAGGAAAAAAAACCGGCGGAAAAAATACATTAAATGAACTGGTAAACGATAAGATTTCGCAGAAATGCGGGTGCAACGGTCCAACCTTGAAACGTCTCGTTACTGATCCATCTTCTCTTTATAAAATCCTCTGCGTAAGCAGAATGTAACAGTTCTAGCAGAAAACAGAGTTAAGGTCCTGCATGTGTTTATGAGGCCACAAACACAATCAGGAGGCCTAACTACCGTATAAACAGGCACGGTATCATAATGCGAATAAGTAAATGATCAAGGAGATTAAATGTGTTTGTAAGTAACTAATTTAAGGAACGTGTGTGAATATGAAATCGAAAGTTAGATTACGTTTCAGTAAAGTCTAGACAGGGAGTGGGCTAGACGGAATCCTGCGGAACTCATTTCCCCATCTGCTTCTTTGATATATTAAAAACTAGCATCGAATTCTACAATTATACTAACGTAATTTAGAAGAAAATTAGCACTAATACATTATACTTCATTGGTCTATACACGTTATGTTAGTTGCTCTAAAATAAATACATACGATAGTACGGAGAATTTCCTAAAATATTTTCTAAGATACTTAGAGGCGCAAAAAACATAACGCAGTTTTCATAATTTTGTCCGAAAATACGATAAATATTTATCAGCCATTAATTACAGAAAGGGTAAAATGCGCGTCCCGTTATTATTAAACTAGCCTTCCGGCAGCGGCTTCGCCCATTTTATAGGTTCCCGTAGAATAAAAACCATCTATGTCCTTTCCCAAGGTCCGCTAAGTCCGTTCACTAAGAAATTTGGTAGAAGAGGTGTTCCAAATTGGCTTGTTTCGCCTTCCATCTACACATGACTGATGGATTTGGGGGGGGGGGGTCATGTCCCCTGTGACCCCCTCCCCCCTGGGACCGGCAACTGCAAGGGGAACGCTTTCACCAAAATGTGATAAACTTTGAACAACGCTATCAAGGACAATATAATGAGAACATGATGACACATGAACATGAACATGACACAGAAGAAAACTAAAACTGTTCATTTTTAATTTTTTTCTTTTTATTTTTTCTTTGTGCTATTTTCTGTAAATAAAAATAACTAACATATTTGAAGTTTTTATTTTATTTTATAGACTACTGAAACAAAAAACAACTATGTTTTAACAAAGGAAAATTGTACCGACTTCAAACGGTTAAAAAAAAATATCGGACTTTGCTGTGTATAATATATAGAATACTAGCTGACCCGGCAAACGTTGTTTTGCCATTTATATTATTTCTAGAAAACATTTTTTTAGTTCAATAAAAATAACTATCTACTATAAGTGTGCGGGGATGTACTTATAATCGAAAGCGTTATCTAATATATAAAATTGAGTTAAAGCTGTCTTTGTCAGATTAATAAATTGTAAATAAATAATTATTGCACTGGAAATTAATGATAAATTTACGATGACAGTAAAATTAACATGAGAGTTGCACAGAAAAATTAAAATAATAGGTATAATAGTCACTGCTACGATTGATACACAAATATAACCAAAAAAAAAGTGGCTGGAAAATGTATAGTGAGTAAGACAGGAGACGGTTGATCATAGAGGGGAGAAAATTTAGGGTTGTATGTATTTTAGTATGATGTATCATAAAAAAATAAAAACAAAAAATTTTGTCCAAAAAAAAATTTAAGGGTGGACCACCCTTAACATTTAGGGGGATGATAAATAGATGTTGTCCGATTCTCCACCCTAGCCGATATCCTTGCAAAGATTGACGAAAATCGGTCGGGCCGTTTCGGAGGAGTTCAATTACGCACCCCGTGACACGAGAATTTTATATATTAAGAAGACTAGTGGCCGCCCGCGACTTCGTCCGCGTGATCTTTCTGGGGTGGCTCCCCTGGGGTTGCGCGTGTCCATAGGCGACGGTGATCGCTTAGCACCACGCGGCCCGTCTGCCTTTAAAAAAAAGCCTTCCCTGATAAATGGACTATCCAACACAAAATTATTTTTTCAATTGGAACCAGTAGTTCCTGAGATTAATGCGTTCAAATAAACATACAAATGAACGAACGAACTCTTCATCTTTATGTAAGGTAAGTCCGCTGAATAAGGACCAGGTTTTTGTAAATCCTTATAAATCAGATTTAAAAAGTACTTTAATTTAAAAAATATATGAAATGTACACATTGCCTATATTTGAAGTTAAAACAATAACCAAAAATCATAAATACAAAGTAAATTAACGACAAAAATTGTTTTTAAAAAGCTCTTCAGTGGACCTTATTAAAAACAGGTTATCTCAATAAGGCTCATTCCTGTTCCGTAGATAATTCCGAAACTACATAATTTAATTTTTTTATTTAATATTTTTTGTTAACTGTTACAATTGTTTTTGTCATTCCCGAAGGATTAATCCAAAAATTAATAAGAATTGTAGTGTTGGTCCTTAAAAAGTCTATAGAAACTTAAACGCAGAATAAAAGATTTGATTTATGTTTTTTAATAAAACACAGTTTTGTATTATATTGATATTTACTAAGTGAAACTATTTTAAGCATTAAACGACATAATTAGGAACATTTTCAGTCATTAGCTCTTGGGCCTTGTTAAGTCTTTAGAAATCACATTTTTGGCGGTGGGCTTTATTGGGACTATCAAATAATAAAAAATATAATGAACTCAGGAAACTGAGTGACACAAACTGGTCTTAGTAAATAATTGACAAGATATTGAAATGAAATCAAGACAGGGTTATGCTACGTCAAAAAAGCACATAACAATATTTTTTTACTAACTCTTTCCTCAGTTCTTGCACTTACATACTTATTAAAATAAATGGAAAACATACTTATTAAAATAAAGGAACTTTAACCCTGAAAACAAAAAATAAACTCAAAACAAAAGTAACAAATATGAAATCACTCAAAAGAAAAATAACTAAAGTAAAAAATAACAAATCGGATCAAAACTTGCTTATTTAAATAACGTCACAAATAAAAATATGTGAGTAGAAAACTAACAAAATAATTATGTAAGTAGTTCTTGAACAATAACGACACCTATGTGTTAAATAAAGTAATGAATCGGCATAACAAACAAGAAGGCAAGAAGTCATTGTAAAACTTACAAGCAATCAGGACATATAAAGTCATCTAAATCATCTTTTGTTAGACCCACACATTCCTCGTGATACCACAAAATGCACATTTTACACTGTCTCATATCTGCTACATTATTATTTTTACAAGCAAGACAGTACCAGTCTTCCTTAGCATTTTCAGCTTCATGTGATCTTGTCCTCCGTGTCGAATTCTTTTTGGTTTCATTTTGTTTTTTAGCTTTGGACTTAAATGTAGTAGTAACACGTTTGCTGGTTTTTGGCTTTTGTTGGTACTCTACTGTCTTTTGTTTGTTAGCTCTAACGTTTGTCTGCCTATTTGATTGATGATTACCTTCTTTGATTGGTTGTTCATTACATTTCTTCTTCTTGGTTGGTTTTTGGTTTTTCTTTGATTCCATGTCTTTGAATAAGTCTTTGGTTATGCGTTGTCCTAAGTAATTTAACGCTTTGCGCCTTGTCTTTGCCTTAGTTTGAGCATAATTAGGAGTCGGAATAAATTCTTGAAAGGGTGTCCTTTGCACACTAGAAAGTTTTTGCTTTTCGCTAATTGTCGATAATGGGGTATTGTCATCATCGGACCAGTCTGTAACCATCACCTTTGATCTAACATGTTTCTGAATTGGCATCTCATTTTGTTCTTCGTCAGATGCCGTAGACGAAGACGTATAAATTCTGATATTCCTTGATGGATAATTTAGATGTATTGGCAGATGGTTTTCAATGTCTGAACCTTCAGACGAGGAAGATAAGGGAGAAGGTGGACGACAAAATTGCAATCCTGAAGGGCCAGGAACGGGAGTACTGTAGCGAATATTCTCAATTGATGCATTGTTTACGATTAAATCTATTTCCTCTCGTCCTGATTCGGTAGAAGAGCTGTAATCTACTAATTTTTCAAGAGTATGAACAGTCTGTTCCACTTGCTTTTTTGCTGGAGTTAAATTTTGAGATGTGTTATCTTCATCATAGAAAGTGACGTCTGAGTCGAGGGTGTCATGTGGGACTTGAATACTTTCGGGAGAACTTGGTGCCGTCACTGAAATTCCAGGATCTGTGGGTTCTACAGTCAAATGAGTCAGTATAGACGGTGCGAAGGCTTCTTCTGGGATCGCACTTGGGTCCCAGGGGTATAGACCAGTTGCCCTGAATCCGTTCGCAATATTGCTTTGAGTCATGCATTTTGGCCATACCTTTGTCAAGATTTTATTAAACCGAGCTTTGGTGAGCTTTTTCTGTGGGTTTTGGTAATTAAAATGTAATACATGTTCGTCCCAAAAGTGCTCAAAGGACTTGTTAATAGATTTGTCGAGTGGTTGCAGCTCGTGGGTGGTGTTCGAAGGTAAACAGTAAAGGACTATATCGTGTTTCTCCGCTGCATCAACAATGTCGCAATCTAAATGCGATGAAGCTCCGTCGAAAACAAGAAGGCACTTGCCTGGAGATTTGTATTTTGCCAAGTGGTTGATAAAATCCACGAATAGTTCAGTGGTCATAGAGCCTTTTGGTGACATTTTGACCAAGGTCCCCGGGGGTAAATTTTCTTTAAACTCATCACGCATTCTCTTGCCCTTGAATAGGATCATTGGGGGAATTGCCATCCCAGCAGCATTTACGCACATAGCAATAGTAACATTTTCGGCGTGTTCTTGAGCTATTAGATGGACCCTGCGTGAACCTTTCTCAGCCAATACTTGTGGTTGCCGATGAACTGTGAGCCTGCATCCCTTTTCATCAATATTATATAAACGTTCCGGATTCTCGTCTATCTTAAGGTCGTCATATATTTCCCGGATTGCTTTGAAGTGCTGTTCAACTATAGGCTTATTCAGCTTTTGAGCCCTAGCTGGATTCATAAATTGTACTTTACGTTTTGATATATCTTTATTTCTTGCAAGGAAGTTTTGGAGCCATTTTCTGCCAGCTGTCGATTTTTTGTGACTAAAACAGTTTTTGATGTTGTGCTTCTTACAAAACAAATAAGCGTGTCTACGTATTAGTTTTGAGGTTAATGGCATTCCTATTGCTGAAAACCTCTTTATTCTATCCGCCAAATCATTTTCTTGCGCTTTCGTGAAAATAGGTTTTCTTCCCATCCTCTTCTCTGTACTTCCAGACTTTATATGATTCTTAAGAGTGCGTCGTGGTATATTGTATTTCAAAGCGACCGCACGCTCCGACATCCGGCTATTCTTTAATTCTTCTAAAGCATTCTTCATATCGCTTTGAGACCATCCTATACCACGCTTTTTTTTGGTTATTGGGTCCATGTTTCTTGCACTAAAACCAACAGTGTTATTGTTAGTGAATAATATTAGTAAGCGTAGTTTATGAAAACAAGCGGTACAGATATTTTATATAAACCTAATAAGGTCCGGTCCTTATTTGGCAACAAAAAGGTGGTCCTTGTTAGGCACTTCGCCATTCCGGAGAAAAACAATCAAAATTGACAAAAAAATAGTTCTTTCAATAACCTTACCTTCACAATCTACGCATAAATGTTACTTATTTCTTTTCACGTGTAAAATTCTCGCCGAAACGAAACTGAAGCACTTAAATTAATCAAATAACACAAACAAATTTTACAAAACGACCTACGCGTGGTGACGTGACCAGCATCGACAGTCATACTGGCAAAATGGCGGCGCAAAACCCAAGTAATGCCAATGCGCTTCAATGATTGGTTAATGAGGAGCGTCGGCGCGAGCCTTGATTTCAGCTTAGTATCGGGAGCGGGATTTTTGAAAAGGTGGCTCTTATTATGAACTGGTACTTATTAGGCGAACATACCTTATAGGTTAAAATATTGATTAACGGGCTAATATAAAAAAATATGAATAAGCCAAAGACAATTCTATACTTTATTAATCTATCGAATAGAATAAGAAAAATATAAAAAAAAATCTTTTAATATTGAACGGCTAAAAGGATTTTTATACAATGCCGTAAAACGAATAAAAAAAAAATAAGAAACATAAAAGACAGACATGACAATTTTGATAGCTTGCCCCAGTTCAAGGGCACCGCGCTCACCATCGGTGATGGCGTCGGTATCTTGGGAGTTGACATTACGAGTAAAGTGCAGTACCGGAGTCATTTGGAGTACAAAGCCAAATTGGCATCAAAAAAGCTTGGTGTCCTCAACAGAGCGAGGCAGTACTTCACTGCGGGGCAACTCCTGACGCTATATAAGGCCCAGGTCAGACCCCACATGGAGTACTGCTCCCATCTCTGGGCAGGAGCACCGAAGTACCAGCTACACCCATTTGACTCCGTTGAAAAGCGCGCAGTCCGAATCGTCAACGACCCAAGATTGACTGACAGGCTAGAACCGCTTAGCTTGCGAAGAGACATAGGCTCGCTCTGCGTGTTCTACCGACTTTACTATGGTGAGTGCTCCGAGGAACTCTTCAAATTGATGCCTACATCACCATTCCATGATTATACCACCAGACGAAGGTTACAGTTCCACCGGCACCATCTGGACTCGTGGCGGTCCTCCACAGTCCGCTTTGCACGCTCCTTTTTACCACGGACGTGTAGGTTATGGGACAACCTTCCAGCTGAGGCATTCCCGGTGGACTATAACATGGGGTTCTTCAAGAAAGCTGTAAAAAAAGCTCTCCTTCAAAGCCGGCAATGCTCGGGCGGTTCCCCTAGGGTTGCCCGTGTACATAGGCGACGGTGATCGCTTAACATCACGCGGCCCGTCTGCCTTATTGTTAGGTTTATTTATAAAAAAAAATATGTAAATAAACAAACACAGAAAGTAAATAACTTTGTAAAGAAATAATAAAGGAAAAGCAAAGTATAAGAATAAAACAAAAGGATATCAGTTATAAAATACGATAATGGACGTGAATGAAGTAAGAAATAACATGCAGTGTATTTATAACACTACACGGCGCATTTCATTCATTTCATTAGCTTCCCGTGGGAATGAGATATTTTCCCGCGGTAAAAAGCAGCCTATGTCCTTTCTCAACGTCCTTTCTATGTTTATGCTAAATTTCATCAAAATCGGTTCAGTGGTTTAAGCGTGAAAGAATAGCAGACAGACAGACCGACAGAAAAAGTTACTTTTAAATTTATAATATAAGAATGGATTTATCAAACAATTTACGCATGTTATTAATTTTGAATTGCAGTTCGGTGGGTATTGTACGTAGCGCATACATTTATGATAGGAGGTGTACCGGATTTGATTACAATAATATTTTATTTATTGCAATTCGCAGCTGCATTATTTCACATAAATACACACAGATATTATATTTTATTATTTGTACTGCTGTCACGTATGTACCTAATAAGTTTTCATAATATTCTAGTGCTGCTAGAACGAAAACGATCACTTCGTTACTTTATGGGCATTTTAAAATTTACAACGAAGATATAAAATATTTATTTAGCAAATAATTAAAAGTACCTTACGACCATACCTCAGCATATGCCCGCAATAAACACATTTTATTAGTGGAAATGGATGGAACAATTAAAATTAATAAATACAATGTACAAACATAACCACTAATAAAACTTTGCTGTAACAAAAAGACCTCAACGAAGAAAAAAGGAAACCGGATCAGATTATGCATAGAAAATAAATATTAGGAAGGTAATATTGTATACCCCATATTTTAAAACAGGGCTGAAGTTTTTCTTCGTCTGCTTTTTTCTTCAGCTCAGCATTGTTTAAGCGCACCCAGAGCAGACAGAACAAAAAAATAACGTTCACTAAGAGTTTGTAAGGGAACCGTACAGTGAATAAAGAATATTTCATTTAATTTCGTAACAAAGAAAACTAAATGAAAAGCTTTATAATACATACCCTCAAATGATCTCATTTCCAGGTACAATATACAAATATTAAGTGAAACATACGCCGACATCAGAGGATGCTCGCAGGAAGGTGGAGCGTGGAGCAAATAACTTATTTACACGTGCCACTGTGGCGTCTCGCACGGGGAAATCTTATAAGAAAAGGTAAACAGTGTAATGGAAAATATAAACGCGAGCTCCATGAGGATATACCACTCGGGAAAATTATGCCGAGAGCAAATTTGCTTTCAAATTCAAATTATGTAGGTATATCCAAATATGGTAAGTTAACGTTTCACACTCACAAACAGCTAACATTGGATTTATATTCTTGCAAACCTACTAGCTAGTCTATTTGTTATACGAGTATTTTTATAGGCTTCCAAATAGGAGGAGGTACTATAGAGTTTTATGCTTTAAATCAACCTTAATGATGATTACTGGTGACTAGTTTTACATTATCAATTCAGAAAACGAATCTATCTCGAATTTACACGCTATAAACGAATGAACGATAATCTTTACGTTCACAAATATCTTAATTTTCCTGAAAAAGATTTCCCCAAACAACGTAACGCTTGTTATAATAAACATGTTATATTCACAAACATTAATGTCAGCCATAAGTTATGATACGGGACCGGCTTCGCTATCATCCCAAGTGTCCACGATGAAATATTATTTTCATTTCGCCATAATAATCGTGCGACTAGATCGATGTGGAACTGTCAGTTACATACATTAATCAATCACGATTTGCTGTTCCCGGCTGAAACATAGTGACAAATTGTCATCTTACACTCTTTTATACAAGATTGTCTTACTAACTATCGGGAAATATGTAGGCTTATGTGTCGGCTATCTATCGAAACATAGCGCGCTGTCATAACTCACATAAATATGAGTTTATTCGTTGCGATGGGCGACGACGTCACACTTGTTGCACGTGTGTTGTGTAAAGTGTCCTACACTAACAATACACACCCGCAAATGTGAATGTGTTGCACTTACCAGCTTTCAGTTATCAACCTGTACCTATAATCTGAAGACTTACACTTACATAGAAAATAAATTGCTATATACTCGTATATTAACGTACTTAAGGGAAAATTTAAATAGAAATGAATATATTACGTATTCGTCAGACCAGCACGTATATTAAATACGTACATTGAATTAAAATAATCCGTATATTGCATCTTAAATCAAAATGAATGAGAAATTTTCAAACAATTTATACTTTTGAATGATCTTACAAAAGTACTACAAAATTACTTTGCGTAGTCTAAAACCAGTTATTTATAAATTTAAATAAGCAAATAACGCTTGCAAGACAAAGAAAACAAACATACTAAACTATTACTACTTACTACACTAACAACGTATACTTCAGAACATAACGATGTCGTCGATATAAACATGCAGGGTGACAGAACTGTCATATATATGACATTGATATAATATAACTTACTTCAATTGATGTATATTTTAAAAATATGATTGTGGTAAATTAGGAGGGACTATCAAAAATACATATTGTATTTTTAAGAGTATACTTGGAACCAATGAAAAATTAAATAAACTTAAAAATAACAAAACGTTAGTACATAAAATAATAAAACCTTTCTCCAAATTAAAACTGTACTAAAAAAAGTAAAGTTTACTTTACTACCATTCATTATTTTTATACTGGAGAATCAGTAGCTCTTACATTTATTTTACATTCTACAAAATTTTTAAGAGTTATTAATATATATAGTGGTCGCCCGCGACTTCGTCCGCATGGACATACAAATTCTTCAGCCTTATATTATTAGTATAGATTATGCTCATAGTAAATAAGTGAAATCGAACATACGTTAATCGGTAATTGATGAGATTTGCACTTATTTCACGCTCTTTTAAGGGGCCGTATACGAAATTTTGCCGATTTTGCTTATTTACCCGATTTAACACATGAGATTTTGCAGATAAATTACAGTACTTCTACAAGTATCATTGCACAATATAACTTTTAATTTCATTCATAATCAAATACATTAGACACTTTTATAGCTTGCGTCAAGAATTATAATGCGAGATTTAGGTAACTTTAAAAGATGTTTAATGCCGAATCATCATTATTAATAAGATTTTTTTTCAGGAAACGGATTGATTATAAACTGAAGAGTATTTATGTCAAATAAATTTTACGAAAGATTATTCCATTTTGCCGAAAACAAATGCAATTACTGGCCCATTTTCTCTCAAAATTGACTAAGTTCAATGTTTTTTTACTAATATTTTTTGTATGAGAGTGCCAAAAGTGGCTCATACATTATGTATGTGATTTTTACAGCAATACATGGCATTTTTTTCGATCTGTTTAGAATTTAAAATGATCCAGAAATATGTGATATTCTATACCTATTACAGTAATATTTACAAAACTATCACCGGCTTCAGGTCTATTAAGCAAAATAACGAAATAAAAATTAAAAAGTGGCTCATTTAATAGTTTATTATTGAAATGATCAGTCATATTGTGCAATAAAACTTATGGAAATACTGTATTTTAACTGCAAAATCTCCTGTATAAAATGAGCTAAATCAGCGAAATCGGCAAAATTTCGTATACGGCCTCTTAAGGTCGTATGTACTGGAATAAATGAGACTCTTCACTTTGAAATTTTGGCATTTTTTCGCGATTAACAAATTGCGAATATTAGCGAATACCTACAAATCTGACTAAAAATGTTAGTAAAATTAGGCTCTAGCGGACCACGAATCTTTTTTTAAAAAAATAAATAAAACACGCTTTTATAAGAAATCCAACCAAAAATTAGAAAATAATTTTTAAAAAAATTGGATTAAAAAATGGATTTTACTGTAAAAAATCGTGGGGTGCTTTTTAAGATATTATCAAAATGATTATCCTTCTAATGATATCTGACAGAAAAATATTTATAACTACTGACACCATGCAACCCAACAAAAAAACTTTCTTAATGCAATGATGCTCTAACGTTGATATTATTTGAATTGATTTTCAAATATTATACATCATCAACATACTTGTTTATACTACTATTTACATTTTAACAGGATTCTTAATTACTCACAGATGCTGTGCATACATTACTTATATACTTCGAGTACTAGCCTTTCGCCAGCGGTATTGCCCGCGTGGACCCTTTTTATAGGTTCCCGTAGGATAAAAACCATCCTTTCCTAAGGTCCACACTATCTTTGTTCCAAATATCATTAAAATTGGTTCAGTGTAAACGGGAAAGCGTTACAGACAGACATACAGAGTTAGTTTCGAATTTATAGATGGTATTAGTATAGAGGTATGGATTTTGCTGGAATGCTGGAAATTTATTTAAACCTGCTAATATTATAAAAATGCGAAAGTAAGTTTATTTGTTACTCTTTCACGCGAAAACTACTCAACCGATCATCATGAAACTTTGTACATAATAATATATTCTTGAAGTTATCAGAAGTAAAATAGGATACCTACTTTTAAAAAAATTAACTCGGGTGAAACCGCGGGGCACAGCTAGTATTCTATAATCTAATCATTCCAAATCTCTTGGGAGATTTATAATGGAAAGTTATTTCAGCCAACAATCGTGAATTTGATGAAGACGTACAGCGTCAATGTTGTTTTGATTGATTAATAGGGCAAAGTCCTTTATGAGGCCCCAAATAAACAACAACTTCCACAATTATTGGAATATTGAAAATTGCTTGCTACTGCTAAGATAAATTGCGTCTGTCTTCTCTTTCAAAGGTCACTTAAAACAACAGCTCTATAATAATTCCAATCACTCAATACTTCTATTTGGTATTCTTGTTTACATCATATACTTATTACATCTTTTTTTTTGTTATGGGGGGGAAACCTTCAAAAGGTACCCGGCATCTTGGGAGAGGGTACCGGGTTATGTGGGATTTGACCGCACTAAAACCCCCTTGGTGGCTGCCACTGCGCTTGGGGGGTACTCCGGGATCTCCGGCGGAACGCACCGGTGTGCACCACGCGCGACGCCCCGGAACGGGCCCATCTTCGGGAGAGCAGATGCTCTCCTGCATCTTCCGATGCTTACGGCGACATGCGGCCACGCACACATCGCCGCCCTTCCCGGGGCATCTGGTTGGACGGATCGAGCTCCCACTCACACCGTCCACAACCCCAGAAGCCCCCTTTTAGTCGCCTCTTACGATCAGGCAGGGGATACCGTAGCTCTATTCTTAATCCCGAAGCTACAGGGAATATACTTATTACATCTACTGATACGCTGTCGTTAAAATCCACTTTTTTGTAATCTTAATAATATAGAAAAGATTAATAAATAAAATAATAAATAAATATATTTAATGGTAAATTTTAATGGTAAAGAATATAATAACGAAATAGTTTTTTATTCTGTACACAGTTTGCCGTCTTTAAAACATAAAACTAACTTTGCTGTTCCAATCAGTGAAGATTACATTCTTGAAGAAGAGATTAAATAAACTCATCGTACACTCATAAATTCCCGACTTCGCCCGTATCGTATTACGTTCTTTGTGATTTCAAATTGCCTGTAGGCCTAATGATGTCTCATTACATCTCATATTCATCGCAGCTGATTTCATGTACCACTAACCGAATTGCGTAAGGAACAAAGAACATTATTAGAGCGTCAAATACCAGCGATTAAGACTTTTAAGATAAAGATTTTTAAATTTTTTGTCCTTTTACATCCAACGGGACCGAAACAGCTTAAACAACTCCGTTGGTTTTGATCATGAAACTTTTATTTCTGAGCTAATGATGAAAAATGAGTTAGGTACTTTATAATGCAAAGCGAAAGCACCAGGTAAGAAAAGGTTTATATAACATTCGTCCCCTGAAGGGGTCAAAATGAGGCTTGAAAAGAAAAAAATAATACTTTAGTGTTTCAATTATTCACTATTTCAATCAGTGAGTAAGTATAAACAAGAAAGTCTAATATTTTCTAACGCGAATGAATCCGCGGGGCACACAGGTTTCTTACTCTTCTGTTGCTCTTATAAAACAAACAAATATAATATCAGGCCGTTATCGATTCGTTAATAATTAAGGATATCAATAGAATAGTTGCCGTGGTAAGTGAAATCGATTCTTGGAATAATTAAATAAGGGTAACCGAAATAACTCGCATTGTCGACCACGACACGTGCCGACAAACAAAATCGTGTAGGTACTTGCGATTGTCCCGTCTCGCGGTTTAAATCAACATACTATTGAAACAAGGTTGCAATATATTGCTGTTTAGTGTTCAAGACCAGACTACGGAAAAATATAAGAGAGCACTCTCGGGATAAGGAGTCACAGAATAGCTAATCGCTTGTCGGATGTTGATGTGATTAGTCATGGAAATTGGAGAAGCTGCTAGGCAATTGAGGTACCTAGATCATTGTCTTACGTGAGTAAAAGCATATTGTTACGTTAATCAACGCAATTCCGAAGGAATCAATGGTGTGGCATACATTTGATATTTTTGCAGTACGTCGTGTCGCGTCGCTTTGCTGCCTTTGTTGCTCACGTAGGGAAGTTACTTACGCGGCAATCTACGTCGTCGCGTCGCGTCGTCGCGATTAAGAAGCGATGCGTTGCGCTGACACGCAAATTCAATGTGCTGCGATAGGAAGCGGCAGCTTTGTCTTACGTACAAGTGAAACACACTGTCCCATCGACATTGAACGCCGCGTATCGCGTAACGCGTTCGCTTCATTTTGCGCCGAACCGCACCGAACCGCGTTTTCATTCGGTCACGTAGGCCAGTTCAGTAGATATGCTGTTTATTTAGTGTATTCGAGCACGCCGTCGGTCCACGTGTTAGCATCTAGGCCATCTAGATCGCTCACGAAGACGCTTCGTTACCAGACCTCTTGTCTTACGTGAGTGAAGCATCGCGACGCGATGCGAAGCGTCGTAATACGTCCGATAATAACGATATTTTCAAAGAGACTACGTTTCTCTTGCCGATAATCAAATTTAAAAACAAAGTCAGTCAGACGTGTCACTGGCAAACTGAATTCAATTCTTATCAACTGTTCGTTTATGGATTTGGATCACTATTTTGATTTTAGGCTTTTACTAAAACAAAGGTGTATGTATAGATTTATTATATGACTATATATAAATATATAAGCATAAATATAATAAATGTAGGGGTGTAGGGATCTTTAATTTGACAGCTATTTAATACACCAATAAAACAGATGTTTAACTCTAAGCAACGTTATGAAGGCCAATTTTTAAACATTAATTTACATATAACCATGGACTCCTTTTAATAATTTATTTTAATTACTACCTTATATTATTATTATTTAAGTTTTTTATTGTATTATATTGTATATATGATAAGTTAGATATATTTAAATACTTAAATTTATTTTAATTTTGTTACATGTCAGGTTTATCTTAATAAATTAATTTATATTAACAACATCAATGAAAAATAAAAGCAACATCCATAGGACTGTACTGTCTATCCGTTTGTCTAAGAAACTGGTAAGTGGTAACAGTATCAGTTTAAAATTAATGTAAAATACCAAATATGAAATAAATTAAGTTTTTAACAAAAAAATAGAACCGACTTCAAACGGTAAAAAATAAAATTGTTCAGTACCTACTTCTTCTTGCTTATGGTAATGACTCTTAAAACTATTTCTGGAGTCGGGCCCTTAGTAAATGTCGTACCATTCGTTCTAAATTGGCACCGACAGTACAGACAGTGGGACAGTACCTACTTCTTCTTGCTTATGGTATTGACTGTTAAAACTATATTGGAGTCGGTGCCCATTCAGAACGAAAGGTACACTATATTTACTAAGACAGGACATTTTACTAAGGGCCCGACTTCAAAAATAGTTTTAAGAGTCATTACCATAAGCAAGAAGAAGTAGGTACTGAACAATTTTATTTTTTACCGTTTGAAGTCGGTTCTATTTTTTTGTTAAAAACTTAATTTATTTCACTCTTTTTAGTAATTTTAATAATTCTGTATGTACTAGCATAATTGGAAAAATTTTCACTTAACTTCTAAACTTTAAACAGATTTACCTTTTATAATCATGTTTATCTAAAAGTCTGAAAGACATACTATCAGTCCACCTGAACGTATAAATTAAAGAAATAATTTGCTCTCAGCTCCTAAACGTTGAGGAGTTGTACCTTCAATCATCAGTTAAGCAACAGCAGGTGATAATTACCAGACATAAATATTTGTATAATGTAAAAATATGACTAAAAGCATGTGTGTGCCTATTAAGTTTCAGTGTTTCCCTCGATTTCCCTAATATCACATCATCATATTTTGACATGGTGACAGTTGGACCACCTCAGGAATGTAAGATTTCGAACAAAAAACCATTTATTGAAAGAATTTGCTCTCAACTCCTAACCGTCGTAGTACCTTCCATCATCAGTTCAGCAACATGATATGACGATAATTATACACAAATGTCCGTTTTGCTTTGTAAAAATATGAAAATCATTTGTTGTGCTATCAAATTTGAATGTTCCCTTCGATTTCTCTGGGATCCCCTCATCAGACTTTGACTTGGTGACAGTTGGACCATTTCGGGAATGTAAGATTTCGAATAAAAAACTATTTATTGAAAGAATTTGCTCTCAACTCCTCACTGTCGCAGTACCTTCCATCATCAGCTCAGCAACATGAGATGATAATTTCTATGCGTAAATATCTCTTATGCTTCAGAAACTATAAGAAAATCAATGTGTGTGCCTATAAAATTTGAGAGTTCCCCTCGATTTCCCTGGGATCCCATCATCAGATCCTGATTTGGTGACAATGGGACCACCTCGGGAGTATAAGCATACGAACAAAAAAAGAATTTTGAAAATCGGTCCACAAACGGCGGAGTAATCGGTGAACATATATAAAAAAAAAAAAAAAAAACATACAGCCGAATACAGTACCTCCTTCTTTTGGAAGTCGGTAATCATAAATAAATAGTAATGTTAATTTACATATTGTTTAAAATAAAATTTAAATAAAGTTTATACAGAATTTAAAATGATACGAAGTTACTCTACATTCTTGAGGATAAGAATCAAAACGTAATTTAAGTTTTACAATTTTGGCAGAGAGTAGAGGTGTAACTCGTGTAAGGTAAATATAGAGAGTCGTTAAGAAGGTATTAGTCAAGTTGAACTCTATATACAAAGGTTTCTGAGCATACGTGTAGATAGAGCTGCACTTAAATTGAGTTTTAAAACACTTTATCGCCAATACGAACGTTTCAGGCCATAAAGTAACACTTAACATCCCTTTTAGATTAGCAACCTACGCAGTTGTGAGAGCCTGCTTATATCGTAAAGAGAGTATAAAAAACTCTACGATACGCAATAAAAATTAGGAAAGGTTTTTGGACCTTTTTGGTTAAATGACGCTCTTCGGCATTTTAAGATAAATACAAATAATGCGTATAATGACTATTGTGGAAAATTCTCAGTAAAATGTGTTAAATTTCAAGCCAGGCTAGCTAACTGTACATACTATGGCAATATACATTTATTTCAAGACCTGAAAGCTATTCCCGAAAGCGACTCTATAGATATAGATAAATTCGCAAACTTGTATACAAAATATTTAACACGTGTGATTGAAAACTTAAAAAAGGAGGTTAAGTTTTGATTATTGTAATATTTGCATACCTCATGAAGGTAAATATGACGAACCAAATGTATAAAAACACCTTTTGTAAACACCCATATTTGTGCAAATAAAACTCTTTGTCTTTGAGGTTGGAAGTAAAAACCAAACATTGTGAGGTAAAATAGTTATTGAAGAAAATCATTGACATGGCCATCAGAGGCAATAATTTACGATGATTATGATAATTTATTCAATTATTATTATTACCAGTGATTATAGTTACCACAATAAATCTCTTCATCAAAATTAATAAATTCCTATACTGTTTTCAAGCTTACATGTCAGTAACAAATGTAATGTTTTGAAAATTTATCAAAATATGTCATTGATGTAGGTAACATTATTTAAGTTTTTTTTTGTATAAATGCAGCATTGGATTATGGCATTGGCATCTTCCGTTGTCGTTTATAATAGTTTATATAGTTTGGGTTGTGCTTCAAAAACGTGTTTTTAGTATATTTAAACTATATTTATTTTTCATTTTATAGTTCGATTTATTGTTAAAAAAATATTTCAAGGTCTCGGAATAACATAAACTTACAATACTTAAATTTGTATTGTTTTGCCACCCATTCTTGATAATGATAAGTGTCCAAAGTTTCAATTAAATCTGTCCGTTGAAAGAGGGTCAAAATCGAATCCAAAAGAGAGTTACAAACAAGCTCACAAACTCACAAACATACAGGTGAAGCTAATAAAAGCGTGTTAAAACTCGTATTTTTGTGGTCGCACTTACTAAATTAGGTCGTTTAGTATGTTTCAGACTGCTAGATGATTAGGAGATCCAAAAAAAATCTCTATTCGAGCGCGAGTAAAATAGGCGGAATACCTATTGCGCGAAAATTCGCAAGAGCCAAATCATATTCTACATCCTCATGCGATCCACCCAGATGTCTTAGTTACAAAAACATTACAAAACGTAAACAAGTACTGATAGTACTTACAAACTTAAACAGAGTAACGAATCATAGTCACGACGCATACAAAAAAGTAATTGTTGCTGACGTCCAATAAACTTGGTATATTTTTTGACTTGGTACATCCCTAGCCTAATGTAAAGGTCATGGCGCGGCGTTGTTTCCAGCTACTTGTTTGAAACGCAAAACGAAACTTATTAAAAACGGGTTCACAATAAGGCTTGTCAGCCCTGACTCGCCGAATTGGTCAGGTAGTGAATAATATGAGACTCAGAAATTATGCGAATTGGGATGTTCGATTATTTTTACATTTCGTAGCTATCAGTAGCATCTTTGTAGTGCATTTCTCCTTACTTGTTCTAACGAGATAAAAATGTTTTACTAACAAATCTCTTTATTTTCAATTCTGATAACATAATACTTATTTCAATTTACAATTTTGTCTGACGTTGCTATAGAGAGATGAAATCAATATTGTAACCCACCCTAGTTCTTTCTCTTGAAGTAGGCTAATTCTTCTGAAGTTTTTAAATTATTCGTGGATTCTTCCTTCAGTCTTTCAGTTCTTTTTAAAAGTTTCATCAATTTTGGCTTTGTATTAGTGGAAATGTTTGTTTTCTTTTTGTGATTAATATAGCTATTGTTATTCTTCTATAATTGAGTTTATATCTCATATTTAATTAATTGGTGGGGAATTAACCATTGCGACTTTAAATTTTAGAGGCCTAGTAAAATCGGTGTATTCACCTAGATTTCTAACCATGTCTGCCAAAAATCAATTCAATGTATTCGATGGATAGATTTTGAGCTAGACTTACATAAGGCGGTCATCAATCAACGGATTAACAGCGCTACTGCCTACGACCTCACGGAAGATTCAGCAACCACTAAACTCAACGTGACCTGCATGCTCGTCTCCCACTCCTTTTAAATATATATTAAAAACATCCAAGGGGTGATATTTTGACAATTGTATTAACTTGCGATTAAGTGAAAAATCGCTGCTTCACGGTGAGGGATACTGTTGTGATTTAATTAATAACGAAGTTTTCCATCACCGTGCATGCCTGAGAGAAAAATCCGCTCTTGGGCAGGGTGGTGGACTATGGTCTAAATCCCTCTCACTTCCGAGTGGCCCAGCAGTGGTTCATAAAAAGGGTTGAAAAAAAGTGGAAAATGGCGATGGTGTCAACCACTGTAAACCACTAAAGCTATTCACGTTAACAGCATAAACATTTAAGTCTTCTATAAAATGCTCAATATTGCTTTGTATAAATGATAGATATGAAACACACATACCTATGGTAGATAAGTTCGGGGTGTGCATTATATGGAATTCCGTATGAATAGGAAAATTTCTAATTTTGATTAAATAAAGTAATAATGTTGAAAATTTTACACTGTATATCGTCGAAGTCAACGCTGGCCGTGTTGGAGGGGATTCCAAGCGGCTGCAGCATGCTGGGAGCGGGCGCAGGCGCCGCGGGCGGGGGCTGCTGCGGGCCCGGCGGCGCCGGCCGCGCCCAGTTGATCAGCGCAGTCACCGACATCGTCGGCTTGTCCTTCTTCGCCAAGCTCGACATGCTCACTCACTAGCATCCTCACATCACTACCGAAACGTCACAACACTGCGCTACATAAACACTATCAAAACGTCTGACGACCCGATACGCCCTCGACTGTATCGATTTTCGCCGCAAAAATCTACAGCAACAATGACAAATATTGTAAACGAGCCGAATACGGAGGAGCGATTCCGCGCGGTAGCCCTCGCATCACTGCCACCCGCGCCGGGGACAAAACACACGACGCTGTGACATTGCGATAGCGGCTGTTATTGCACCCGTCGCGACGATATCGCGGTGCAACGTCGGCGATGCGCCGCGGGCTTCGCCGCCGAAGGTTAGCCGGTGACTAATGCGTGCTAAAATTCAACGAGCTCGAAATTGACAAAAAATGTACCCGACGACTTCCGCGCGGTTACCGGCATGAAGGTCTCGACGGGCGGGCTTCAAGGTCCGTATTCTATACGATCGTACGCGAATAAATCTGACTTTATGTTGGAAAACTAGTTATGCTTTAATCGATTTTTTGCCATTAACCGGCAAATTGTACAGAATTGAACTAACAATATTTTAAATATTTTATGACCATGTGAGAATAGGATTCATCTGAATAATTGGAGTTGTTAGCCGGCGGCCTTCGTGATCGTGGCTGCGGCGCGTTTCTGTAATTAAGTTTTGCGTCACTCATGGACCGAGCGGAACACCCTGCGCTAGCCTCTACCATTAAAATTTTAGCTATGTCACTGCACGAATTTTATCGTATTCAATACATTTAAATAAACAATTAAAGCTGCAATTCAGCGAAATAAAAGTTAGTTCTTATTTGACAAATTTCTTCGAATCCTGTGTACGCCAAGATTCGCGGGTTCAGATAAGACAAAGTCTAGTAGCTGTCGCTCATTTTGTGGAAGATTGAAGAAAATGTACTTTTTCCAAAATGGAGTTTGGTTATCTCTTCACGTATAAATCGCTCTCTCGATAATTGGCGATTAATTATTCGCTTTTTAGAAGCTACTAAACCAGCGACCGTTCGCTGCACACTTGAAAACGCTAAAACGCGCGATGCCGCTACAGTGACCAAGTTACCCAAAGGTGATGCAGATACTGCATTTACCCAATTCTTTGCATGTCGCCGATCGCAGATGCTAAAAGTAGCGTGTGTGGCTTGACCGTTAGTCCTATATGCTCTAGCAAATATCTATCTTTTGACGACCCGTGTGGCGCAATGGTTACCATGCCAGACTGCCAATCATGAGGTCCCGGGTTCGATTCCCGGCGAAACAGAAATTTGAATGATGAGTTTAAATTGCTGTTCTCGGTCTGGGTGTTTGTGTTTCTGTCTTTGTATGTGTCCATGGCACCCACGACACAGGGTATTAATTACCTTACTGTGGGGCTAAGAGTGTGTAACGATTATTTATTTATTTATCTAATCCTAGGTTTCAGTCCAGTAGAAGGCATTAGAAATAATAATATGTGAATTAATCGTTTGAAAAAGTGAATGTTGCTCTAGAGGTAGGTACCTATTGTAGAAATATTGAATATAGTAGAAATATTGAATATAGCTGCACTTACAACATGTCAACAAAGAAATGTTAACGATTACTATGTGCTGAACTAACTGAGTTACCGGAACTATTAATTTCCCAAAGTAATTTCATTTCGAATATTTCAATTACCATTTAGGTACGACTCGGCAAGTTGGTTGAAGGCTTACAACAGAAATATTTTTAGATTATTTAAATAAATTTTGATATGAATATCAGAAAAAATCTTTTAACGTGTACAAATTTCAATAAGTAATTTTTAAAAAGTTATTGTACGTAGCCCAAATATAATAAAGCCCAAATAAGCAGAGCATTTTCGTGCAAGTAGTCGTCAAAAGGGTCGTTGTCCTTAATAATTAATAGGTCGAAGATTAGGAATGTACAGTCAAGTACAACCAAGTATTCATGAAATCCGCAGTAATGTAGTCGTATTCATACTCGTACATACAATAAAGGCACTACAGCCTATACATTTTACATGTATAAAATACGTTCTAGAAAAAAAAACCTTACCTAAAGTTTGTTTTTACGTACAACCATGACTTAAAAGTTTTTTTAAACATAATCAAATATGCAGGTCCTTATTAAAGTGTAACATATAGTGGTAATGTATTATAAAATTATGACTGTTCTAATAAAATTTTAAAATACTTATACAAGTACTAAGGGCAGGTCAGTAAATAAATTTTCTTTTCAAGATTACTGTACAATTTCGTACAGTAATCTTGCAATGTATTTTCTATGTGTATGAATATAATAAAGTTTCTAACTTCTTATTTAAGATGAACATTTTTCAGATAAGTCAAATACCTACTAAAAGTATATCTTATATAAGTAAAATATACGAATAATCGGATCAATATGTTCTGTATTCATGAATATACTTGTTTACTCCAATAAAAGGTTATTTCGATAAAGTCCCACCGATAAGTTAATATTTCTTGAGGGATTGATTTACAGGCATACGAGTATCACACCGTAGCCGTATATTATAACGGCATTGTTCAACTTCAATGTCTCAGAGGCCGGTAATACCCGTGCTCATGCCGAAAGTGTCAATCAAGTGGAGAGGGTAGAGGATACTCCTGACAACCCTAAATCTATGAAATTGATAGGTTTAGTGAAGATCTTATATACCTACCTAACTATACCTACTGCTCTTTTCGTTATGTAGCGACGAATTTAATATTTATAATATAGTATAATATATAAAATTCCTCATAAAAGTGACACTTGATGTTAGTGGCCGTATTTGTCCGAAACGGTTCTGACACGGTAATATTATTAGTACCGTCGCGTGGTTCTGATTTTATTTATTTATTTCGACCGAATATGATTTTCTCAGGGAATATCTGCTGAATATCAGCGCAGCTCAGGATATTAATCTTGGGTCTGCTATCTTTATCTGAGCCGCTACCTAGTAATTATTATTAACTGTTTTTTATTGTGTTGATTTTGAAAAGCAATAAACCATTCTTATTATTATTTGTGGTTATTTATTTTATTAGTTTATTATAATGTTTAGTACAAATTTTAGTATTTTCCTTGAGATGTATCATCAAGAAGCACTTGTCCTCCCAAATATTAAAGTATGGCACTTCAGGGTAACAAATGAAGGTATTTAGAGCGAGTAAAAGCCTAGGACATAGTGGTGAGTACAAATATGCTCCTTGAATTTTTAAACCAGCAAATGGACATTGACTCATACAAATATAGAAGCGATACTGATACTATATATTTGCTCGCTAAATACATTATACTACGTACAAAAGAAATCAAACTGCTATGCTATGACAAAGCAAAAACTAATCAATTGCGTCGTTTACTTACTGGCATGATAATCAACAAAGAAACCAATCGGCTTTCAAATATTTCGCAATGTTAATGATCTAAAACAATGCTATAGCATGTCATTTACTTAATTCTTTCCAAATACATTAAAAATAAAATAGAAAGACCTAGAGGTCTGGAGTATTCATTAACATTGTGAGATAAAGTAAATAAAATTGGAATGGGCCTGATGACAGATTTTTAAATACCTTTCCTTATTGTAGGTACACGTCTCCTAGTTTCGAAAAAAGTTTATTTCAGCAATAAACTGAACTTTTATCGTAAATTAATGTATTTTCTGCTATGTAATTTGAATTAAGCGCGAAAACGCTAGTAGGTGTCATGGCGTCGGCTTGCTCGTCAAACTTCAAGCAACACGATGACATTAACTGAGACGTGACGTCATTCCTTTTGATTGGCGTTTCAGATAACATGGCCGATTGCTGTATTTAATACTTTTATTTTATTGAAAATCTTATTAATCTTAATGTTTATATTAAAACGGGATCAAATTTTAGAACTTTTTTAGCATATATTTTTCTGTAAAACCGTTTATTCTCTGATTCTTTAATAGTGGCATCATGCCTATTGCAAAAACCTACAGACTATATGCAATTGTAGATTAAATGCAAGTTATTCCAATAGGTAGATGAAAGAGTACCGATAGATTTTTACATACTGCTTCAAATTATTATAATATAATACAATAGCGAACCCCGCAGACGTTGGCCTGCCTTAAAGTATCAGAAATAAATTAATGTTGCGACTCTAAATTGAGATGTAAGCTAACCTATCTTTGGAGGAGTCGCGGATCATCGCGGACAAACAAAACGTGACACATAATTTATATATACATAACATACATTAAGATATACCTAAATAATCTGAAAATACTGCAAGTTTTTTTAAAATCGAATCGTTTATTGGAAAATCTTAATCATACCAGCCAACTGTTTTAAACTTTTTACCATTACTATCGATTCGTTATTGTCCATTTAAATTATTTTCATTCACAAAAACACTATAAATTAGGGAGCTGATTGATATTTTTCATATTCCTTATTTTTTCTATGGGTATATCATTAAGTATTTCTTAAAGTGCTAATAGCAATCTCTTTTCAGGCAAAATTATTTCTAAATTGTTATCTGTAATGACTAGGTACTGCCTTAGAAAATCAATCTGTATGTCAATTCGATTCGCATATTCCTTCAGATATTAGATTATAAAGTTTGCATTTGACTCCCTAACAAACAGAAATTGTAGTTTGATTTGCCATTTTATTATAAGAACATTATTTGTTTCTGTCATTTGTTATCCACGTGCGCGCATTCCACAATGTGCGGCATACATAAACGGCAATAACAATGTAACGTGGTGAAGAATGTTGTAACTTTCTTTCACTTTCATCTTTGGAGAGGAGAAGAGGCGTGAACATAATGCACTACTGCAACGTAACGTAGTGTACTTTTGCAGCGTAGCATAATATTATGTAGCTGAAGCCGACTCGCGACGCTGACAGTATTATGCTTTGCTATCAAGTCAACATCGATCTGCGTCGACCTTGAATCGACGTGCCCGCCAGCTACAATTATCATTGTTAATGGTAATGTTTGCGTACTATTCTATAATAACACTTTCTTTACCCTATTTATCACCTCTGACTGCAACCCTTCTGGCGTCCCACTACTGGACACGGGTCTCCCCCCATTATTGGGAAGGCCTGGAGCTTACTCCACCACGCTGCTCCGATGCGGGTTGGTGGAGATTTATATCTATATATCACCTCTAGATTTATTAAATGGCTTTATTATAATAATATAAATTCGACCTATCATTATGTTTTCGATGGTGCGCACTTAATGATTGGACGAATCCGCACATTAAAGTGGCCTGTACAACACAATAACATGTGCTATGTCATGTGTTAGTAGGTACGTGTAGGACGGGCTACCTATGACGTCATAGATTGGCGCCTTGTTTTCGTTAGTCCACGCAGCATTGCAGAAGTAAACCACGTCCGTCCTAGACTTGACCCGAGAAACACGAGCGAACGGGCAGCGGGTGTGGTGAGTCAAGGCGCGGGGGCGGTACGACGCTTGCACTCGCCGCGAGATATAGGTAAACGGAACGCAGAGAGCGCGCCACGGGGGCCTGCGACCTTGGCGATTCTCTGACGACTACAGGTGGTTTTTGTTTGCACTTTGTTAATACGAGATCTCCGAGAGATTCTCGCTGGCCACTCTGGCGAGTCGACGGACGCGAGGCGGGGGACGTGCAACCGGAACTTGTCCCGAAACAATGCTCCTTCATTTTTTAACCAAAGATACGCGCATAACGTGCATTACATGTCTGCGTCTGTACGTAGTCTATGAACAGATGCAGTGTATGTATTTCTTATCTGGAGAGACATAAACATGCCAGAATGCGGAGAAAATTAAGGTGTGGCTCGGAGACCATTCAGTTTTGCAAGGTTGACAGCGCCTTATTAACGTGCTGCCATGCCACCAACGGGAACTATTTATTAAGTAAATAAGAAATCTCATGTTGAATGCAAAATTATATCAATGCGCGTGGAAGGTTTAGAATATAATTTTTTTAAAGTAAAAAAGAGAAAATTAAAAATATGAAAGCAACAATGGTTGCAAGGAATTTAGATATTGTAGTCCAGGGCTTACCCGCCTAAATATCTAATATATAAGTAAAATTGATGTCACTGAAGATGTTAATTTTACATTGTAATGTAGGTACTTAGTTATATGAAAATTTAGAAATTAAACTATGTTTTCATTGTTTCATTTCATTACAATAAAAAAAATATTGAAGATCTTTACGCTCTTGTTAAAATATTTATTTGTGAAGCGAAATGTATTATTTTGGAATTCTGCATAAAAAAATATCTGAATCTCAATTAACAAAGCACAGTATAAATAATCACACCTTCCATAACATCTTAAACAGTCATTATTTTAGCGGTATTATTTATCATTATAGTAATATCATAATTTATATTAATACAGTAATATCATTATAATAATATGCATCTTTATCCATAATTTCAGGATTTTTATTTACACAATAATACCTACACCTTTCTTAACAATTATGTATTTTGAGTAATAACTTAATAAGACTAATAAGTTTTGTGTTTATTTTATAATTTTAGAACAGCTCGACTTTTAGGTTTGAATGCGATGGTATCTTCACTCGCGAGGGCTACTTTTATGTTTTGTTGTGCAAACTCCAAGGTGAACTTCATAGCCGGTTATGGATAGCATATGACATCACTAAGACATCACCAAAAGCTCACTAATTAGAGTTTCACTTAAAACAAAATGTAAAATTGTGTTTTTACCACTTAGTTTAAACAGGACGCTTTTAACTTTCTAAGGATAGACCAGGTGAAGTTTATTATTATTACGTTATAGGAGTTCAGGTTGTAAATTCTTTCAATTCAATTTAAAAAAATCGGGCTATAACCTATATTATTTTGACTAAACTATTTCAGAATGAACTTGTTAGATTTTAAAACAACATAGGCAGAAAGCAGAATAATTTATTCAATTACTTTAACAATGCAAATACAAAAAAAATTTTGACTCAATAAAAATTACTCTTCAAAACTAAATAGGTACCTAGGTATAACTACATCGTGTCGTGACACAAAGAACGCCTCTGATAATTTAGTACACTTATCAGACAGAAATAGATAAGCAATACTTATTGGAGAAAGTAAGATAAGGTAATTTTAAATGATTTTTTTTTAATATTTAAGGGACAAAATTAAATGCATAGGACGGGAAGTAGGAAATAAGCGTTAACACTAATTCAATCTGATTGCAGAGGGAGCGATAGGAAGACGAAAGTTTGGCTAACGATTACATAATGACGAACACCGCGTCGGCGAGACCTTGGCCGTGACCAACGTTTCCCGAGGCGTGACGCTACACCCGCGGACATCGCTGCCAGTAGGGTCCGAAGATAACGATTACGGCCATTTAACACAACATTTGATTTTTCCCAACAGATTGCACAATATTAATAAACTCGAAAACAGAGAAAACGACAAAAAAATTAAAACGTAACAAAAAGCTAAATTTAAAATCGTTTCTAGAGCTCGGAAGACGAAAAGATGTACATTCTCGACCTTTAAACTCGATTCAACTTTTAATACTGGAAACATGTAACGATAGCATCATTCTTAAAAATAATGTTCTCGTTTAGATAATACGAAAACGTGTTTACACGAATACGACATTAACAAAAAGCTAAGTATCGAATTAGTATTCCAAAAGAGTGTTAGCATGAGGGCGGCAATGAATTCTAATAAACTAGAAGACCTTGACAATGATACAATACTCATGGATAACCGCTTCATAAAATAACAAACGCATGTTAACAGCAAATACACTTGTCTATATAGTGCACGACTTGATCAATTACATAATATTGTTCGTTTTATTACCGATACATTAGTTACCTTACTAAGTGAAACCTTATGTGTAAAGTTCAAAACAATCACCAAAATCATGGCAGTATAGAGCAATGAAAGGAAAGTAAGAAGTACAAGTAATCACGTAAACCGATAAGCACTGTAGCGTGTAATCAAAGCCAGTCCTGATTTAGGGTGAAGATTGTAATCAACATTCTCGCCTGAAGAGTAATTAAAGGAGTAAAAATCAATAATGACAAAACATGTAGCTGCGCCATTCAAACATAGAATTTCAAACAATCTGAGCTTGTGAGTAATCTATTTTGCGAATCATCTGACCTCTTAATCAGTTTATCAATGATGCAAATGATTCCAAAAAACGTATTTGCAATATATCTTATAAAGGTTATTAAATCTAAAGAGGAAAATAATATTACAAATTTAGATAGATACGAGGTATATTTTTATGAGACAACAATGCATTTCTGATAAGATTTTATCTTTGCAACACGTTCGTTGCATTCTGTTGTTTTAAATATCATAGGTATAACTCTAATCCTATAAGTATATGAGTGTACACTTTCGTCTGCAAACTTGGTGCAATATGAAAAAATGCCAATGCCATTATTATTGTTGATGCCCTGATACTGCCGAGGTACCGGTCTCATCAGAGCTCGCTTTGGCACGCTTTCGGCAGCTGGTTACATCACCTTGACGTCAAACTATCAAAAGAGGAAACTTCGGCCTTATCTTGTTAGAAAAGAGGGATTACACATCGACGGAAATGCAGCGGCTAGAGCGATAGAAAATCGAGATAAACGGATTCAATACATTGGAGTCAATACACTTGCAACCTTGCAATGCTCTTTACAACTCACGTCAGATAAAGATATATCACATAGGGCATAAAAACATTACAACATTAAATGAGCGCATCAGCATAAATACATCAGTTTTTGATTTCTAGACTTCTAACATGAAACGTGATTAAAAAACATTTACATATACACCAACTTTATCGAATCGTGTAAATACAATTTTAAAAATAACAATTTTTTGAAATGCTGCCGATATGAAAGTTTATCGATGTAAAGATATTATTATCTTGGTGAATGTATCACGTCAGGTTTTATGCATTACCGACATGTTTACTTCCACAGTTCTAATTTCTAGATTTTTACATTATTTAAGTATATAAATGAATATGAATTCAGTTAATATTATAAAACCATGTCTTCAACTTGCCTGTGTTATTAATAATACAGTAAAATATTTGTAGCATTGTGTATACATAGGTGACCAATGTTTGACTTTTCAATGAGACAAATTCGAGACAAATAATACAGATTGATCATTTGTATCGTCTTGTTTAATATTAAGGGCTAAAAACTATGAAGCTGACAATAAGTAGTATAACATCGCGGCGAGCTAATTTCGTGAAAAATTAAGAGTGGCGACTGGCGAGAGCGCATCAGGGCCACTTAAAGACGTCGCTAATCTAGATATTCCAAAGAAATTGAGATATACGATTTGTTTCGAATGCCGGTTGCGGATCGTGCATCGATTTTGTGCGTCGCGGGCGGCGCCGGGCACGCGACGGATGCGAGCGGCGTCGCTGGTCTGACTGGCGCGTCGCGGCCCCGCACCTTCCCCGCGCCGCCAACGTTTGTTTTGCTGTATTTTCGTTGTTAATCATTCTCCTTGACCTTGTGCGGTTGTGCGACGTCGAGTGGTCCACTGCAAGTGCACACGACTGCGCACCCCTCACCCTGCCGTCCGTCCGCGCTGCCTGTCGCGACTCGCGACGCATCACACGTGCTTCTCCGCAAATGCACATGAAATAGTGCTACTTACTTAATCTCATAGCCCTCTAGAAAATAGAGAAGCGTTTTCTATGTCAACAGGTCATTCTATAAATTACCTAGTACACCAAGGTATGTGGTGATTTTATTTGGAAGTTTTAGAATTAGGTAATTTTACAGAAACCTGTACCTATACAATTTTTATGGAGGTTGGGAACCTGAAAATGCATTTTTCTAATTGTAAGGTATTTCATTCCAGAAATGCTAATGGTATGCATTACTTAAAGTACACAAATAAAATAAAAATAAAATGTGAGAAGCAATAAAATGTGTGAAGCCTTTTTTAATTTCTTGCCAAAAAACGGTGCAAAAATTTGTTTGTCATTGTATACTTAGATTGAAAAAATATTTTGTAGCCATTATTTAAATTTTGAACCTAGAACCAGTCAGCTTAGGCATGGTAATAAGGCCTAGACTGAGGGGGATTTAGTGCGGTCAAATCCCACATAACCTGGTATCATCTCCCAAAGTGCTGGGTTAGAAGGTTTCCTCTCCGATACAAAAGTATAAGATGATAAAATAAGTTGCAAATCTGCTGTTTTTGGAAATTTTAAAGTTGAATCATTTAAGGTCTATCGCAGATCAGATCACATCTAATTAATATACGAATCAGCTCATCAGATATCTCTACAAAATCGAATGGTAAAATAATGGTTAGATAATTATATGTAGCTGTATATTGAAGAAATTCAAAACTAAATCTTTCTTTTCATAAGCGTAATAATTATATTGAAGATGTAACAATCAGAAGTATCAGAACAAATAAAATTAAGATAAGCAAATTTCAATAAATTCTTGCTATAACAATGTAAAAAAAATTGCCATCCGAGACAAAATAATGAAATTGGGACGATCACACAATTAAGTTGGACAAGATACCCTTAATATTTCTGTACCCTTAGTTTATCTTTAACTTTATTTCAACCTACTATAAAATAAAAAACCTTATTTAAGTAAATACAAATTAAACTTACACACAGAGGTTAATAAAAATATGATTTTCTTTTGTTGATCATAAACAATTACTTGAAAAACTACAAAATTATGCAGTGAGAGATAATACACTAAAATTAATAAAATCCTATCTTACTAACAAAAATTAATAATGTGACTAAAATACAAGAAAATCCCTCTTTGACACTCACTGAGGACATTTCTCTCTAAAGAATTCAAGTTCCTCAAGGGAGTATTTTAGGACAATAGACCTAACTCCTTGCCAATGATAGACCATCATATTTTCTTTTAGTTTGCAACTTGCGAGTAGTGTATCACATAATATTTGCAGTACAAATAGCTTGTCCAAATATAGTATCTTAATAGTCAATCTGTTTATATAAAGTATTTAGATTACTAATTAGAGTACTAATGTCCCTTGCTGTGATAAAAATAATAGATGATCTTCAGAGTCTCATTGCCTTACTTAAGTAGATTATTGCTGAAAACACAGATAAAATGCTAATTTCTAAAATTAAAACCTAGCTAGATCGATTTATAGCAGAAGAAAACGCTACGCACGCTAAATTTCATGGAAATTGTTGGACTCATTTCCGAAATTCAGATTCTGTAAATATATACAAGAATTGCTTATTTAAACGTATTAGATGGATAGATATAGGATCAATCATTGAAACAGATACAACAAGAAAAGAAAATAAAGAAATATTTCAATTGCATAAATATGGCTAAAAAAATATTTACCCCTTCTTACAAATTTTATTTTAAGAACTTAATAACATTTAATGATTAAATTGAAAGAACTTACAATAAATAGCAAAACAATACATTGTTACTTTTTATAAGTTTTTAATGTAATTTTTTGAATTAAACCCAACTTTTGTGCATTTTATTTAAAAAAAATATGAACTACAGTATACATGGTTCACCATCATCAGCTTTGGGCACCCACCACTATTTTTGTTTTTGAGTGTTTTTGTACACTCGAGAGGAAAAAAGCTAATGTTTTAATTGTATAGTTATTAATTGAGTTGATATTTTTTCTGTTTTAATTTATATTTGCTAACAATGTTTGCATACCTCACTGAGGTAAATATGGCAAACAAACTAAAGTATTTTATATACTTTGTATATCGCCAACATAGTATTTCCCAATATTTGATTTATTTGCGCATTTTTTTTTCTTTTTTCTCAAAAGGATTGAAGAAAATGTTCAATTAACTTTCCTGAATTATAAAACTACTTAAAGTAATTTTGTGTTAATTAAATGAAGACGACCCGGGTGGCACAATGGTTACCATGCCGGACTGCCAATCGAGGGGTCCCAGGTTTGATTCTCGGTGAAACAGAAATTGTAATGATGAGTTTAAATTTCTGTTTTCGGTCTGGGTATTTTGTGTTTCTGTCTTTGTATGTATTAATGGCACCCACAACATAGGGTATATATGTATATCCTACTGTGGGGTTACGAGTGTAAAGCGTAATTTTTTTTTAATAGTTATTTCTTTGAACCTGAAAAAGTTTTTTTTATAAAAATAGCATTTCACACTCATAGCCCCACAGCACGGTAGATATACCCTGTGTCATGACTCGTGGGTATCATGGACACACACAGAGACAGAAACACAAATACCCCGACCGAGAACAGAAATTTAAACTGATCATTCATATTTCTGCTTTGCCGGGAATCAAACCTGGGACCCTTCGATTGGCAGTCCAGCATGGTAATTATTGCGCCACGCGAGTTGTCGTTATTACGAGTATTATCAAATCAATATTGCTGAAAAGTAAGTTTTCTTGGAAAGCAATTGTAGATAATTTTAATGATAGTTTTAATTTCTTTTCCTTCCTTAGCGTACATATATATGTTCTCAATTTGTCATCTTATGTCATTAAAATAGTTGAAAAAATTGAGTTTGAAACTAATTTTAAATGAAAATTTGTAAGTTCAGTCATTTAAGTATTTAATAAAAATTAAATTGTATTAATTATTGGTAATAATTGGTACTTATTAATATAATTACATTTACCTAAAATGTTATGATAAATTCCCTATAAATCAATTTCATTCCAATTCAAATGAATATACCCAAACCTTTTAATAATGTAAAGACAATGAAACTTGTAGCGCCATCTAGTAACAAGCAACAAAAATTCAACAGCGCCCTCTATGTAGCGACTGCTGAATTATAAAACAACTATGCTCAAGTGGTTTCAACTGTGTTGCTAAGGTGAATTACTATAAAGTGAGTATAGAAACAAAATCTGAATTGGACTTCAAAATGATACCAAGAGGTATTAAATCTACCTAATAAATATACACAGAAAACTTGTAACAATCGGTTAAGGTGTAGAATAATATTTATTTACCATTAAAAATTAGGAATAATTATTTTCTTTTTTCAAAAAAAAAAACATTAATTTTTCAAGAAATAGGGATATTGACTTAAAACTTTTTATTAGTTTAATCATAGCATTTTGATGAAATAGATTGGAACACAAAAATCTAATTTTAAATATGTAAGATCATTAAACATTAGACAGAGTGGGCAAAACAATATTGTGACACCATCTATCTTGTACATGAAAATGTATCACAATAAAAAATACTAGTAAGGCTTCATTTTGCTAGAAAGGGGTTGGCAATCATCTTTAAAACCTTATATCTCTGCTGTTTCTGGACCAATTAGATTTTGATTTAAATGTATGTGACAATAGGAAAAGTATATTCTTATTCAATTAATAAAAACCACATACTCATCATCATCACTTGATTACCCAATTATGGTTTAAATAACAATGAAACATGTCCTTTTCTCTACTATTAAATAAATTGCCAAACAATTACCCTATAAATGTTCTGGGAGGTGGTTCAATTGTGGAGAATATGCACTCCTTGGACTATGTTAAAATTATATTTACTTATTAATTTAGGGTACTCATGTTATTCCTAAAACAATCCAAGTTTGAGTCAAATTTATTTGTATGAACACCTGAAGATACAAATTATATAATGATTGTTAAAATTATAGAAAAGATTTATTTTATTAAAAAATGGTGATCCACAGAGCTGCTGTGGTGCCAATTGATTTATTTTACCAGAACCAGAACCAGTATAATCAATCAGAAAAATATAATTGATGTTTGATTTTTATGTTGGCAAATCATCTCCATTGAATGTTATTATCAAGAAATATCTGTTGATGCCATACAAAATTTAGTGGCTACTAAATGCTGCTATATAGTAAAGGCCATATAGTATGGAAGACCGACAACCAATGGGAAAGACAGGTCCTCAAATGGCAACCACGTCTCAACGAGTACAGGCCGCCCTCCAATAAGGTGGACTGATGACTTGAAGAAGACAGCGGGTTGAGCTGGATTCAGAAGGCCCAGGACCGGGAGGAGTAGAGAACATTAGGGGAGGCCTTATGTCCAGCACTGCTGGACATAAGGCTGGACCAGCAGTGGACGATAAATCTGATGGATGGACGGAAATGCTGCTACTCTCTAGCTTTGCAAAGGCAGCTTCAAAGCCTCTAAGCCTCTTTACTCAGCTTTAGAGCCTCTTTATTTCAGTAAATAGTGTAAATGTAAATTACTGGGGGCACAGGCTAATGGAGGTATGCTGAAACCACTACATAGCATTGCAGTAACAGAAATAATTAAAATTTAATTTTTTTAAGTCACAAGTACTTGCAATAATATAACAAATACATTAGAAACATAATTAAATAAAAGAAATAGAAAAAAAATATTTTGATTACAGTCAATATTTTTTTTTAACCTACTTAATTGTTTCATCAACAGTTATAAGCAATTCTTATTTAAATGTATTGTCAACTCAGATTATTTGAGTAAGTAAATAATAAATAAATAATGTCATATATTTCACAAATAATCTATTAACATTTTATTAAAAAAATCTGGTACAACTTCACATATTAGGTACAGTTACAAAAATTTGAACTACCTATTGACAATATCATTTGATTCGACAGCCTCTGTGGCGTAGTGAGCGATGAGCCGACTGCGAAGTGTGGGGTCGTGGGTTCAATTCCCACCCAGGACAAATATTTGTGTGATGAACATGACTATTTGTTCTGTGTCTGGGTGTTAATTTATCTATTTAAGTATGTATTTAGAATTATATAAGTATGTTTATCAGCTTTCTGATTACCATAGTACAAGCTCTGCTTAGTTTGGAATCAGATGGTGTTGTGTGAATTGTCCAAAGATATTTATTTATTTATGTACATTACATATCGCTGTAATCAGTTGTTTATTATTGGCTGTACATATTACAGTATTACAGTAGTAAATATATTAATGTTATTATTACTAGATATAGCATGAAAAAATCTACAATTTCTCTTGTGATCTTGTTAGGGAGTTGTGATAAGATCCAATCCCACACCCACATTATCTTTTGTGAACGCATATGGAATACAAAGTTCATAGTTTTCATTAAAGAAGCACATACTAAGGTGAGTAACATTCACATATCTTAATTTAGTGCATTAAATTTGATGAATAGCTACCATCTGACACATTATTATGTAGATTATTAGCCATAAAATAATGTGTTCTAAAGAGACAAACAGATATTTAATGAAACTCATATCCATCTACCAATAAGTGTAAGAATTAATATATGCAGATTATGAACTACCAAGGCATTCTAGAGACAGAAGGAGCTGTGAAAACGCCTAGTAGGTACCTATAATCTCTTGAGAAGATACAAATGATATAATGAACATTGTTTGTCTTGTAGTCAAATTGGGTTAGTTTCTTTTGGGTTTTAAGATATTAAAGACGATTTGTACTTACCTGACTCTCTCGAGGGCTCCATCCTCAGCCGTAATTTATTTATCGTCTACAATACCACTTTCTTATATTACTTCAGTCACACACAACGATGAACCTGTCAGTAACAAGGTCGTTGAACTAAATATACCTATAAATGCAATTATATCCTATGGAATAACATAAAGTTTCGAAGAGTATTTGTAAGACACTCTACATTTAACTAAGGTATATCATTCAAGAAACTATTTTGCTTGCTCAAACACTTAAAATTTGCTAAATCTTAACACAAAAGTATCTATTTCCGCACATAGGCGACAAACCAAACCAAAAACATATATAGCGTCACGTCATCTAAACGTCATAGTCACTATCATGTCTATCATTTTTAAACTTTAACGATAAACAATTATTATTTTTATATGATTAAAATAAGAAAAGTTCAATATGGTATAATTAAACATTTAATCATACAAAATTATTAATATAATTATTAATTCAGAAAGAATTGAGAATCTCAGTTGATCTCAGTTTTCCGAACGTACATTTATAAATAGGGATGCAACAAAATATCGGTAGCAACTAGCAGGAAAAACTAAATATTGTAAAGAAATATCGAATAACACCCCTTCGTTTTTGCGTCCGGGGTTAAAAACCCGCCCATATTAAAATACCCACAAAATCAGGTCAAATGCTGGGCAACAATGAAGTCTAGAATAAATAATGTAGTTTAAAAAACTAAAAAAACTCGCTTTTGAGAAAATACGAACTAAAAACTAAAAAAATAAGAAGAAAATGTATATTACTGTAAATAAAGCGTGGGGTGCATGGTGTCAATAGTATCTTAAAAACCACCCCACGCTTTATTTACAGTAATATACATTTTCTTCTTATTTTTTTAGTTTTTAGTTCGTATTTTCTCAAAAGCGTGTTTTTTTAGTTTTTTAAACTACATTATTTATTTTTAATTTTTTAGTTGGATTTTTATTCTCATATTATTGCATTGTCATCGGCCCTTGACCCCTATGCAAATTTTCAAGTTAACCAGAAAATTATATAAGTTAACAAAAATCATATTTTGCAACTTGAAAAATGGAATAATTTTATCAAATTAGTGTATTGTCATCGGTCCTCAATAAATCTACAAAGTTTGAACGAAATCTGGCCGTTTAAAGTGGGTCAAAATCGCGCCCAAAGAAGTCGGTTACAAACATACAAACATACAGGTGAAGCTAATAAAAAGCGTGTAAAAATTATTCTGTTCGTTCTCGACTTAAGGTCTGATTACATTGGCCAACCTGCAGGGGCCTACCCGGCATACATTGCTGGTTATCTGAGTACATTGTAATAAAATACTCAAGATAACAAGCAATGTATGCCAAATCGGACCCTGCAAGTTGGTAAATGTAATCAGCCCTTTAGACTAAGAATAACGTACTTGTTCTCGACTCGACCGAACGGCATCGATCGATCGAACGGTCATCAAAATACTGTTGTAGGTACACTGTCAAGTGTCAACAGTTGATTTTACCTAGGAAATTTCTGAATTTCGTTCTGAAACTATAGTAAACCAGAGTATTGTACAGTGAATGGTCACCCTCATAACCCCCCCCCCCCCTCCTTCTTGTGAGGGGCTTCTAGTTAAGTAGCCATCGCTTTACTTGAATGTTGGACTGACTAAACTGACTGATTACTGACGACTTACTGACTTTATTACTTCGTCCAGTTTCATTGAAACTGGCAAAAAATTGATGCAATAATAATAATTGACGCGGGCAGTATGCACAGAGTTAGCGATGCCATAATTGAAAAGAAAAATGTCCTGCTTATGTCAATGTCATCTGTCAGCACAAATGTGTACTCTATGAATGCTCTATGACATGCTATGACATGACCTTAAGCTATGCTATGAATGACTGACTGTCAGGAGTTTTGGCGGGAAGTCTGAAGGAACAAGTTGTGCTCTTGTTTTATTTTCATTTTCTTAGTGTATTTTTGAGTTATATCGGATAAAGTTGATGGCATTTTGCTCGATATAGGTTAATGACAGTGCACGAGTGTTGTGAAATAAAATAACAGGGCGAAAACATGTTTTTTCGGCTTGCCTCCAAAATTCCATCGGACATGTTCTGGTAAAGTAGCCATCACTTTACTTGAACATTTGACTGACTAGACTGACTGATACCTGACGACTAACTGACTTTTTTCTACGACTACAGTGAGGCAAAAAAATTACTTGACGCTGGCAATATGCACAGAGTTTGCGACGCCATTATTAAAATTGAAAAGTAAATATTGAATGGCTGAAAGGATTTTTATCCAATGCCGTAAAACAAAATTAAAAAAAAAATATGACTGACTGTCATCTGTCATTGAGGTGAGGTCGCCAAATGTACTCTATGAGGTGAGGTCGCCGAATTTCCGATCAGTGTTGCCAACGTAGGCGATTTTTCGCCATTTAGGCTACTCAGAACGAGAATCGGCGACGAAAAATTTTAAAAGGCGACTGGTCGCCAATTAGGCTACTCAGGGGGGAGCGTTTTTTAAAAATACTTTTATGTTTTTTTTAGGAACCAGGCATACAGCCGTACGTGTGTGTAATGTAGGTAAAATTAGACATGATGAGCTGGACACACTAATAATTGTTTATGGTTCGTTAGTTTCGGGGAATACCGTGAATTAATCTTAGATAATATGTAACCAAATTGAGAATGCAATATTAGTAGGTGTTTATGTTGTAAATAGTGACTTATGCAATTATCTGTGTTGTATTGTCTCTAAATAATAGTTTAGATCATAGAGGTAGAAATAAAACATAGAGAGGCCCTATTCTACTATATATAGGAACAGCACGTTATACAAATATCGACACAAACATGACAAATATCATGCTGTCTCGTTTTAGCTAATGGATGGCTGCATAAGAAAATAAAGATAATAAAAGATTAGTGGTAACTAATTTTGGCAACAACGTCATGTTAAGTTGAATACCTAACTATGCGTGGCACCATCGTGCCACGGTAGCCATTTTATGTTCCCAGTGTTTACAAGTGTAATCTGTGTATGTGTGCGTTTGTTTTGTTGTGGTAGGTCTGCTGTCTAGGGGTGTCCATTAAAAAACATATCGATATTTATATTCAATGTAAAATATCGGATCCCCATATCGATGTTTTTTCAGGTTTATGACTGAGTATTATGATCATGCGAAAATATCTTGTATTTGCTCCACAACACGGAACACAATATTGATCATCGTTTGATGGTAATTAAGTCAATTATTAAGATCTATATTGATCTGCGATTCCGACAGCATTCAAAAAACTTAGTGAACAAAGTTCACAAAGAAACTATTATAATAAACTAGTTTTTTTTCTGCAATGAACAAATAAAAATTGTTACCTACTCAGAAACTTGTTTTATTCTCGTTCATTAATCAATATCAATAGCAAATAAATTTAAAATCTTTATACATACTTCTATTATAAATTCGAAAGTATGTGAGGATGTATTTATGTAGGTATTTATGATTGTTTTTTCTGTTCAGTATTATAATATCATGGGTTTGTCAGCTTCGGCATTTAATGCAGGTTAAAATTGACAAACTGTGTGAATTAAATAAAAATAGATATGATTCATTCAAATTTTTGAAAAGTGATTTAGGATACTACAAAATAAAATTTGTAGTAGTCATATTTTCTTTGACACCAATTTAAAGTTTACACATGATTTTAAATTTTGTTTTTAGGATTTTATAAAAAACCAAAATAAATGCATCCTTTAATAATACGAAACAAAAATATCGATATCAGCTATACCTGTTGTTCTGAAACACACAACCCTATTAAGAAGCAGCCATTTTATGTTCTAACTTTAATTACTTTAGGTAGTCATGCAAATTTCGTAGGTAGGGCCAGTCCATAGGTTTGTTATGTTTATGGTTCAGATAAATTCCTGTTAATGTATGTGTCATTTTTGCTTTGTACAATTTCTCCTGTGCAATAGTCGTGTATTATTTTTCGTCGGTACAAAAGACGTTAAAAAGTTAACTTAAGCTTAATCACTGTTTTATGAAACATTTATGTGAAATAAATTGTTGAAAACCACATTTTATTTTATTCATATAGATTTTTTGGTGTTTAGGCTACTTTAGGCTACTACAATTGAAATTCGGCTACTTTAGGCTACTTTAGGTATGAGAAACGGCGACATCAGGGCCAGTGCCGTTGGCAACACTGTTTCCGATTTGATTCGCAATATTTCGCATGGTCGGTCGGCTTTCGTTTCGTTTTGCCGTGTGTCTGGCGATTCTTGTCGGTTAATCGGTTAGTTTTTTCCTGTCTTTACGTTTTCGATAACTTCATTTTGTTGATAACTTTACAGAATACTTTAGATTAGTTTTGTATTCGTAATCTTCGTACCGCTATAATATTGATAGCAGATAAATAAGTTTTGGTGAAAATACAGAAAAATTAAACTATAAAATTTTCCTAAAAATTTCAAAGTGATTATTATAATTAACAATCAATTTAAATACTCTTTTTGAAGTTGCTGAGCCAAAACAGAATGGAGAACAAAGGAGATTTCCAGTATCCACATACATTTGTACTTCTTGGAGCATCAGGTGATTTAGCTAAAAAGAAAATTTATCCAACAATTTGGTATTTATATCGCGATAATTTACTACCCAAAAACACTAAATTTGTTGGATATGCTCGTACCAAGCAAACAATGGCTGAAGTCAGGGAAAAAAGCAAAAAATACATGAAAGTTCGTCCAGGCGAGGAGGAAAAATTCGAAAACTTCTGGGATGCTAATGATTACATTGCGGGCTCATATGATAAAAGAGTAGATTACGAAATGCTCAATCAACTGATTCATAAGTATGAAAAAGGACCTGTATCAAATAGAATATTCTATTTGGCAGTTCCACCTACAGTGTTCGAAGATGTAACTGTAAACATTAGAAATGCTTGTGTGTCTATTAAAGGTTTTACAAGAGTGATAATTGAAAAACCATTTGGAAGGGATGACCAGAGCTCTGAAAAGTTGAGTAACCATCTGGCCAGCTTGTTTAAAGAAGAGCAAATTTATAGAATTGACCATTACTTAGGCAAAGAAATGGTTCAAAATTTAATGACTATAAGGTTTGCAAACCAAATTTTTAGTCCATCATGGAATAGAGAAAATATTGCTTCAGTACTAATTTCGTTTAAAGAACCCTTTGGCACAGAAGGCAGGGGTGGCTATTTTGACAGTTTTGGGATTGTACGTGATGTTATGCAAAACCACCTTCTTCAAATTTTATCTCTTGTAGCTATGGAAAAACCTGTATCATTAAACCCTAATGATATCAGGGATGAAAAAGTAAAAGTGCTCAGACATATAAAGCCAATAGAATTAAAAGACTTGCTTGTTGGTCAATATGTGGGCAATCCCAATGGTCAAGGAGATGAAAAATTGGGATACTTAGAAGATCCTACTGTTCCCAAGGACTCTATAACTCCCACATATGCTATCGCAGTGATATGGATAAATAATTCTAGATGGCAAGGAGTTCCATTTATCTTACGTTGTGGAAAAGCTCTTAATGAGAGGAAAGCAGAAGTAAGAATCCAATACAAAGATGTGCCCGGAGACATCTTTAATGGACACACTAAGAGAAATGAATTGGTAATTAGAGTTCAACCAGGAGAAGCACTTTATTTAAAAATGATGAGTAAATCCCCTGGCATGAAATTTGACTTGATGGAAACTGAGCTGGACCTGACTTACAGCATGAGATATAGGGAAGCAGATGTTCCAGATGCTTATGAAAGATTAATATTGGATGTATTTACTGGCACTCAAATGCACTTTGTCCGTAATGATGAATTAAAGGAAGCTTGGCGCATTTTTACACCTGTGCTCAAACAACTGGAAGACCAGCACATCAAACCTCTCCCATACATGTATGGATCTCGTGGGCCCCCAGAAGCAGACGCCAAGTTAGCTGAATGTGACTTTAAGTATTCAGGCTCCTATAAGTGGCAAAAACCATCATTAAGTTAAATTTGCTCAGATTTTTATTGTTTATGGTGATGGTAAAATATTTTGCTTTTTTATTGTAAGGCTTATTCCACTTTTACATGTTTTTGAAATGTTATATTATTTATTAAGCATAATATTTTAAATTCTGCATTGTTATAACATTCCATATTTTGTCCATAACTTTAACCTCTTTGGAAGGTCATTTTGAGGTCAAATTGTAACACTCATGACTATTGGCAATTTGCAACAATAGAATAGAACTTTGTTAATGTTCCACTTTTTGTGATTATCAGTGTATTTTGACTGAGCGTTGATTTTACATTACATAACATACATTACATATCATCACAAAATAATATAAGAAACTTGTGCAGTTGTTGTCAACTTTGTGTGATTTATGTATGTGATATGGGGTCAAACATTTCACCTTGAATTGTATAAGTATACTTTCAACTGCATTTATAATTCTATCATGTCATTGCCTGGTAATGCAGTGTTTTGCATGCATTTTAGAAGTGTGCTGTATTTGTGATATTGAACATTATTATTGTTATAATATCTTAAAAAATAAATGATTGTTAAATTTTATAAATATCCTGGATATTTCTATTGTTACATTTTATTGGTAGGAAAATACTGTAAGTGCACTTAAGTACATATTCTATTGATGATTATTTAAAAAGTTATCTCAAGTATTTATATTCATACCTACATGATTGGGTGCAATGGTTGTAAGCAACATTTGTTTAAATCGCAAGTCATTGCATAACAGGTTATTCCAGTATATTTTTTACAACTTTTTTGATACATTTATATAGTTTGATTATTCAATTATTGTACATTTATAAAAGGGGCCTTATTATTTTATTAAATAGAATATCAAAAAAATATAATTCTTGTTTCCCTGATGGGAAGCAAAAAAAATGTTGTATTATTTCTTAATCTCAAGTTATATGTACAATGTTTCTATTATTTTTGCTTAAGTGAAAATTTTGATATAGTTTTATAGGGGGCTTTTTGATTTTTTTACACTATATATAACATTTAAATGTTTTTAAATAAAATTTTATTTAAATTTTTGTAGTGTTATTTTTATTATTAGTGTAATAGGTAATAATTTATTAGTGTAATTTTTTGTTTATTGATCTAATAATATAAAAAAACACCATACACTGTCAGAAAAATAGTGTGAAGCTGGTTCCCAAATCACCCTCATGAATGTTCTGTGATATCTGTGAAATTATTGACCTGAACAATTTTGAAAATTTTAACAAAAAAGTAGTTTATTTTTTATTTTTTGTACATTATAATTTTACAGGTAGGTTTTTGCATTAAGTACATGTTAGTATAAAAATAAAAAAGAAGTTACCTACATGAGTATGACACATAGTATGTATTGTTAAGTATTTATGTTTGTTGCTACATAATAGATAAAATAACATTATTATACAACAGTAAGTAAGTTAGACTTTCCTGTTTTTGAGCTAGTAAGTTACGAATAACTACTTATGACAAACATTATATTAACCACATAGTTCGTTCGTTACCTATCAACTTAGCAGTAGGTACTTTGTCAACTTTTTTAGGGTTCCATACCCGAAGGGTGCCAATGGGACCCTATTACTAAGCCTCCAATGTCTATTCATATGTCTACCATCAGACTGTATCTCATGAACCGTAATGGCTAGACATTGCTGTGCTATAAAAGCAAATACTAAAAATAGAATAAAATAAGTATTTAAGGGGACTCCCATACAATAAATGTAATTTTTCATAAATAATGGTACGGAACCCTTCGTGGGTGAGTCCGACTATCGCCTAGCACTTGGCCGGTTTTTATAACAAACAAGTATAAGACTAGGTACGTTCAGATGAACGCGCGACAACGACAACGCGTAACAAAATATATCAATGTTGTTGCGTATTGCGTACATGACTTGGGAAGAAATAGTGTTCATTTTCTGTGACTATGATGATTGATGACACAAAACACAAAAGATATACCTACAATCTTATAGCACCATCTGTAGGTTGCAAGTTCTTTTCAACGCAATCATACAAAAAGTCAAAGGATGCAATCGACATCCTAAAGTAATTGAAAAAATCGATTTGTGTAGTCTAGTCTGTGTAGGATATAAAGTCACAGACAGTACGCGATCATCTGAACTTATGTTACTGCGCATGCTTATTTCAAGCACGAAAGCATGCTACAACCGAGCACTTGCTGCTTACAAACAAGCACGTGTGTCCAACCATTGCTCAAAATAAGCATGGTCATTTCGAGCAAATATCGACAGGCGTGCGATTTTTGAGCATGCTATCAATTGCTATCTGCGGCGCGGGTGGCGGGGGACGTGGTTTAAGCACGTGTGGGTGGACAGGTTCAAAGATGGGTCAACTCGGTTTGCCAAACCGTTCAAACCGAGAAGCGCAACTCGGGCTGACTCGGTTTGACTGTCCTTAGTCCTCTAGCTCAGTTTCATTAGATAAGGTACGGACAGACGTGCTCAAAAAATGCGTGCTTTTATGCTTGCTTAAAGTTAGCATGCTCATGCAACTGTTCAAATTTGCCAGCAATAAGCATGCTTGCTTGAAGCATACTCATAAATAAGCATGCTCAAAGCGCGTTCAGACGCGCTCAGAGCACGCCCCCTTCTACCCGCGCCTCAGTGCTAGTAATGAGCATGTCTGTCCGTACCTTGACAAATTTCAAAGTCTTCTCGTCGCCCCAGCGAGCCATTTTTGGCGCGAAATCGGCATGTGCTCCTGCAGCGAAACTAGATCGATACTACTAGCATGCTCAATAAGCAAACTTTTCCACACGTGCTTAATTAAACCACGCCCTCCGCCACCCGCGCCGCAGGTAGCATGCTCAAAAATCGCACGCCTGTCGATATTTGAGTATGCTCGAAATAAGCATGCTTACTTTGAGCAATGCTTGGACACACGTGCTTGTAAGCAGCAAGTGCTCGGTTGTAGCATGCTTTCGTGCTTGAAATAAGCATGTGTAACAGTACCGATTCAAGCAAGCATGCTTATTGCTGGCAAATGTGAACAGTTGCATGAGCATGCTAACTTTATGCAATCATAAAAGCACGCTTTTTTAACACGTCTGTCCGTACCTTTATGGTACTGTTACACATGCTCTAAAATAGCATGCTTAAAACCGTGCTATTGAGTATGCTCAATACGAGCATGCTGATGAGCAGTTTACATTTGCTAGCAATAGGCATGCTCGTTTTAAGCACGCGCTCTTCACTTGTTGCGAACGACTGATCGATACTAGCATGCTCATTAAGCAAACCTGTTTAGACGTGCTTGAAGCACGCCCCCTTCCACCCGCGCCGCAGGTAGCATGCTCAAAAATCGCACGCCTGTTGATTTTTAAGCAAACTCGAAATGAGCATGCTAATTTTGAGCAACATTCCGACACACATGCTAGTAAGTAGCAATTGCTCAAAATAAGCATGCTTTCGTGCTTGAAATGAGCATGTGTAACAGTAGCCTTACATCGATTTGAACGCCACCATTGCATATCAATGACGCGCTTATTGGTGACGTCAGATTCTATTCACAGAGTCTTAGACTAAGAATAATGTACTACATAACACGGACGAGTAAAAAAGGTAAGGACTCCGCGCCGCGATACTAGCAAGTGAAGCAACATTTATGCTGTAAATGTGTGCGTTACGGGGATACCAGTTCGCACAGATATTTTCCCCTTCATTGTGTGCTTGAGATAGCAGGTGTTAGTCTTCAAATGGTACTGGTTTATGCTTGTGAACAATGTGCGTAAGTTTGAAGTAATGTGCCTTTTAAACACCATGATTAAAATTAAAAGAAAGTGAGCCGCCAACCTGATATCAAAATGGCTATATAAATTACATACCTATAATTCTACTGGTTGGGTTTCAGTATCTTTGTTTTGTCTGAATGAAAAAGTACTTACGAATTTTATTACTTTGCTTGTTTGCTATTGATGTTTTATAATTAAGGAAGTAGATTTCAGAGAAATAAATACTATGTGCGATTGAGTGATTTATTTGCAAAGTAAATACACGTGAAAATGACCACGTAAGTAAGGTCACTTTCCATCACAAAAGGAAAAACTAAAATGTTTTATTTTATTTATTTTTATAATAATATGGATTATTATATAATGTATTTTTTACGTAATCGTATAAAATTTCAACTAGGTAGTAAAGAAATTAAATACTTATTATACAGGACAGAACATACACTACAAAATTTCACGAATTACAGATTACTCAATACTTCTGGTGCTGCTGTGCTGTACAGCTTGTACATACAGACGAGTCAGTAATCATTTATTTTAAATGAAATTATATCGTAAGCGCCGCGTTAAGACAGATGATCTTCAACGGCACATTCAGGGCTACCGCGCAAAAAACATGGGTAAAGGCTTCATTTGGCAGTTGATTGACCATATATGGTCATTTTAGGCTTCAACTGTCAAAAGAAGCCTAATGGTGCCCCGTTCACGAGCTTGACGCATGAACCAGACATCCCTTAGCTCATGGATGAGATCCAATCTTCTTGACCTTTACAGTTCCTTATTATTCATATCCAGTCATTTTTCCATGCTTCAAGGAAACCTACAAATAAAATGAAGACAATATGACCAATTAAAATAAACTAAAAATTTAAAAATTTAAATTAAGTTACAATTGTAATTAATTTAGTAAATAAATAACTTTAGTTTAATTAAGTGATTATTGGATGCCTGAGTAAGGTAGAATGTTTAAATACTATTGTTAAACGCAAACACCAAAATTTTTTGTAAACAGTCATCAGTAAACGTATTTCATTTCAATTATTCAAACACAACATTATCTACTAAGAACGTTATGGATTAGGTTACCCGATTTTGTGTTGTGTTTAGGTCAATGAGTAACGAATTTTTCAAAGGTTTAGGTGGATAGGTGCGGTCATACAGTTCTATCTTAATTATTACGGTGCGGTTGTCGGCCACATTTAATCTGTGTTTGTAACTGAAACTGAGGAGGTACTACCGATAAATCCATTTCTGCATTCTGCCCTGGAGCAACTCTATTATGTCTCGGTGCGAAGGTGCGGTTGCCGACCAGACTTACATCACCCTTCGGCGGAGTAATAGTAGTTCAACTGCAAACTACCACAAGCAAGTCGGAGGTTTGCACCATTTCCTTGTGACCTGATTTCTCCTCTGTTTACATAACAACAAATAACTTTTTAATTCCCATTTAATTTTTCATGACTGATTCCCTGGTTTTTGGTCCTAAATAAACTATTGAAAACAAATACCGATTATATATAAAAAAGGTAATTCTTACACACAGACTTAGGATATATTATGCTAACTAAGTCTTACATTATATCTGACATTATTTTCTTACATTATATTTTATATTGAAGGCTAAAGTTTTACTCGTAAGTGTTTGAAAGAAAATACGTAGTGCTAAACTGACTGCCTCTTCTTCATCTTGCAAATGCAAACATCGGTTTTCTGATTATGACAATTTTAAATTTTAATGTAATATTGGCAATATATATAAATGTACAATCTGTTCGGATGTCACTACGTAAAGAAAAAAAAAAAACCACTCGGATTTTGACTTCTGGCAATTCGACAACTGTCAGGGAGTTTTGGCGGGAAGTCTGAAGGAACAAGTTGTGCTCTTGTTTTATTTTCATTTTCTTAGTGTATTTTTGAGTTATATCGGATAAAGTTGATGGCATTTTGCTCGATATAGGTTAATGAAAGTGCACGAGTGTTGTGAAATAAAATAACAGTGCGAAAACATGTTTTTTCGGCTTGCCTCCAAAATTCCATCGGACATGTTCTGGTAAAGTAGCCATCACTTTACTTGAACATTTGACTGACTAGACTGACTGATACCTGACGTGACGACTAACTGACTTTTTTCTATGACTACAGTGATGCAAAAAGTTTACTTGACGCTGGCAATGCACAGAGTTTGCGACGCCATTATTAAAATTGAAAAGTAAATATTGAATGGCAGAAAGGATTTTTATCCAATGCCGTAAAATGAAATTAAAAAAAAAAAAAAAAAAAAAAAAAAAAGACAACTGTCAGCTGAGTTTAGTTTACGTCTATCAAGCAATGGTGGTATTATGACCTCAAGAAAATAATTTTTAAATTCAGAGTGTTTGATGTTTGATTTAATGCTGTTAATAATTCTTTTGTAAATAGTATGAAAATGATCTCAACTTCTGTTTTGCTTGTTGTTGATGCGTAAAACATTATAATATAGAATATGGAGTGACGTTCATCTGTGTAAGTAAGATCTTTGTTGTTCGTTCAAACGCAAAAAATAACATGTTCCATTTTGATTATGAACTATGATTTTCAAGATTTTGACAAATTACGTTTATATCATGCTCAGGTGCGTAAGATTTATTAATTTATTAATTATAAACTCTCAATAGATCTACAGCAATGCTATTGAGATTTTGACGTTTGTGTTTATTTTAGTCAATACCTGATGTTTATTATTGTATTATTATTCTGTATTTTATCTATTAGGTCCGAACTTCTTATTGTAGTAAGTGACGAGAATCTTAATAAAATTAGAATCATTTGTGCAATTAGTTAATATGATTTGTACTTTTCTAAAAGCAAAATATTGTTGAAAAATTATTGTTCTTGTTTAGCAACATAAATCATTTTATGTGCTTGACTCACAATAGATAATATGTATATATAATTATACATTTGTAACATATACTTAAGGTGATCTTCTTCAAGGCTATTAATGTACTCTCTGCTCTTAACTTGCCATAAATACTCAAGTTTCACTCAAGAAATATTCAAGTCTTAGATCAGATTTTGATTCATTTCATCAATGCTGCTTTTAATATCTAATATCTTCTTCCTATTGCTGTCTTCCAATGATAAGTACACAAAGATTTTGTACAATTCAGCAGTTCCAAAAAGATTATAGTAATAAAACTTTTGTTAATATATTTTTTCTGTAGGTACTTTATTAAAATACAAATAGTATGCATGTACTTTACACACTTTCATTTTTTTATAAACCATATGCAAAAAATGTTCAGTAAGCAAGAAATGACAAATTAAATCAACAAAATCATTACATTAAGTACAAGAAGTTTTTGTCACTTTCTCTGTATTAGGAATTTAGGTTTTAAACCTCAATTTCTTTTATATAGTCTTTCCTTGTGTACAACACAAACATAATAATATAGTACCTGGACGAGGGCAAAAACAATTGATTTTCTTGGTTTAATTTTAAACATCATACTCATTGGCTTAGTGTTACTTAACAACACCATCTGAAAAAAGCTCCCAATTATAAAAATATTGTCACAAAAAATAAAAATAAAACACATGCTTGCTAGAGGATTGAACCCGGGTCTCGAGCTCTGCAGTCAGCCTACATAACCGTTCCACCAAAAAAACCATAATTCCACTGATGACGACTGAAGGCATTCTACGCCAAAATATTATTAACATTTTCCAACAGATGTCAGTAAGAGTCATATTTCTCAGTTTATTACCCGACTGCGCCAGAAGGATATCTTCGATTTTTAAGTTAAGTGCAATCAGTTGTCATAACTATCTTGTTTTAGGGGTTTTACATTATCAAATTACACATAATATTTCAGTTGACTATCACTGAAAATTCAAATAAAACTACAAACTCTAAACATATAACCTAGCTGGATCAATCTATCACCCAGAAAACCATGGGCACAAAATTTTGTGAAAATCATAGGATCCCTTTCCGTAATTCAAATTATATTATATACTTATAGGTATATAGGTATTTACAAGAATTGCTCATTTAAAGGTATTAGATATTAGATTATATTTATGAGTAGTTTATAGTAACTATACTACAAGTCATATAATTTATTTACCTTCTAGCACAGTTGTGGCATACATGGAAATATTTTCTTTTCAATATTTTCAAACTTGTTATTGTGAAATATCACTGTATCACTATTTTTCAGTTTGCACTGTCAGGAAATTTTATAATATTATAACAATTTATTTCAGTTCCATGGATCAGGCAAACAGATGCAATTGTAACTATTAAACGACAAAGGCTTATTTATTATAGAAAGCCCAGTCAATAAAACTGCAAAGATGTTGTATGTGTTTCATGTTGATGCTGGTCAAATGACCACATATGACATGAACCTCACCCTGCAAAGGTAATTTTCTTTTTCACCCTTCTTAGTGTCTCAGTCCCAGACAAACAGTGGCCCAGGATACCTCTCGGTCAGGCATAGTCCACTATACTGGACAAGTGTGGGTTGGTGGAAATGAGAAATTTTTATATTTCTTTTAGGCATGCACTGTCTTTCTTCACGATGCTGCAAGTGATAAATAAATATACACATAAAAAATTTAATGAAAAAGTGTAGCTCTTCTCATGTAGGTGTGCTGGCCGCTTACAACATTCTATTGTATTTGTATGACATGAAGATTCCACTAAATGTACAAACTAACAAATTTTAATGTTTTAGTGTTGCAAGTTTGAAGGCTGCAATAGAAAGAAAGACCAAGATACCAGCAAATTCTTTGGTGCTTCTTGTCAGTGGTGGTGAGGTGTTACTCTCAGACCATATGGTGTCCTCATACAGTGCTGGCACAGACACAAATCCAATATACATGTTTAGCAAGCCATCAGTCAAGGAGAGCCGGCTTAAGCCATCTAGTAAGTAAATTTATTTTAGTGAAAACTTTTATTTGCTGTCATATCAGGATTTAGTTTTAGTATAATATCTTAAAAATAAATAAAATGTTTATACTAGAAATAACATTTGTTCCTTATGAATAAAATTAACCCATAATGCTATTGGTCAGTGTAAAATGAAAAAGTAGGTTTCAAATTGAAGAGGCAACATTTCTCAAACATAATATTTGTTATTTTTAGAATGATAACAGTTGTTTGTTATAGCCATACAGATCTGTTCTATCTTATCTCAAAGTTACAGTGCAACAATCTTAAGAATAGCTTTATAAGGTGTTTCTGTCCATTGTATTTCATTTGGATGAACCCTACATGAAAAGACTACTAACTTTGACGACACTGATTCTGGTACTAACAGCATAGGTACAACAGGACACTTGCACCATTATTTTCTTATACATATCCACGAATATTGACTAGCAGTTAGCCAGCTTTTTACCAGACTGCAATGAAAGGGATTTTCGCATTTATTTATGTTTTTAGTGTGCGGTGACTTGAGTCCAATAGTGGAGCTGAGCACGGGCGAGTTCCGCAGCGACACGCGGAGTGCTTTTGACAGCAAGTCGGTGGCAGAACTGAAGAGCGCGGTGGAGCAATGTTGCGCGTCCGTGGCGAACGTGCGCACGGTCATATCGTGCGCGAACCTTGCACAGCAGTTTAGCGACTATGCTCACGACGTCTCTAGAAGCTGTGAGCAGCTTGTGCATGAACAGCATCTGCAGCATCAGGTCAGCGACAATTATTATTGGTAAAACTGAATATTACCAGTCAAGTACTGCGGAAGCAATCCTGTAGTATGTCCATAGATAGGTGCGGTTGACGTCTTGACATGAGGTTCCGGTTTAGCAATGCTAATGCCTATGACTAGGAATAAAATCGCTCTATTACATGGTTAACCAAAAGCTGCTTTACACAATTCTTGGTAAAAAAACTAATTATAGATATGGTAAACCAAGCTAAGCAAATTTTGTTAGCAAATAAATATTTGTATAAGGTTAACACAAGGACTTACCTTGTCTATTAGTCATCATGCTAGGATTCTTTGCTTTGTCAACCTAAAACCAAGGATCAAGAGTATATTTATTAATTAATTCAGTAGCAATGTATAAGCTTTATTATATATTTTTAACTGATATCTCTCTAATGAACTTCTGATACTATCAAACAGGGATGGACTGCAGTTGTTGCAAATTTGGAGGACATTTATAGTGAATTCTGTGAAAGATCAAGAAATTTTAAAGAATCATTTAAGAAACATCGTCAGAAAAAGGAGGAATACGCTGAGAAACTAAAAACGTATGTTATATTTTAATGTTCGTTTGTGAATATAATTTTATAATACAATCAAATAAGAGGTAAAACTTAGATAATCTGACACATACTTATCTGTCTTTGCAATTTTTTATCAACTGGAATGTTAATACAGTGTTAATAATAAATAAAGTTTCTTGGATAATCCTACTGTCACAAAAGAACTTTGTATATGAAAATCCATATAGCATGCTCATACTCCATTTTATTACAATTAAGTTAAAAGATGATACTTATCAAATATTCATGTAAATATATCGATGATACCCATCTAAATGGTTTTTTTTTTGTTTATAAGTTTACACCCTTACTAATGCAAGTTGTACAAGATTGTATACTTATGTTTTGTCTTACTCATTAAAAATTACTTATTATGCCATGGTGAATGCATAAGAGTAAGACAAAAAATAACTATCACAGGCTTTTACGAAGTTTGTTAGTAAGGGGGTATAATAACTAACAGTTAACTTATTAAGTAATTAATAAGCATTCAATAGTGTAAGTTGTAGAGAATATTGTAATTTTATTTACAGGCTCAACAAAGTATTAGAATCCCTGGGCAACATTCCCATCCTGCCAGCTCTGCAGGTCAACGCAGATGCACACAGATTCTCGGCCTTTGACGTGTTTGAGGATACGGACTTTGAGGGACCGCATTACAGGAGCCAGCCCCTCGAGAGCAGTTCAGAAAATAGAGGCACCCAAGACTTTGGTGTGGGGGTGTTCAAGTTGTCAGATGAAGATGGTGAGCTTACTACTGCAAAATTATATAATTCTATACTTTGGAAAGAGTTTTAAGTTTTGAGAGTTTCAAGGAGTGTTCAGTGTGTACAGTCACGCCATCACTTGTAAAACTTCAGTGGCATAGTTGCCTTATGTTTCCTTTACGTGGATTGGCTACATTCCTTTTTGCGTCCCACTGTTGAGCACGCGTCCCCCTCCCCATTATTGTGGAGGCTTGGAGCTTACTCCACCACGCTGCTCTAATGCGGGTTGGTGGAGATGCGGGTTAGTTGCCAACCAAAGTGGCTATCGGATGTTTTCAAACCGCCCATAAGGCCTCCGAAAAAGATCAAGAGTATATTTATTAATTAATTCAGTAGCAATGTATAAGCTTTATTATATATTTTTAACTGATATCTCTCTAATGAACTTCTGATACTATCAAACAGGGATGGACTGCAGTTGTTGCAAATTTGGAGGACATTTATAGTGAATTCTGTGAAAGATCAAGAAATTTTAAAGAATCATTTAAGAAACATCGTCAGGAAAGTGGCTATCGGATGTTTTCAAACCGCCCATAAGGCCTCCGAAAAAGTTTAACGACTGTTATCTATCGACAACAACCGGGACCGACGACTTAACGTGCCCTCTGAAGTACGGAAACGCGCATGAATTTTTTTGCCACTAGCGGTCACCCATCTCATACCCGACCGCGCCCGTTTGGCTTAGTTGCATAGATCGTTTGCGTTCTACGCTAATCGCAGGGCCATGCGCGCGCGCTTCGTTTACTTAGATTAAAAAAATCTAAATAAACACTTTGCATCACTTTGTGTAATGTTAACTATTTGAACAGAGAAATATTAATTATTTATGTGCGATGATTGTAGGTAGCATTGTACAGATATGCAGATGCTACATGAGTATGAAGTAATAAGCTATATCCCTCAGAGGAGTAATAAATGCGCGTCTATACCGCGTATGTCAAGCTGATAGTCGCAGCTTGGCGAAAAAATTCATTATAATATTGAATAGTGAATTTGACGTGCAATAATTTCAAGTTCATTGAATACCTAATACGGAATAATGAATTTCGTCATACTAGAATGGGGGATAGGAAACACAGGGAGTGTTATGGGGTTTAGAGTCTTCTGATATTGTACAATATTTTTAAGGCAAAACAGGTTGTAATTAGAGTAAGAGTAAGAGTTCATATTTCAATTTAAAAAAAATGTCTTAAAAAACGGCCCTTTGGCAACTTGGACGCGGCATTGGAATCGTACCTACTTTTTAGCAACTTTAAGAGGCCCGAGGCCGTATACGAAATTTTGCCGATTTCGCTGATTTACCTGATTTAACACTTGCGATTTTGTAAATGTGGCTTGGTCGTATATGAGTCATAGAATAGACAAGTCTTTAGGGACTCGTGCGCGCGTGTTGTGGTTTCAATATAATCGTAGTATAGCCATGTTGCGTAATATGGATTTGCGTTCAACAACATTGTACATATTTTAAATTAGATAGCAACATGAACACACATATGCAAATTAATGAGTTGTTTTATGTTCATAATGAAATGTAATAAGATGATTGTTATGTTTTTATTTTTATTTTACACTCACTACATATTACTTCAATTAACAAGACTTAAGTTTCATAATTTATTGTTTTTATAGCATTAAATATGTAAAAAATATTTTTCGAAGAAATATATTATGGATGGATTAGTTTGTAGTAAGTAATTTACATTTCCATCTTAAACTACCTGAGGAAAGTTGAGAGCATTACACAACTGCCAAAATATGATGACGATGGTTATTCCAACTTTGTTGCAGTATTTGATCAAAAGAATGCATCTTCGAGCAACGAAGGTGCGGCGTCGTCGGAGGCCGCTCAACAGATCGAGGAGTCCGACGAGGGTGTCACCTTCAAGGCCACCTCCACGGACAGCAAGGAGGAGCCCACCTTGCTGCACTGGATCTTGGCCCAGGGCAATAAGGCCTCCTTACAGGATATCATAGATTACTGTGAGAAGGGCTTGGCATTGGTAAGTTATAGTTATAGGAATACAGAAGTAAATTATAATATGTTCATTGTTCATTATTCATATTATAATTTTATGTTTATTATTATCGTAAAATAAATTAATAGTTAAAAAAAAAACTAGAAAATCACGCTTTTATAAATGCACGTAAAAACCAAAAATTAATTGTGGATCGTTCAAGGTGTCCCTATTTTTGGGCTGAAGTGTAAAGTAAAGTATGTGCTTTAAATTATAATATTTGATTGTAAAAGCGTGAGGCGCTTGAACAGGAAAGATTTTTTGTATAATTTGCTGAGAAATCAAGATATAAGTAATGCGACATTCATCATTATAATGAATAAAATAGTTAAGGGAATATTAGTCGTGCTGCAACTCCAGTTGCCGGAGCGCAAATCTGTGAAACCTGCTTCCCATAACATCACTTAACTTGATTTCTCAGCAAGTAAGGTACGCGCGGTACTCAGCTTGAAAAAAAATTGCCCCCCCCTCCTGACCAAAAACCTGTGTATGGTTGTCCCTATATACTATTTAAATTGGTTCATCATCCTAATTATCATCATCTTCAACACTTTTGAAATGCGACTGCTGGGTATGGGTCTCTTCTCGGAACTGAAGATGACAAAATATTGACACTCGAATGTATTCATCTATACTAATATTATAAAGTGGAAAGATTTGTATTTTTGTATGTTTGTAACGAATAAACTCAAAAACTACCGATTAGATTAAAAAAAAATTTTCACCAATAGAAAGCTACATTCGCCCTGAGTAACATAGGCTACTTTTTACCGCGCGAAAAATGCTTCATTCCTACATGAAAAAAGGTAATACACGGGTCAAAGCGGTTGAAGCAACTGGCTAAACGCCTATGGTTTTAATATAGCAATGAAGCCTGGAATAGCACATAGGCTATTCTTTATCCTACGGGGACCTATTAAACGGGTCCACGTGGGCGAAGCCGCTAGCGGAAGGCTAGTAATTCATAAAGCGTAAGGGGAAAGCATAAGGGAGACAACAGATTTGATAAGAATATGTTAAATTTTATCGTCACCAGATCGATGCAGAGCCTCTCAAGGAACGGGAGGCCGAACTGTACCACATACTGGAGTATGCTAATATGCACGGTTTGAAGCAAATAAAGGGCATCGAGGACCGACTGTATGGCCTGGATCAGCTGCTGAGTGACGTCAAGAAGTTGGAGCGCGATCAAAAGGACCAGGCCGCTTCTATTATACAGGTACATTACATGCAGTTATCTTTAATCTGTACATACTCTATGTTTATACAAATAAATAAAATTGGAGTGTCTGTCTGTAATAAATTTGAAATAACCTCTTTTTGCTACATGGATATGAATGTACAGTAAATATACCAAAAGAATGTCTATGTCCGTCTGTCTGTTTGTTTCGCCTAATCTCTGAAATGTCTGGAACGAATTTGACGAAACTTTCACTGGCAGGTAGCTGATGTAATAAGGAGTAACTTAGACTACTTTTATTCTAGAGAAATTCTAAAGTCCACGCGGATGAAGTTGCGGGCGGCCGCTAGTATAATATACATAAGTATTAAAAGCACTGTTACCCTGGCACTACACCCGGCTATTTGTATTTGCGTGTTTGGCATAAGTGGTAGACAATTATCATGTTTGGACAGTATCTTTGACAAAGTATTGTCCTTACGTGGCTATTTGACAAACAAGGTCAATACTTAACACGCGTTGCAGTGCTCTTGTTGGTTTCTCGACACATCCAAGTGATCAAATAAGCAAATACAAGACTAAACCTTTATTTGATTTCCATGTGTGGGTGGTCGTAATTGCCTGTATTTGCATGTTGGCCAAAATCTTGGATCTATAATGTACGGACTATAATACAAGTGTAGGCTAGCAATCTGGTTAAGGAGTCTTCGAGGTCTTTGTGTTGACTTTGCTCAATGGGTTGGTGGCTTGGAATAGAAGTATGATTATTACGAAATTTACTATTATTTTTGGGTTAATACAACAATATAAGGGGCCATCCATAAATCGTGATTTTTCGACCCCTTCCACGTCCTTATCACAGTTGGTCACAATTAGGAACCGTCCCCTTCCCTAGTGTGACGTCACACATTTATCCATTTTACATGGAGAATAATTTAATTGAAGAAAAATCATTTTATGTCTATGGAATTTTAATATTTATCTAGATATTTTTAATTTTGAAATGTAACATCACGAATTTTAAGACCCTTCCCACTCATCGTCACACAATGTCACACTTGTTCGACCCCCCTCCCTCCCCCTCAAGTGTGACGAAATTTATGGATGGCCCCTAAGTGAATGGTGCAGAACTCTAGGTACAGAGTTCCAGAGAGTTGGACTTATACTCACCAGCCATCATAATTACAGCATCGCGAACGTCTGAACGCGGCGTGCGACCCGTCGGTGCTGCCCACGCTGGTGCAGTCGCACGGCCGCCAGCTGGAGAAGCTACTGAAAGGTCACCAAGTGTTGGTGGATATCAGACGTCGTATCGCGAAGTCAAAAGATGAACTCTCACATATCTTGAAGGCGAGGTTGGAGTAAGTATTTCATAGATATACTGCTCTCTCTCTCCATTGAAATTGGTCAATCTATTGACTCTCTATCTAATTCTCTTATTATTGCGATGAAAAAAGTATGCACATCCTTTTTTTGGTAGAACTGACATGGTTTGACTGGGATCAACAGTTCTATTGTGTTTTGTTGAAAACGTGTCGTTTGTTGAAAAAGTGACCACTTAGTTCCTGATCTGCATGCTAAGAACGTATGAATGTAACTTACAGTTGCGCTGCTACTTCAGAGGCTGATGGTTGCGTATCGTAAATCTGGTCGGCAACTTCACCTTTTTCTCTTAATAGATTGGATTTGATTCACGGCATAAATAGGTACAGCGGGGGTATTTCTCCAGTTCGAATCTTGTAGTAGGAGAGCCCACGAGGATAGTTGTGGATTTACTCGAGCGGATCTTGTGCATTTTATAGGTTGGGTGGTAGGAAGATTAAAAGGTTATATGACGTTTTCCATTTCACAGGAGGGGAGAGTTCCTACTTTCAAAAATTTTACACGAAAGGTGCAGTTAAAATATCGATAAATATCAATCAAAAATAGAATAAATTAAATGAGTATTTCAGTAATCTGATGATTTTAGTATGAATTTGAGGGTGAGATGTATACAAGACAGACAGCAATTGTAAAAAAGAAAAAAAAAAGTATTTTGGCAATCTCGGGAAAGTTCGAATTTTAATTTTATTCGTTTAAAAAGTCATGGTTCAACTGTAACGGGGTATTCTAATCTGACCATGTTGACATCTGGAAGTAAGGTAAAAAATGAAAAAAAAAATACTGTATTTTTATAGAAGATTTTTTAAATCGTGACAGTACTCAACATGGTGCAACGTGAACCCAATATCTTGATGTGACGCGCTCGAGTAAATCCAAAAATCCCCTTTTGGGCCCTACTATTGAATGTTCCACCACTTATTAAACTGAGTTTTAAAGTATATGCGTAAGATGAATGGTAGGTATTTAAAAGAAGGGATGATTTGTCATAGCATATTTTCTGAGCAAAAATATCCTCCTTAAAAATTTGGCAAATTGCAAAGGAGATGTTTCAATCTTGGCTAGGTATTGTACACCATCTCAAAAATTCGAGAAAAAACTCAATACTCCGAAAAAAATACTTAAAATTTGTTAAAACATGTACTTTTTTGGTACAAACCCAATTTAAATCAACTATTTTCAACAATTTTCAATATGGCGGAACAACTGATTTCACTGTTAACTGTTTGTCACAGATTAATAATTTCAATTGTCAAATTGACATATTACCGCCATTATGTTTTTCTAGTATATTGTGTTGCAATTCTGACTTGAAATTCTTGTTTTGTACCAAAAATCCCAGTCGTTTATTACAAAACGCGTTTATTACAATAGCTCTATACTATATTTGCAATTTATTAATACGGTGTACAAATACCTGGCCAAAGGTCCATACATTTTGAAACATCTCCTTTGTCTTATAAACTTGTCAGCGCTCTCGCAGCAGCCATATTCATACATTTGAGGGACAATAATCAAACTGAAGTACAGTTGTCACAACAGATCTTTGTCTCTCTGAACGTCGGTGCAACAAACTACTGCGCACGTACTGCTATGCGGAGAAGTGTTCTGATTGGTTGAGGAACATTTTTGGCTACTGCGCAGCTACTCGCACGAAGTTCCAAAAAATAAAGATTAGTTTATAGTACTGGTGACATATCTACGTATTTTTGTGGATTATTTGCGTTGCTTAAAAGGGTACAAGTTGTTCATAAATCGCGGTGTGGTCGCAGGGCGGTGCTGATGATCGAGAACTCGATGTCGGTGCAGGACGCGCACGCCATGCTCTCGTTCCAGTGCTTCAACCGGCTGGCGCGCTACTTCGGCATCGTGGCGCAGCTGCACCGCGCGCCCGCCGTGTACGTGCGCGCGCTGCACGAGGCCGCGCGCCGCCGCGCTTTCTCACGCGCACACCTCCAGGTACATACTTTCTGAAGTGAAAACTTCTTTAGCGGCGTTGTGCATTTTTTTGGGATGGGTAAAAAATGTTAAACTCGCGTCAGGACACGTGGCCTGATCGAATATTCATAAGAGGGAGGGGTGACAGCTGATGGCTCGACTGTCTATACTTGTAAAATTCGTTATATCGCGTATTTAAACTATGGACATTGAACAAAGTGCATCTATTAATGAAAAAAATGACGAAGAAATAGTGAAAAAATATGAGTGAGTACTTTATAAAAATACTAGATGAAAACCTACTGAAAATACTAGATGAAAAATTTGAACTTCTGCCGGCACTGCTGGAGTGCAACCCGTTGTTTTTTTTTTTCAATATTGACATTAAAAACTCTGTGCATATTCCCAGTGTCAAGTATAATTTTTGCATCACTCTGTAGTAATAGAAAAAAAAATCTTTGGACAATTCACACAACACCATCTTATTCCAAACTAAGCAGAGCTTGTACTATGGTAATCAGAAAGCTGATAAACATACTTATATAATTCTAAATACATACTTAAATAGATAAAATTAACACCCAGACACAGAACAAATAGTCATGTTCATCACACAAATATTTGTCCTTGGTGGGAATCGAACCCACGACCTCACGTTTCGCAGTCGGCTCAGCACCCACTACGCCACGGAGGCTGTAAATCAGTAAGTCGTCAGTAATCAGCCAGTTTAGTCACACATTTTCAGATTAGAATATCATGTTATCGTTTGGCGATTTACTTTTAAAAATTGTTATAAGTATTGGATCTTGTGAAGTGCCATTGCAGGCTAACTGTAAAGTACTTAACATTAGTAGCGAAAGTAAAATCATAATAAACCTTTGTCATTGCAGTGGGCAACTGACCTAGCGGAGAAGCTGCTCAAGATCCACGACGAGGAGGTGAACAGGCGGCAGGAGTTCAACTGCCTGTTCGAGGGCCACTTCCTGCGCAGCCTGTTCCCCGGCATGACGGAGTTGCCGCCGCCCTTCGCCACGCAGGCGCCGCCCGCCTTCGACGCACGACTGCCCACCATCACGAACGAGGATGTAGAGTACATTTCCAATGCGTTCCCGCAATTGGCTAGTGATGTGCCGAAGTATGATATGGAGGCTACCGTCCGGTTCTTTCAGCAGAGGTTTGTGGATTTGTTTAATGTGTTATCGATGACTCGGTGTGTAAGGACTAGGGTTGATGAGGAAGCATTTATGAAGATGAGGAAGAGGAAGAGGATGAGGAAGGGGAAGAGGAATGTTTTGAGGAAGGGAAAAAGAGTAAAAACTATATAAATAAATAAATAGGTTGGCTAGGGAATCCTAGTGATTCCCTTTGACGTGTGAACCAGGGACACACACAAGACAGATACACAAAAACCTAAACTTAGAACAGAAATTCAAACTCAACATTCAAATTTCCTCATCGGGAATCAGGAATCATCACCCAGAAACAGTCCGGCATAGTTATGGCGACACGGATCGTCAAGCAGTTAGAAAAAAATAATAAGTTTAGTAAGATTAAAATAAAATAAAATATGCAGTAGGTATTTAAATTCAACTCAAGTTTTTATTAATCAAAGGTAGTAGTAGTAGTACAGTTACAAAAAGTGCGTATAACTTTTTAGTTGTATGCGAAAATAAAATTCCTCATAAATTCCTCTTAATTTAAGAGGAAGCGAAAGAGGATGACGTTATGTCTCAAATGTAATTTATTCAGCCTTTTTTTGTAAGTTTAGACTTTCATGATTGGTTAATTTGCTCATAATGTGTAGATCAATAAAATTATCGAAAGTTAGTATGTGCAACACATTCACAAATTGTTGCTTTACGGCGGCTGTCGTAATGTAAAATATTATATGTATTTAAATGTATTTGTGTGAGTAATAGTATTCGTTGGCTGCAACCCTTTTTACATCCCACTGCTGGGCACGGGTCTCTCCCCATTATTGGGGAGGCCTGGAGCTTACTCCACCACTCTGTCCCAATGCGGGTTGGTGGTGATGCGGGTTAGTGGAAAACTCGCTGTCGGATGTTTTCAAACCGCCCATAAGGCCTCCGAAAAGGTTTAACGACTGTTATCTATCGACAACAACCGGTACTGACGGCTTAACGTGCCCTTCGAATCACGGAAACGCGCAAGAAATTTTTTGCCACTAGCTGTCACCCATCTCACACCCGACCGCCTAAGTCGCATAGATCGCTTGCGATCTGCGCTAACCGCCGGGCCATGCGCGCTTCAAGTAGTCGTTACCATTTGATAATATAATTGACCTTTGATGTTTCATCTCATGTTAAAAAAGTATTATTTCTTTGTTTGTGTTTGTTCCTTGTAACATTCATAGTAAGAATATTATTCTGTATATTTAGGTCACAAAAATGTTTTTTTTATTTTCAGGCTAAATGCATCAGAACACGAAGAAAGAGACGTGGATATACAAGTGGACTTAGACAGGTTTGTTAATTGTTGTCACAGTAAAAATAGAAGTTAATTTAATAGGTACTTCTATGTGTATGTGTAAGTAAAATGTTATATTTTGCAACAAAAAATGCAATTTCAAAAAAATTTTTTTTCTCTTTGCAGAGAAGACTTCGAATCAGAAACGGATACAGACTTTCTGAAGTTAAGCAGACAAAGTGGGTCTCACAAGCAGAAAATAGATATATCAACTACCTGCACTCCAGAGACCATGGCAGTGTCCACAGTGACTGAGGTGCGAACACTACCCGTTATTCTGGAGACGGTTGAGAGTCCCCAGGAGTTTGTCGATTCAGAGTTTTACATCGAGGAGTCGCTACCATCCAGCTTGGATTGGGGCCGGGAAGACCGACAGGTGCCCACGCAACCAGTCTGCAGATGGCGACACTTGTCTGACACCTCTCCTTTAAATCTCAAATTCATTCAATAGCTTTTGTTTATGAGAAAGTTTTAAAATATATCTTATGTAGATGAATAATACTAGAAAGTTTTAAATACCTATCAAAGTCAAAGTCGAGGAGTCGAGGAGTCTAAATTATTGGAGGTGTTATCCGAGTGGACGCCATATTCGTTATTTTTCGTTGCTCCTGTCTCACCGGCCCCATATATAGCCATTAGTTTAGTGTTTTATTTCGGTCCGTTGTGCTGCTTTTGTCGTATATTGGTACCGTTACTAATTTATTATACTTATTTTAAAAACTGTAATTCGTAAGGCTGTAAGCTAACATCTATTTTATCATTTTAGGAGAATATGAACATAGATAAAATAAACATCGAAAAACTACAAGAATTTTTAGTGAAGCTATGCGGATTGGTTAGGACTAGCATATGTTTTATTAAAGAAGAATTAGTAAAACTAAAAAATGATGTTGATGAACAAAATAGGTTTATCAAAGAAAAGCATATAGAAATAACTGAAGCCTGGGAAAAGAATAACGAGGAAGCTGCCATTAGGTTCCGCGAGCAAACCCAGAGGCTAACGGTTGATCACGAATTAGAATTAAGTGATATGAAGGCGTCTCTTAGCGAAAAAGATGAAATTATAATGTCAATAAAATCTGAAATGGCGGAATTAAAAAAAGCGCACCAAAAAGATTTAGAAAGAATAGAAGCGGAACATCAGGGTACTAAAGACTTATTAGATAAGGCTCGTGAGGAGATGAAGTTGTTTGAGAAGAAGCTGCAGGATGCAGAAGCGCAGAAGCAGAAGGAATTGAAGGAGTTACAGGAAAAAATGCACCAGGAATACAAGGCGGAGATCGAGTCTTTAAGGTCTAGGTAAATTAACTTGCGAATGCTTATTATTATGGTTTTAAGGTTCATATTTGTTTATGGTGATAGGTTTTTTATTATTTTGCTCACGCTTATAATATAGTTGGACACCTGTTATTGTTTTTTGGTTTGTTTATGGAAAGGAAAAAAAGGTTGTGGGACAGGTAAATCTCAAAAAAGAAGTGGGAATTTAAATAAGCATGTCGTATCTTTGATGGTTTTATTTTTGTATTTTTTGGTTGTATCGAATGAAGTTGGTGGCATTTGTTTTATTATAGTTCAATTACAGTGCCATAGTGCTGAAGAATTAAAAGTAGAACAGAAACATAGTTATCCAGGTAACCCCAAAACTCGTTTATTCAGAAATTTACATGCATAAAACATCCTTGGTTATACAAACATGTGTTGTGGTAAATAAATAGCCAACTTAACCAGGATATCCGACTGACTAGACTGATTAATTACTGATTTTGAGTATAATTACGGGCCTGGTTTTAACGAGAACAAACCGGTGTTCTGGTAAATAGATATCCAACTTAACTATGATATCCGACTGACTAGACTGATTAATTACTGATTTTGAGTATAATTACGTGCCTGGTTTTAACGAAAACAAACAGGTGTTCTGGTAAATAAAGAGCCAACTTAACTATGATATCCGACTGACTAGACTGATTTTGAGTATAATTACGTGCCTGGTTTTATCGAAACGGCCTGCCCGTTTAACGAAACGTTAACGGGATTCAAAGGTTAAATTTGTCACGGACTTAGATCATGTGATGTCATTACTTACGGCCCGGTCACACTAGCTGCTTTTAAGATCGGCGACGCGTTTTTAGCGTTTTAGCGTTTTCAAGTGTGCTCGGTGCAACGTTCTGTCGCTGCGTTCAGCGACTAAATCGCCGATCGCCAATTCTGAAAATACCTAGTGTGGCTTGTCCGATGAAGAAAAAGAAAAAATCTCAAACAAATTGATTTACAGGTTCCGGCTGGTAGCCCTGACCAACATGGACCGGTCGCCATCCGAGTCGAGCCTGGAGAAGATCGAGCGCACGGACATGATCGAGATCTCCAGCCACAACGCGATCGTGATGCAGACTCGGGAGAACGCCGAGGTGGAAAAGGAGGAGGCAGTCAGGGCGGCCGTGGAGAGGTGCAGGGCTGAATGCGAACAGAAACTCAACGCTGAGGTGGCGTTGTTGAAGGCCAAGTATGAGGCGGATAAACAGGTGTGTATTGTAGCTGTTTGACTGGAAACTATGATTTTGAAGTATAGAAAAAAATTCGAGCATGTTGTATATTTATTATCTCTTTTTGTGACTGTCATTCTTTCAATTTTTTTAACCTTTTTTATGTACCACTGCTGGACACAGGTCTCCTCTCAAGTGAGAGGGATTTAGGCCTTAGTCCACCACGCTAGCCAAGTGCGGATTGGTGGACGTTATGCCTTCGAGAAATCATGAATCTCATGATTCAATTAGTTATTGTGTCATTCTTTCAATTAGTTACCTAATATTTATATGCGCATATATGCGAATCTCCTAAAACGTGGATTGTTTCTGTTCATTAGTAAAATTAAATTGAAAGTCAGTATGAATTTGAATGAAAAATTTCGCATTAAAACATATTGACAAGACAAAATTTAGCATCTTTCCATTGGTGGATTCGCCATTTACGAAAGTTTAAATTAATCGCTATATCTTTAAGGTAAAATTTAACAACTTTGCAAGTTGAATACGACACTTGTTCTAATTTAGTAGTCTAGTTAAAAACAACAATTACTTCTATTCATCAGGTGACGATCAACGACGTAAGTCGCAGGTTACTAAGCGAGAAGGACCGCCAGTTGGAACTGTTGCGAGAGCGCGAACAGATGTTAGCGCGGGAGTGCGGCAAGTACCGCGACACCATCCAACAGCTTACCGATCCCGAGACCAACGACTTGGACGCCTTGTTGCGGACTCAGGTATGCTAACATCAAACTTTATAACGTGCGCAATAAAAAAATTAAGTTATGTACGAGACTGTCAAATTTTATGAGAATTATATAGTTACTAGCCTTCCGACAGCTTCTTGACCCGCGTGGACGTTTACGTGGGCGTTTTATAGTTTGCCGTAGGATAAAAACCATCCTATTTAGGCCCTTTCCTAATGTCCACTCTATATCTGTGCTCCAAATTTCATTACAATTGGTTCAGTAGTTTAAGCGGGAAAGCGTAGCAGACAGACAGACAGAGTTACTTTCGAATTTATAATATTATATTAGTAGAGATGCGTGCAGATGATTTGCGCTGCTTTGTAATTTTTCAAACAAATCTGCGCGAGGACTTTCGCGTCTATCTTTTACTGTGTTACACATAATCTGGTTCTGGTAGTGTATAGTCGTTGCAGTCTAACATAACAATTAACATTTAAGCTCAATTATGAGCAAGCTATAGTTTTGTCTAACTAATGTAGTGCGAGGCCTAGTTTACTTTTTTTAACTGTATATAGTCTCCTGTAGGTGTGGTAAGAATAGTCCCCGTAGCTTCGGGATTAAGAATAGTGCTACGGTATCCCCTGCCTGATCGTAATAGGCGACTATAAGGGGGCTTCCGTTGTTGGCGGTGAGAGTGGGAGCTCAGCTGGCAGCCCCGTGAAAAACGGCGGTGTGTGCGTGGCATGCCGCTGTAAGCATAGGAAGGTGCGGGAGAGCACATCTGGCTCTCCCAAAGATGGACCCGTTCCTGGGCGCCCCGCGTGGAGGACACTGGTGCGTTCCACTGAAGATCCCGGAGTCCTCCCCAAGCGCAGAGGCAGGCCACCGACGGGGTTTTAGTGCAGTTAAATCCCACATAACCGGGTATCCTCTCCGAAGGTTCCGGGTACCTTTTGAAGGTTTCCTTCCAGACACAAAAAAGGTATGGTAAGAGTACATTGTGTAAGGGTGATACTTTCCCAAGGATTCTTTCAAATGTGTGGTAACACTAAAAAAGACATAGCCATAAACGCGGAGCGTCAAGTGGTTAAATCGGCACTTGCTTTGTGTTTCAGTTGGCATCACTGGAAAATGAAAAAGCACTTCTGACGCAACAGGTAACAGAGTTAAAGAAGGAGTTGGAAATTCTTAAGAAGGCTGATGATGCGGACAAAAGCAGGGAAGAGGACAGTGATGGCAGGTCAGCTTAATATTAGTTATAGAATACTCTGTTTTCCCTTAGCATATTATTGGCAATTAGGTATTAAAAAAGAATCAGTTCAGTCGTTACATTTTTATTACACGAAGTTAACATCAAAATCGGGCATTGACTAACTGGATAGATATTATTATTATTATTGTGAAAAAGCTTGGGGCGCTCTGTGCCATATTTTTGGTATATCGAGCAACCCACACTTTTTTCACAATAATACTAGTATTTTTGTTCATTATTATTTTTTCCTTATATAAAGGATTATTTTTAACCGTTTTTTAGTTTGGTGTGCTTCAAAAGCATGGTTTTTAGTTTTTTTTAACTATATTTCTTGTAATGATAGGGAAGTATGTTATTAAAGTATGTGAATTACCTTATCTGTACTTTAAATTGTGACAGCAAAATATGATATTATTCCCATTAGTAAATGGGAAATGCCATATATGTCAATAAATGGTGTAGTTTTTTGCCCAGATCGTCGCCAAAGAAAGAAGAGGGCAAGCGAAGTCGCGCGCGAAGTCACACGCCGATAGGTCTGGCGGCAGGCACGCTTAGCCTCTCATCCTGCTTGCCCGGCAACGTGGTCCTGCTGCTGTGGGACCCCTCGCATCTCAACTATACTGTTCTACAGGTAACTCGAAAGTATCTTTAATGGATCGTATTATTTGTGATCCTCTGTTATACGCATTAAGATCCGCGTAGTATAGCAGCATATACATACCACTACATTACAGTTAATAACTCGGAAATTTTCTGTCGTGGGTACCATGGAAACACACAAAGACAGAAATCTTTTTAGTATAATGAGCAGTTGAAACGATTGTCAATTAAACTGAAAATCCAATTTCTTCTGTAAGAAACTATGATGATATATATACATATATCCCTGTAGCCACATAAGGAAGTTGTTATTGATTTCAAAGCAAATAAAATTAATACTAATAGACAGGGTCCATAAACAGCACTTCTAGAGTGTTGCTTAGCTTCTTCGACTATGAAAATGATGCTCTAAATAATAATTTATAGTAGACTTTGTTAACATTTCAATAGAGTAGAATACGGTATTAAGTTGTTGCTGCCGCCTATGGACACAGCTTCAAGCGATCCGGAGTCTAGTAGTCTTGAGGTTGTATACATACCAGGGGCGTAGCCAGCCATGGGCTCTGGGTGTAGCTGCAGTCTAAAATAATATTAAATGTATTCTAAGTTATAACTTTACGGGAACTTCCTCCATACTGATAAGACCGGCTTACATATGTATTCGGTCGCGACAAACCGCGACGGTCTTATTGCTACATTCGGTCGACCGTTGCCGCGATGTCTCGGTGCGGATACATATTATGTATGTCAACCGGTCTTATCAGTATGGAGGAAGTTCCCGTAAAGTTGAAACTTAGAACTTGCAAACTATACCCGCAGTCTTACCCCAGTTCATTTTTTCATAAAAGACTCTACAGCTCTCAGTGTCTGTATGTACACGGAAAAAAGTAAACAGTTGAGTCTTCTATACTACATGGATGTAGTAATTTTAAAAAATGATATCCCAATATATTAGACACAACCAAAAAAATATGGTTGATGCTTCTATATTATATAGTTTAGCTTTCTATAAATATAATAATTTGATGTATCAATTTCTTTTTACCATGAAATATTGTACAATTTATTTCTATGTAAATGGAAAATGCAATCATTTTAAATGGTAGACAGTACTACACTACTTTTTTGTCACCAAAGTTCTATTTATGTAACATAGAAGTCTCACTTGTTTTCTTTTTTCCGTGTACAATTCGAATTATATAAAATACTTTCTTTTTCGAAATTTTCTATCCAAAAATATGTCTCTAACTTCAGCTGTTTGGACTCAGGTCAGAGCTAGAGTGGGGCAAGCGCCCAGGAGTCCATGGTATATTATTATTATTTGTTTGAGGGGAAAGGGTGCAACTCTAAGGCCACTGCGACCAGTAAATTATTTATTGTAGCCTAACATATACTATATATACAGTTAGTTGCTATGCCAATCTGAAGGCAACCACCATTATGTACCCGCTCCTTACCACCGAAACAATAGTATTGCTTTGGTGTATCTACAAAACTATGAAAGATCTACCATTCTACTAAATTTATATTTGTTACGTGGTACTTGTTGCAGGAGGCTAACATTATGTACTTCGTGCACAGCGACTGCCTTGCCGCGCTGGACCTCAGCATCCAGCTGAAGAACGAGAGCGAGAGGCGCCTCTATGCCATCGCCACCGTCGACTCCAAAGAGTATTGTTATGCTAAGAAGGTAAATGCTGATTTAATATTGTAGATTTTTTCTGTTATTACTGCTGTGCGTTAAAAGTTTCAAAATAAAGTAGAATGAAATAAAAACTATAGATTTCTAGAGAATATAGCTGCATTATTTCATTGCAGATAGTTAGGTTATTGGAACAATATTTGACAATTTATTATCAAGAAAAAAATTAGTAAGTTTTATTTCTTTCACTTCCACTTTTATTTGCTTCATCCTTTTTATTGAGGTATTTTGTTTAAGTGACAAGCCACTAGGTGTAAAGGAACGGGAACAACACATAAGCAAGATTAATTCTCATTCGATTCGATTGTGATATTCGGGTGCACTGCTATTTCGGAGGCTGCAGGTCAATTCATGTAACCGGCAGCACACTTTTATACAATATCCAGAAATTAGTGAGGTGGTGGTTCTGCAGCAAAACTATAAGTGTTACTGCTTATTACTGACAAATAACTTGAAATAAAACACTGATGATGCGCAGAAGTTCTAATATTAACATTATTTTTATCGTTCCATACCCGAAAGGCCTCCAATGTCCGTCCATCTGTGTGTCTTCAGGATATATCTCATGGACCGTAATGGCTATACATAAGAAATTTTCACAGATGATGTATTTCTATTGCCGCTATAACAGCAAATACTAAAAATAGAATAAAACAAATATTTAACGGGGCTCCCAAACAAAAAACATGATTTTTATAGATAATGGTATGGAACTCTTAGTGCGTGAGTCCGACTCACACTTGGCCGGTTTTTTACAAACCATTATGTTCACTCCTTAGATTAATATAGAATGAGTGTCTTCATACAAGCGCACTGTCAAAATTGATACACTATATAGATTCACAGAGATGTCACATCTGATTAACAAAATATTTTTATTAATTATAAAATACTACAAAATATTGAAAACTGTGAAAAGTTATGTTATTAGATTTCTTTTGTTTTTCAAAAGTGTTGTGATATGATAGATATTTTAACCTTGAATACTACGAAGCGGCCGGCGGCCCGGCGCTTGGTGCCATTAATGGCACCAATTAAAATGCTTCAATTTGGGCGCGCGATCTTGGTTTCTATAATGTAATTATTCTAAGGTTGATTCGTTGGTTTGTCGCAGAGCGGCAACCGGTTCCACATGCCGCGGGGCGCGCGCTTCTACCGCGTGCGCGTGCGCCCGCTGCGCCCGCCCGCGCCGCACCCCGCCTGCTGCGACCCCCGCCACAAGCCCGGTGAGTGACCACTCCTCGCAACGGATCTTTGTCCCTCTGAATTTACCTCCAAGCCACACTAGCTACTTTAAGCATCGGCGATCGGTGATTTTGCGTGTCAGTCGATGCTGCATCTCGTTTTGACAACTTGGACGCGGCAACGGAATCCCACCTTTTAGCGACTTTAAGGATTTTGCATCACGATTTCGTGACGACCTCACATCAAATCACGTTTCAGTGAAAGTGGACTATGAAGCGTTCGATCGTTTCGTATATCCTCTAAAAATCCGACTAAATTGCCGATGTCGATGCTCTAGTGTGACTTCTCCATTTTTATTTATTTATTTATTTCTTTCAAGCATCTTTGGCTCATCACTTGTTTATGTCACACATATTTTGTCCTACTGAAGTTAGGTACAATGAACAACCACGTAGGTACTGTTGTATGGTGAAATGTTTTGATTGATTCAAATCAATTCTGGATATGAAGCTACCTGCAGCTAACTTCAGAAATGCAAGGATCCGTTGTAAAAACTCGTACAGTTGTCACAACGAATAGGCTATGGAAGCATATGGTGTTGATATGTAATTAGATTAGATTCAAGTCGTCCATCCACCAACCTTTGCAGATCCCCTGCTGCTACTCTTTTTTGTTTATTATTTTATGAAAAACTATTTATTTGTCATGTTTTATTGAAAAAAAAAGCCGCAAAAACTGCACATAAAGCTATCGTTAATTTTGCTCATAATTCCATTGCAAAAAGATTAATTTATCTTGTATATATTTTGCTTATGCATTACTTGTGCTCATTTAAACTCAAATTATATTTTATTACATTTAAAGTGAATAACATACTACATACTATACATAAACAGGCCTACAGTATTATTTAAGAAATATTTTCATCTTGCTTTTGTGTGTCTGCTTGTAGTTCTTAGAATATAAAAATACAAACATTATAACGACTGAGAAACTGTGTAATTACTAAACTTAGAGTCCGATTTTCTGTTTAATAAGGAAGTGCATTTTTATGATGATAATTAAAAAAAAGATTTAAAAATAATCTCAGCATTTGGTATCGGCGTGCATTACCGAAAAAGCTGTAATTTTTTTTCTTCAATTATGGCATCGCAAACTCTGCATATTGCCAGCGTCAAGTATAATTTTTGCATCACATTTTTGCCAGTTTCGGTGAAACTGGTCGAGTAATTATAGATAAAGTCAGTATGTCGTTAGTAATCAGTCAGTCAAGTCAGACATTCAAGTAAAGAGAGGGCTTCTTTACAAGAACGTGACCAATGAAATTTTGGAGTCAAGCCGAAAAACAAATTTTCGCACTGTTATTTTAATTCACAACACTCGTGCACTATAATTAACCTATGTCGAACAAAATGCCATCAAATTTATCCGATATAACTCAAAAATACACTAACAAAGTAAAAATAAAAGAAGAGCACAATAATAGTATATATAATAGTCTTTCGACTTCCTGCCAAATTGTCTGACCGGTGACTGACAGCTTCATAGGTAACATACACGGTAATATTGTGCACGTTCATACTCCCAAAAATAAAAGAGCTATTCTAATTTTTCTGTTTTATCTCTTTATTTGTATCAATATATTTAAACTATTAAGTAAGTTAGCTATGCCCTGCGATTTTATCTGCGCTAGAAAGGATCAAATTTAATAAAGGATTTAATTGGATCTTTTCATGAGAATGAGATGTTTAACGCGGTTAAAAAAGGAGCCTATGTCACACATTGCGACGAAAAACACTTACAAACGTACAAACTTTAGCACTTAAAAGATTAGGATGGATTATAATAGCTATTAATTAATATCATAATATGAGGATACGTGTGCCAATAGTACATAACTGTCTTACACAGTTCACAGTCGTCACTAATGTTTGTCTCTCACCCTGTCTTAATTGAGTTAGATAGCGTGTACTTGCATGCATGTTCCGACCGTACTCACGCAGGCACGCGCGTTGCTTTTCAGATGCGCTGAAGGGCAACGTGCTGTCCGTGTTCGGGGACAGCCGCCCGGTCAAGAAATGGTTGACCTACATGCATGCCCCAGGTCGAGATGCTTTCACTCTTCACCATCACTTTTATTTTAATAGCCTTATTAATAAACTCGGAGTAAATTTTGCTTTTAAGTTTGAAATTATGTATAATTAGGGTTCCGTAGCCAAAATGGCAAAGAAACGGAACCCTCATAGATTCGGCATGTCTGTATGTCTGTCTGTCCGTCCGTATGTCACAGCCACTTCATTCCAAAACTATTAGGACTTCAAAGTTGAAACTTGGTAGGTAGATGTAATCTCTGAACCGCTTTACGATTTTTATACAAAAAATTAATAAGCGGGGGCTGATGAAAAAATAATTTTTCATCAAACCTATTCGTGTAGGGTGTCTATAGATAGGTCTTTTAAAATGACACTGAGGTTCCTAAAATCATTTTTTCTCAAAGTTAATCGTTTGAAAGGTAGACACTTCCAAAGTGGTAAAATGTTGGTCCCCCCATCTAACTTTTGAAGTAAGAAAGTGAAAAATCTATCAAAAATATATGTTGTAGATCTCAATAAAAACTTTCAACGAAAATTGGTTCGAACGAGATATAGTACGCAGTTTTTGAGATATAGTCAATTTTTAAAAACCGCAAATATAACTTTGTCGTTCATACAAACACTATGAAAAACAAAGTTATTTTTGCTGACAAAAAATAATAATGCTTGCTACTACGGAACCCTTCATGGGCGAGTCCGACTCGCACTTGGCCACTTTTTTTCTCTTTTATTTCTGAGACAAGGCAACAATGCCTATATTTTTTAAACCTGGTCTAACTTTAGTCTGTGTTTATTAGTAAGGTTTTAATTATTATTGTTCTATGTTTATTGTTTTGGCCTTCAATGTTTATAAGTATTTGATGTTAGGTCTTATTTACTTCATTTTATTCTGTAGGATGTCCCGAAGCTTTATGCTGGCACGTATTAGGAGGTGGGGAGAATAAAGAAAAAATGCTATAGTTCTTATTAGAACTGTGTAGCAAGATTCTCACTATTATTATAATGAAGATTATATAGATTGCAAATCAATAACTTTCGGGACATCCTGTATAACATTCGTCAAAAAGGATACAGTTTTAATAGTATAAATTCCTTGTATTTTTAAATTGTTAATTTTGCATGAATTGTATCTTTTTGTGCAATTAAATAAAAATGTTTAACCTTTTAGTCTGCAAATATGATTTAATTTAGTTAGCTTTATAATTAATCCATCAATACTATTATTTTGAATTGGAAAACTTTCCACAATTATTTTTAAATCAGACAAATTTATTGTAAATTATTGTTCGCCCTGTTTTGATGTTGGAGAAATTATTATTCATATTCATTCAAGGACATTAAAATTCGATATGCAATAGTTTTAGTATTTATTTTTAACATATATCTTTTAGAGATACACAATTTTGTCCTTACTTTGCTGTATTTAATGTATAATAATAATATAAAATCAGTATCTAACTACGAGAACATTTAAATGTCTTATTTACGTAATGTAATAAAACTACAATAATCTATAAACAATAAGCAATCCACATCAGTAATTTTAATGAGATTTATATTTCTTTACATTTACTTAAAACATTATAACTAACATCGCTACATGTATTTACACAGACATACAAAAGTCAGTGGACACGAGCCAGTCAACGAGTTCGACCACGGAGGAGGCGAAGGCGGCCGAGGTGGCGGAGGTGGCGACGGGCACGCTCATTAACCTGGAGTCACCAGTAGCGGTGGGCGAGGCGGTGGCAGAGGTCCTGGCGGAGGACCAGCTGGACTCCATCGAGGCCTCCGAGCACTGGCACACCGCGCGCATGCACGCTTCCACTGTTAGCGTCGTGTGAGTTGTTACTACGTATCAGGGGGCCTGCTCTCTACGCATCTGAATATTTGGCCTTAATTTTTTAATAAGTTCGATTTTGATGTCCCTGGCGTAATATTTGCAATGTGGAACTGCTACTGGATAGGCATTTGAATTGATTTCTAACAAAGTAAAAATTTGAAAAGAGTTTCTGTTCTCGGTTTGGGTGTTTGTGTGTGGCCATGATTTCTATGACAACCGAGACCCATTGGTGCATTGAGTGAGAATCAATGCCAATTTGACGTAAAGTTTGAGAAATTTATCCATTTAGTATTATTATATCATCGGTGACTATGTCGATCTAATACATTCGTTAAACTAGAAACGATTTTAAAAGGTAAAAAAATAACCCCAAAATTGCGGACAAGTGTGTAGAGAATAGGCCTTCAGTTACTCAGCTATGTTATCCTACTAATATTATAAATGCGAAAGTAAGTTTGTTTGTTACTCTTTCACGCGATAACTACTCAACCGATCATCATGAAACTTTGTACATATATTCTTGGAGTTATCGGAAGTAAAATAGAATACTTTTAAAAAAATTAACGCGGGCGAAACCACGGGGCACAGCTAGTGAGTAATAAGAGAATGAGTCAAATAAAATTTTAATAGTTGTGCATCGATGCAATAAGTGTGTTATTTATCATCTACCCATCAGCGTTTAGAAGTCCGCTGCTGAACATAGGCCTCCCTTAACATTTGCCATTCCTTTCGGTCTGCGACCTCTGTATCCAGCCTGCCGCTTCCCGCTGAATTCTTCAGGTCGTCAGTCCACTTGGTTGGGGAGGCCTCCTGTGCACCTTTCGACGAGACGTGGTCGCCATTGGCCACCTTTCTTCCCCATCGGTTGTCAGTTCTGTCAGAACTGTATGGCCGGAGTTTTGGCGGGAAGTCAGAAATGACATATTGTGATCATGTTTTATTTTAATTTTCTTGGTGTATTTTCGAGTTAAGTTTGCTAAAATTTATGGTATTTGTTCGATTATGTTGTGAAATACGTATATAAAAAAATACGTATACGTATATAAAATAAAGTAACAATTACTTGAATATAATAATATGACAGATTGGACTGACTAAACATGTAAATGTATTATTGTAAAGCAGCTGTCCATGCGTCCCATCGCTCACTCAAGTAGGAGAGAGACAGATGTCGAACGCTGCCGAACGCGGAGGCCGATTGTGCCTCTGTCGCTCGTTCCGCGCTCTCGCTTGCACTTCAATCCTTAAATGGAACGTCTCAGAGCGAGGTAACGCCGCAGAGTCATGTCACGTCAAAAAATCTATATAACCTGTCCACGTGCATTGCTATGTAAACTGTCGTGTAACCAGTAAAGTAAGGTGACGTCAGCTTGCAATAATGATAGCGCGTTGTTCTAGCACGGACATGGAGTGCAGCGTGGGGCGGTGCGCGGGCGCGGAGCCGCTGGAGGTGACGGGGAGCGCGCCGCTCGCCGCGCCGCTCGCCGAGCCGCTCCCCGCGCCCGAGGAGCTGGCCGAGGAGGCCGCGCCCTGACCGCCGTCCGCCGCCCCCCTGCCGCACTCCCCGCACGCCCTCCCGCCGCCCTCTCCAAGCTGTAAGCCTCCCCTCAAACCCCTAACTACCTCCCTCTCCACACATCTCTCGCCGAAGAGAAAGCGCTCAACACTTTGGACATCTTATAAAACGAGCATCGCGAATGTGGACGATTCTTCGCAGTACGCCCACCAACGTGTTACTACTACGTGAGCGACAGAAAGTGACGCGATCCAAGCTGTGAGCCTCCCTGCTGCCTTTAGCACTCACGTAGGACCAGAGCTGTATCGATTGGTTGAAACTGAAAATTATAAATTTATCGCCTATGGTAGGTTCTACCCTTTCATACTCCCAACACTTTAGGTTATGCTGGATCTGTAGAATTGTAATGAAACCCGATGAAAAATATAACAATTTTGTACTTACAGAAAAAAAGTCAGTCATACTTTTTAATTTGAGCAGCTGTTATTGAAGAATATCATTTAAGAAGAAATAACAAATCTTGAAAGAATAAGAAGGATCTTCGGATTCACAGTTTCATGTTTAAAGTTAATTAAATCATGCATAAATTTTAACTTTGTAGATTAGACTTGTAGATAGCGGACAGTTCAATGTCATGAAACGATACTCATTTATCAAAATGAATCAGGCGCAATTCTAATATCCATATTGGATAATGCATTTTTTGTTTATTTTTATTTTTGCCCTTTGCTTCTATTTTGTTTTCTCGAGACCCTACATAATAAACCTTTTCGCAACTAAAATTCAATTACGTTTATTATTTTCACTGTGTCCAGTGCAATATATGTAATATACTAACTCCTCCGATCAGTTCCTAAAAACAAATTTTAAGCAATTCTAAGCTTATACTTGTTACTGCACATGAACAAAGCTCTAATTTTCTATAACGCGAAAATAATCGTGCGTGCCGATTGATTCAATTTGTGTTGAAACGCTACTTAAAGTTTAAAGGCAATGCTTAAACTTTAACGTATGTCAATAAGAGGCTGTATACCACGCAGCAGGTGGTATACGGCCTGCTCCGTGCCGTATACGAAATTTTGTCGATTTCGCTGATTTAGCGCATTAACATATGAGATTTTGCAGTTAAAATACAGTATTTCCATAAGTTTTATTGCATAGTATGACTGATCATTTCAATAATAAACTATTAATTTGGCCACGTTTTATTTTTATTACGTTGTTTTGCTTAATAGACCTGAAGACGGTGACAGTTTTGTGGATTTTACTGTAATAGGTATAGGATATTACATATTTCAGGATCATTTTAAAAACTAAAGGGATCGAAAAAATGCTATGTATTGCTGTAAAAATCGCATACACAGTAAACTAGGCACTTTTTCTCAAATAACAAATATTAGTAACAAAACATAGAACTTGTCAATTTTGAAAATGATTTGGTTTCTGCAAATAGGAATAATCTTACATAAAAATTTTTAGACCACAGGATTCAGTTTTCTGCAAATAAAAAACATTATTAATGAAAATTTGGCATTAAAAATCTTTTATAGTAACCTAAAACTCGCATTATAATATTTTTGACGCAGGCTAAAAAGTGGCTAATGTATTAGATTATTCTTGAAATGATAATAATCTAATACAATTATATTGTACAATGAAACTTATGGAAGTAGGTACTGTATTTTAGCAGCAAAAGCTAAGTGCATGTGTTAAATAAGGCAAATCAGCGAAATCGGCAAAATTTCGTATACGGCCTCTTAATATGATCTGATTTACTCGTAGTATTCGACCAGTACTCTGAAGTCAGTCAGTCATGCGTACGCGGAGAGCTTCAAATCCATTCTAATCTTAAAACTTCATATCAGTGTTCCCTTCCCTATATAGGTTTATTAACTATCCCTTCCTATTTATGATCTAAAGATATCTCATTGTCACATTTGACTTCATTATATTTTTTTCGATGGGTAGTTCGGTGAGAGTGGAAATGTGATGTGATGATAAAATTATAAAAATTGTGATATAAGTATGGAATAGTTAATTATGTCATCCTAATAACATACGTGATAATGTCGGTTGGCTTGTAAATTTAAATACATGTAAATTGATTTTGTATAGTCGTATTTATAATTGTTTGAGATGGCGGAAAATGTTGAAATAAATCTTATGATAGACTTTATTTTAACATCAATTATAATAAATGAAGAGAAATATTATTTTAACGCGTTGGAGGAGAGATTGAGACACTTTAGGACAGTTACGTTTCTATCACTGAATTTGTAAATGTTTCCCGTACACTATTTGAAAATCCGAGTTTTCTGCTAGTGTATTGCTTACGTATTGTAAGTGAGTTTTTAGATAATAACGTTTCACGCTCATAGTAGGGCGGATATACCCCGTGTCGTAGGTACCATGGACACACTCAAAGGCACAAACACAAACACCCAGACCGACAACAGAAATTTAAACTCATTCAAATTTCTGCTCGCCGGGAATCGAACCCGGAACCCTCCGATCGGCAGTCTGGTATGGTAACCATTGCACCACTCGGGTCTTCATAAATACACTGAACGTGTTCTTGCTACTGTAGTATTTAGTAATGCTATTATTTAAAATCTTAAATAATAAAATTTCTCAAAAATACTGTAAACGAAAACATAATCTTTATTGTGCAATACTGAATGTTGAAACTCCGTTTATTTAAAACTCCGCCAAAAATTGTATCATTCTCTCGTCTTTTTTTCATACGCAATGAGAAAGATAAGATGTTTAGGAATATTTTGTGACCACTATAAAACAATTTTCCACCTAATAAAAGTCTTCCATGGATATGCAACCATTACATGGGAATACAGAATTTGAGTGTTTGACTTTTGTACGTTTGAAAATTTGTTGGTGTGCGTCATATAATCATAAATACTTGAGAGTCCGCGCCAAACTTTATTGCGGATCTGAAGTTAGTAACAAGACGCGTCGCATTAGCTAGTTTCAGGTGTCATCGGGGCGTAAAGTGACTGTACCGACGCAAACAAGCACTCGCAGCTCACTTCAGACCCGCAATAAAATTTGACGAGGACTTTACTAAAATTAATAAAATATTGGTAGGTACCCAGAATGTAAAGCTGTAAATTGGATCTTTAAATATTCAAATATTTCTTAATTATCTGGAGCGACTTTCATCCCTGCTGTATAATGGCGGCAAATTTTAGTGACCCGTTCCTAATGATATTTTTATGTTAGCTTTAGGGTTATCTATTGTAATATTTATACAACGATGGAGCCGATAGTAGCGTCTGCTCGTATCCTATAATTGGACACTTGAGTTGTTTTCACAACAGTACAAAACTTATATTTAGTCGTTTTTAAAGCTTTACCTATGTGTTTTTGCAACTCTATATGCAATATCTTTGTTTGTGTGTATTGAAATAATTTTAGTTTATTGAATTTTTAAAGTCGGTTAAAGATGTATGTATGTCTGTAATATTCCACAGTTGTATCTTATTGTAATATAGCACAAATTGATTGTGTATTTGATCATTACTTTGCTCATATAACTATGTTAATATATTACTACACAGAAAAGATAATATTTATGTAATTATATCTAAATGTTATTATAGTTAGTTACCTTCAACCTTAAGATTTTTCCTATCTTTAAGTCTACTGTCATGATACCTAAGTCATAGTTATTGTGAATGGGAGCGTTGTCCCATTAGATTTTTCTCTTAAAAGCGCGTAGGCTTCCGCGAAGTTACCGCTTGCACACTCGATCTCGCTTCGAACTTGAATTTTTGCTTCCTTAATATATTTAAACACTAGTAGTAGCTAAGGGGACTTGCACATACTTCGCTCTATTCGGTTAGCGTTTTGAAATCTTTTTACACTTTACACAAGCTCCGGATTAAGGGTTTTAATCAGAAGAAACAAGAAGATAAAAATAGCAATAAAATTAGATGAACTGTTCAAAATAAAATCCTACAAGACTTTCCGCCTCTGCTCGATCCAGTTAATATCTTAGTGAAAAGGTGGAATAGATGGAAACAGTCCCAAAAGGATGTGAAAGAAAGGGCTTTTCTCCGAGACGTTAAAGAAATCTAGGCACAGATAATTGCGTCCGAAAAATAGTTTGATGTTAATTGTACACTTGCTAAACTGAATTCGCAAGTTGCAATATTGTTGTTATGTTATAAAAGTGAGACTTCATGTTGAAATTGTTTCGTGGCCTTAATAGCACCATAGCGAGGCCACCGGTGCCTCTAAACTTAACGAAAAATGGAACAGAAGTCAACACTCAAATGTTTAGAGGCATTGGGCTTCAGTGATTACTGTGATAGTGCGTGCTGTGCTCTCCTCAGTCCTCAATAATAATAATAATAAAACACCTAACGTTTTACGTGTCGTATTGTTAAAGACGTGAAGTTAATGTTTTGAGCTAGACGTAAGCTTGCTTAGTGCCGGTAACATTGTTCAGATTGGCCTGAATTTAGCAATAATAAATGTCGAAAATAGATCATTTGTGACACGTAGTCAATAGCGTCGCTTTGTGATACTACTGTATCGCTTTTTAAGAGTCAGAAGTGCTTTGCGAACGTTTGCCACAAACGCGGTTATCATTCGCCCGATAATCTTGCATGTTGACAATGATATGTCTACAATATAACGATAGACTTCGGTTTTGGGTTTTAATATCTGGTTGAAAATGTTGTTGTTGTAAATAATTGTTTATCGTTATAAATCTGGTTATCGATGTTTATCATGTGAACAGAATATTGTAATACCGGTACGGAGATGCGCAGGCGCAAGTTCCGTGGAGTTTGTGACGTTATGTTTCGGGTTGGTGTACTTTTAAGATATGGTGTCAATGATGTCATGTGGACAGTTTTAAAAATGTTTTGCGATTGCAAATGCATAATAAATCTATTGTGTGATCGCTTTATGGACTATTTTGTAGTGACCAATTTTATTGTTAGAAATTAAAAGTGTAAAATTGACAATTTTAATGTAATTTTTATATACAATAAATAGACGATTTTGTAAAAAAAGATGCTTTTTATTTATTATAATTCTATTAAATTCAGAGCTAACAATAGCCGTCCGCAATATGACGTCTCTACAAACTTTAATACATCCGAGGAACAATATCACTTTTTCTCTTATTACTCTCTTATACAATAGTTTTTGGAATTTCGCTTAGAAGTAACATATTAATCTATAAGTTATTTACAATTTACAAATTGAATGTAGGCTAATTATGATATTATAGAAGACCACTAAATGCATTCATGTCTTGCGAGTGTTGGACGTCATAGTACTGCTTGCAGTCGGGCACGTCGTGGGCGGTGAACGCACAATCTGAGTAATTCCACGACTGCACATTTACGTTACCTTGAGCACAATCTGTCATACTTTGATTGTACCTATAGTATCGTTGGTCCTGCACGTCCATTACGGGCGAATCTCTCGGGTCCTCCATGGGGTAATACTGGGCCTCCTCCGGATAGTAAGCCTGACCGTTGTAGGTCTGCTGGTCGCAGTAGGCGTCTGCCTGCTGGTAGGCGGAGCCGAAGAGTTCCGGCGAGGGCGTGTCGCTGGACTCTGAGCCGGCGGCGCGCTGCCACTCCAGCCAATAGGGGTCGTCGGGCCGCGAGTTGTCGCCGTTCAGGTCGGCGAACGTCGGCGGCGATTCGAGCGTGCTTTCTTCAATTTGGAAGTCTAGGCGGATGGGCTGGTCGAGTTGAAAGATTTCTTCGGGATGGAATATGTCGTCGGCCGGCAGGCCCGTGGGGTCGTAGCTTTGTTGCTGGGGCAGCGTGGGAGCCGCGGGCACATTTGCGGCGTAGTTGGTGTAGGGCTGGTGTTCCGTGGGTGTCCACGCGGTGTTGTACATCTCGGGGGTGGGGTCTGCCCGCCATCTGCACGTGCACTCGAATGGACCACAAGTGCAGGTGAGAACTGAAAAAAGGGAAAAGTGTAAACGTCAGAAAATATTTTGCAGTAACTTGTTCTGAGTCCTTTATGATTAAGTATTACTTAACAGATATTAATATAATGTACGAAAATCTGTAATAATCCGATCGTGGTCTATGTCCAAAGATGGCTGCAACCCTTATTGCGTCCCACTGCTGGGCACGGGTCTCTCCCCCTTATTGGGGCGGCCTGGAGCTTATTCCACCACGCTGCTCCAATGCGGGTTGGTGGAGATACGAGTTAGTGGCCAACCCGCTGTCGAATGTTTTCAAACCGCCCATAAGGCCTCTGACAAGTTTTAACGACTGTTATCTATCGACAATAACCGAGACCGACGGCTTAACGTGCCCTCCGAAGCATGAAAACACGCATGAAATTTTTTGCGACTAGCGGTCACCCATCTCACACCCGACCGCGCCCGTCTGGCTTAGTTGCATAGATCGTTAGCATTTTACACTAACCGCCGATCCATGCGCGCTTCTCCATCTCTTCGTCCGAAGATACCGAGCTTAAATACCTACCCGACGCGCACCTTTGACAAAGGAATTTGTTAAGTGCGTGTTTATCGCTGCTCCAAGGTGACTGAAAATATTGTTATAATTAATACGATGTTTTACATCACCGTGCATGCCTAAGACTTAGAGTAACTCATTCAGCTACGATGGCTCACACAAAAAACTTTCCAAGACGAAACTTACTTCTTTGGTTGTCAGGAATAAGAGGCGGCGGCTGCGGATGAATGTGCATTTTCTGCTGCATTTGCTTGTCGGGTTTCACTGTGAGGATTTTGTCTGCAATGGCTGCTTCCCGTGCCAGTATCAACGCCAGGCCCCGGACTCTCCTGCCGGCGCCGAGAGACCTCCTCACTTCGCTGGCGCCCTTGGCTTCGGGCCGCGGGTGGTCGTGGGCACCCTTCGCTTGGAAGAAGATTGCGTGCTCTGTATGGCGCCAGAAGTGGGTGACTGGGTAGCCGCAGTGGCCGCGACATGGCTGAACTTCTAGACGACCTCCGTTGCACAATCGGTTTGGACATGGTTTGCCTGAAAAAGAAAGAGATATTTGAAAATTTTGAGCTTTTAAGCGAGTGACCAAGGTTCAAGCAAGTAAGGTGTCTACGGATCAAAAATCATTAAGGTACCTGCTAAAAGGTACTAATGTATAAAATATGTTACTTTTTAAGGCACAGGTACCTAATTAGGTAAGGCTCATTCCACCGTTTCGTCCGAATTGTCATTCCAGACCAAAAAATCATATGAATATTACAGTTAGTGAAAATGTTTCAATTGATTAAGTTCATGTTTAAGTAAAGCTCGAAGGCGCATCTTTCATTTAATCGCTAAATTCACTAAATAAAAAAATACTTAACAAAAATGTGTCAAAATTTCATTCCTTTCCTTATCCAAATAACTATCCTGAGTGTTCCGAGATACTTTAGTACACTTTCCTCCAGAGAATGTTCAGGTTTTTTGTACCTAGATACCAAGTTACATTATTACAATTAATAATTCATAACATTACATTAATAATTCATAGCGTAGTATATAAAGAATCGACATTTTAATTTTGTCCAACAAAAAACTTCATTACGTTCCACGAAAATTGCAACCAAAATTTTTATTTGTTCCCAACCCTATTTCTACTTTTGCCTACGCGTACGTCTCCCGCGCCCCTCAGTCTGCCGAAATAATTCACTAAGGAAGGACGCGCGCAGCCACAGCAAAAAATATTTCCGATTCAAGTTTTGGAAATCACTTTTGTCACAGGTACGTACACATTACATTCCATTGCATTTATAGGTAAGCCCACGATCAAATTAATGATTTTTTAAATAAAACTTTGGCTTGTATGTGGGTGTTTTCATGTTATACCTATTAAGGTCATTGCACTATTAGTTTCGAAATAAATCGTGAATTTCTTCCTAAATTTCATTCCTTTCCATTTCATTACATTCCATTCCCTCCAATTTTAAGGCGGAGAGGAATGAAAGGTTTTGGAAGGTAATGAAATAGTTTTGCGGATAGTAAAGTGTGAATATGAAACACCAATAAAGATCGTGTTTTCAATATAAACTGACGTTCCTAGGTAGAGTTAACATTAATAACAAAACGTTATCACTTGTTACTTACCTTAATGCTAAGTTAGAGTACCCAAATTTTCTTATTACATACTTTTTAACTTATCTATGTTAGTCAATATAATATCAACCTATCTACTACCTACTTAACGAAATACAGATAGAAATGTTGATAGTTTACCTTGTTATTATTTTTTAAATTCTCACAGGCCGTAAATTAACATGAAAACTTTATCTGACAGTTAGAATAGCTTAGATTTTACATGAGTATTCTCACACGTTTTTTTTTTACCAGGAAGTTCCAACATCTACACTACAACTATGGGTAAACCAAAGAAAAAGGCAACCACGGAAGAAAAGCTAGCCAAAGACAGACTGCGCAAAAAAGAAAAATATGCAGAAATCAAGAATGATCCGGAAAAGTGCAAAATTCAAAAAGAAAAAGATAGAAAGAAATACCTGTTGAGAAAAGAAAAGAAGAAGATTCTCAGCATTGTAGATATGTCTGATAGACAAAAGAGGGAACAAAGGCGAAGATGGCGAAAAAACTCAAGAAAATACTTAAGTAAGTTAAAGGAACAAAAAAAACTAGAAAATATTTTATTACAAAACTCACCACCTGATAGTGAAACTGAAGAAAATCAGAATATAGCATATCCAGCGGAACGCGACCCTTTGATGGAAATAGAGGAAACGCCAAAGGCAATCCCAAACTCAGGTAAGACACAAGGTACTCCTAGTGCCATAAGGAAGATGCGATATAGATCCAGAAAGGTTATTTCTAATCTGCAGAAGGAAATCGATAAACTGAAAAAAGAAAAGGACATGCTGAGGAAACAGTTATATACCGAACGGAAGTTGCAGAAAGTAAATAAGACTATTGATACCATAGAAAAAAAAGTAGACCAAGTAATATCTGACATAAAGGCTGACAAAGTAGAGAAAGTAAAGAAAAAACTGATGTTCAACGAAGCAATAAATAGAGGAGTATCAGAAAAATATAAAAATCTTGCTAAAAAAGAGAAAAGACATTTTGTTAAAAGCATGGTTGATGATTCGAAGCTCAAGAAGTATAAAGTACTATCAAAGTTAAATTTTGCTATAAAAAAGAAATTACCAGAAAAAGAAGTTCAAAAAAATAAAACTGCGATAATAAAACGAAGAGTACAAGATTTTTTACAGGAAGATGAAAACAGTCAGGTAGCTCCTGGAAAAAATGAGTATGTAAAAACTGGGGGTTCGAAAAAACAAAAACGATACTTGACAGATAACTTAAAAAATTTACATATGAAATACTGTGCGAAATGGGGTCGTATTTCATATTCTGTATTTTGTAAATATAGACCAAAATGGGTAGATCACCCTTCAGGAAAAAGAGACACTTGCCAGTGCAAGCTTCATGCCAACATAAATCTTCTCATAAATTCTTTAAAAAGAGCAAGTATAATAAAAGAAAGTACGCATACCGATGTTTTGAAAAACTTATGTTGCGACATATATAATAGAAAATGTTTAGAAAGAAAATGTCAGAGTTGCAAAAATAAAGTAACGAGATATCTGGAATTTGACAACAGCAAAAACATTGTTTTTTATGAATGGATTTTTGAAAAGCAAGCATATCAAGGTAAAGATGGAAAAGAAAAAATGAAGAGAGTAATACTCAAGAAGAAAAAAGAAGATTCACCACGCAATGTCATTAATAAATTCGAAACTTTAATGATTACTTTCTTCCAACATACTCTCAACATCACAGTGCAATACTCGGTTATTAAACAACTAAAAGAAAATTTGTCTGATAATGAGGTGCTGTGCCATATTGATTTTAGTGAAAATTACTTACTGAAATACAATGAAGAAATCCAAAGTTTTCACTTCGGCGGCAGCCGTCAGCAAATTTCCCTTCACACTGGAGTATTGTATTATTTAGACGGTCAAAGTAAAGAAAAATCTTGCAAATCTTTTTGCACGATATCCAAAAACATAAATCATGATGCTTCAGCTATATGGGCACACCTTGAACCAATTTTGAAACTGCTTCAAGATTTAGTGCCACATCTGACAACAATTCATATTTTATCCGATTCGCCGTCATGTCAGTACCGAAATAGATTTATTTTTTACATGATGTCGAAATTGAATGAGCAAATTCCAAACTTAAAGTTGATATCGTGGAATTACTCAGAAGCGGGCCATGGGAAAGGAGCCCCAGATGGCATCGGTGCTGTTGTAAAAAGGACAGCTGATAACCATGTCAAATATGGTGGCGATGTGGCTACATTTGAAGATTTTGTCCAACTTGTTCAGCAAAATATTGAAAACGTTGAGCTTATTGTTATCGCTGAAGAAGAAATATCAAAGAAGAAATTTCCAAAAGATGTTCCCACCTTTAGAGGTACTACAAAAGTGCATCAAGCTCTATGGTCCTCATCATTGCCATTTGACATTGTGTTCAGAAATCTCAGCTGTTTTGATTGCCGTGATAGCTATGTACCTTGCACGCATGGAAAACATCTTGGAGTACTTAATGTGGCACTTTGTGAACAAACAACTGCACCATCGACCACTGGACAAAATGATGACATTATATTAGAGTCCATTGAATCCTTAACGGATGAAACGGCAGAAAATGCACACGAACCTCTCGTAGTGTCCCTTGAGAACAGCTCAATGCACATAGATTCACCCACCATATTTAACAACATTGGAGATTTGATGCAATTCGACCCGATAGTAGAAACTTTAATGCCTTGTACTAACACATCCAGAGTAAAGATACTATCGAATATTCCAGTGAACTACCAAAGATTTACGAAGCATGATTCAAACTCTCATGGATTCAGTTCGATTGACCAAATAGAATTTGAAAAGTTTCTTCAACGTCCGGTTCCGGTAGTACTCCAAAATTTGGCAGATGATGTAGAAGAGATCACAATCGAAACAAATGGTCTTAATCACAATACGCCCAATAGCATCAATTGCCACGGTGAAGCCAACAAAGAAAACGAAGACGAAATTAAATTAAAATATGACGTAGACGATTGGGTGATTGTAGAATATAAAATGAAGAAGAATGCACAGTATTTCATCGGAAGGATCATGGAAACGAAACGGAACACACAATCATATACAATAAACTTTTTAAGAAAAGTGCCAGGAAAATCGGTGAAATTTGGTTGGCCGGTGATTGGTGATGACGACGTCGTACCTGAATCTCATATTCTTCTGTGTTTGGAAAAGCCAGTAGAATCTAGAAGAGGCCAATTTACCTTTTCATACTTACCAAATCTTAATATTAAATAGTTGAGAATTGGATCACAGTTAAACTGATTAGAGTTTGTAGGATTTTAGTATGTTCCTAATTATTACTAGAATAGAACTATGTTAATCTGTTACCATTTTTATCATTATTAAGTAGGTATAAGAAGAAAAAGTTTATGTTTTTTTTATTCATACCAAGTAGGAATGTACGTACCTGGTTTGTACAGGTAAATATTTTTGATAAGATAGAGTATTAAAATGTTCTATTATGGGCGGGCAAGCTGTTATTATCTCATATTTTTTAAGATTTTGCATAAGCGAGCAGAATTTAAACCCAGTTTTCTTTTAAATATTAATATTAAACACTTAAGTTGAGACTGATCTGATTACCGTTCGACTGATTAGAGTTAATGTGAGTTTGTAGGGGTTTATACTTTAAGAAGTCTATTGAAATTTTCCTTATTATTACTAAAAGAATAATTGCGTTAATTTTTATACCTACGATTTTCATTAATACGTACGTTTATGAAGAAAAAGTTTGTTTTTTATAATATATTATATTTCTGATTAACATTTTTTCATTACCTTCCATACTAAATCATTACACTCTCATCATATTTCATTACCTTCCAAACTGCATCATTACACTCTCACGATATTTCATTACATTCCACCGCTTCATTACACTCCAACGATTTCCTCGAAAAGTATAATATTTTAGTAAACGTCTAAACTAGCATACTACATCTAGAAGGTATACGCATCTATTTAGCATATCGATTTTCGAAACCATTGTAAAAAAAAAAACCGTGGAATTGTACAAATTCGGACGAAACGGTGGAATGAGCCGTAAGTCAACTTTTTGATACCTACTTTCGATGCATTCGCAATTTGTAAAATCTTTATTGCAGTTTTTAAACGGGGCTTGTTTATTTTATACTTCCAGCAGAAAGATCAGCTAGTTTCGGAATACCTACATTAGAAACAATATTTTAGACATAGTTAAATCTACATCCTACATGACACCATAAAGTTAACATTTTTTACATTAATTGGACGTAGTTACACGAAAAGGATCCAATCCACATCAAGTCAATTTCGAGATATTGACATTTGAAGTTCATGACGTATTTCTTCATAGGTATTCATTATAAAATAGTTTGTTAGTATGTTGTTAACATGTATTATTATTATTATTTTTATTGTTTATAGTCCAATCATACACAATATTGTATTTTAGGAGATATTTGTAAAAATATGCATTTGGATCCTTTTCGCTAAATAACAGTTTATATTGTGCATGGTCAATACTTATTTCACTAAAAAGACCCATGTAAAAAAATATTTATTAATTACAATTTTTTTCAATAAAACGTCAATTTATTATTATTATAACTTTAATTTTATAAAAAAAAATATCAAACATTCTACACGCCATTCTGAAAATTTAAATAAAAAATAGAAAAAGCACTTTTATGTAACAATATAAATCTTCATATAGTCTGTTTCTTTTAAATTGACTTAAAATTAAAAATATTTGCGTTTATTATTCGAAAAATAATCGCATTTCGATAAATTTGAACAATCGGCAGTACCAGTATGCACTCTTTCCTACTTGCAAAACGCCAAACATATGAATTATTTGAAGAATTACTGAAGTTAATCTACCTAACTCAATGCATTTCTTCCATCTGTTTTGTCTATTCCGGATTTAAAAAACGATTCTTTTAGGTCTGCAAAATACTGGTTCACTGCGGCTTCAACTACTTCATTTGATGAAAATCACTGGCCACCAAGGTGCTTTTTTAAATTGGGAAACAGATGAAAGTCAGATGGTGTCAAATCAGGCGAATAAGCTGGATGGGGTAGCAGTTCAAAACCACAGTCACGAATTTGAACCATGCTTTCAACAGAAGTGTCAATGCATGCGTTATCCTGATGAAACAACACTTTCTAATAATCCCGGACGTTTTGCTTTAATTTCTTCACGCAAACGACACAATAGGGTGAAATAGTATGCAGAGTTTATTGTTTGGCCCTTTGAAAGAGAGTCCACCATTATGACTCCACAAGCAGCCCAAAAAACCGATGCCATCACCTAGCCAGCCGATAAAATTGCTTTTGCTTTCTTTGGGGTTAGTTCATCAGATTTTTTCTACTGCTTGGACTGTTGTTTGGACTTGGGCATATAGTGATGAATCCAGGTTTCGTCCATAGTAACAAAACGATCCAAAAAGTCCTGCGGATCAGCCTCAAACATCTCCAAACAGTCGCGAGAAATTGTTAAACGAATTCGTTTTTGTTCAACTGAAAGCAGTCTAGGGATCCACATGGCTGATACCTTAGAAAGACAGAGTTCATTGATAATGATATTTTGTGTTCGCTCATACGAAATGACTATAGCGTCTACAATCTCCCTTATAGTTAATCTTCGGTTTTCCAATATGATCACACACTTTGTGGATGTTTTCTTCCGTCGTAGCGTAGACGTGGTATGCCAGACGGAGCGAGGGTTATCTTCAATGCTCTCTCGTCCACGTTTAAATTCTGACACCCATTTTTTATAGTGGTATATGATGGCCCAAATTACCCTAACGTTTTTGTAATACATATCATCATAGATCTCTTTCGATATTAATCCCTTTATAAACAGATATTTTATCACCGCACGTTGTTCAATTTTGTCCATTTTTAAAAAACTGAACACTAGGTTTGTTAAGCACAGTCCCTGTAGCTTCGGGATTAATAATAGAGCTACGGTATCCCCTGCCTGATCGTAAGAGGCGACTAAAAGGGGCTAACGTGGCTGCGGGCGGTGAGAGTGGGAGCTCGACCCGTCCAGCAGCCCCGGGGAGGACGGCAGTGTGTGCGTGGCCGCATGTCGCCGTAAGCATCGGAGAGTGCAGGAGAGCACATCTGCTCTCCGGAGGATGGGCCCGTTCTGGGGCGCCGAGCGTGGAGGACACCGGTGCGTTCCACTGGAGATCCCGGAGTCGTCCACAACCCAAGTGCAGAGGTAGGCCACCGAGGGGGTTTTAGTGCGGTAACAAATACCACATAACCTTGTAACACCTCTCCCAAGGTGCCGGGTACCTTTTGAAGGTATCCCCCCCCCCCCCCCGGTACCAAAAAAGTACTTTCTTTACTGCATCAAAATTTTGAACTGTGAAAATTGAATAATGAGGGTAGTATTGTAAAAATAAAATAAACGTTTATATGTCAGGCTGCGAACTTTTCAATCCACTCTCGTATTTTTAGCTTATAAAGTGAGGGATAAAAAGAGAAGTCACTTTATGCTAATGATCCTCTCTAACGCGGGTGATACCGCGGGGCACAGCTAGTTTTGAATAAAATATAATCAGTAAGTAAATACCAACAACTATAGATGGTTTTCGTTAACAGATTTATTAGAATAATACGTAAAAATGTATTTATTGAAAACGATCCAAGCTTTCTGGATAGTTTCATTTATTTAATTATAATGTACCTAAGCAATTCAGCAAAAAGTCCCAAGCAGAGTGGATCGTTTTCGCGCTTTTATTGTAGTGTAGGTGATGTTGGTATTAAAATTACGCAAAAAGGATCCAACCTCTTTGGTTCGTTTTACTGATTTAGTTTTTAATACGGGGTAAGAACCACGACAGTTGGATCGTTTTTGGTGAATAAATATACATGAGCTGCTATACATGTGGGTTGGTTCCGATGTTCAAATTCGATGGAAAACAGCTGTTTTGACGTGGGTCTTTTTTACTGACCGATAATATCGATATTAAGCATCAGTTTGGTACACTTATCTCATTTTTGACAATATTGTGGATTGGATCCTTTTCGTGTAACTACGTCCAATTGTAAACTCTTGCTCTATTAGATTCTTGTTCTATGAGTGTGGTGATGTGGACTCTATAGGTTTGTAACGTCACTCAATTTACCTTGCTGCTTTTTCCTGGCTTTGTCGCATATGGCCGGTCGCAAGTGAACCCTGGAGCCGTCGGGCAGGCGACACCGCGTCGAGCAGACGAGCACGCCGAGGCAGCTCTTCTTGAGGATGTGAACGTTATGGTTGTTAGTGTTTCTCATGGCCCAGCCCGAGGCGTGCCGGCGGGCCTCCTCGCAGCCCGGCGGGTACACACGGCGCACGTGCCCGTCGCACCACTCGCTGAAGGCGTCGAAACTGGACACTCTCGGCACTACTGCGTCGTTGATGTCCCATTCAGGTGTCGATGGTCCTTCTGACATATCCGCACGACTGGTGCTGCAAAAAAGTTATTTAATTAGGGTTGCAGTCATTTGCGCTTTTGTTATTATTGTTATTTCACCAAAAACTTTTTTATGTTGAATGTTGCTAAGACGAGTGAATATGGCTTACCCTGTGAAAATGATATCAGATCTCTTAAAGAACGAAACTTCTGAATTTACACGCCTTAACTCTAATAGCCCTAACTTTATGGTGCCAACTCTACATCTCACTCAAAACATGTGGCTTCGGCGTTTCGCTACCGTCACGAAAGCATTCGTTACTTTTGCGTTATGTTAATATCTACTTTCGGGAGTAAAAAAACAACAACCAAGCCACACATTTAGACTGAGGTGTAAAATAAGTGAAGTTAGGGCTTGTAGATGGAGTTAGAGGCTCTACATGTTATCTGGTCTCTTTTCTACAGAGTAAACGATATCCACTCTTCGTCTTGGAAAGTGTATTTTAGGAGATTTCATTTAGTTTTGTGAGTTGCTTTTGGCATTATTTTATTGTGTTTATTTTTTGAAGTTATACTTGGTTACGTTTGGATGAGATTGTATTTGTGAGCTGCGCGCGCAGGAACGACATGATGAAGTTACTAGTTAGCCACAATTCTGTGGCTTGTATTTCTATTCAGAAATATTCGTAATATCAACACTGAATATAGTTACAGTACTGAGTGTCCATACTGTTTATATAGGAGATAGATGTTCATAAGCCAGTCAAGCCAGTGTTGTGAAATTAGTAGGTATTCATATGAATAATTAATCTTGAATATTAATTGGACCTATTTACGCAAACCGGAACCAATCCACACTCATGCCGAAATTGAGTTAAGTACACAAAAAAGCTTAAAATTGCACCTTCTATCGACCCTGTAAAGATCAAAATGATTTGAAAATTTTGACAGAACAAAACATTTTCATGACATGTTTACCAATCCACAAAACATCAGTTGTCTAATACATTAAACAGCTTTTTCTCAAAACTATCATCATTATTATCATGTGTGGGTTGGTTCCGGTTTGCATAAATAGGTCCAATTGAAAGTAATTATTACGTTAATAAAACGTTTTTTAAATAAATAAAATCTATTTGAGTGATATTGATATTTATTATCGATTACTACTGCGTTTGAGTTATTTTAAACTTTTTTCATACGCCAAAGAAGTATAACTTCTAACGCGTGTACATAAGTACACACACTATTTTTTCTTTCTCTTTTCTGTTATAAGATGTTTGCGGTGTTAGCGTGCTAATAGGAGAAAGGAGTTAGAGGGCAATTTTGTAAAAATCCTGACATGTATTTTTTTGTTTTGTCCGTATATCTACCAAGTTTCAGACCTTCAGCATGAAAATTAGTGAAAGTCTACAGAAGTAGTTTATGTACTACGCGAAAAGGAAGGTTGCGCCTTAATTTTTATGGTTGATGAGTCACTTTAGCTGCTAAATTGCTGATTTCATAAAAATCTAACATTAGGTGTTGAATTTAGTATTTATTTTACTTCTATAATTTTTAACCTTTCTTCGTATGGCGTCATCGATTGGCTATGATATACTTTACTTTTACCAATATTACTTTTCCTCTATGAAAAGTAAAACAGCGTAATAACTAACTTAAATGTCTACAGTTATCTGCTGGCTAGGTACTATTGCTGTTAAAATGTCTATGATTTTTTTTAGCAGCATACGAAGAAAGGTTAAAAATTATAGAAGTAAAATAAATACTAAATTCAACACCTAAAGTTAGATTTTTATGAAATCAGCAATTTAGCAGCTAAAGTGACTCATCAACCATAAAAATTAACTACCTAAAGACCGCTAACTTACAATGAATGTTTTTGGGGACCATTAAATTTCTGGCTAAAGCAGTCGTGACGCAGGGAGCTGTACGCGGGAAAGCTCTCCCCTCTCGAAGTTCGTTGAGCCAATTGCTACAAAATTGCCTTCTAAAGGGGCTGCCTACGTCTTAATTGACCGAATACGAACTGAACACAGTCGTCGGAGGTAAGACGGATAGGTTTGTAACAAATCTTGATGTTATTTCAACTGTGAAAAGTTAGCCTGAGAAGCTCTAGGTGCGTGTTGCTTATGGGTGCATTAGGTACAGTATTGAAATTCATTATTTTTGTATGTTTGTAATTTGGGCTCCGCACTGTGGCGGATTTAGAAAGCCGCCAGTAGGCTATTAAATTATTGCCCGCCCCCCCTCTAATATTCGATTCTCTAAATAAAACTATAATTAATTATAGAGAGCTTTAAATAGTTCATATTGAAAGTTTTTTTGACAAACAAAAAAAAAATACCCAAATCTGCCGCCCCAGGCTCCAGCCTACTCAGCCTTTTTGGTAAATCCAGCACACGCTCAGCAGCAGTAACAATCTTACTAAGTATACTACAACTTTTAGTTTATATGGCATGGATCTCCCCGCTAAATAAGAGATTTAGGTGTTCCAAATCGCTAACCTAGTGCTTGTTAGTGACTTGGTGCCTTGGGAAATTATTTGTTAGGAAGGTAGGTACTACCTATTCTCGGGCAAGCGCGGTGATGGAAGTATCTTAATGTAATATTAAAATTTAGAAATCATTGTAATTTTAATTCAATATGAGAAGAATATTGTGGTGTACCGAACGTAGCGTAAAATTTTTTATGTCATAATTTTAGTGTTTTGTATTTATTTACATTTCTAAAGCAATAAACTGTACCAATATTGTTTTTTATCGATTCTTGGGTAATACAACTTATTGATCTTACAACAACTATTATTTACTTTTTATTAACGCCGAGCAAGACGTAGCGGTTCCAATGAGTTTCAATTAAACCAATTGGCGTCCCCTCGACACCTTTCTGGACCTACCCCAGCTTGAACATTATTCACCAATGTTTTTGATACATTAAGATCCGATATCCTGAATTTGAATTGACATTCAATATGTAGTACCTAGGGATATTTGAATTAGGATTAGGTACCTACCTAATTACTTTAAAGAAGTAGGTACTTGAGTGTACTCTGTTCTTTCTTATGCAACCGTTCTGGTAGGTTAACCATAGAAATACGAGTATAATAAATAAATAAATATATTTGGACAATTTACACAACGCCATCTGATTCCAAACTAAGCAGAGCTTGTACTATGGTAATCAGAAAGCTGATAAATTCTAAATACATACTTAAATAGATAAATTAACACCCAGACACAGAACAAAATTATAGTCATGTTCATCACACAAATATTTGTCCTGGGTGGGAAACGACCTCACGTTTCGCAGTCGGCTCATCACCCACTACGCCCAGCTTCAAATACCGCTATAAAATCATAACGTTATTATCTACTTGTGCCATGATAACGATAACTAAACGTTATGTACACGTCAAAATAACGCTGTATCAGTAAACGCTATTTAGAAAATAACGATATAAATAACGTTATATTTACGGGGAATAACAATTATCATATGCAGCGAGCTAACGACGCGGCAATATCGCTTAGCAATAACGATATTATAACGTTATTTTATTTCGATTTTGATATTTCATAACGTTATTCTTTTAATACCGCTATTCGTCTTTTCGTTAGTAATGTCAAAATAATAACGAAACGAAATACGTATAACGTTATATAACAGTATATTTTGATATTTTTTATAACGTTATGAAGCTCTGACTACGCCACATAGGCTGTCTTGTGGGAACAGTCTGGGATCTATTAAAAGAATCGGTTTAAGCATTTATCTTTAAAACTATTTATTATTTGTTTCTATTTAAGGTTTGATTAAAAATTTCAACAATATAGACTACATGTAATATTGCTTACAGTAAAAACTATAACCGCACTTTTATTAGAATGTCTGTTAGGGTTATTAAAGCAGAAAAAGTGCTTGCCTTTACACAATTAAAAAAATAAATAAACAAGTACTATGCAGCAAAGCCTATTATGAAAACAAGGATAGTCCTTGTTTTCATTTCTCTCTCAATCCTTTTTATGTCCCACTGCTGGGCACAGGTCTCCTCTCACAAGTGACAGGGATTTTAGGCCATAGTCCACCACGCTGGCCAAGTGCGGGTTGGTGGACGTCATGCTTTCGAGAAATTATGAATTTCTCTCAGGCATGCACGGCGATGGAGAACATCGTAATCAATTAAATATCACGATATTTTCTATCACCGTGGAGCAGCGATAAATGCGCACATTACAAATTACTTTGTCAGAGGTGCGCGCCGAGGATTTGAACCCGGGATCGGTCGCGTCGAAGACCGCGTTATTTTCCCACTCGGCCATCGCTGATCTCTGTTTTCATTTAAATGATAAAAAGGCTTGAAAATATATTTAATTCACATTTGACTACTTCGTTTCTTCTGTAATACCTAATGTTAATATCTTTGAAATGTGATAGAATTGATACACACGATAGCCATCGCTCTTAGTCGCCCTACAACTAGGGCTGCCATCACCTAAATTGCCAACGCCGGATAAACCCGGCAAAAATCCCGGACATTTGGGCGAAATATGTTTTTTCCCCGGACATCTCTGGAAAATTATTTTTTGCAACAAAAATAAAAACATTCTGGAAAATTATTTTTTGCAACAAAAATAAAAACATTATTATAATTTTTTTATTCAATTCGATCGTTGACTATTTTGCCGAGCCTTCTTGAATGCGGGTTATTGTGGATGAAGTTTTAATTAAGTTTTTATTTCGATTTATCGGTTATCTATTAAAAAAATGGATTTCCCCTGACAGCAAAAATGTCCGGGTTACACCCCGGGTTACACCCGGACACTTTTCCAAAACCCCTGCCGGACGGCCCCCGGACGCCCTTCAAACTAGGACAAATCCGGGGAATTCCGGACGGATGGCAGCCCTACCTACACTACAACCATACTGCATTTAAAAGATCTGTAACCGCCCCTAATGTCGACGGCGTAGGTACTAATCGTAATAACTCGTCATTCCATTGAAAAAACTGTCAAAAGTGACACTTTCTATGAATGACGAGTAGGCGGGACACTGACGAAAATTGTCGATATTACCTACCTACGGACGTTTACCTTAACTGAAAATTTATTTAAAACGTTGGAGTTTTAAGGGTGGTCGCCCGCTTTTTACTCCTAGCCCGTAGCGGTTTCCCTAGCCTTTAGTGCACCTAAAGTGGATGACGGTCAGCCGATGCCCGTACAATCCCTAACATCAATTGTAAGTATGCCCTTTTTTGGTATCGGAGGAGAAACCTTCAAAAGGCACTTGGCACCTTGGGAGAGGATACCGGGTTATGTGGGATTTGACCGCACTAAAACCCCTTCGGTGGCTGCCTCTGCACTTGGGGAGGACTGCGGGATCTCCAGTGGAACGCATAGGTGTCCTCCACGCGCGGCTCCAGAATGGTCCCATCTTCGGGAGAGCACATGTGCTCTCCTGCACCTTCTGATGCTAACGGCGGCATGTGGCCACGCACACACCTCCGTCCTTCCCGGGGCTGCTGGCTGAGCGGATCTAGCTCCCACTTACACTGTCCACAACCCCTGAAGCCGCCCCTTTTAGTCGCCTCTTACGATACTGTAGCTCTATTCTTAACCCCGAAGCTACAGGGACTTGTACTAGATATACATTACTTATTTTGTGTAGCTGTGCTGGTTAATGAAATCAGGCTTTGAATTAGATTTTTTGAGGTTTAAGTGCAATCAGATTTACATTCTTACTTTCTCCGCCAAACTGCACTGGTGCAGTGCAGGTGCATTATAGCGTTTAGCGTAGTACTTAGGTGGTGAACAAAATTACCTGACCAAGTAGGCACCTAATTATATTAATTTAATTGCATTGAATGAAAATTTAAACTTAGGTATCTTAATTCGATGATAATAAGGCATTAAAATAGCTTTGAATACATTGTCTTGGGTTTTGCCTATCTATACTTTTTGTTTTAGATCTTTTATGATTTTCAACAAGAAAATATTTGCTAGGTAGGTACCTACAGTAAATAAGTTATTAACTTTTTTTCATTTCTAAACCAATGAAGGAATGTCATTAAGTAGAAAGCCTGTCTACATAAATACACATGGTACCTGCCTTTAATATGGGGGGGGGGGGGGCGCGGCAATCACACAAAATCAAGATCAATTTAGCGGAAGGACGGACCCTTCTGCTAAGTTCATCTTGTTTGAGAAACTAGAGTTATTGACTGAGATATCGGTCATTCACTAATTTATGAATAGCATTTAAAATAATAGGTAATTTAAATTTATGCCACTAAACGATATCCACGAGAGAATTTCTTTTAACTACTAGCTAAAAGATATTCTATGCTTCGATAGGTTTAAATGAAAATTCGATAGGTTTAAATAAAAAATAATTGAAACTACAAAACAAAAATACATTACAATAAATGATGTCTGTGTATAGAAGAAGCCAGCGATGTTTAAAAAGTTTCGCCATAAAATATTAACAGGAAGAAAGTACTTACAGGATAACCATCTCCGTGAAAAGCTGCAACCAGGGACACAAATACACTTCTCCAAGTTTACCAACAATATAGATACATCAGTCACTGTCCACCACCGAATACCACGTCAACTGCGTTTCGTATTCGACGAAACAAATAAATTAATGTTCCCGATACAAAAGTTCGCGATGCGAGTGTAACACACGTATTGAAAGCTCACAGCTCACTGACTTTAACAACAAAAATAAACATGGGGTTGATTTCCCCCTCCACACCCAAAGGTGGGCTACGGCAGTACGCCAATGGAGTGGCGATAAGTCCTCGACGCCGCCTCCCGACCAATCAGAATGTAGAGTCGGCACGCCAATGGTAATTTTCCGCATTGTAAAGTTAGTGTTTTCAGGAAAAATCGCGGTGGGAAATTTCAGTGACACATTGTATTTGTGCTGTTGAATGATATCAGCATGCGATATCGCTTTTAGAAAGTAGGCATTGGTTTATTTATAGAGCGTGGCGAAGTAGAGCGGTGGACTTAGGTACTGTAGGTACCTAAAATGTTAAGAGACGGAAATATCGAATACGCTGTACCTATTTGCAGGCAGTTATCAAATTATCGTATTACATGGTTCCAAATGATCTAATAAAGTGTTGCTATTTCTATATGCATTTATTGTGTTTGTCAGTAAATATCAAAACGGCAAATAGGATTCTGATTGCGTCCCCTGAATGAATTAAGTACGATTTCTTTTCACTAATTAAGTGATTACGTTTACTAAAAAAATAACTAAGCAAATCTTAATAAAGCGTTGATGATGATACCCCTTACCGATCCTCATGAGTGTAGGTGTATAAATTCATGTTCATCATCTTTCTCTTTTCCATTTCCATCTTCCCAATAAAATATTTAGACTTTATTTGATCTTATACCTAATTGTTACCTTAAGCTATTCTATTAGTAAGTACTAGCCGTTTGGTTATCAATACTTATCATCAGCAATACTCATAAAGTGTTAATATTTAGCCACTTAATTTTCAAAAGCAATTTACAGTTGCTCTCTTTGCTTTAAATGCAATAGAAATACAATAATAGAGTTCCTATAGCGTCAGTAGGAGAACGTGCACCTCCTGTAAGGTAATTTTATTAAACATTAAGCCTACGATTCTCACCCAGGGAAGGCTGGGCAAGACAATAGTCTGAGCACTTACAATGCTTAACGGTGTGTAGCTTTAGATTCAGAGGTACACATATTTTTTTCATCGCCTCCTGTATTTTGCAGGCAGCAGCGACTTTGTAGAAAAGCTATGTAAATGCCTTGGATAATTTATCTGTAATGTTTATGTAGTGCAAAAATTTAAAATAAATCATATATAAAATTCTTGTGTCACAATGTTAGTTACCATACTCCTGCTAAACGACTCGACAGATTTTTATGAAATTTTATATGCATATTCAGTAGTCCGAGAATCGGCTACTATCTATTTGTCATCCCCCTAAGTGATCAGGGTGGCCCACCCCAAACACTTAAACGCGGTACGGAGTTCGCGGGGTCAGCTAGTAAATTCTTAAATACCAACAACTTTTGTAACTTATAGTTTAAGGTGTGTGCAAAAATAAATAAATGAATAAAGTTCACTAAAGCTGGTCGCCTTGTCAAAATATACCGCCCTCTGGGACGCCGCGCGAGGAGGACATCGGTGCGTTCCAATGGAGATCCCGGAGTCCTCCCCAAGCGCAGAGGCAGGCCACCGAAGGGGCTTTAGTGCGGTACAAATCCCACATAACCCGGTATTCTCTAGGTTCGGGGTACCTTTTGAAGGTCCTCCCCCCCTGATACCAAAAAAAAGCCTACAGCCTTGTCAAATTACTGATACATCCTCTAGGTAGGCAGGTACATATAGAAGGTTTTAAAATGACCCTAATCATCCTAAGATAAATTGCTTTGCCTTTGCTCTATGTAACATTCAGTTTTCATTTTTAAGTCTCCTGTTGCTATACGTAAACTTGAATCGGGCATATTTTTAAAGGTATTCGCAAGCTACTAACATCTATTTGCCAGGCCACGTTTTCATGGCATCTTGGCACTGATAAAGACTTACTATCCAATGAAGTATGGATTGTCTAACGATCCGTATGACGCAGTGGTTACCATACAAGATTGCCGATCCCAGTTTCGATTCCTGATCAGGCAGGAATATTTAATACCTACTTACTATAGTACATACCTTTTTTGTTGGAGGAGGGGGGGGGGGGGTAACCTTCAAAAGGTACCCGACACCTTGGGAGAGGACACCGGGTTATGTGAGATTTGACCGCACTAAAACCCCCTGGGTGGCCTGCCTGTGCGTTTGTGAGGACTCCGGGATCTCCATTGGAACGCACTGGTGTCCTACATGCGCGGCGCCCCAGAACGCGCCCATCTTCGGGAGAGCAGATGTGCTCTCCTGCATCTTCAGGTGCTCACGGCGGCGGCATGCGGCCACGCATACACCGCCGTCCCTCTCGGGGCTACTGGCTGGATGGGTCAAGCTCCCACTCTCACCGCCCGCATCCCCGGAAGCCCCCTTTTAGTCGCCTCTTACGATCAGGCAGGGACTAGTATTATGTTAAGCCCATAAATGCGTGGCCAGTTAACAAATAGGTAGGTACTATTAAAATTAATGCACCAATCTAAATACCTAGATCTAGTTAAACAAACTGCCTATCAGGTTGATACGGTTAAGATAATCTCATTTATATAGGTAGGTATTTTTCACTATTTTAGGATACGTTGACCCCAACGATAAAGTTAAACTCCGAAATTGCAGGTATAGGTACTACCCATTATAAATTTCTTCTAATGACTATCAAGAAATATTTCTACGTCATTCAATGCCTCACAACACAAGGTTTAACCACAGTATAACGAACTAAAACGAACTTTAATAAAATTTTAACCGTTACTTTTCATCCATAACAGTTCGATCAAAAATTCGTATACTGTGGAGTTTCATTCAGGCAGTGTGCTAGCAGCTAACTTCAGGTGCTAAGTTTGAATTGCATTAACAATAGTCCAAATACAAAAATAATTCTGTCGGTTATAATATAGTCATTCTACTTATGTAGTTTTGTGTAGTGCGTATTCTTCGTAGGTTCGCAGATAGGCTGAACGGTGGAGGGTGAGAGATGCGGGCGCACGGTGCCGACACCGTTGGGCTGCGCGCGCGCATGCCACTCGATACGCACCGGACTCCATTATTGCTGGTATTGGTAGTTTATTGCCGTGAGTCCAAAACATTTTTTTAACTGTCAATAGTCAAATTTATCTTATCTTTTATATATGTTTATTTATTTATTTATTATTTATTGACCAAATTATAAAATTAGGACACCAAGCGAGCTTAATACCAAATGGCATTTTCTTTCTATCAGCTAACCTTGAAGGTTAGTGCAGAAAAATATAAAGGCTGCAACAAGAATAAAGAAAGTAATTGTGAAAGAATTAAATAGAAGAGATATAAGATTTATCTTAATGACAAACTAGAATCTAGTACTTAGCACTTAGATAATCCCACCAAAAACATTTGCTTGTAGAATGTTGACAAAACGATTGCATCTGTGAAAAAAATTTAAATATTATGTAGAGCCAAGCTCCTAAATATAGATGCCTTAAATAATAGGAAATATATTAAAATGTTTTTGGTGGGATTATCTAAGTACTAACCACTAGATTTTAGTAGGTACATACATTAAATTTACAGTTGACATTAAGTGAAAATATCCTAGATGTGAACACTGCATGTGTAAAAAAATGTGTTTTTTTTCTTCATAATATTCCGATAATAAAATTACGAAAGCTTAGTCCAGTCCAACTCCGTATTACCTAATGTGTAATGTAAGGATGACTGACGAAGAGGCAATAAGCTTATGATAAAAATCTTCGTTTTGTTTTTGCAATGTTGGCGGTGGGATTTCTTATCAATCTTTGAATAGGAATCTGCTACTTTTATTAATCTGTTAAGTCAGCGGCAGCTGCAGATTTTTTACTGTCGTATTAGAATCAGGTTCTAATGGAGGGTGTTTAGAGTTTGCTGTCTACTTATGTTGCTAGCGATAAGATAAATAAACCTATATAGCTAGAAGATTGGCATCAAATTTGTCAAGTTATATGTAATCTTCTAAGTCACTAAAAACAATGCATCACAACTCACAGCCTCACAATAAGATTACTTGTGTCGTGGGTATCATAAATTCGTAAATCAATTTTATAATTTTCCGGGAATCGAACCCTCGATCGGCTTGTTAATCATTGTGCCATGGCTGCAACTCTTTTTTTGCGTCCCACTGTTGGACTCCGGTCTCTCCCAATTATTGGGGAGGCATAATGGAGCTTGGAGAAGCGCGCATGGCCTGGCGGCTAGCGTAGAACGCAAGCGATCTATGCAGCTGAGCCAAACGGGCGCGGTCGGGTGTGAGATGGGTGACCGCTAGTGGCAAAAAAATTTCATGCGCGTTTTCGTGCTTCGGAGGGCACGTTAAGCCGTCGGTCCCGGTTGTTGTCGATAGATAACAGTCGTCAAACCTTGTCGGAGGCCTTATGGGCGGTTTGAAAACATCCGACAGCGGGTTGGCCACTAACCCGCATCTCCACCAACTCGCATTGGAGCAGCGTGGTGGAGTAAGCTCCAGGCCTCCCCAATAAGGGGGAGAGACCCGTGCCCAGCAGTGGGACGCAAAAAGGGTTGCAGCCAATGGAGCTTACCTTACACCACACTGCAACAGTGCAGTTTGGCGGAGAAAGTAAGAATGTAAATATGATTGCACTTAAACCTCAAAAAAATCAAATTCAATGCCTGATTTGATTACCCAACAAAGCTACACAAACTAAGTACATCTGGTAGGTATATCTAGTACTAGTCCCTGTAGCTTCGGGATTAATAATAGAGCTACGGTAGATCTTACGATCAGGCAGGGCTGATCGTAAGAGGCGACTAAAAGGGGGCTTCCGGGGTTGTGTCGATCCGTTCAGCCAGCAGCCCCGGGAAGGACGGCGGTGTGTGTGTGGCTGCATGCCGCCGTAAACATCGGAAGGTGCAGGAGAGCACATCTGTTCTCCCGAAGATGGACACATTCTGATCGCGCTTGGAGGACACCGGTGCGTTCCATTGGAGATCCCGTAGTCCTCCCCAAGCGCAGAGGGGGTTTAAGTGCGGTCAAATCCCATATAACCCGGTATCTGCTGAAAACATTCTTAATTTTCCAGTGTAATAATCTTAGTAGTATAAATTAGGTATATAATATCCATCCTCCTGTCATCTGCGCAACTATGTACAGAACTATCCACCTTCGGCGTTACAAATACCTACATAGATTGAACTGAATGAATTTTACAAAAACGTTTTCAAAATAGTATCTTTGATTAATCGGAATAGCAAACAAAAACATCGAGTTACAATGCGAATTCAGGTTTGTAGAATGATTGTTAAATTACAAGCGTTACTCTATTGGTTGAGAGGCGACCCCTTCCGTTCTCGCCTTCATCATCAATTGACGCCCAAACAAAAAGTAGTTATATGCCACTAGCAATTTGCGTCCCCCCAGTCTTGCGGAAGTCGCCAATTCGCGAAATTGCCAACGATTCCGTTTCAGCGTAAGATGCTCATCGGAAAGTCACATGGAAAGAGTCCAATTTCAGATGAGCGCCTATTATAGAGTTCGTTAATTGAGAGGTCGATAACCTAATGGCAAAAACTTTTATTTCTTTATCGTGAAAACAAGATCATTTCTTCCTTATTTTAAACCTTTTCAATTATAATACAAATCTGAAGAAAACTATAACCTTATAGAGGTGGTAAAGTTCGGCTCTGGAATTACTATCACTAAGAACTTTTTCTGCCGGAGTAATAGCTTGCTTGAGCTTGTACCTATAGACTTCCATGGGTAACAATAACCTACCGGAATTCCTCAAAATAAAAGCGGGCAACGAGTTTAAAAAGGATCTTAAAACATATTTACTAAGAAAGGCGTAATACTCGGTCACTGATTTATTAAACGATAAAGCGGCAATAGCAAGCGGATAAAGGAATTCCATAAAAACCTAGGTATTTTTTCCGCCGGCTTTTTTCCTCTCAGTGTACAAAAAACCTGCAATATGGGTGCCCAAAGCCGATGTTCTAGCCGATCTGAAAAATAAGAATAAATAAATAAAGATTAATCAATAAAAAGGCGCAATATGGGTACAAATAGTGATAATAATAATATAAGTATTATTACACCGTACACCTCTTGTAGGTGGTAGAACTATTATCGTTCGCCCGGGGAAGTACCACCGCTGCACCCACTTCTGTCGTTAACCAATTCTATTGTGTTTCGGTGGAAAGGTGCAGTTGCCGGCCACACTTACATGAGGCGACCACCAGCTTCCGGAGTAGCAGCGTAACTGCATGCGACCTCAGACAAGACTTAGGTACCTATTGCTTGCTTGAGGTTGTATGTAGATAATAAAAAAAAATATAATAAAGGAATATATTTCAGTGTACATTTTTATATTTGTAATTAGTTAAGTTTTAATTATTATGATGACGGAGAACCACGTACGGTTCAAATAAAATAAATTTGTACAAAAAGCACAAAATTGGGTTAAATTTAATTTAAGTAACTAGAGTGATAATAACGTAGATTTTTTTAAGTCTACTATATTTCAGTGCGTGCGTGCGTATTTTAGTGTTTATTGTTAATTATTGGTTTATAATTTAAATTTAATTTTAACTTGTAACTTTTACAATATAATTTGTACACCCTAAAGGGTAAATATGGCGATCTAAATATTTTTGTAAAATCTTTTTTGTTACCCACATTTTTGCAAATAAAATATTTTCTTTTCTATTGTATTTGTAAGCAAATGAAGGTAAATATGGCGAACCAAATGTATAAAAATACCTTTTGTAAACACCCATGCAAAAAAGTCTTTGTCTTTGGATGGTCACGCGGCTTGCATGCTCATCCCGTACTCCATCTGAATAAAAAAATACTTACTTACATTGCCTGGAGCCTGGGGTGCGGGTGTGATTCTGAACACCTATAAAGTACATTTGTTATGCGCTATGGTAAATGAAAGCACGTTAAGCCCATGGCGGAAGTTTATCCACAGAGTTTACCACTGTCTTTTCTACGGAAGTCATAAGCTACTTTTATCTAACGGAGAATCATGCCAAGGGATAAAGTCTATTGGAACCCTTTGAGGCCTCTCTCATAGGCGATTATCTATGACAATAATAATCATGATAACATTTTGATTAGAATAAAGTCAGTGAGACTGAGGTAGACTGGACCTTTATGAATAGAAGGATTGTCAGTACTCACAGATAGAACAAACGTAATGTAAAATGAATTGTCCTTGCGGTAAGACTTTGCTGTGTGGATGTTAAATTTAATGTTGACTGCTGTAAACTTGAAGGAACTTTAGGGATTCTCTGTGACTTGGTTGCAGTGTGGTGGGATCGTAGTTTTATCTAAGAACCATTGACTACTTGATCTCTTGATGTAAAAATGTGTATCTTTAGCAAGTGGATTTACAGGTAAGGAAACAGTTATTGATTATCAACAGAATAAACATTTATTTATTTATTATGTCTTCTCTGGAGTATGCTCAAAGATAATTTATGTAAATAGAAAAGATAATTAAACATTAATTTTCTTATTCTCTATGAAGCACTAGAGATATTTGTGCATAGTAATCATCACTTCATGTTGCTGAGCTTATATAAATGGTTTTTTGTTCGAAATCTTACATTCCTGATGTGGTTCAACTGTCACCAAGTCAAAGCCTGATGATGGGATCCCAGAGAAATCGAGGGGAACATTAAAATTTTATAGCACAACAATTGATTTTATAATGATGACTTACTAAAGAAAAACAGACATTTGTGTATAATTATCATCATATCATGTTGCTGAGTTGATGATGGAAGGTACTACGACGGTTAGGAGGTGAGAGCAAATTCTTTCAATATATCTTTTTTTGTTGGGGAGACCGAGGAGAGTTGAAACAATTTTTACGTTTTGCTTTATATAAAGAATAATATAATCATGAATTGTTTGGGTTTAGTGTCAATCGATAGCTCATTTCATATACTTTAAAATACCAAGGGCAAAAGATACATAAATATTAATTTCACGGCGAGATATCAAATTAAAAATAAGAAGTAATTTTGTTTCAGCTCCCCTCATACTGAGGTAAGTTGAAACAGAGGTTGAGGTAAGTTGAAACAATTCATAATCTAGTTAATAAATCGAAAAACCGAAGTATGTGCTAATCAAAATAACACAATTTGATATGAAATTTTATATTCTTCACATCGATTTGATAAAAAACCGAGAAAATTCTAAGAATAATAATGTAGAATCCGTCCAACACATAGCTCTTTTTCTTGAACCAAAAAAATTAAAGGTGTAGGTTAAGTTACTAAATGATTGGTTCTGTGGATTCTCTAATGAATGTTGCTAAAAATTTTAAGTATTGGAAAAGGACCTCATGTAGAAGCTTGGTTATTTTTTGTATTTACCACCTTATATTGAACACACACAACATAGAGACATCAGAAAATATATTAATAATGACCACAATAAGATCAAATAAAAAAATGTTAAGAATTAATGTGGACACCCAACCAACGATCTTGTTTAAAACTTGTATTGTATTGTATGCTTCTAGACAAAAACTTGCAATTTTGTAAATATTATGCGATAATACGGAACCATAATATGCAAATGAGAATTGCATGCACTAAGTATTTTTTTTACTATTAGTGAGCTTAATGGAATGAAATCATAAGTCTGACCGCCCAAAATAAGTTAATTTGTCATATGAAATCAAAATGAGTAGAGTTGAAACAACCTGTTTCAATTCTCCTCGCTCAAGAAAATCCTCCCAATTTTTCAAATACTGACACAATTAAAGTATCAAACAGCAAAGTAATAAACGGAAATAGCATTGTGATTACAATCTGGTACTAATAAGCTTTTGAAAGGTATAAATTTCAAGCCAAAATACTAACGCTTTGGCAAAATATTGGTATCTACATTATACGTTAAAAATCTACTTTTAACATTTTTTTCGACGTGGGAGCTAGATCTGCCAAACCGCTTCTCACATGGGCTTAGACACCTCTGGGGGTTCTGCGGATGACGATGAGTAGATTATGTTCGATATTGACATGTCTCTAAGAGTTTCGTATTCCTTAAAATTAGCATTGTTTCAACTCTCCTCTGTTTCAACTCTCCTCGGTCTCCCCCACATGTTGTTAAGCTGATGATTGAAGGTACAACTCTTCAACAGTTAGGAGCTGAAAGCAAATTCTTTCAATAATTTATACGTTCAGATGGACCGATATTAGTATGCTTTCAGGATCCATTAACGATTAGAAGTTAAATGGGAAAATTTCCAATTATGCTTACACATATATAAGTACAGAATTATTAAATGAAAATTCCAAAAAAAAAAGTAAAATTAATTAAGTTTTTAACAAAAAAATAGAACCTACTTCAAAAGGTAAAAAAATAAAATTGTTCAGTACCTACTTCTTCTTGCTTATGGTAATGACTTTAAAACTATTTTTGGAGTCGGGCCCTTAGTAAAATATCGTACCTTTCGTTCTGAATGGGCACCGACTCACCGAATTTTATGAAAATCGTAGGAGCTATTTCCGAGATTCAAATTAAGTATACACATACATAGGTATTAAAAGAATTGCTCCATTAAGTCTATTAGAATCTAATAATAATTAGATTATATCTCAATCTGTAAATTGAGAGTATGTAATCTATACCGGGATACCTTAATAAAGTCTAACTGTACATAGCTCTATATTGTTCGTGAGCCAAGCGCAGGTTGCGATCTGCCACTGACAACAGAGATAACCCTTCAGTGATAGAGGATCTCCATATCTATCCATTGAACGTACCCTATAAGCCTTTCCACACAAGCGGCGCTCAAACAAAGGATTAAATTAAACAAATCCGCAGACAATCGCTTCCAACGAACAGACATGAAAGAGAGTTAATCAAACAACTATTTTGAACTCCGAACAAATAGCACGCCCCCGCTTCTAACGCAACTGTCACACAACAAATACGTTTGTGATTGACCTACGTTTTGATTCCATTGCAATGAGACTCTCGGTAGAACTAATCGGATGGTTTTCAAATGCGCAATCCATGATCAGCTTGGCCGGGTGTTGTGGTAATGGTTTTATGAAGTTACGAGTATTCGCGGTTTTCTATTCTGTTGCAAATGTTGTTTATTAAGTACGGGTTCATGAATCGATTATTGACACGGACGGTAATAGCGATGCTTAAATTGAAATTAATAGTACCCATGTAGTTAACTTCAATGCGGATTGAATTGGATTTTTAAATTTTACATCGACATAGAGGTGGATTTATTAATTATACTATTCCAACAGAAACTGATTGTGGTTAGTTTTATATTAAATTTGCAAAAAAAAAATTGCTAGAATTCTATACCTTTTTCATTTTCACCAAAAATACAAAATGTGTGCTTCATAATAAGTCATATTACCAGTAGCAAGAAAATGTAGGTGTCATATTACATCATTGAAAAACACTTCTTACTTTAAGATACTTTAAGTTCTCATTTTTTTTCATTCATTTTTATGTCCTCTTGCTAGGTCTTCTAGTCCCTGTAGCTTCGGGATTAAGAATAAAGCTACGGTATCCCCTGCCTGATCGTAAGAGGCGACTAAAATGGGGCTTCTGGGGTTGTGGGCGGTGAGAGTGGGAGCTCGATCCTCTAGCCAGCAGCTCCGGGAAGGGCGGCGGTGTGTACGTAGCCGCATGCCGCCGTAAGCATAGGAAGGTGCAGGAGAGCACATCTGCTCTCCCGATGATGGGCCCGTTCTGGGGCTTTCCGCGTGGAGGAGACCGGCGCCTTCCACTGCAGATCCCGGAGTCCTCCCCTAGCGCAGAGGTAGCCACCGAGGGGGTTTTAGTGCGGTCAAACCCCACATAAGACGGTGTCCTCTCCTAAAGTGCCGGGTATATAAAATGCCGGGGTTCGGCGGGGTTGATTGACAGAGGACAGAACATTAAGTATAAGCATTGATTAATAAAAGGTATTTCAATTTAAACAACACATGCTAGGTAATATACGTATGTCTAGTTAAAATCAGTCCGTAGAAGCAGCGATAGCGGGAACCTAGCAAGGTGAAAAGCCTTGTGTTGTGGAAAGCGGCTAATTTATGTGCGACGTTATCGGCATGCGGGCGCGTGCGCAGCCATGGGCCTGGGACGCTTAGCATGCAGCACGCGCTACTGACAACTGTTTCTGCCTTTTTTTCTTTTTTTACGTTATTCTTCATTTTCGGCTTTAGGGGATGGCGTAAGTCACTCTGACCGCTCCAGGTAGCAATGCAATGAAATAAGTTTGTATTATGTTTTGTGTGTTTTTAAAATGTATAACTAGGTATATGCATTTGAACCAACGGTTAACCAGATGAGTCAAGATGAAGGTAGCTAAGTCGTTTTAAATAAATTAAAGTTCCTATAAAACTATTGGAATATAACCTACCAATAGCGTACTTAGTTGCGAATGTCTTGTCAATGAATCGAAGCCAATGCCAAATTGTTTCTAATTTAAATATTTAAAAGGATCGCTTTGCATAAACATGGGCTGAACGAAACATATCCGCGTTAATTCTATAGCTTCCATTGATTTATAGAGGAATTATACAAATTGCTTCATGTCCCAAGCATTTAGCGCATTGTTGGATGATAGCATAAAATTATTTTTATTATATTAAGTGTGCGATGTGTAATTATATCATTCGTTGAGAAAATTTGACGACCCGCGTGGCGCAATAGTTACCGTGCCGGACTGCCAATCCAGGAGTCCCGGGTTCGATTCTCGGCGAAACAAAAATTTGAATGATGAATTTCAATTTCTGTTCTTGGTGGGTGTTTATGTTCCTGTCTTTGTTCCGTGGTACCCATGACACAGGGTATTTACCTTACTTTGGGGCTATGAGTGTGTAACGTCTCTTAATATGATTCTGCCTAGAAAAAAGGTTGCAAAATGGTAATGTTATTTTAATTTTTGTAATTTAATAAATTTTTGTATTTGTATTTAGGTATTTTTAAATAGAGTGATGTCCACCAACCCGTAATGGGACAGCATGGTGAACTATGACCTAAATCCCTATCAGTACCAAGACGATATCTATGTTCTGTAGTGGGACATTAAAAACGGCCGAAGAAAGTCGTGACAGAGATTAATTTCGACTTGTTTAAATTGGATTGTAGGTAAATACCATTTATTTCATAAATGCATCATTATGATTAAACACATTTAAAGCTTAATACTTTTAAATAACTATATATAGGGCACCATGAGTTATTACAAATTACTTGTGGTAAGGCTATTTCACGCGCACCCTAAAACAAAGGGCATTGAGGGGGTAGCGATGGGGTATAATCTAATAAAGGAATAAAGATGTTGCGTGATTTCCAGATATCAAGGCACGCCGTGGGAACGCACCTTGATTGGTGAATTTAATTAATTGACGCCTCTGTTTCAGGGTGCGAAGCGTGGGAAAGATGTTCGGGCATGATTTTAATTTTATTACTGCTATCTATCGGTACTTATTAAGTAAGTAATTAGGCAGGCAAAACTCCAGCACTACATCATAGGGAGAAGGGACGTCTGAAAAACAGCGCTGCCCAGGGTTCTTTCTTGAGGCAGCACAAGCTGAGCCGCTCCCTTTTGCCAAAAATAATAATAATATTGTAATAAAATATCATGCTTTTCGTAAAAGTTGGAATCATTCAACAAAGTAACGTTCAAAAGTCAATTTTGCGAGCATCGTACCTACATATGTATCTTATTTTAATAAGTTCTTAACTACCGAGTTTTAATTTATAAATCGTCGTCGAAATATAATTCGGTTTTTACAGATATGAGCAGCGTAAACCTGATAACAGATTTATAAGATAAATTATAATTTTAAGATAATTTATAAGATAATTTATAAATGAAAGTGTAAATCAAAGAAAGTAAAAATAAAGGTTTGCTTTATAAGCCTATGTGAAACTCTTATCATTTTTTGTTTAACACTGTTTGAGACTATCGCGGTTGTTCACTATATCTGAATTATTACTTACGGGATATATACCACGATTCGCTTTGTTTTTGAGCTCCCGATATTTCGGCCCATCGTGGTACTTATATATCCCGTAAGTAATAATTCAGATATAGTGAACAACCGCGATAGTCTCAAACAGTGTTAAACAAAAAATGATAAGAGTTTCACATAGGCTTATAAAGCAAACCTTTATTTTTACTAATTTTTAATAATTTAAATAACATTATCCATTAAAAATATCTCTAAGAAAAATTTTTGGAGGTACAAGTAGGTACGTCATGGGTTTTGTAATTACAATTTCCATGATAATTTAAACGTTTTAACGAAAGCCGGAAATCCGATATTGCACAATACAAAGGAGAAACTTAAAGCGGCCGGCGGACCATTAAATTTTATTTCAACCCGCGAATGCTGAAGGGTGCCAAATCGGCGGGGCGTTCGCGAATCATAAATAATAGCAAAAAAACATATTGCGTTTGTTGCTTCACTCATTATGCGCAATTAGCTACGATTGTGACAGCGGATATCATGTGAACGGATTTCATTTCGAATGTTGATGGTCCCAAAAAAGGAATGACGCGCGTGCCATTTTAAGTTCGTAGTTGATCGTTTGAATGGGATTCGTTTTACTTCCTTAGTATGAAAGAAATTATAAAAAAAAAACTAAATTATACTTCTTAAATATAAGAGTAAAATTGTTTCTAATTCAAAACAAAAAGGACCGGTGTCTATTTAATACATTGTATGAGTAGTAACACTAGTAAGCAAGCATTAACTAAACTGTAAAGTACCTAGGATCTTTAGTAAATTAATAACTTAACACCTTTATTTACAATGGTTTTAAGCGACATAATAATTTGTAAATGTATAGGTTAAATAGCGTTTTAATGCGTTTATTTAACACAATACTTTATTGACCCCCGTGTTAACGGAACGCATTAGTAAAATTAGAGCGGTGGGAAAGGGTTGGCGGTCTGGCCGCGAATACTTTATGTTTATTGTTATTAGAACAATATTTGTACATCCGAGATGTATGGTTATGGTTATAGCTTATAGCCGACTGCCAGTAAAAACAAATTTTCAATTTACGGTATACCGAACAATTTGTGCCAATGTGTGAAAATATAAAATAGGAACTAATAGACTCCATAAATAAATCTAAGGGTTTTTGTGACATTTGTTATGAAAGCATATTAAAATTTATGGATTTAGTTGCAATATTGCAGACGCACGCGCGCATCCAGAAACAACAAAAACGATTTCCGGATTTGTGAGAATCAAAGGTGTATTCATCCTCAATGATCAATCACGGACCCCTGTGGTCATCTAATACGTATATAACATTGTAAACGCATTGATGTCCACTTACTTCAAACATATTTCAATAGATCATTTTAACACGATTGGATGGACATCGACCGTGCATATAAATTCTCTTCTCCTACTAATTTTGGAAGGTTCCGTAACATAAAATGATAAAAGGAACCTATAAATGAAGACTTTTCTATCCGTCTATTTGTGTGTGTGTTTCTGTCTGTCTCTTATGCACAGGTAGATGTAAATACATAAAATACATTTAATGTTGATATTAATATTTAATACCCGGGTCCGCCGTTCCTTAGAAGTCCACGCAAAAAATAAATTTGTAGGTGGTAGAACTATTATCGTTCGCCCGGGGAAGTACCACTGCTGCACCCACTTTTGCCGTGAACCAATTCTATTGTGTTTCGGTGGAAAGGTGCAGTTGCCGGCCACACTTACATGAGGCAACCACCAGTCTCCGGAGTAGTAGCGCAACTGCATACGACCTCAGACAAGACTTACCTATGCTTGCTTGAGGTTGTATGTAGATCTCCATGGGCTGCAGCGATCACTTAACACCACGTGGTCTACATGCTCGTCTGCTACTCCATTCAAATAAAAAAATATATATATTTATAGTTACTTATGTATGTGTTATACTTGAAGGATCTTACAAGAGAACATATTTACTTAGAATTATGAATATTGACAAGAAGTTATGTTTATTAATAGAACAATTAGAAAATCGTAAATTTGGTTTCATGTTAATTTCTTTCATGATGGCACGGGACCCGCTGTATGCGATTTCGAATCGTACTTAGCTGGGATTTCGTAAATATACAGCAGATAATGTCTAGCGTGTCGTAATTATCTTCGTTTGTATTTACCTATTTAAATGGCTGGTAAAGCCAAATGCGGTTGGGAGTACTAAAGCTTACTAATGAAAAAATCTATAATGAGCTATTGATAGGTAGTCAATCTATAATAACATTAATAACGCAAGATCGCGGGGGGATGATTGGCTGCGGTGATAAAGTGCACGCCTGACACCGCGATTACTGGTGCCTTCTAATAATGGGAAGTTTTTTAAATTTGGAATTCGAAATACCACACACAAAAATAAGTATAAAAACACGTTGAAGACTTTATTTTACTGTAAAATGTTATAAAGTACTATTTAATCCATCCCAATGTCGCCAATTATGAGCATTGCAAGTTAGATGCTACGCGCCGTGCACAAAATCTTTTCAAAAAACATTGTACTCGTACCAACAGAACTTCGATGACCACTTCGGCTTACGAATCATTGTGCTACGTTGCTACGTGCTACGACGGCTTCCCTAAATACTTATCGTTTTTTTATACACATTCGTCGTACATAAGTTCCCGGGTGTGATCTAACCAGGTACCATGAGACCTTTGTCTTTTATTGTAAATTTTATTTTCTACATTTGCTGTCTACAATATTAAAATAGTGTGACTACATTTCTATAACACACTGCTGCCAATTTCGACTATGAATGCAGAATTCGTAGCACTTGTAGCATTTTAAGTGTTTATTGTACTCAATGTAATTGCTGAACAACACCATCAATTATAATTATTTCAAACACAATAAAAAAACTCTATACTAACACTATTATACAGTCAAAAAATTAAAGTCACCGCAATTTAATTACACTGCAACATACATACTTAAACTAAAATTGACAAATAAACAGAAAAAAAAGAAATTAATTAAAAAAACTTCTTGCGTGAGAGAGAGATAGTGAGAAGCTTTTTTCTTTTTTAGTGTTTTTATACATGCTATAAGTTACACTACACGCACTTACCTGCGTGTCATCGCACGAGAGTGGCACGTGGACGCGTCAGAGCGTGCCCACACGTGGGGCACGCGTGCCACCGTGACCAGGCAAGTGGAATGTCTTGTTGAGGAGCTGGCCCGTGAAACGAGTCTCTAATGTTTTCTTCGTGTTCACTTGCCTTTAGACGACGGGGAGATTATTAGCTTAAGACCCCTTGCCGTAAGTGCTATACAGTATTTTAATAGGCACATTATTAGATACAACTGAAGTTCCAACTGGAGTTTAGGTTCATACTGTTAGGTAACTAAAGGAAAGCTTTTGCTCTGCAAACCTTGAAACATTCCGCTTGTCAAGATTTAGATACAGAACAGGTGGTATACCACTTTGTTTGTGTACAAAGTGTTTAAGTCCCAAACAAACAGGAGGTCAAAAGCTTATAATAATCCGCCTACTTGACATTTGTCGCAAAACGTCACTCAGGTTCGAATCCACAAAGACACGATTGTTGTAGGACGGAATCTGTGTGGGATGCGTCAGCAGACAATGTTGTACATCAAAGCGATGCGTTTACGTAAATATAGACCGCCTTTTATTATCTGCGAAGTTCGATTGTGGTGGCGCTCACCCCTCCGCCCATTCAGCGAGGATGATTGATCTGCAGCAGATTGACAGATTTTTTATAAAACCACCCGAGGGTCGGTACCGGCGAGCGAATATTAAAGGCAATTGTTGTTTAATTTTTACATTGGAAGGGCGCTGGTTGGAGTGTTGTAATAATGTTTTGATAATAGCAGTATCCGTTCAGCTCATATTTCTTATTCAGAGTGCGTGGGACCCGCAAGCCGCCCGGTGATTTTAATAAGTGATGGGTGCTCTGTTTGAATTTAAAACCGTAATGAAGACCGTTGTTTACACCTTGCCGCTTTGTTTATTTAAATATCTAAAGGGGTAGTTTGAATAACTAATACGGCATATGTGTGAACAAAAGCTTTGATATATCTACAGACATACCTACAGTTTTATGAAGTTAATCTTATGAAGTTATCAATTTTATGAAGTTAATTTCAATTGTCCAATCGCGTTATTGGCTATTTAAAAAAATAAAAACTGTCAACTTTTGACAGTTTCGCATTGCTAGATTGACGGGTGCTTGCTTAGCTTTTTGTTTTTTTAATCCCCATTCGGACAATGGTTATTCGATATCAACACAATGTGCCCACTGATCCTTATTGATCGCCAATTACTGGACATTAAGTACCTTAAACGCTTTTCATATACGCTATTTGTAGTAACAAATCAAATACGATACAAAAAAGAGCTACAATGGACCGTTGAAGATTTCTATTGAATGTATTTGGGGAGTTTTTATACGTTTATAAGCTCATTTTTTGTGACGCATTCACAATAGCTTATGCGGCTTAGATTATTTCTTCAGAGATGGCTTCTGGCTGCATTTTCCAATATTTAAGGTCTAAACTTATTTCAACTTTCAGTAGGACATCGCAAATGAATATCAATATACCTATAAATTTGTTCTGTAATGCATATACATATTATGTATATTATGGTCACTTTCATCGGCTCAAAAGGCTCGGGTTAGTTTTTCTATCAAGTTTGATGCTTATAATCTTATAAATGTAATATTAAAAGAAAAAAATTACATTAATTTCGCGGTTACTTAGAGGGAGAGATACTGGATCACCGGGTTATCACTAAAACCCCATCAATAGCCTGTCTCATCCTGTGGAGGAAGTCAGAAAAGATTTAAACGGGCCCTCATTAAGATTGCTGTGTACGAGGAGCTCACCTCCAACATATTATGCTGTGCTAAAACCAAATTTGGTCACGCATATCCAAAAAAGGGGCAAACCAACCCACTAGGGGCTAACAGTTAGACAATTCCAATGATTTGTATTATAGTCGTCGAGATATGTCTAGTAGGTAGTCGTCTAAACTTTCTTTAAATATTATGATATTTTACATCAGCAGTGTTGAGCTAAAATTAGATAGGTATAGTATGTTGTAGCAACAAAAGGTCATGGATGATAAAAGCTCCAACACGCGCAGTGCAAGCATCAAGGTGCGTTTTGGGTGCGCACGCGCCGATGCCTCCATTGTCACTCCAGTCACGCATTGTGCCGTTCCACTAGTGCGCACAACAACGCATTATTGCATTTTTATTGCGCATCTTCAAAGCTTTGTTAGTTTTGTTCCATCTTTTATTTGTTTTTTATCCGCAAAACGTCAGCCAATACGATGTATGCCTTCACGCTGTAATTCGGCTGATTTGATACTTTTATCCGCTGTTTTGTTATTGCTTATATCAAATATCAGGGTTTCGGTAAGTAATGTTTTATTGTAACATGAAATAGTGCATTAGAATTCGAAAATATGGAGTCTATAGTCCTAGTCATATTGGTGTCATCATGTCATCACGGTTTCCTTAGAAAAATAATTATGTTAAAATACATAATTACGAGTACGTTAGTCTTGTAAGTTGGCCAATAACTGGCAGGTTTTCCCAAAATCTTCAAAAAATCCGTTCTAACCACTTTTCGTTTACAATATTTTATTAGCAATTTATAGAATTGTAAATATTCTGAACACTTGACTAGTTGGTTTGACGTACTTACAGTAAGTATTACTTACGCTAATACGACATCCTATTCAGGGCGTCTTACATGAATGAAATGGTCCTCGAGACTGTCTCGAGTCCATGGGAACATCGGGAACCCTCGAGAGCGGTCAGCGGTGAATCAGTGGTGGCATGGTGGCGTTCCGACTGCGATTCATGCGGGTAGTGTACTTGTCATTTCGCTATGGGAGAAACATTTGACATACATTTTTGCCATTGAGGTGTAATTATTTATTCATATGTATGCAAAATAGTTTTTAAAATTACAATAGTTGTAATACCTACTCCAGTCAGAGGTAGGTATCGCCATGGTATCACCTAATCTAAATTATAACGGTTAAAGTACTATATGTATTTAAGCTATATATGTAACTGTTATTAGACCAACATAGTATTGTGACTCACTTATTTATATAAAAATAAATATATTTTAAAAGTTTAAATAAATAAATCAGAAATATTTTAACTTTTGCTTGACGACCTACGTGGCGCAATGGTTACCATACCGGACTGCCAATCGAGGGGTCCCGGGTTCGATTCCCGGCGAAACAGAAATTTGAATGATGAGTTTAAATTTCTGTTCTTGGTCTGGGTGTATGTGTTTCTGTCTTTGTATGTGTCCATGGTACCCACGACACAGGGTATATCTACCCTACTGTGGGGCTATGTAGTGTGAAGCGTTTAAAAAAAAAAGTGCTAGGGTTACTTTATACTTAAAACGATGGTGTGTAAGTATGCCACCACGCCAGGACAAGATTACCTGCGACCATTTCGTCCCGTTGATTACAAAACGAGTCGTTGCTTGAGTGGTGACGTCGACGGCGATCTTGGGAGCGGTCAGTGTTGGTGTTGAGTCAGCGACAGCCAGCGGCCACGCCGTCTGCCGCTGGCCGCAGACATGCGGGCTATTATACAGTAGGTCAAGACTCCGTCACGCCTGCCACCAATTGCCACTAATGCATAGATTCGGGCTCGTTTTATGGATATGATCGTGACATTCACTTTTAGAAGACATGATAAGTATTCAATTGAAAATGTTTGTTGGGTGTCTTAGTTACTTTCAAAGTCCCTATTATCGTCAGTTTTTGCTAGTGTCACATTAACTAAGTATAACTTTTGGCCGTTTTTTTAAAGAATGACGAGTACTAGTACGCTGACGTCATTATAGACATTATAGACCTTATAGAGTGTAAAAATGTTGATTTAAATAAATTTAATGCCTACCGTTAACCAACGTTCGACCCAAGGCCCGTGTATGAGAAGATAAGTTATCTATTTATCTTTGTAGATTTCATAGCAAGAACGTATTTCAGTCTACAAACAAAATCAGACACAATAATTAAATAACGCAAACATGCGAGTGTATCTGCGTTAATGTTTAATAGAATAATTAAATTAACGCCTCACACTCATCAGTCACACTCTCGGATATAAGGTGTCGTGGCCGTGGGTGCCATGGCCACATAGAAAGACAAGGACACAAACAGACCAATAACAGGAACTCAAATCCGAATTTCTGCTTCCCTGGGAATCAAACCCAGGACCCTTCGAACCTTAAAATTATTATTGTAAATTAATTAATGTGATATTTTTATACCTTAGGCACAGTTTACTGCACTTTTATTATATGTGAGGCTTGATATAAGTACTAACCGAACCTATGGCTCTCCTTCTGTAGACTACATTGTCATGTTTGCGATGTGGTTCAAAGGATTAATAGTTAATTACACGTCAGTTCCGAGTACTCATCTCTATATTGTTAAAAACCTCATCCGCTCTCATCTTTCAAGCGGTGGCACACGACCACCGCCAAATATTGTGATAATCCGTCCGTCTCTATTGTCACTCGATGACTTGATAAAAAGACTATAAAATGATCCTCGCTAAAGTATCCCTCGGGACCAGTCAGGCTACTGGAAAACAGAATTCTTCCCTTCATTCCCATAATCTATTCCAATTAACTGACAGCGCCATATTGTGATATTAACACAATACGCGTACATTCATTGTCCCCCTTTGCTGGTGCGCTCAATAAGTCAAACTAAACTAAACTTTATTACAAATACATTGCATACTTTTTAGTTTTTTAGAAGGCAACTAGAATATGCATTGTAAGGTTAAAGAGGTCCTCTTATATTTGACTAGAAGTATACAATAGGTATTACTTGATAAGGTAATACAATCCGTAGTTTTATTTTGGATTTTTTTTATTGATAATCTCGCCAGGAAGGTACAAGGTTCATCAATGGCAGGTACCCAGAAGTCCTGTAGAATTACGTATTTATGTATTGAAATGATAACTACTTTCGAATTTTTACCTTTTATATCGCCTCGATACATTTGTCTTTTTGCCGAAATGTCTTTCAATACCTTAACTTCTATACTGATTGAAAGTATAAGTTTGGAAGCGTAGATTTAAGAGAGTTCTTCGATGTTCTCATTAAGTAGGACGATTGTCTTTTAAGCCCAACCTAATACCTGCGACGTTAATATCAAAGTATCTTTAAGCATCGCTGGCTAATCCTAGCCGATAAGCAACCCCTGGTAAACACCCCATAGTTGATGGCAGCTATTAACCGTGATATAATCGCCATTGTCTTTGCCCTTTCCCACAATCTCTCCATTAGGGCGGCTTCAAGTGAGCTGCCGATGAACTTCAGGGGTTATACGGTGTTAAAACACACTTGTACACGTCCCGCTGGTACAATATGTAGGGATAATATTGTGTAAACATTTCGATTATAAGAAACAGAACATATGAACTCTACGCCAAAAATAATAATGCCAGCAGGTACATAAGTACTATTTGAGTTTACAACAGGTATGGCCATATTAACCAACTCGCATTGGAGCAGCGTGACGGAAAACGCTTTAGGCCTTCTCAATAATGAGGAGAGAGCCATATCCAGCAGAGAGCCAATATACTTATTTAATGTTACTTTGCCCTCTGAGGTCTTATTAAATTAAAAACATACCATTCAAACTACGTCTACGATTAAAACAACTAAGGATTATCTAACTTCTATTGTCACAAATTGATGTGGTAATGTTGTGGTATGGAAGTCGGTGTTTCGGTAAAATACACGGTTATGATTAATCCGGTCTTGGACGATCAAGTCAATTGAGATACTTTTAATGAGCTGTCAAAACGTGACACCCCCATACATTTTGTATGAGAAAATGATAAGTGACGTCACTTATCATATATAGTCAATTGACTTCATTGTTATTGATTTAAGCGGTAATAAAAATCATGTATAAAAAAGAATTAACAATTATATTTATATTGCTTTCCAAACGTGATTGACTGCAATCTTTTTAAGGTAAGGATTTTGATATTTTTTTTGTGCATAGTGTCCAAGACCCTATTTAGAGAACAGTCTCGAACAGCTGTAGCTTTACAAAGAATAAGTAATTAAGTACATGTTAAGGAGTTGTACATAAGCAAATCGTCATAAACGGTGTCGTTTCCCACAATAACCACAAGCGATACGATTATACCGATAAACCAATTGCAATCGGTAATCGGTAATTTGAAGTTATCGATGTAAAGTTGCCGGGTGTAATGAGTGACGTTCTCAGGAGCCAGCGGGGCACTCGGGGGAGCAGCTATCTGCGTGTGAGATCTGACGATTTGTGGGTTGATTCTAAGTCGCAACTGTGCCCAAAGGTAAATTGCCTTCATTGTTCGCCTGTATTGGAATAAAAGTCCAAAAGTAATTAGCTAAGTTCTCGAAAGATTGAATGGTACTAGTAAGGAGTTCGATACTTGGTTTGTAGTTGATTTCGGCACGCCATTGTGTCATTCGGTAACAATGTAAAATTTCCATGAGACTTTAATAACTACTTGGTTGGAGTTTTGGCGGGAAGTCGGAAAATACTTACATATTGTGCTCTTGTTTTATTTTCATTTTCTTGGTGCATTTTTGAGTTATATAGGATAAAGTTTATGACATTTTGTTTGATAGAGGTTAAGTACAGTGCACGAGTGTTATGATATAGAATAACTATGCAGAAATTGAAACACTGTTGGGTCGCTAATCTAAAATTTATAAACGTATAATCATATTATATTATTTTTATACATAATTTATAAACACACATAGCTATTTTCACATATACATAGTAAGCACACAGTTACATTCTCCTCTCTCTCTCTCTCTCTCTCTCTCACACACACACACACTGACACACAAACACATGCAACCACACACACACACCCACTGAAAATGTCATAAATTTTAAATATGTATAAAAATTGTCTCAATTTCTTTTAGTAAGTAAAATGTAATTAACTTAGAAAGAGCGGGGCATCCTGACACAGGTATTACTTTGCTTAAAAGGATGCCTCCACTGTGTAATGTAAACAAAATTGTAATCCTATTTTGAGAAATTAATAAATTTTTAATTTTTTTTAATTTAATTCTAATTAATAATTGAGAAAAAACTAGAGTTGAGTTGAGTTTTTACAATGGAATGCCTATACATATTATGATGAAATTTATCACTAAAGCATTGAATCCACTATACTACCTTAGTGGTAAAACAATACAATTTTTTTAATGAAAAACTGGCACTGCCTGTGAAATAACTTCATTATCTACTTTTTTGACATAAATGGAAGTAACGACATAACCGTGAATATGTAATTGTTAGAAAAATCTACAAATATTTGTGTAAGTACCTATCTCTACCTTATTGTCAGAACTGACCCAGTCTGCCAGTAATTAAAAAGGGTCGGCACGATCAGACGATCGTCTGCAAAAGACTTATTTACTCCCGAGCCTAAAATAAGTATATAGGATGTTTTAAATTTTGCACACTACCTAGAAGTTCGGAAGAGCGCATACTGCATCCCATCGTATGAAAGGCAGTCGCGCAGGTGGCCGACACACGATACCCCATTGATCGGGCCCACGCTGCTCCGAGCCTCCTCCATTTGTCTCCTCTCAAAAGCATTCCTGACAGACAACGCTCACTCCGCTACTAATTACGCGACGTCAAAGCTTAAGCAAGATACGGTGGGGTTTTTTCTAAATGGTTTAAACAGGGTTTAAAAGACATTTGACCGAAGAAAATCGACGCCATTTTATGCGACACATATTAAATTACCATTAAGTAATAATAGATATAAAACTTTGTTAACATTGATAATGTTATTCGTATTTTTTAATTTGAATATTAAAAATATTTGTATTTTTATCAATTTTGTCAATTTTTGTTGATTAAAAACCAATGCGACAACGTAAGCTCATGCGAAATGTCCCATTGTTTTAAAGTGTACATACACATAATAAAGTCATTCGGAGTACCGCACCACGTACTTTCTGACAAATGCTGTGCGGTACCGGATTTTCACGCTGTGAACTACTTACGTATTTAAATCTGTTCTCTCATGTTTCAAGCACTTTAATATTATACTAATAATTTGTTTAGTGTTTAATGTTTTATTTTCATTCGTCTGCAGGCTTAATCTGTGGCAGACTCTCCTGAGTCATCTTGCGTGTGCGCACAAAATGCGCAAGCGATTCAAATGAAATGAAAAGCATTTTGTGGGGTATGTCTACTTCATTGAGAGCGCGCATGTGCTTTAGCACAAAAGCTCGGCCGTATTTTGAACCGATTCGCTTTATTTATTGATGCCTGTCAATTGTAATTTGGTTTAAATTAAAAATCGCATATAAGTAGAGTTTGTGAATTTTAGAGATTGTCATTACATTTTGTAAACACCGTTCCCACATTCTCATTATGCAAGGAAGTCGCATATATTCGCTATAATGAAAAAAACATGAGATCTAATGTGAGGATAAGCGTTTCAAGTAACGCAAATTAATTACAAATGTTTAAATAAAAAAATATGCTGGCCACACTAGCACAGCGCACATGTCTTCGCCCGTATCGTGGTGTCCAGCAAGCGATTCTAACGTCTCAGCGGTAATTGCGTTTCGTTTGGCATAACGCTCGCATTTCCATTTTGTCATTAGCAATCGGCTATTAATTCCTAGATTATGACTGGAAGAGGGCATAGGGGCTAGCAATTTTCACAGCAGCTGCTCCTATCACTGCAAAAACTTTTCTACAAGGAAGCCACCTGCGCGCCTGATTCATATATCTGTTTCTAATCATGGCACCAGTTTGCTATTGACTGGTCCGTCGATTTATTTACGTAAGGTAATGAATAAGCGACAGGCTGCATCATTACGCATATTGGCAGGGCGCTTTATTGTTAGCTAACTCTTATTATGCTAACTAGCTTTTGCCCGCGACCTCTTCCGCGTAGAAGTAGAAAATTGTTCTGATAGGATTACAATTGATTTTTTGACGTTATTAATTTTGTTCTACTTGTAACTTATACCACAATACAGGGAGGAGCGCTTGCCTATACTTATATCTATATTGTGCTTATACTTATATTTTGAAGTTAATATATTATGAAGTAAAATGTCAGAATCTTTATTAAAGTCTTAGAGCATCAAGGTATGACAGGTATGACACCCGTCAGAGAGGAGTGGCCTTTACGGGCGAACCCCTCGTCCCAAAGTCCATGCACAATGTGCCTTCTAGTTATACAACTAGTGTGTCTGTGTGTGTCGGTGTCAGTGTTGACGGTGCATATAATGACGAAATGACTTTGTTAATTGAAATTGACATATTTAGAATGTATGCGTCTGTAGCGATAAAATAATATTTGTGAATGTGTGACATTCACAAATATTATTTTATCCGCACCAGATTTTGGCACAAAACTTATGTATCGGAGTCAGTAACTTTGATGCTCTAAGATTATAGAGTAGGATTTAAAGGTTTTAAAATTCGACGTAACCCTCTGATAGGTTGGTCTTCTGTACCGAATTTGGCATATAGTTTGCCAATTCGATACTCTTCAAATACAAACGGGTATATTTGAACGGCTGCAACTGCAACTAACGCGAAGAAACTGCCATATGTAGAGTGTTGTAACATCTAATGTATACTCTTCTATTGTCCCATGATTGTTGCCATGACGGTCAAGACTGTTATAAGATTTAATAGCAAATTCATACCAATTATTCGTCACATAAAACATAATTTCTTTACGAATATCGATTGAGCGTTCTTTAGTTTCGGGATTAAGAATAGAGCTACGGTATCCCAGGCCTAATTCTAAGAAGCGACTAAGAGGGGGCTTCCGGGGTTGCGGATGGTAAGAGTGGGAGCTCGACCCTTCCAGTCAGCAGCCTGGAAAGGAAAGCGGTGTGAGCGTCCTCTGTTTACGACTACTTAGATAATACCCAGTCTTGTGCCAAAAAACGTAAAAAAGTAAGTTTGTTATCACTACGTACATACTAGTTACAAGTTTGTCGACGTATTGCAATTATCACATCGGTAATCGTTATGCAATGTTCACTTAATAAAATCGTAACAACTGGTAAATCCTGTCCTACTCGTTAAACGCATTAGTGTAGGGCTGGTGATACTTCAATACTCGCATATAATAAACTGAAATATATGGCTGGCCTTTTTGCGTCCGTTTCTCCCCATTATTGGGGAGGCCTGGAGCTTACTCCACCACGCTGCTCCAATGTGGGTTGGTGGAGAAATATATACGTTGAACTTATTCTATGATGGTATTGAAAATAAATTGGGCAAAAGATATGTAAGAGATCCTCAAAAAAGTGACGGAACGGATATGGATCTTTCTATTCTCTCAAATACGGATAAGGATAAATTGTGATTGTAGGTAATATTTTTTTGCGTCGTTAAAAGGTGAAATGCCTATGATATTCAAATAAAATTTATTTATCTCGCTTTATATTCTTTAAGAAAGACTTAGTGAATTTGTAAACAGCATTAATTTTAAAATAAACTTACATGTTTGCTGACGTGTTCATTTTATAATGTGTAAAATGATCGCATCTAATATTCGCAAATAATGTTTATCCGCCGACGTGGTATTTGTCAAAGTCGTGGCATCAGCGCCGGCAACCCTGCGGGCCACGTGGTCCAACACCTGTTAGCTAAATATACCAAGAGCAATGCAATCAGCTCGCACATCTGCTGCCTAGATTATTACGCAATAACTCTATGGTAATCCCGCCCGACTGTCCCCACATCCAGATGTCCTCGATCTAGGAACGTTGAACTTGTGTTGATTTTATATCTGGTCTGTTCACTTTTTTCTCACACATCCCATTAAAAAAACATAAAACCTTGTTGCCATATCGGTGTAATAGCACATAATAGTTCTTTGACTTTTGAGTGCAAAAAATGTTTGATTAGAATAACGAGACTTAAATGGTGCTTCATAAATATCGCGACAAAGTTGATTTACCTATACGGGTACGTACAGGTAATTAGTAGAAATAAAGTGTTAAATTTTGTGTTCATCTTTCAATGCTAGATATTTCCGGGTATACAGACACTATTTGTCTATACTAATATATAAAGTTGAAGAGTTTGTTTGTTTGTTTGAATGCGCTAATCTCAGGAACTACTGGTTTGAATTGAAAAATTATTTTTGTGTTGTATAGTCCATTTATTGAGGAAGGCTATAGGCTATATAACATCATGCTATGCCTAAAACCAAGTCCACGCGAACAAAGTCACGGGCGGCTGCTGGTTTTTAAATATATTATACTGGTTTATGACATTGCGAAGAAAGCTAAATTTATTGCTGTTTATTAAAATACGCTGCTATTTGTAGCCCAGCGCAAATTGTGAAAAATTTAAAGTACAAGGATGTCTGTGTAACATTAAATTCAATTTATTAACCCCTGAAGGTATTTAACTAATTGCTAGAATTATAAAGCTATTTGAACAGGTGTAACTAGAGTATATATTGCGTCGAGAAAGTATTAATAAGCACATACATACTTTTTTTAAATTGCAATGAAAATATGCTAAAAGACAAGTAAGATTTTTTTTAAACAAATAGAAAATTCAAGTGTAATGAATTAATTTTTTTTTGTTTGAATTTTGTAATTGACATTTTCATTCACTAACTAACTTTTACTTATTAAAGTAATCGGTATTTTATGTTCTTCCTCATTTGGCTGCAGCATATATGTAAGTAGTTTGGATCTCGCGCCGTATCGTAATCAGGCATTCGACACGAAAAAACTAAAGAGATATTTGAAAAAATGTCAATTCCATGCCTGTGAATTCCATTCAATATAGCTTCATTACAGTACGCGATTGTTATTAAATAAAATAATTGTGCGTAAACGTGGATATTTACAGGTTGTCTCAAAAACGGCATCAAACATGTTCCGGAAAAGCAACCTACTTAATTTAGACATTATTATTTTCAGGTTTCTACAAAACGGGAAAATTATATTCAAATCTGACGACCCGCGTGGCGCAATGGTTACCATGCCGGACTGCCAATCGAGGGGTCTCGGGTTCGATTCCCGGCGAAACAGGAATTTGAATGATGAGTTAAAATTTTTGTTCTCGGTCTGGGTGTTTGTGTTCCTGTCTTTGTATGTGTCCATGGTACCCACGACACAGGGTATTAATTACCTTACTGTGAGGCTATGAGTGTGCAACGTATTTAAATGCTTTTGACTTGACACGGACTATATACCTACACAAATCGTACCTAACTATTACTGAAAAAAAAACCGTTCCGTTCACAAGCATTTGATAGTCTTTTGGTGTAGAGATAACTCGGAACGTTGAAGAGGGAGATCCTGTTTCTTGGATGCAGTAAGTAGTACTTATTTTCTAAGACAGTTTATAACTTTTCAGCACTAAAAGTTTATTTAATCTTACAGAACAATTGTTACAACAGAAAAATTTGTGGCAAAATGGCGTTATGTAACCCCAAGCCACATATTTTTACCACTCGCGAGTTTTATATTTTCACGAGTCAATACTTAAAAGGATGTAGGTATATGAAAATTTATTTGTGTTTGCATTACGTGTTTCCCAGAGCGGCACGTGCGACTAATTGAGGGCCCGCATCCACTGATTGACTAGACTCCAGACAATACCGTTACACTTTCTACACCCCACGAAATGCAATACCGACCTTAAAAGATATCAAGGTTCAGTTTTCAAGGTTTCTAAAAATGTTAAAATTTAACTTTTATTTTTTTTATTTTCTTACAAAGTTATTGTACGTGACAGTTTTGAATCTACGTGCTGAAAACTTATTTAATACCAATTGCAAATAAGATTGTATTTGTATTCTATTCTACTGCTGGGTTCCAGGATCCTTACAGAAATGAGTTTTTGATTGATTGATTTAAATTGATTAACAGGAAACGAAATAAAGATTCAGTAAAAGCAAAATATTTTGTTTTATTGTACTTATAGTGAATATTACATTAGTCCTTTACGGGTACGACTCGCTATTTATTTAGATCTGAGGAGTTACCTCATAAAACTTTATCTCAAAAAATTTATTCATCAAGCATACATTGCAGTTTATAGAGTTTTAATAATATGAATCTGTATGTATTTTGTGATATGATGAGATATCAAAATAAATTGTAATCTAGATCTTTATTATATAATTATTCTCTCTATTATAATCTGTATTACCTACTAAATTCATTAAAGCAGTTTTCGTTGGAATGTTATGATTACTGACTGTTGATCAGAGTTAATAATTTTGGTCGTAGTAATAGTTAATTGATTTATTTCAAAGACCAGCGAAATAAATCTTGATACAATCAATTAATTACACAGAAGGTTGTATCTACAGAGAAACAAAGTCGCACGTTTAAATTTTATAGTTGTTTTTGCGTCTAATGATGGTTGACAGAAAAAAATGTGTATTGTCAGTATTGTAAAGGCGGCCCAGGTGGTCGACTCTACCACCCGCCACACATCTAGTTAATCTTGTTTCCTTATACAGTAGATATTGATCCCCACTTTAATTGTTGCTGATCTTTGCACTCTCAATCATATTTTATTAGGCTCATAAAACCAAAAAGAAGTTTAGGAACACGTTGAACGATAACAGGTTATACAGTTTTTTAAGGTTACTGTTCTTCGAAAATAAGGGATTTATTAAAAATCAGGGAGGTTTTGTAAAAAAGATGGTTTCTGGAAAGAGAAATGAAAGACGAGTAAGTATGTGTGGTTTTGTGACAAAAACAAAGAAGAACGAGAGAGAAGTGAAGAGAACAACTTAGGAGTATTGATTTAGGTTTACCTAAGACTCGTATACTATCAAAGATATATGCATCGCAGAAAACTATTGACCTTTAACCACGTACATTTGTTCAGCTTGATATTAAATTAGTATAGATAACAAAAGAAAATGTTAAAAGTAAAATAATTGAAAACAATATTTATTTTAAAAACATGTAAGTAACACATAAATGTTGAAGTAATTTTAAGTAAAATATTTTTTGAGTACAATAATTTATTGAGTCTGAGTCTTTATAAGCAGTCCTGTAATGCTTCAAGCTCTTTTTAAGTCTAAATGTAGCTTGTCTTTTTTATTTTTTACGAAACTGTTGTGGTTAGTACGAACACCATGGTAATATTAATTTAACGGTTACCTTGTGATTTTAAAGTACAGTTAGGAGATCTTTCTTTTACTATTACAATAATTTTCAAGAACAAATAATAATAATATGTATTTAAAATTGTTGCGATCGGCAGCAGCCACCAGCAACCTAGCGACTGCAGCGGTTTTCCCAACCGCACACTTCGCTACGATCTGTCGTAAACATTGCAGCTTTCACTCCTGCGCAACTATCGCTTTGTTTAGCTTTATGAAGTGTTTGTAAGCTCCACTTTCGCTCTGGAATCATAATGATGAAGCATTTTAATATATTTTTTATTTTTAGTGTATGTCAAGAAACACTAAAATCAACCAACCAGTAACCAGTAACGACTTTCTTATTTTTCCTTTTATTGGCGCTGAAATCTTTTCTTGTTACCTACACGTTAATCGTGTATTGGAGAAATAGGTATTTTGATTTACCTTCAGTGAATAGGGTTCACTAAGGCAACGGCGCAGACTGCGACATCGACATAGCGACGGATATCTAAATAAGTATTTACTAATTTTAAAAAGTGATATTAACGCTCGCCGGTGAAATTGCAGCTGATGATCAAATGGTATGATACTTTTGACAGCACGAAACTCGACGTTGAACTGTATGCGTTGTTCACCGTTGCATATTGAGACGAATGATAACGTTAGAGAATAGCACGGTAGAGTGTTAAATTGCTTAAAGTATACTGATCAAATGATCTTACGAGTACTTAGGTTTAGAACCTTAGATTGAAGAGAAAAAGTACTTGTGAATGTTAAGCTTTGCCCTCCACATTAGAACCCATTCTTCAAGAGAATTTTGTCACATTTTAACTAAAAACAAAATGTAATTATAATATAACATGCCTGAGAGAAATTCATAATTTCTCGAAAGCATGACGGCCACCAATCCGCACTTGGCCAGCGTGGTGGACTATGACCTAAATCCCTCTCACTTGTGAGAGATCTGTGCCCGGCAGTGGGACATAAAAAGGTTGAAAAAAAATATACATAACAAATACAATACATATAAATACGATATAACAAATTAACAATGGAAGCTAACCCTGCGGTCGACGCGTCTAGGTGTTCGCCTAGCGATTTCCGCGGCGTTTCCGACAAACCGCATGGCGCTTGCCGACGATCGTAAACTTGCAGCTTTCACTTCTCGTAACTATCCCTTTGTCTAGTTTTATGAAGTATAAAAATTCACTTTCGCGGTCGAATTATAGTTTTCGCTTTTATATATTAATGCAAAGAAAATAATAATTTATCTATAAAAAACGAATATTATTACTCAAAACACAGCTAAAAAAAGATAGAAACAAGACCTGTTCACTTGCGATATATCAAAACTTGTAAAAACTTACACCAAGTTTGAACTTTACTGTTTGAGCATTTAGATTTTATATTAATACCTAAAAAGGTTTTTCGATTTTTTTTGTTGAATAATTATTGATTTTAATCTGAATTTTGTACAAATGGTTTTCATTTGTACAATTTGAAAGAAGCAACCAGTTGTATAGCGCATAGAGCAACCACACCTTTTTCACAGAATATTATTAGATTCTTATCAATGCTCTTTCCGTGCGCGTACGAGAATACAAGTAAAGCAATTTGCAAAAGTCACCAGTGCTTACGGTATCTGGAAAAGGCTTTTCCTAATTACTTGGGGTGTGTTGTGTTTGTGCTATCGGTGTAACGAGCCGCAAATGGGTCTCCGGTGATCGCGCGATCATGCGGGCCGCCCGCCCTCGCCGCCCTCCCCGCCCTCCGCCGCCTCCCCGCCCCGCTGGCGCACGTCAAAGGCCTTTGTGCGAATGTATGTCTGAGGTGTTGGTGTTGAGCTTAGCGGGAAAATTTTACTAAGAAAAATAAATGTGTCTTCTTTGGCGAGGACCATGCAGTGATGTATCCTATCATTTACCTACTGTTTTTTTTGAGGACCAAACAACAAATATTTTTGTGATTTTTATAAAAAGCTTCTTCTTATATTATTATGTTTTACAGTAGTAGGTGTGTAATTCTTTATTTAATCACATAAATTCTGTTAGTTTTTTATTGAACTCATTTAAATGTATCAAACCATAAATGTATTTAAATTTAATTCCTCATCCTTTTCAAAAATCACACAGAATTAAATCTACCTACTGTTAAATATCAAATGTAATTAACAATATTAATATTAAATTTTAATAAATACCACCAATTGTATCTTTTATCAGACAAATCAATAACATTCACATAACCAAGAACATAACTATTGTACAACTTCATTGGTTGAGTAGCGACTTCTGTTCAATCACAAAACGAGTTTATGAAGCTTTTTATGGTTTGGACCTTTTTCGCGTTTAATAAATGTATAGCTTGGCAAGGTTGTATCAAAAGCATTAACTTAACTTTTATAACACATTTTTGCTACTTGCTTTTAATGCTTTGTAGAGAATTATTAAATAAAAAAATCTTGCTGTATACATTCGTTTTAAATAGAATATTGTAATCGCTTCTGCTTATCACTACACAAGTTACCGGAACAGATAACGGCAGTGCGAACAGCGGAATCTCGCGTATATCCTTGTTAATTAGTTTATCTCATATGTGCAATGCAATTAGCCATTGAATCTGGCACAAGGATTATCCCGAGGTACGCGGTCAAAGTTCTTTGTCTTTTTGCTTTTTTCATTTATGTCATGGTTTTGTAATGATAAAGAGAATATTATTACTGCTAAAATCAAAAATATTTTTTTTTGCCACGGGTCTCACTCCATTATTGTGAAGGCCTGGAGCTTACCCCACAACGCTGCACCCATGCGGATTGGTGGAGATGCCGTCTAGTGGCCACTGTCGGATGTTTTAGAACTCCCCATAAGGCTTCCGATAAGGTTTATCGACTGTTGTCTATCGGTAATCGACGGTTTATCGTGCGTTCCGAAGCACATAAACGTGCATGAATTTTTAGCCATTAGCGGTCAGCCATCTCACCCGACTATGCCCGTTTGGCTGAGATGCATAGATCGCTTGCGCTCTCCGCCAGCCGCCGAGCCTTGCGATTAATATTTATAAATACTAGAGTATAATTTGGCATTGACTGTAAAACATAAACAAAAGATAAACGTAGATATTATTTAAGTAAATAGCGCTTGAGTTTAATCCTCGCTACACCACTATCCAATGTTTGCTTTTTTTACTGTGGCTTGGATTTATTGAATCAAAACTGTCTGTCATATCGCTAAAAAGTTCGATCATCTCCGAATAAATACTTTTACAACTAGCTTATCACCTGCGGCTGAGCCTGCGTGGGCTTTACGTATCTTCTCATAAGAATGAGATATTTCCGGGAGTGAAAAGTGGCCTTTGTCATTCCAACCTCCAAATGTTACAGTTACATTTTAAAAAATCCGGTCAATCCGTCCGTAGCACCGTTGCGATGCTAAAGAAGGACAAATAAACACACTTTCACATCTATAGTTATATATTAATTATAGTTATAATATTAATTATAGTTATATATAATATATAGTACCTGGATGCCCGAGCGTTGCTCGGATAAAAACAATTGATTTTCTTGGTTTATTTTTAAGCAAAATATTCATTGGCTTAGAGTTACTTAACAAAGCCTTTTGAAATACCTAGCTCCTAATTAAAAAAAATGTCACAAAAACAAAAAAACGCAACTTGCCTACTTGAGGTTTGACCCCGGGTCTCAAGCTCCGTAGTCAGCTTTCGTAACCATTCGACCAAGAAAGCTTTAACTCCATTGACGAATTTTTTATAGAGGTCTTATCATATCGACATGGGCGTACCCAGGTTCTTGGCCAGGGGGGGGGGCAAAGTCTTGGCCAGGGGGGGCAAAGTCTTGGCCAGGGGGGGCAAAATTTTGATCGGGGGGGGGGGGGGTTAGGATCTTGGTCAGGGCAAATTTGTGGTGGCAAATTTTTTTAAGCTAAGGTACCGCGCGTGTTTTTGCCTTTCACGTTATAGACCACTGTCGATAATTTTTGAGACCAAAAAAAATTATAAGTAGTAGAATGAAACCCATTGAAAAAGGTAAGAGAATAGGTAATGTATAACATAAATGAAAGGAAAATTTTTTACGCGCGATCTGAGATCGGGAAGGGGGAGGGGGTGAGTTTTTAAGGGTAAATAACGATTTATTTCGATTTCCGGAAAAAGTACAAGCTCTTTAAAAAAATGGCAAAGTTGTAGGTAATAAAAAGATCTACAACTTTCGTATTTACAGTTTTTTCAAATGACTTCAAAATTTATGTGAAATATTCGAATAACTAAGTTTTTGATTTTTGATTTTTATCTTTTGCAAAAAAAAATATTTTTTCACAAAATTTGGTGATAACCAACCTTTTTATGAACCAAACACACAGTATTTTTCACCTAATTTTGAAGAATCACCTTAGTTTTCAATGGAAAATTCTCACGTCAAATTATCTTCTTTTTAACACGCTTTTATTAGCTTGACCTGTATGTATGTAACGGAATCTTTTAACTCCATTTTCACTTACTTCTAGGAGTCTGATTGACTTGAAAATTTGCACAGGGTTCAAGGGCCGATGACAATACTTACAATAATCTCATAACTTTTTGTAAAAGTCCTAACTAGGATCATCAGGATAAAAAAATATACGAGGGGCGGCTGATAAGTTCGCGGCCTAAGGTACTTAATGAAACATATATAAAGTTTTATATTTTTAAGACGCTTATATTAGCTTGACCTGTATAAATGTATGTAACGGAATCTTTTAACTTCATTTTCACCTACTTCTAAACATCTGATTAACTTGAAAATTTGCATTTGCATGACAATGCAATAATATGTAAAAATAATCCAACTAAAAAATTAAAAATAAATAATGTACTTTAAAAAACACGTTTTTGTGAAAATACGAACTAAAAAGTAAAAAATAAGAAGAAAATATATTTTACTGTAAAAAAATCGTGGGGTGCATGGTGTCAATAGTATCTTAAAAACCACCCCACACCTTTTTTACAGTAAAATACATTTTCTTCTTATTTTTTACTTTTTAGTTCGTATTTTCAAAAAGCTTGTTTTTTAGTTTTTTTTTTAATTTAAAAAGTCGGTGTGAGTTTTGTTCGTTCATATCTCTACTTTCTGCTGATATAAAAATATAATATACAATACTACAGTAAATGTTCTCAGAAAATACAAATAATGAAAACTCGAATCCGAATTTCTTTTGAATCATTATGTACAATTTTGAACTATTTATTAAAATGTATACTTAAATTACTCGAAAAACATAAGATTTTATGTTATATAGTTATATTGTATACTTGTGTTTCGTAATTTTTTTTCCTTTCATTTTTGTTTTATTATCTACCTTTTCCAATGGGTTTCATCTTACTATAAAAAAAAATCACTTTTTACCATTTTCAAAATTATCGACCCTGGTCTATTACACGTAAAAATATTAAATATACAAAGGAAACAGCAGGAGGTAGCATATTATCTAGCGTACTCTTTATAGGTTTCTTTTTTCGTTTAGGAGATCTTTTGGGATTTTGTGAATTCCTGAATCTGGACCTTGATCCAGGTGGGGGGCAGCTGCCCCCCCTGCCCCCCCTTGGTACGCCCATGCATATCGACATTGTCATTTGTTTGAAGGGCGGATTGACAGTCGACATTTGACGGCTTTCTACGCGACAATATTATTAATATTCTCCAATAGATGATAGTAAGAGTAATTTTGTATTTTATGGCATAAACATTAAATAAAACGACAATTTCTATCAAAAAAAAATCTGGATTATTTATCATCCCCGAAACCAGGGTACTACATTTCATCAAAATCTTTGGAGCTGTTTCAGAGATTCAAAAAATATATTTAGATATATACAAGAATTGCTCGTTTAAAGGTATTAGATTAGTTTGGATTTTAATAACGGAGGTTCTTTATTTTTCTCCTATGAGTGTGTAATAAAATAAGTATAGGTGTCATCCGTCTTGTACGTCCAAAAACAAAACAAAAAAACGATTTATCTTCAGCTTTTAAGCAGTAACACTTACATATTTATTGGCGGATCTCTAAAAGCATATAAAAATTATATAGAAATATGCACGTATTATACTAATATAATATAATAATATAATATAATGCGATAGTTTGCGAGGATGGGTGTATGTACCTATGTTTGTTTTTTTACGCAAGAACGGCTGATCGGATCTGGATGAAATTTGGCTGGAGACGGATTATAGTCTTGAATAGGACATAGGCATACTACTTACCTCTAAAAAAAGTACTGAAACCATGCTTGGGGTAGATAAACTCAAATGACCCGCGCAAAGCCGGTTCGGATAACTAGTTTAAGAGTTTAATTATAAATAAATTATGCGGTATATTCTGGGCGTGATATCCTATTAAAAAGGTGACGTCAATGATGATTTCGAACTATTAAGTTCATTAATACAGGGTGCATCCCCCGTGTGGTGAGTACCGTGGACTGTAACAATTATGTAAATGACTGGATGCAATATGGTCTGTGAATTGCAGTTATCGGGACATCGACACGCGACAGTTTATATTATCTGATGGTATTTACCGGCGCACGATTCAAATTGTGGGTTTTTAGTGAGGTCAATTTTATTTTTTACTTTTCTGTGCGTAAGTATGGAGAATGTAAACGTTGGAGACGCCTTTTTTAGGGCAAGATTATAAAATATTATGTCTAAAAAGAGAAATTTTGGAATATTAGTGATAATAGTTTAAAGTAAAAAATACTTAAAACTGACAAAAATGTTATTCATTTAGAATATGAAGGCCCGAAGGGATTACATGAAAATGTTTGTAAGTATAATAATTACCTATGTTCTTATCAATTATATTATACTCTCAATTCAATTTATAAATACAACTATGTAATAATTTAACATTTACATTAAAGCATCTTTATATACGTTGATACCATTTAAGTAAATAAAGACAATATACTTCAAGCTTCCATGCAGTAGGTACTGAGTGCTGAGGCCTAAATAAGCAATGGTCGAAAACTTAAACGCCGTGTTTGTACTTAAGGGAGAAAATAATACGGATAACCGCACCGGGACCTTGACAGTTCAAGAAGCATCGCCTAGTACAAGAAAGGGTCCTTGCTCCTGATTTACGGTCTCCCGAAACCGCAGGGATTCAATGTGCCTTTGTGTACTACATTTTTATTGAATAATAAAATTTCTCCACGAAATGGAACGACTTTATAGGTCATAATTCCCTTTTAACGCCCTCTTAACACGTCTAAGCTATTATGGGCAAAATAAAGGAGTTTTCTATGTTTGAGGTCTGGACTTAGGCGCTCTCAAAGGGTCCGCGGTGCAATTCTATTTCTGTTATGAACACGTGTTTAACCGAAGCATTCATTGTAACGAAGTATACCCGTTGCGCAATTGTAATTGTACCTAAATAATACATTGTAATTTATCTTCAGTTTCATATACCTACATACAGTAAACGCCTAATCATAAGGTACATCTAGTTGTATGGTAGTCCCTGTAGCTTCGGGATTAAGAATAGAGCTACGGTATCCCCTGCCTAATCGCAGGAGGCAACTAAAAGGGGGCCTGGGTTGTGGGCGGTGAAAGTGGGAGCTCGATCCGTCCAGCTAGCAGCTCCGGGAAGGATGGCGGTGTGTGAGTGACCGCATGCCGCCGTAAGCATCGGAAGATACAGGAGAGCACATCTGCTCTCCCGAAGACGGGCCCGTTCTGGAGCGTCGCGCGTGGAGAAGACCGGTGCGTTCCACTGGAGATCCTTGAGCCCTCCCCAGTGTCAGTGTCAGGCAGGCCACCGAGGGGGTTTTAGTGTGTTACAAATCCCACATAATCCGGTATCCTCTCCCAAGGTACCGGGTACATTTTGAAGGTTTCCCCTCTGATACAAAAAAGGTACATAAGTATATGGTAAAATCTTGTACGAGTACTTGCTCTATGAAATCAAGTGGAAAATTTTATCAATGAGTTTTTTAATAAGTTCAATTTCTAATGTAGGTCTTCTTTTAACATGATCTACTTGATATAAAACTATTTTAACAGCGTGACGACAATAACACAAAGGTAGAACATTTCGTGTCAGATAACATCGTTTCAGTAAAATGCGAACACGGAGATAATGACTCGATGAATAATAATGAGGTTTGTAAGTGTGAATCATCAAATATATTTAAATTGTTATCAATTAAAAGCAATATAATAGCGATTTGAGTCGGGTAGGTCCGGCCATATGTCGCGGGTGGCACACGAGTGCAATGTGGCCACAAAGTTAGCGTATTCCTAAAATTTTATTATGAGAGACAAGCTACTAAAACAGCAATTTTTTTTCTGTAGGTTGTTTTTGTCACAATAATTAAGTAGGTAGCGAAATAGTAATAACTTACTAATGTCACGTAATATAAAAAAATCGGTTAATGGAAGTATCCGATTTTTTGACATTCTATTTCATTAATTTAAAGCTTAATTTTATTTTACTAAACTCTCGGTTTTTTTGTTTAATTTTTTTTTGTTAATTTGGTCGATTAGAATAGGTCATATAATATTATATTTCATACCGATAGGTGATTAAGGTACGTTTTATTTTCTATATTAATTTTACGGTAAGGATCCCATGTGATGCGGTGATGATACATTTTTTTTTCAATTTGATTTTTAGTTCACGTATTGCATTCGTTATGATATTAAGTTATTATGTAGCGTTATAAACGATTCTCTTCTTTTCTCCAATATTTAAAATATTAGTACATAGGTACCTACGCTTTTAAATTGGCCTTAAAATTTGATTGCATTACTTTCCGCCAGTTTTATAGCTGCATAGTTCATGTAAATTTGTCGGGCTCAATTGAAGTTAATAGAGAGCAGGGAGGGTGAGGACGGCCAGCTGACGCGAGGTGTGAGGGAATTCGGCCCTCCCCACGCTCGGCGACGACGCACGATTGATTATCAAAAAAACCATGCTGATTGTTACTGAATTCGCTCTGAGTTTGTTTAGTAAGAAATGAAGAAAGCTCTTTAATTTGTTTATATTGGTTTTGAATTTATTTTATCTTCTCCCAATTCTTCCCAATTTTTGTGCAATCTAATACCTTTGTACATTTATTTTGACGGCCTTTTTTTCTATTGTGGCCCTTTTGGACGTTACACATTTTGTTGGGTTTATGCCAGCTGGAAAGAGTTGTCGGAAAAAGCGTTGAGAAGAATTAAGACTGATTCTATTCTAAACTTTTTTCTATTTTCGTCTCGTCTTCTACCACTTTACTTTGTGAAATATATGCTTCATCAAAGCATTTTTATAGAAATTTCGTACAAAGCGTGGTGTCGTGTCGAGTGTTTGCAATGAAGAGGGTAATGCTCATGAATGTAAAACAAATAGATAGGGCTTACCGACCCTCTGTTGACTGAGCGATCGTTCACAATTGCCAAGATACATACTAATTTATTGTGTAAGTACTTTGTTTTTAGGTACCTACTATTAGTTCTTTTAATAAATATTTAAGTTTTAAAAATATAGAATTGGTGGATATGACTAATATACTGTTTTAAGTCTAGTTTTCGATGTTATTTCGTATGAAATAAATTACCAAATGCTTTGATAACAATTTTAAGAGCATTACAGAATTTTTAACGTTTCGCACTCATAGCCCCACAGTAAGGTAGGTATACCCCGTGTCGTGGGTGCCATGGACACATACAAAGACAGAAACACAAACACCCAGACCGAGAACAGAAATTTTAAACTCATCATTCAAATTTCTGCTTCGCCGGGAATCGAACCCGGGTCCCTCTGAGCGGCAGTCCGGCATGGTAACCATTGCGCAACACGGGTCGTCAAAATTCTTGAATGGGTATAAGTAGGTACCACCGTTTATCCGTTACTGCAAAGCAATTCTTCCGTATTTCATAGGTGCGGTGGATTCCGACTATTTCCGACGTAATACGACTGTAGTCGTAAGCTTCCATAAAGTTGTATGTGAGTGGATGATATTTATATTGGCGTGGCCTGAATACTTTACTTATACATATTTAATAAATAATACTTTATTTCTGACTAAGTCTATATGTCGCAGTCGGATCATATAATCCGCCGTATAACATTCCGGCTAGCTATTTCCTAAAACAGGGACGTATTGTAATGCGGAGCACTCTCGTTCAGCCGGATTGCAATTCAGCTAAATTAGCGAACGTTGTATTGTATGAGCTCTTCGCGTTCGTCAAAGCGGCGTAATATCGTGCCGCCCAATTGCCTATATGTTACAGCCAAAGTAATAAATCCGAATATTATATATTATTATTTATAAGTGATAATTAACAATGAATTAATCACATTAACTAGCAATTTTATATAATATCTTAGAAGGCTTGGATAATGTTATAAAACAAGTGGCTGTGACATCTCCGGCGTTGCGGGAAGACCACTCCCTCCGCCCCAGCGTAAGAAAGCGCGGCACCTGCGCTCGCCTTCGCAGCTTCGGCTTTTTGCATGGTCGCCTTCGGCGACCTGCCTCACCCGCTACGGCTCTCTTAATGCCTGCGCTTTCCTACGGCGGGCGGGAAGTGGTCTCCCTCCGCGCCTCCGGCTTTTTATATACACTCTAGGGGTAGTACAGACAAGACCACGTGGATAGTGGGGTGCTCTGATTCGGTTTGGGTATTTTTCGAATATAAATAATTAAAGTGAAAATGTGTTTCAGGGTGGCTACGAGGTTTCATTACAATGAGGCTAAACGTGAGCCGCCATATTGTAGAACGTATCGCAATAACAATCAGGCTAATCGTGGACCCGCCTCAATACATAACGGCCCTGTTTTAGGAACCGGCTAGCTGTAATGTTATACGGCGGATTATACGATCCGACTGCGACATATACATTGTTAGTGTATTAACAATATGGGTACTACAGCTTAATATTCCATGATAGCAGGTATTGTAAATTTACATATTATATAAGGATTTATTTATTACGCAAAAATGTGCAACAAAATAAAACAGATATTGGGTACTACAGAGTGCACCAATCTTCAGTAAGTACAGTTTATATCAATATAAATATAACATAGTTGGCAGTTCATTATACTGAGTGATATGAAGCGCACAAAAGTCCAGGTGCACAGTAAGTGGAACTGATTATATCTACTCGTTGTCTATACTTTGCTTGTAAGAGCAAATACCTGTTTTGTTTTTACATCTGATAGAGATTGAGTTACTCGTATTTAATGAATCACACGCACTGTATATCATGGGTTATAATATCAGACCCGGTAATAGAAAATGTTGAAAAATATTCACTCACCATTTTGTTTTTCTCTTCAACTTAGGTACTTTTAAAAAGTTTTTCCGCTTGTAATTTTTCTTCTATAGTAGTATGAAAACTTCATTTGATTAAAATTCCCCTTAAAATGCGTTAGCAGCCTAGTAGAGGGTGCCTTAAGAAGCTTTTCATTTCAATTATATATTTTTTTCAATTTAATTAATTCATGTTCTTATTAGATGGACTATAAAATATATTTAAAATAAGAATTAAATTTTTTTTCTTTAAACAAATAGGTGTATATTTTACGCCAGTGTTAAGTAGACTTTTTCAAAAAAGGAATAGAATATGCACTGGCAGTGTAGTGCTAATAGTGCTATTATTTCATATATATCGGAATAGGTATATTGATTTAAGGTCATTAATATTGATCTCAAAAGATATGTTAATATGGATGCGACTTCGGAAATACGGAAAAGTTAAAAGGTGAATAGATCCAGAGAAATCGTAAGTTGAAATTTTTTCGGGCAAATATTTATATGATTATATATTATAATAATGCAGGTTGGTCTCAGGAGACAAACGAAGGTGAAGATGACGACGATAAAAATTAAGCAATTTTACTTGGTTGTATTTTTGTATTTAGATATTGATATGTGTTTTATTTACTGTTGTTTGTATTTGTGGATAGTTGTTGTATTGGATTATTGATTTACCTATAAATAAACGATTTCCAGTGTTTCATTATTTCTTTTCCAGTAGCGCTTTGAGAATAAAAAAGTGTTATATAGAAAATATTTTATTAGTTAATATTGATGATTGGTATAAAACTTTCCACAGAATATCATAGTTTTTAAATTATAAGTATTAAAATAATAAGATAACTTATTGTATTACAACCTATAAGGTAAAAAAAACTTTTTTTCTCTATTACTATTATTATTAATATAAGTACCACAATCTAAATTTTGTGTAAAACAATTTTAACAACATATTTAACTAGTTTTCGGAAATTCCGTAAATCCAGAATTGGTTGTTGGGAAAAGGGGTTATCCATATGCTAGTATGTCGAAATTGCGTAAAATCCATATAGGTAGGTACCTAAGATCTCTAGCTACTATTATATCATGAGTTTTCCAATAGTTCGTAGGAATCAATTTCTTTTAGGTAATATTAAAATTATATAATACCTATTATATATATATTATATAATATAATATTAAAAGAAGTCCTAAGTATAATAAATTGCAGATGATTAGAGCTTAACACCAAGAGCCATTATAAGAATTTTGTAATCGGAACTAATCCCTTTTGAATAAAAAAATAAAATCAATTTTTCCTGTGTTTTTATCAAAAATATTTGTAAAACTTTGTAAACCAATTATTAATGTTAAGATTTAAATCGCATCGTCTTTGACCTAAAATAAACTACCCATTATAAATTGATTGATTTTATGTTATCTTAAAGAACATTCAGACTGGCAGCTGTTCTGGTACATACAGATACAGATCTTGTTGCTTGGTGGATACAGCACGCGCTAGATAACGACCCCGATATCTTGATTTTGGTGAGTAGTGGGGCTAGCTAGGTACATGGGTCCGTGATTATTTTTGCCGTTTTTTAAACGAATAATGCATTTTGACTTTCTACTCTCTACTCTCTACTTTTTTCGAAGAAATTATTATCGAAGCGTAAAAGTTTATTTAAGTTTTTTCTGTTATGATAATACACAATTCAATTTATCCTCACTTATGAACTGCAACTGCACAGTTCTATAATTAGTTTATATGTGTAATACTTAGAGCAACGACGGTATAGACACCCGAGTCTGACTGACGTTAGATGGCAGCCTTCGTAGTTCTATGGTATAATGAGATATTAAAACCTTAGAGCATCAAGATATTGACAGGTATGACACTGGGGTGAGTCAGTACCTTTGATGCTCTAAGATTAAAACACATCGAATGTCCCCATAAATTTATTAGAAAGATGTAAGCATTGGTAAAATTTGATTTTACCGATCATAATATTGTAAAAATTATATCTGCACAAATTTCGACTAAATTTTATCAATAAAAAACTACATATATGTACATATACTTTGATAACGCAACTGCATCTAATACCTTTAAACGAGCAATTCTTATACTTTGAATTACGTAAACGCCTTCAATGGTTTTTATTAAATTAAATTTAGTAAATACACATTTTAGGTTCAGGCGTACTTTTGATGTTTTGTCTAAAGTTTAAAATTTAGTGATAGCAGACTACTAATACTAGAGTATTCAAAAGTTGAAAGAAAAGGAATAAGAATGACAAGGAGAGTAAGAAAGTCAAGGTAAAGGAGACTGAATGATTAAGATAATAGAAAGCATAGAAGATACCAAGGAAAGGAATAGGTAAAATACTGAATTTACTATGTAGTATCTTGTGTCAAGTATAATTCATTTTCTTGTTTCTTAAAAGAATCCAGTGACTCGTTATTACTGCTAATTTTATTTATGCTGTAACATCTGAAATACATTTCTTTAATTTGGATAATTTCATCGAATACCTATATGAAATTTTGTGTTACCGCGGTCAGAGAAAAAAAAACCTGTTCCAAATTTAAATTCGAATGTAACGAGTCCAAGTTGGCGCTAAATTATTGAAAGTTTTTTTAAACGAAATTACACTGCAAAACTGATGAATGTTGGCACTAGTTAGAGAAGAAGCTTAAAATGTAAGTAAAACATACAGTTTTTTATATTTCAGTAAAAATCTTTACGGATTTCGTCTCCTTTTCGTTGGTTTTTTAATTTGGTAGTAGATTCGATTGGGTAGGTAATTTAAGAATTGCATAACGGCTAAATTATATGGCTATCAATTTATGACTCAGTTTGACGGCATTTTTAATTTTCTTGTCTAGTTATACTCGTAAAGGAAAATATTTATATTCGATTCCTAGATTTAGTTATATAGCAGCTGCCTGCGGGGCCAGCTGGTGCTTCTAACGCCGCTCACGCACTATCTCACATAAATGTTTACAACCTACTAACTGCTGTAAGTGCTGTGGCACATAGGTACATACCTATATAATAATTTATGAAAATGAACTGTATTCTGTATTTCAATATATTTTATAAATTTTTATCTTATCAGGAATACGAATTTTTCATTTGTTAAGTTCTCTACAACGCTACGTACAAAGTACATATTATTATTGTGTTATTTTGAGGTTAATCGCTATCTTTCCCACCATTAAAAGTCACGAGCTTATTCAATCAATTTTATTAAAAGGACCAATTTAACACTAATGTTATTATTTTAATTGTGTAAGATAAACGAACTTATTGTATTGTTTTTTACGCAGATGAATCACAAAACGTTTATAATTGCGCGCAATCTCTTTCATAGTATGAGAACGTTCCTATTAATTATCCCCTAAACGATCAACGCACTTCGTCGACATTAAGTTTGTATTAAACAAAAGGGTTGAATGCGCTCAAGTGCCTTTGTTTTTCGGCTATAAATCTAATGGATTGCATAATTATAAGGTTTAATATGTGACAGTCGCTTTGTAACATGTAAATTTATCCGGGACCATATTGCAGGGTGGAGTGGGGTGGGAAATGCCGCGCGATGTTGGGTCGCGACGGGACGCCACTTCACTGCCGAGGTCTTTAGAGTCACACTGTTATTAATTCTGGTTTGGACTTCTAACTTGTTGATGACTGTTTTATTTTCTTGTTTAATTATTATCGAACTTTTCACTATTTTGAGTAGTTGAAGAAATGCAAAGGAAAATAGACTGTACATAATTCTATCAGTGAGTAAGTATAAGATAATCGTACATGCAAGCTTAATTTAAAAATCAACAAACTTTAATGCTTCAGCGCGTTTATGTCGTTTGTATGACGGTTATAAAATTGACATCAGTATTCGAATATTTTCGCAAGTAACGTTTGATATAGGTATGAATATGATATAGATTTTTGAGATTTAAAACTACTGGTTGGTATGACGAAACAACATTAGGCACTTTTCATTAATTGTGCATTTTTTAAGTTATGCAATGTATTACTAAACCATCAAAACCTGGTAGCAGCGATCATTTACACAAGAAACAATGATTAAACAAATGAGCCATTGCCCCCATCATGGGCCACTTGAGCGGCAAACAGTGGTATTAGTCTTTCTTGCCATTATGTTACCCACAAAGCGAAGTGCCCTCCACGTGAGAAACTGTAGCGATTCTGCGAGACCGCGAGAATGTGGGCCATTCAAGCATGCTTCAAGTTGAATTGTAAGTTTTCTCAGAATTTCGCTGCTTAGTACGATACGTATTGTTAATGTAATGTAGAGTTAAAAATATAACTTTTATTTGGGATTTTTTTCTGTAACTATGTGACGATATCGATATTACTTAATTTTATTTATAAGTAGTGTTATATCTGGATGTGCGAAAAGGAATGTTCAATATACGTGATGAATGTCCTAACATTGCTTTTTTTAACAATTTACCGATTATATTAGAGGAAATTATTACACATATCGCATGTTTGAGTATCATTGAGTCATAATTGAATTTCGCATATTCAAATATGTTTAGAATAACAATTCTCCATTACATTTAAAAAATATATATTAATAAAATTGACAAAATTAATACATATCAAGAAGATAGCCGTTAACCAAATAATATGCACGCTACTGAGCGTCTGTGCCGCAGGCATGTACATGTATTCCCGTATTAATTTTAATAGTTATTTTTATTTTATAATATATTTACTCTACTATATAAATTGTCTTTATTAGCTCACTTTTTGGTTTTGCAAAAGTAAGGTCATTACAATAATAGTAGCTTGAATAATTTGGAGTCTATAGAAGAGCTGCAATTGTTTACAAGAGTAAGCAGTTTGTAAAAATTCGTGAACCAGCAATCGGAATTCAATAACAAAGTATCAAAAAAATAACGTTTGAGCAGTCAATTAGGCGGCAACGTATCGTCCATCGAGATAGCGCGATGGTGGCCCATTGTGGCGCGGCGCCCCGCGGCTCGACGCCGGCACTCGCGCGCACACAATGTGACCAGTGTTTTATTTCTATTTAATAAATGCTACTTTTACTTCTGCACCACTGACCGCTCGAGAGGCGGATTTTGTGGGAATTTGCTTAATACACATTCAAACAATACTACCGATCGCGGTATCGTAGGCCAAATAATTCTAATAAATCATTTTCTGAATACACCACCATGTAATCGTTATAATAGCAAAGTATTTTCGATATCTTAACGCTCAAGCACCGATCTGATCGTAAACAAGAAAAAGGAAACGCAGCGTTATCGCGATGACTTTAATTGTAGAGATCGCGGCAAAAAATAACGGCGCACTACCGGGAGCCATCCCGCGGTGACCTCCCAACTGCCAACCGTATTGTTCGATTGTTGCCTCACACCGTCGTCAAAGAGTTTCAGCTCACCAGATCTACGAACAGATAAAATAATTCTCACCTTCCCGTGGCCGCAGTATCGCGAAAGGGTTCGCCGAATAATTGCAACAATCAATTTGAAGGAGCCATCGAGCAATTTGTATGGTATTTGTGCGGGCTGTCACCCGCTGATGCTATCGAGGCGTTCCGGGGTGCCTCGCGGACGGCAATGGGAACTGTTTTTAAAAGTTACTTTCTCACACCTCAAGTGTTAATTTGCGTAATACAAGGTGCATTTTATAGGAGTACCTAGGGAAATATGTTAGAGCTCCTCAGTTAAAAGAAGTTACAATTGAAGAAAAAACAGCTCCATTGTTATTTCATTCAATTTATTTATGCCAAAATATTTGTGGTTTTACGAAGAATCCTGAAGTCAAACTATATTTCAAATCGGACTCCATAATAAGACATAAACATCGCCTCGTTGCAATATGTCACGAATAACAAAGCGCTGCGGTAACGGTCCGCATCATTTGTCTGCCGTAACCCGGTAATTTATGATCTCCTGCCGAAGAAGGAGAACAAAAACGGGGCTGCTGTTAAATATTTGTCTGAGACAAGAGGGAGCGATAATTCGAGGCTATTATGACGTCACTTCACGCCTTTTGTGAGGTCGTCACGCCGTGTCATCTGCTCCTCGAGACGCCTGCGTGGACTATCTCCCGATTATATCTATTGTGTCATTTTTTCAGTGAGCGCGAGTCGGATGCGCCACCGACGATGAATTCGTCCCATTCGCTTCTTCGCTCGACTTCGTAAAAACGTTCGAGGATCCGACCTTTTGTCTCCTGGCCCTTTACGAGCTCCGTTTTGTGACGGTGTTATTGTTTGCGGTTGATAAACATCTCGCCACTAGGTAGGTAGGGATCATCACTACTTTTGCCAGTGGTTTATTTTAATGGAGATCCATCGGATTTGTTTGTCAATTATAGTCGCTTTGAGGTCTGTTTAAGACATCAACCAGTTTTTTCAGAATGGAACTAATGAACAATGATCTATTGATGCTGCGTATAGACGTGAATGCAAATCCGGTATCTGGTTTTAAACAGGATCAAAAGCTTGCAGCAGCAATTAACAAACTTTGCAATGGTGTGCATGAAGAAAGTATAAAAAATCTTTTGCTGCCTGGACGAAAGCTAGAATTTTGTGAAGTACAGCAACTTCTAAAAGAAACGTCTGCACAAAAAGGTTGCTATAATTTTGGCTTAGATATACATATTATATGGACTCAATTTTATTACGTTATGTAATTAATAATTTTAACGCTAAACAGATGTTTCAAGCGAATCGAAGTTACTGCTCAAAGTAGTGAATGATGAAAGAAAGACAATAATGAAAAAGATAGAAGATACTTTAGAACAGATTAACATAAGTGCGGGAAAAAACGATTCTCCTAAGTTAGTTTTACGAAATCAAAGGCTTTGGAGTAACTGCATTTATGATTTGGATAGGTAGATATTAATTAATAATTACCTTAACTTTTTTTTAAATCGATTACCTAATGTTATGTTTCACTGGAATTATCGTTTTTCAGAGTAACATTGAAAGCTTTTAATGATGCGAAAAAAACTACTGTAGTGTACTCGGACTCTGAAGATAAAACTAGATTTAATGCCATTGTTTTCGTATTAAGTAAGATTCACGAGCTATTGACTAAAAATCTAACTGTAACTAGAAGGTAAGTACGAATTTAAATAACGTTTGATACTCATAGCTCCACACTAGGGTTTTTTCCTGTGTCGTGGGTCCCATACAAAAACAGCGATGTAAACATCTAGGATGAGAACAGTAAACTCATAGTGGCAAGGAACTCTAACTTAAGGACAAGTCTCTGACGCAGGTTCTCAAGTTCCAACAGCAGCGTATACTTACAACGGATCTCTCTCTCGGAGCTTCGTGCATGTAGCTGCGCACAACCCAAAAAAAGTTCGAAACTAATCAAAACAATTTTCCGTAAAACAGCAATACATTTGCAACTACATACTAAATAACTAGAGGGACAAAGATCCATTGTGACAACTGTAAAAAAGTATAAAAACATCGCATCATATAGAAACCCGTGTTTGACCAGCGTCATAAAAGCTTCCGAGAGCAGACCTGAACTGAGCTGGGCTAAGGGTCATTAAAAAAGAGTTGAAAAAATATATCTACATCTCTTATACTACGTGACGTAAAAAATTAACCTAATAACCTTTCGCTTTATCAATCTGCAATGACTTTCCTCAGAGAATTATTTTACCAAAATGTGTCAAGATTCCGTAATCAGAGCAATTTAGATATTGCCGTGCGTGACGTATGTTGCCTCTTGGAGACGCCACCCTGGAATTTAGGGGTCGTTGCTACTGCTAAAGGATTAGTAGCAGGCCCTCTCCTAATGATATGTAGAGATCGGAGTTCAATTGATTGTATGTCGTCTGGTGGTAAGTGTCCTCTTTAGGTATAGGTAACAAGTATAATGCTTGCATCTAACTAATGCGCCAAACTTGTTAGATACTTACTAGCTTAGGTACTTACATAGCTTACTTACATACTTAATACAAATTTTAAATCCAGTGCCTAAATATAAAGTTTAATTTTTTTTACAATACAAACAAACATTTTGCTTCCTTTTTTCAACCCCTTTAAACCTAATTATTTTTGTTTACGCCGCGATTATAACTATCCTATGTCCTTTCACTAGGTCCAATATATCTGTGTATCAAATTAATTTAAAATTAGTTTAGTAGTTTTTATGTGAAAACGCAAAGAACACACACACACACACACACATACAGTTTTACTTGTAACATTAAGGGCCTCGTTCACCATCTCCAAGTAAAGTGTTGATTAGTTACGTCTCAAGCAAAGTTAATTGGCAAGTAAACGCTATGAGTACGGGTCAGTTTATCATATGATTAGTGCTACTCGAACATCGTGAAATTGAAGTTGAATTTACGGGTGACTTTAACCGATAATTAGCGTACTTTTCACTTTACTTGAAAGTGGTGAAAGAGGCCCTAAGTGTGGAAAAAAATAGCACAAATAATAGCAGAAGAAGTAGTTACAGTAGCAAGACTAGTAAAATTGGCACAGTATGTTGTTAACTTTTTGACTTAACAACAATTCTAATTCATTAGATTTTTGCTCTTCTTTTAAAGGTACCTTATTGCCACAAGATATCAATGGGATTCAGGAATTTAAATCATCAGCGAAGTATATTATAGTGGTTGAAAAAGACGCAATTTTCCAAAAGTTGCTCGATGAAGGAGCTTTGATAAGATTGGGTCCTGTAATTCTATTGACAGTAAGTTATTGTATTCAATACTAGCGGCCGCTCGCGACTTCGTCCACGTGGACTATAGTTTTAGAATTTCTCTAGAATAAAAGTAATCTAAGTTACTCCTTATTACATCAGCTACCTGCCAGTTAAAGTCCCGTCAAAATTGGTCTAGCCGTTTTAGAGATTAGCCGGAACAAACAGACAGACAAAAAATGTAAAAAATGTTATTTAGGTATATGTACCGTATATACATAGATTCATGTGCATGTAGTAAAAAGCGGTTATTTTAATATTTCAAACAGACACTCCAATTTTATTTATTTGTATGTATAGATTTAAGATACTTCTAGTCATTGTCATGTACAATTTTTAAAGAACAACATTTTCATTAAAGGGAAAGGGATATCCGGACGTGTGCACACGACAACTTTTATGCCGACTTGTAAAGGAGTTAAAAGTAAAAGCATTAGCGCTGGTGGACCATGACCCTCACGGCTACGAAATATTCCTTACTTACAAGTATGGTTCTTTGGTAAGTATCAAATCAAAAGCGAAAAACGTCGCAAAAAGATGGGTGTAATAAGTATGTATTTGTGAAAATAGAAAATGTTAATTCATATGACAATAAAAAAACCCAACGCTAAAAATGCAATAAAACATATGAAAAAGTCAAAACGAATACCTATTGTTGAGTCATCGATCGAATAACACCCAGTATATTTTAATTAGGTATAGAAATATGTACTTATATCGTTTGGTCGTTAAAACTTTGCCATAATGTCGCGGCAGAAGGGTACCGCTTAACTAAATCAGAGGCCTTAGTGTAAGTTAGCACACGCGAAAACGCTACTACCGCGTTTGCGTTAAGAATTTAATTATCGACCTTCTTCTTTTCGGGTTAAGATCTATCTGTCCAATTTTAACTCGGACGTGGTAGTAACGTTTGCGCGTTTACAAACTTACACTAAGGCCTTAGATCCAATATTCGACTGACTATCTATTACCTAATTTACTATTTCCGCCTAACTTTTTTTGATAAGATCAAATGTCAACTCATACGAAATAATTGTATTCTTTATTTTTATTTTCTATTTTCACAAACACTCCAAAACTTTAATATCAATTGCAGGCTCAGTCCCATCTCTCCTCCACACTAGCCTGTAGTTCTTTGTTGCTGCTAGGAATTCGCCACAATGACGTAATGACCCTGGTGCCGAACGAAGCTCGCTTGCCTCTCAGTAGTCTCGACAAACGCAAGTTGGCCTCGCTCCTGAGGAGACCATACTTGGATACTCCGATAGGTAATTTACTCAAAAGGAATATCCCATCTTTCTTCTTGCACTCACAACACTGTGACAACAGTGATGTCATGGTCCTAGTGCCGGACGAAGCTCGCTTGCCTCTCAGTACCCTCGTCATACGCGAGCTAGCTGCTCTCCTTAGGTGTATCCAAGTATGGCCTATACTTGGATACAACGATAATCATACTTATGCTTATGCTGGGCAGTCGCTACAGTGACGTCATAACATTGGTGCCGACTGCCGAACGAAGCTTGCCTGTACATCACCAGCCTCGTCAAAGGCAAGGTAGAGGTAGCCGTGCTTTTGAGGAGACCATACTTGGGATACATTATATAGGTAACCCTAGTCACTACGTACATTTGCAGTTGCACCGCTAAACACTCGCTAAAAATTCATGTAAGGGCCTCGTTCACGATCTCCAAGTAAAGTGTTGATTAGTTACGTCCCAAGTAAAGTAAATTGGCAAGTAAAAGCTATGAGTGCAGGTCAGATTATTATATGATTAGTGATCGAACATCGCGAAATTGAAATTGAAGTTACGGGTGACTTTAACGGACAATTAGCGTACTTGTTACTTTACTTGAAGGTGGTGAAAGAGGCCCTTAGTCGCACGTAACTGTGGGGATTCGTAATGTTGCAGTTTACCTATATAATATGTGTGTCCATTGTCCAAGACGCAGGGAATTTTACTGTAGGGCTATGAAAGCGAAACGTTGTATTATATTTTGATTGTACTTATAAAAAAATCACCTAACTTAATTTTATTAAATCTGCAGGTTCTCGTATTAAAGGAGAGCTACAAGCGATGCTCGGAAGTGGAATCAAGGCTGAAATCGAGGCCGTAGCACCTACTACGGCGGCTCTATGCGACTCTTACATCCCGTCCAAAATCATACACGGCGACTTTCTGGGATAATCTATAATTGTTTTCGTGTCACTTATGACCTTATGAGTTATGAGAAGCGAGTTTTGGCTTTTGTGTTTCCTAAACACTAGATACCTACCTGCTATAGTTACTATGATTAGTCAATGAAATAAATCAATACTTACTTATTTGTTTTTATTTACTTACCTTTAATTACATACGATGATTAAGTATTAAGTAATCTAAGATAGTTTAGGAAAAAAAATTTGGCAGTTTTTCATTTTGTATTGAAATATAAATACTTAAATAAAAATGTAGCCCGACTGCGGATTGGCTACTAGCCCGCAATCCATATTAGAACCCAACCCCATATATTTAATGGAGTAAGCTCCAGACCTCTCCAATAACTTGGAGAGACCAGTGCCCAGCAGTGGTAGGTACGTAAAAACGGTACTTAACAATCTGATTGATTGGCTGCAAGTTTTAGTATTTAATGACCATTTATTTAATGACCATTTTTTATTTAATGAACATAATTAACGACAGACGACCCGCGTGGCGTAATGGTTATTATGCCGGACTGCCAATCGAAGGGTTCCGGGTTCGATTCCCGGCGAAGCAGAAATTTGAATGTTGAGTTTAAATTTCTGTTCTCGGTCTGGGTGTTTGTGTTTCTGTCTCTGTGTGTGTCCATGGTACACACGACACAGGGTATATCTACCCTACTGTGGTGCTATGAGTGTGAAACGTTATTTATTTATTTGTACTTAAAGCTTTTTTTAGTTTGGTGTCTTTATTTTATTTTTGAAATGAAATTGCCGTAATAAATAAAACATACTCTTCTTAACTTGGCTTGTGGAAACTATCTTCGAAAACAATCAGACAGACGTAATGTAGAGTCGTTTTACAAGGTACCATGTAGCGACATCTAGTAGGTACTTATTGAAAATTAATAGATACACTAGCGCCACCAAGTGTGAATATTTAGGATACAGACTTTATGTTGCTCGGAGCGACAGATAGATGGTACGCATTCATTTTAGTTCACCCTACACTTAACTTTACTTTAAGTAGGTAGGTGGCGCCATACAAAAGGAACGTATCAGTCCATAGAGGTAGGAATAAAACAGTCATAGGTATTATTCACAGGTACCGATTGAAAATTTTGAATATTTATTTTATTTTTATTTTATTTTATTTTATTAGGAAAACATACAGTGTTTTAATAAAGGTAAACAACAAATTGTACACTATTGTGTTGGTTACAAGCTTAGAGCATCAAGGTATGACAGGTATGACACCCGTGAAGGGTGAGCTTAGAGCACTTAGACTTAGAATAATGTACTTACTTAATGTTAGAGCATCAAGGTATGACATGTATGTCACCCGTCAGAGAGACGCTTCGGTGAGTCAGTAACTTTGATTATCTAAGCTAAGGCTACAAGACAAGTGATAGGTACCACATATCACATATTCACATAGAATACGGAAATGCGATCAATCCTTCCAATAATGATACCAGGCTCGCGACATTGGCATGTCGTTTATTGTGTCGTTAGCATGAAATAAAATAAAAATAAATAATTGAAACAAATCTATCCGGCGATTTTGATAGATGGTACTCAATTTGGTAAAAATGTCAGTTAACTATCAATATATTTGATTTTATTGCTTTTTGGTTATGTTGAATTTGTTTACATTTCAGACCCAGCATTAAATTGCCCAGTCAATCTCACTAGGTATGGAAAACGATGAAGCGGCTAGCGAAAAAAAATCTCTAAATAAAGCGAAGTCATGCATTAGTGGACATTCGTTGAAATTCAAAAGTGAAGAAAGTTATCCCGCGAAACGTAAATCTTTTAGTATAAACGAAGCAGTGCGGTCGGTAGATATGGCATTAGGGCGCTTAAAGAAGAGTAAATTAGTAGAAGAATACTCGCCGAATACTGCGCACACGAGTCCCGTAAGACACAACTTTGCATCAGCACACATGTTTATAGACAGCTTGACAGAACCCAACTGCAATCGCGGAGTAGACAGCACCTCCACGATGTCAATGAACTTCTCTCACTATGAGCTGATGCGGAACTTGTCGCGCTCAAATTGTAACTTAGAGGGAGCCTTTAGCAGTACCACCTGTAACGCCTACAGTCCGTCTGATGTGATGTCGAAAAATGAACATTTGGAACGATACTTCCGAAGTGCTGAAAGGTGGACTAAAGAGTGTGCAAGCCACGAACCTAGCACAAGCACGACCAAATTGGAATTATCGGATAATTAGTCTTATAGCAGCCAATATCTGCCAGCTTAACATACTACTTTAAATAAAACACTTGAATGAACGATTATGAAAATTTTATTTATTAAAAGAAACTTTACAATAATAACAGAATAATCTCAGAATTTACAAATAAAACGTACCCATCTATACAACACTGTAACTCTTAAACGAGACGATAAGATTTATAACACTGATTTAACAATAACATAGAATATATTGTAATGTTTTCTAGAGCCACCAAAGGTACGTTATTGAATACAATAATTTAAAGTTTTTTTTACAATGTGTTCGTAGGTGCTTCTTATTACTATTGGGGTTAAAATGGGGTATATATGAGGGTATATTTGAATATTTTTTGTTTGCTCGGCATCCACGATAGAGCAAAATCAATAATCTTAATGCAGTTTTTTTACCGAATAACAATATCTGTGTAGGGTATCACGCTAGATCCAGTGTTATCACACCTAATAATCTCAATAGCCCTGAAGTTTACGCCATCACGCTTCGCTAATGGCGGTTGTTTAGGCGATCGGTTGTAGGATGTTTCCAAACCACCCATAAGACCTCTGACAAGATTTAACGACTCCTATCTGTCGATAACAACCAGCAACAAATGTCATTTCAGTTAGTTGCTGCGAAAATAACAGAAATATGTGTCGCTACCATCGTAGTAAACCTAGTAAGTGCACGAGAGTCATGGCTCTTGGTTACTCAAGGATAACACAGGCTTTTCAGAGGCCCTCATCAAGCATTGAGGAAAATTAACTATCGTGTTGTTGCGCGCACAAATTCTACATAACCCAATAATTTGATTTCCCCATAGATTAAAAAAACTTTGCTCTACCTTATGAGTACCCTAGCTTATGAGATTAAAGATTTTACTGTACCGTAGACGTTATACGTTAAGAGCATATTGGAATTTTATTATTGTGTTCAACATCGCACTGCCACCAATCTAATCGCTAAGGAGCAATCCGCGGCACTCTAAAGTTACGAAGGCGGACACTACTCTGCACCCCGACTGTACTCGACATTGTTTAGTACTAAAATTCCGCTGAGTTAGAATCTTTCTGGAAATAAACAATACGGTGACTAAAACTATCTGTGAAGTTTTTAATGCCTGTAAGTGAATAAATAACGAAGAATATTACTAAGGAAAAATAAAAGTTGTGTATTGTGATATCCCGAAGCAAAATACATACTTAATTAGATTTGAAAGTAACCACGCCTTGTAGTTCGGAAATATAATTATCACGTTTGTCCTAGAATCCTTAAACAAATCATCGAGTACAGTCTAGTCTTACTTGCAGGGGTTACTAATACACAGCGATTCACATCTAAACCACATCCATTGAATCCGAGGAAAACTAGGACAAGGTCTAAACTAAGTTCAAGAGATTTATTCCAAGAGGTAACAAAATAATTTGTCGTAGCTGATCAGAGTTGGAATGGGGAAATAATTGACATAGTCATCACATAGTTCCTATCTTCCTGCCCAAGATAAATGTCATGGTATGGAAGCTTTCGCTACACTGGAAGACTAAAGGATAATCCTTTGGAAAGGAAGTTGTAAAGGGAGAAGCGTGCAAACAATCGGATAGGTCAAATTTCGTGCTAAGATTTAGTAACAACCATTCATATTATAATATTGTTTCTATATCTACACGACTTAATTGGTGTTCTCTGCAATTAACCTCTCATTGATTGAATATATCTCGAGATTAAATGAATTAAATATCCTTAACAATAAATTTTATAGCAGCCTTCGCCTAGCAAAGGTGCTTTATGCCCTTACTTAAACGTTTAAGCGGTTCTAAACGGAGTATAATTTTACTCAAATGTATTCTTTCAGTACGCTTTTTTAAACACATTTTCCAATTTTTTGGTTGATGGATTAAGAAAGTATTTATAAAATGTATTTTTGTAAATTTACCAAAATTGATCTCTGACTAAGGGCCTCGTTCACCATCTCCAAGTAAAGTGTTGATTAGTTACGTCCTAAGTAAAATTAAGTGGCAAGTAAAAGCTATGAGTACGGGTCAGTTTATCATATGACTAGTTCTACTTGAACATCGTGAAATTGAAATAAAAGTTACGTAACCGACTATTTGCGTACTTGTCACTTTACTTGTAGGTGGTGAAAGAGGCCCTAAGAAGTATAACCGGAGTAGCTGGAGATTAAAATATCAACATTTTCAAATGCTACGTTTAGAACCACTATTACGAGTTCATGTTATAATACTTTACAATCAGGGCGTATCTTCACTAGCAAGTCATATGTATTTTGTATAACTAGAGAACATTTTCTAATGAAATCAATAAATACATATAACATGATGTAAAGTTTAAAGCACCCGGTTTTCGAACTCTCTCGTTTTATAATTATGTACTATAAATTCTCAAATGAAGCGTGATGAGCACGTGGCCGTATCATACATAATATTGTCTGTCTGTTTCCCGTAAATAATTTTAGGTAATAAAGCAATATTGTTAATATTTTATTCATGGAAGATTTCCAAAATACCTTAAATAATTACCTTATAGAATTAATTTTAATAATTACAACGAATTCGATTTGACTAGGCCCTACGTAATATCAAGATGGAGGTATTATATTATCGATAAAATTTTATACAATATTTTTAAAATTATGCAATAGAAGAATCACAGCATCCTTAAGACCATAACGGCAATTGAAATCAATCTCATCGACGTATCGTAGCTATTTTAATTGTAAAATTTAGACCAAATTGGCAGTCTTCACAAACATGGAATGTACGATATGCGTCTATGCAGGTATCCGATAACACTTAACAAATATCGGCAGACGTTTATCTCTATACAACAACAACGAATTACCTAGATTGTCTTAGAAATTAACAACAATCGTGTTATTCGCACACATTTCCTAAGAAGCACCGCCTCGTGGCCATGCTGTACACGTTTAATCCTAATAATGATAAATCTTCTAGCCCCTCCCACCAGCTGCGATTATTACAGTCGATAATATCAGTTGCAATATGGCCATATTTGTTACTGGAAGTGAGTTATGTTTTATAATAACAACGCGACAAAAGTAGAACCTAGCGTCCGCCGTAATATTAGTTTCAGGACGCATGCAAGCGAATATATCGCTGAGATGAGACAGTAAGTATGTAAAACACTAATAACAATGAGTCGCTTGTGTCCCCCCATTTAAGGATCCATAATATACAGTCTGGAAATGAAAAAAATTTGACAGTAGGTATCATGGATTTCCCCATTCACGCAACCGATATTATAGAGTGTTATAACGCTGCTGGGTAGTAGAGCCAATATGTATTACGTTGTACCACCGAGTTCATTCGGCCAATATCACATTACTACTGCGACTCAACGGAAGTTTCTACGAATTTCAGAAACTACGTTAAAATAAGTCACTTTGTAATGTACAGATCGTTTTATACATGTAACTATGATTATATTAAAATACTGTTCGACATTACTCTGACTGCCTCTTGTTTGCATCGATGAACTTGAAGCTTAAATATATTTAAATTTAAACATGTTCATTTCTCAATATTCTCCACCTAGATTGTTCGAAGGCCAGTTATGTTGATACACTTGAACTTAATACTTAAGATTATCTAACAGTGGGCCTAATTTTTTTTAACAATCGTCTTATTTTAGGCAATGACAATATGTTCGAATTTTAATTCCATATTAAATGAAAAATAGATCTACTATTTTCTAAACTTAAAATAACACGTATTGTATCTACGGTTAAAAGCAAGAATTTAACATTTGAAATAAGTGCGTGATTTTAATCGGAATATTCGAACTGTTAAACTACCTATCCGAAAATGTTTTAGAAAACATACCTGTCTGAAACAAGTAAGGTGCATTGGGGTAAATTCGAAAATGGGTAAATTCCGAAAATCGCGGATTACTACCAAACTATGAATATATTTTTGATCAGGCAACACTCACCTAGACGCCATGTTCATGCGCTCCCCCCCTTCAGTTCGCTCAAGTTGCTAGTTGCAAGCGAGTGTGTGCTGTGACATTATTTCTGCGAAAGGAGCTGTTACGTGCGTTTTTGGGATTTTTGAAATTACCCCGTTCCGTATTACTCAGGATTTTGGTAAGTTAATTGTTTATTTGTTTGTTTTAACGATGGATTGACGTTTTTGATGCGTTTTTAAAGTGGTTGTAGCATTATATCTGTAGTTTTAAAGATACATTCAAAATTACCCCACAGGCAAACTTCGAATGATTATCTTTTCGAAATAACCCCATTTCTTTTTCTTAGTCAGATACCAGGGGTTCTCAACCTACAGCTTTTATGTCTTATTTTATGATTATGTACGATATTATGATTTAATGGTATCGTTGGTATTCTGGATAGATTCGACAGACAAATGATTTAAAAAAAAAAACTTCTTTTTACTTACAGATTACCATTGCAAGTTATTCTTCAATGCAACGCAGGAACCATGCCTCGGACTTATATAAAAAAGAAAGTACCAAAATATTCTAAAGAAGATCTCGATAAAGCGATAAATGAAGTACGAAATAACCAATCTTCAATGTACGCCGCTGCGCATAAACACGGTATACCCACAACTACACTTAATGACAAGTTAAAAGAGAACCACACGCTAAATGTGGGTAGACCGCAAGCTATACCTTTCGAACAAGAACAGCGATTAGCGAATGGCCTTCGGACAATGGAAAAATGGGGTTTCGGATTGTCTAGGAACGAAACGTTAGAAATAGTTGCCGACTATGTCGAGAAGAACAATCTAGAAACTCCATTTGCCAATAATAAACCAGGGCCGGATTGGTTTATTAATTTTAGAAAAAGACACCGTCTATCGGTGAAAAAACCTCAACCAGTAGAGTATGTTCGAAAGAAGATGACGGACCCTTTCATTATTAGAAAATACCCTGACTGAACTAAATTTACTTGAAAGGCCAGATTTGATTTGGAATCTGGATGAAACTTCACTATGCCTAGACCCTACTAGAACCAAAGTGGTAGGTGCGGTAAATAAAGCATGCTTGAGAACGACCTTTGGCAGTGCCAAAGAGAACATAACCGTATTGGCAGCTGCAAGTGGCTCTGGCCAAAAAATATCACCCTTGATCATTTTCAAAGGTAAAAACGTGTGGAATCAGTGGATGGCCACCACGGATAATTATGATTTCGAGTTGGCTTACGCAGCTAGCACCAAGGGCTGGATAGAAGGACCAATATTTCTCAATTATTTGGAAAGAGTATTATTTCCAGCTCTCGGTGAAGAACGCCCTGTATTGATTGTTTATGATGGTCATTCAACACACGTGACTCTAGATGTTGTACAGCTGGCTATCCGATATGGGATTACGATCTTGAAACTGCCTCCTCACACATCCCACTTATTGCAGCCCTTAGATGTGGCAGTTTTCAAATCTTTTAAATGCAAGTGGGACGCGAAATTGGTGGCATGGCAGCGGCGCAATGTTGGAACCAAAATGCCAAAAAACATTTTTGCTCAGACATTTGCAGACACATGGCAGGAAACAAGTCCCGAAGTAATCAAAAATGGCTTCAAAAAAACTGGGATTCACCCATTTAACCCCAACGTTATCTCAGAAGACAAATTTGAACCGGCTGCTTTTAAACGATTCAAAGAAAAGCAAAGCGCACAAGCGCTCAACAACCCAAAATCTTTACAAGAGTTATATATTGACGTTGTAAACTAAATTTTACAGCTTTCGAACAATGTCTTTGAATCTGAAAAATTTACCCAAAGCCTTGCAGAATCTAATTTCAACACTACTAATGCCATCTTGGCTACAACACGAAACCTTGAAGAAGCTAATTTCAACACTAATAATGTCACCTTGGCTACATCACAAAACCTTGAAGAAGCTGATTTTGGTACTAAGAATGTCACTTTGATTGCAAAACTTTCCCGAAAAGATGACCAGGTGCAACCATTTGTGGCAAATGACACTTCGAGTTTACCAAAATGCTTGACATTTGGACAAAGTACAAAGCCTGAACCTAAAGTAAAAATCATCTCCAACATAAAGATCAATTTTGAAGAACTATTGCTCGAGAAAATAAAACAGGATAAGAAGGATAATAACTGTTCTACAAAGAAAAAGCGGGTGGCTAAGGGAGCCGAAGTAATAACTGCAGCTAAGCTTGTTGAAGAAAGAGAAAAGCAAGTAAAAGAAAGTGCTTCAAAAAAGTCAGAAAAGAAAAGTGATAATAAAAATAAGAAATCAACGGCAAGTAAAAAATCAGAATATAATGCTCCGGGCCCGTCAAGGACAAAAAAAATAACTAAAAAACAAAACAAAAAGAAAAGAAAAAATAAAGACACAGATTCAAATGACTCTGAGACTGATATTTCTGACATAATAAGTCTCTACAGTGACATAGATGTTGAGGAATATTATGACTATGATACACTTGGGGTAGAATACTGTGCGGAAAAATTATGAAATTGAACAACCTGATTCTCTAAAAAATTACGATAATGATGAAGAAGCTGCGACTGGTCATGAAATAAGTAAAAATACGATCAACACAACTGTATCGGTAGATAAAAATGCTCTCACAAAAACTAAAAATAAAGGTAAGGGTAAAAGGAGCAAAGGAAAAGAAAATTAAGTTTTTAACAAAAAAATAGAACCGACTTCAAACGGTAAAAAATAAAATTGTTCAGTACACTTCTTCTTGCTTATGGTAATGACTCTTAAAACTATTCCTGGAGTCGTCGTGCCTATTAAGTGAAGTGTTTCCCTCGATTTCCCTAATATCACATCATCAGATTTTGACATGGTGACAGTTGGACCACCTCAGGAATGTAAGATTTCGAACAAAAAAACCTTTATTGAAAGAATTTGCTCTCAACTCCTAACCGTCGTAGTACCTTCCATCATCAGTTCAGCAACATGATATGACGATAATTATACACAAATGTCTGTTTTGCTTTTGTAAAAATATGAAAAACATTTGTTGTACTATAAAATTTGAATGTTCCCTTCGATTTCTCTGGGATCCCCTCATCAGACTTTGATTTGGTGACAGTTGGACCACCTCGGGAACGTAAGATTTCGAATAAAAAACTATTTATTGAAAGAATTTGCTCTCAACTCCTCACTGTCGCAGTACCTTCCATCATCATCTCAGCAACATGAGATGATGATTTCTATGCGTAAATATTTCTTATGCTTCAGAAGCTATAAGAAAATCAATGTGTGTGCCTATAAAATTTGAGAGTTCCCCTCGATTTCCCTGGGATCCCATCATCAGATCCTGATTTGGTGACAATGGGACCACCTCGGGAGTATAAGCTAACGAACAAAAAAAGAATTTTGAAAATCGGTCCACAAACGGCGGAGTAATCGGTGAACATATATAAAAAAAAAAATACATACAGCCGAATACAGTACCTCCTTCTTTTGGAAGTCGGTAAAAATAATGAAGACATAAAGATCAAAAAATGTAATAAGACTGATGATGACCAAATTTCACGTAAAAGTGTCCTTTCAGAACATAATGAATCTGAAAATGAATATCCAACTCACCAACCCAAGGATCTACAACGAGTCGAAAATTACAATATAAACGATTCAGTTCTTGTGAGATATTACAACAGAAAGAAGTGGACCTATTACATCGGTTTCATAACAAATATTATACAAAAGGATGAAGACACTCACTACTGTGTGGATTACTTGAAAACCGTGAAGAAACCCGAACTCATATTTATAAAACCTAAAAAAATAGATCATGACGTAGTGACAGATTTATCGATTGTAAAGAAGATAAAATTACAAAAGAAAGGTCAAGAATATAGCTTACTTGATGACTGTGACAGCGCATTATTTAAAACATAGCAAAATGTTCTAGTTTTATATTTATTTTTTAATTTTATGTTTTTTTTTAAAGAAGTATTATTATTTTTGTTATAGACTATTATGTCGTTTACTATTTTATTAATATTAAGTTTATCGTGCCTGGATTCTTTTTTAGAAAAAGTTTAATATTTTCAGTGTAATTATCGCTGCTCTTAATTTTAATAGATGACTTTAGGCTGGTTTTCCACTAGCTAGATATATGCGAGGCAGTAAGTTCTCTAGTTTGATATGAAAAATTCTTTTATTTTTATTAAGAAGTTAAAATTTAAACACTTTAAAAATCTTTACTGTGTGTACTGTGTACCTCCCACGTCTCTGGAGAAAAACAAAGCTGACTGATGTTTTAGATTTTTATTACTTACTTACGTATTTTAATACTAGATTTTATATCTATTTTCTAAAAACTACAATGTACGTAGTTATTTAAAAGTAAGTTCAAACTTAAATAAGACAATCCCAAGACTGATTATTGGATAGATATTTGTTGCCATAATTTAAGTAATTTCATACTAAGCCAAATCATAGTTTTTAAGTATTTCATAAGTACAGAACTGTTATACAACTGTATCTACGATTTTAATTTGGTTCCTATTTCTCAACGGATGTTACAGTAAAAAATTACATACTGTTCAATTTATTTCACGTTTTTCATTTTTCCCTACTTATAATTTCCTAATAAAATGTTGAGGATCACTGACTCCGGCTGGGGTAATTTCGAAAATAAATTGTCAAAAAAGTAAGTTGAGGATGTTCCTTTACTTTAATCAATAATATTTTCTGCAGGGGTAAATTAGATTGAAAAAGAAATGTAAACCTTAAGTACACTTAGCAAACAAACCATTTTTGACTGTCATTCGAAATTATCCCTCAGTCTTTCGAAATTACCCTTTGAGAAAAAAAATAGCCTATTTTTGAAAAATATATAATTTCTATATCCCGCAAAGTTTTATAATAGTAATCGTATATAGCATTTAATAACAATTATTTAAAAAACACAATTTTGGTAACTGTTTGAGGTAAATAATCATAGATCATGAATTTTGAGTCAAAACATGAACGCATTCTACACTCACCCAAAAACGTTTCGAAATTCCCCCAATTCACCTTATTCTACGGTGCACCCAGGGGTACGGCTGGTCTGCAGTGACCACATAGCATATTGATTGAAAGCATGGTGTTTAAATTTAATTTAGAGAAGTATTTGTAAATTATGAATCGACAATTTAGAGCAATGAACTAACTCATTGTCATATTTTTTCTTCCATAAATATACCAAGGTATTTTTGAAATAATAATACACATAACCATGGACGCATGGTTCTTGGTCAGGGGGGGGGGGGGGGATTTTTTAAAGCTGGGTAACGGGCATAACTTTGGCTTTCATGTTATATGAAGACACGCACACTAAATAATAAATATACAAAGATCAGAGCAAGAGGTGCATATCTAGCTTATTCTATAAAGGTTTCTTTTTTCGTTTGGACGATTTATGGAGCAGCTGCCCCTCTTGCACCGCCCCTCGGTACGCATGCACATAACAGTAACGTAATAATTTCACAAAACGCAGTTATTTTCTAATATTATCATATCCTCGCAATTAAGTGTATTTTATATACCATGTAGGGGCTGGAGAAATGAGGCGATATTACAAATATTCAATACTGTCTTAAAAACTAAGTACACCGTGTAGTTTTATTCTAGAGTTTTCAATTAGATACCTATATAGATAACAACCAAGGCATTTTTATTTTAAATACACTTGGAAAACCCATTTAAACATTTAGATATTTATATAATAGTGTTTAAGTTATTGTGGGTTTCATTAGAATTATTTACAGTAAAAGCAAAAGTAACTGGTCCAAACAACAAAATTTAAGGAAAACAGAAAAAACAATTTGCTATATATTGGAATTTAGATATGTATTGGAATCTATAAATATTAGAAACAGAAATTACTAGAAAATGTTATTATTTCGTAAGCAGATGGACTTTCATCTTGTATGTTCCTCTGCTAGGTAGATAGTTTCTTTTAAAAGGAAACCTCGTAAAGTAGCAATAGTTTGCAGGACGGGGTGGTGGTCGCAATGTAATGATGAATGATAAGACATTAAATTTATTATATTAATATTTTATGTCACCAATCAATTTGTAGTAAACTGGCAATATACACACACCGGTACAATTAGCGGAACACAATAAAAGAGTGTGTGTAGTAATGTACACGCGTTAGAAGTTATACTTCTTTGGCTTATGAAAAAAGTTTAATTGTCATAATCATAATATGGAATATGCTTGGGACACTGGAAAGAGTTTCTCCATAGCATCAAACCACGCGATGAAGCGCCGTTTGATATATCAAATGGGCGACTGACTGAGTGGTAGGATTTTCCCTCCTCGATCATGGTCACCGCCAATAAAGTTACTGACATAATATTACTCATTCCTTGTCTGAACAATACGCATTATTGAAAACCACTAGCCAAATCATTCGATATCCGAATCGAACCGAAATCTCGATACATAACCCCCTATGAAGTTCTTATGCTAAACAATTAAAACTCTACGTATGGCGAAATACAGAAAGAAAATTGTCAAAATTGAAACAAAAGCTACTTCTCAAAATATTCAACAGCTTTTAAAAAGTCAACTTTTATTATGTTCCACTAATTGTGCCAGTGAGTATATAGGTAAGTATAAATAATAAATAACATATAATAAACATATATATATATATATATATAAATGTTTTTGGATTAGGTGTCTAGTTAGTTATAGAACCTTGTAGATTATATCAGTTATATAGGTATCTAATTGATAACTCAAGCATGAATTATACTCTATTTATAGTAGGTATAGTTTAGTTTAATGAGGAGCAAAAGCGGCTAAGGTTAAGGATGATCAAGGTCACTTCATTTCTAAATTACAATTATTTACTATACAATGCTGATTTTGGTATCTCTTTAATAACGATTAGGAATCTATTATATACATCGCATGAGGTATTTCAACAGCACTATAATTATATAAAATAACATTTTATAAATCTGTAAATTATTTTCAAATAAAACGTCTACGTTGTTAAAGGCCTAGTTTCCCTAAATGATAAGCTCATTATTTTATGTAATTCAATAACAACATCGATATAGGTATACTTAATTTAAAACTATTTCATCTTTTACAAGTAACAAAAAATATATAAATAATTTTAGAAAAAGACTCGTAAGATCGTAATGTAAGTAGAGATGTAGAAAAGCTTATTATCATAGGTAGAAGTAGTAAAAAAAGAATATTAAAAGCCTAGGGGAAAGCTCGAAATACTATGAATAATAGTATGATCACAATTTGTTTTATTATTTATTCATCTTAAATTTCGTTTTCATATTACGTCAATCAATAATACCATAATTACGGTATATCGAAGACGTTACTGCTTAAAAGGCTCTTAAATTTTATTAAATTTAATGTTGATCATATTTGATCATCACTAGTTGTTTTATTTTAGATATATATTTTGTAAAGATAAGAGATACCCTGAGATGATCAAATTACTATGGACTATGAACAATCGAAAACCAATCTACATATTATTTTATTCTTACTCGATTCTGGAGTTTTGTAAATCGATGACTATTGAATTTATTTTTTTATTAATGCAAAATATATTGTTATATAGCAAAATGACTGACTGTAATAATATTTTCATCGAGAATGATAAATTTTGAATCATCATCTTCTATCAATTAGTTTTATTCTTCGCAGATAATTGAATCAGAGAGAAAAAAATCTGATTAGCTTTAACATTTGTAACAACTTGATCATCTCGGAGATAATTTAGCAGTTAGAAGATAGTAACAATAGTCAAGGCGATAGTCGCTGAAGCAATGTTTGAATTTATAAATGAGGAAGAGTTCAATTCGATTAGTCTAAACGTTTTAGCTTCACTTCCATTTTCCTATCTAATTTTGTAAATCTTAGTTTAACTTATATAAATAAGTACGTATTACAATACATGCAAGTCGTCGTACAGACCGATTTATCATATCATAAGACACGAACCTCTATGCTAATCACAAGTAGCTCACGCTAAAGTCACGTACCCAGCGGGTTAGAAAGAAATGGAACACATTTTAAAGCACTATCTCATTTACATATTTACAACCCTTAAGTTACAGGGGGTAATAATAGTTTATTGATAATACTTGGAGAGGACAGAGAACCGGGTATTGGCTGGGTCTCGGCGGTCTTATCTGTCGGGTGGCGGCAGTTTCGTGTCCTCGGGATCGAGTGAGAGGCACTCGCGGAGGTAGTCCTCCATGGAGCGGTACACGTGTTCTATAACGCCTTTCAAGTCGTGTCCTTCGTCAGCATATGCCTGCGAAGGGAAGAATAATGGTAATGAAATAAAGTTTTAACTTATGTAACAATAGTATTCAGCTGTAAAAGGAGTAGATTATATGAAGAGGTTGAGAAGAAGAGTACTAGAAAAGTTTCTATTAGTTACTATGTACTCGTATCTCTATTGTTCCATTTGTTTTTCTTTGTTAAAAAAGGTAAAGGAGGCAAAGTTAAATCATGGAGGTTCACCACAGTACGTTTTGAACGGCAACCTTCCGACGTTAACAAAGTTGACATATTATCAGTGAACTATGCCCTGGGGTTCTTCAAGAAAGCCGCAAAAAATATCTTCTAAGCTGCACAGGTATTTCCTGCTCGGAATCCCTAGGGTTGCCCGTGTTGGTAGGTCTCGGTGATGGCATACCATCACGCAGCTCGTCGCGTTCGTTATGTAATGTACCTATAGCAATATGAAAGAGCGCGGACCTGGTAGCGGAACAGCACGCCGGCGTCGGTGAGCGCGCGCGCCAGCTGCAGCGCGTGCGGGTAGGGCGCGCTCATGTCGGCCATGCCGTGCACCAGGTACAGCGCGTGCGCCGGCACGTGGTGCGCGCGCTGCGACGCGTCCGCCTCCACGTACCCCTTGTAGTTCACCGACGGCTGCCCGAGGATGCGCTCCGTGAACGCTGCGTCTGGAACGTCAAAGTGCTTGTTAGGCAAGGATTTGATAAAAAAACTTCGACGCTGGTAGAGGTGCGAAGGTCCGATTTTCACCCATGCCATGAGTCTGGGTGAAAGTAGATATGTTTTGCATCATCGCATCTCTGTCTTAATACAAAAGCACTTCATTGCGTATTCAAGATAAAATCAGTGTGCCTGCTTACTCAAAATTCATCATCAGCATAAAAAGTATATCCATATAAAAGTATATGATTTTCATGTGAAATGTTGGTAAGCCGAGTACGTATGAGCCTTAAAATTACTCGACCTTATTCTACCAGCTTTAACTTCACCAACGCTACATCTCAGCAAAATGTGTGGGTTTCGGATATTTGCATAAAACAAACGTAACGAACGCTTTCATGATTGTGAATGGGTCTACATAATCTGAAATACACCATACATCTGAAATATTTTTCACAGGATAATCAATACGCAGTCTTGGTAACAGTTTACATGAAAATGGTGGGTTTTTTTTGCAAGATGCTTAGGGCAATATTTTTATTGTGTTCATTGTTTCTTTTTCTGAGATCCCATTGAAACGTCCACCCGCTTTTTAAGGAGTTAGAGGACGGTTTTAGTCAAAATTCTTTTAACTCATTTAAGATTAAATAAGAATATAAGGCGAACTTACTATAATACAACCAATCGGTAATAGGAGACACTGCGATCCCGCACTTGAGTGTGGACTGTTGCGAGCCGAGCAGCATGGCGGTGACGTAGCCGCCGTAGCCCCAACCCCACACCGCCACCCGCGTCACGTCCAAAAACTTGAAAGTATCTAATAAATACCTGGAAATAAAATATTATACTAATTTTTGACGACTCATGGCGCGATGGTCATCATGCTGGACGGCTTTAAAGATTTTAGCTATTGCTTTTAACTTTTACCTTTAATTTTATTTGTAATTGGTTCGAGTTCCTTAATAATAATTTCAAAACTATGCCCCTTTAACGGCAGCCTGGAATGGAAAGTATCGCGCAGTACCAATCGTTCACCTCTACTTTAATCAACATTTTATGTGGACCTCGTTGGCTGCCTCTGCGCTTGGGGAGGACTCCGGGATCTCCAGCGGAACGCACCGGTGTCCTCCATGCGCGACGCCCCAGAACGGGCCCATCTTCGGGAGAGCAGATGTGCTCTCCTGCAACTTTCGATGCTTACGGCGGAATGCGGCCACGCACACAGCGCCGCCCTTCCCGGGGCTGCTGGTTGGACGGATCGAGCTCCCACTCACACCGTCCACAACCCCGGAAGCTCTCTTTTAGTCGCCTCTTACGATCAGGCAGGGGATACCATAGCTCTATTCTTAATCCCAAAGCAACAGGGACTAAATAAAATATTGCCTATGACCAGGTAGCTTTAAGCTTTATGGTATCTAATCTGGCTGCAACTCATTTTGCGTCTCACTGTTGTTCACGGGTCTTTCCCCATTTTTACTCCAGCACGCTGCTGCAATGTCAATAAGACCTCCGTCAAAGTTTATCGACTGTTATTGATCGATCACATCAGGAACCGACGGCTTTACCGGGACCGATGACTTACCTAATAACAGCTAACTGATCAGCGACCTCCACTCCACCAAGACGACCACGCAATAGCGCACGGGGCAGGCCTCGTGCGCCCGCGACGTCTAGTTTCACGTACACCACATCATTTCGGGATGACATGTACGAGCCCCAGTCCACAATGAACTGCTCTGTCACCTGCTGGCTTCCTGGTCGCCCGTCTCTGTAATCATAAGAAACATATTTTTAATGGAGTGTCAAACAAACACCAACAATAAGAAAGTATAGGCTGTAACAGAATGTACTACTATTAAGTAGAAGTTCACGGAAGTAACAGTGCAGAAAAAATTTAGAAGTGAACCAATAAGTAACATACACGTGCACTAGCACGGAAAAGGCCGCATCATGAAGTCTTCTTGTCAAGAGAGTGGTAGTAGCAATTGCGCGTCGAACGAACGTCGCGTCGGTAGCGCCACCTAAGATAGCAAGCATTGAGTCGCAGAAAGGCTTTAGAAATAATTAATAAGTAATAACATACACGTGCACAAGCACTGGGAAGGCGGCATCACGTAGTTCTTCGCGCCAAGAGGGCGGCAAAAGCAACTGAACCCTCGCGCGCGATCCGCTGCTTAGTTGCACGTCGAATGAACGTCGCGTCGGCAGCGCCAGCTCCCGTAGTCGCGCTGATCTGTAAAAAAAAGGACGCATGTATATTATTTAGGGAATTTCCACCTGTTCTATCAATATTGAGGGTAGAGAGACGGGACTAACAACACTGGTACCGGAAAACATCTACGGTGACTCTCACAGAAAATGATCTGTTAAAAGCATACCTAATCTACTTATATTTTCATTATTTGGGATTTCTTTACCTTTTCTATCAATACTCTAGATTATTATTACACGAATACATCTACCGCATATACTCTAAGATCTACCGTCAATCTTACAGAAAAACGAAGTCCTATCATGTCATGGTACTAGTTCACTTAGAGGAATTGAGTCTATGTATGGACCTTTGGCCAGGTATTTGTACACCGTATTAATAAATTGCAAATATAGTATAGAGCTGTTTTTTATTAAGCGTTTTGTAATAAACGACTGGGATTTTTGGTACAAAACAAGAATTTCAAGTTAGAATTGCAACACAATATAATAGAAAAACATAATGGCGGTAATATGTCATTTTGACAATTGAAATTATTAATCTGTGACAAACAGTTAACAGTGAAATCAGTTGTTCCGCCATATTGAAAATTGTTGAAAATAGTTAATTTAAATTGGCTTTGTACCGAAAAAGTACATGTTTTAACAAATTTTAAGTATTTTTTTCGGAGTCTTGAGTTTTTTCTCGAACTTTTGAGATGGTGTACAATACCTAGCCAAGATTGAAACATCTCCAGAAGTAAAGGAAGGAAGAAATGATATAGTTTACAAAAGCAAGACTCTGGGTCCAGTTGATAATGTAAAAATTAATCGTACATTAATAAACAAACAAAACAAAATATTGAACAAGTTAATAAAAGCGTAATTGACACTATTAGATTAAAAGCCCTACACCAAAAGAGTTTTGCAGTAAAGTACTTAAACTGTTACATACCTATAAGGCCTCGTGTCATATAATATTCTTTCTAACTTATGTGTTCTAGCGTCATGCAGCCCAGCTAAAGGCGGCCCGGGTCCCCCGCACTCCAAGACATAGTGCGTGATGCCCACTTTGGGTTTGGGGGGAGAGAACGACGCCCTCCAGAAGGAGCAGTTGGCGTAGTGCAGGCGAGCCGGCCACACCGCCAGCTCGCAGGTCAGGCACCGAGGCTCCTCCCTCTCCGCCCGAGCCCTCACCGAGTTGCTACCGCCCCCGTAACTGGGATCCCGAACTACGTAAACTTGTCTTTGACCCGGCCTATCTGCGCTACCTGTGGAAACGTTACATAATAAACGTTACACACTTATCATGACTTTTACGCCAGGATTAGATCCAGGAAATGATATATCACGAAATAACACTCTTAGGAATACACAAACACACTTCGGCCAGCTCCACATCTATTACGTGCTCATAATATAATTTATCAGAGGGCATATTCTGAACAATTTTAGGCTTTGGAGCCGAAACTAATATCGCAAAAACTTGATTTTACATAGTCAAGATTTGCCCGTTAAATAGAAGAAGAATTGTATAGGTTATTTTTATATATGTAAGGTTAACTACTTTGTTCGTAGTAAAATTTTCCTAGTCCTAGTCCTAGTATACTCGGGTATACCTAATATTTAATAATGTATTTAATTTAAAAAAATACAAAGACGAAAGCCGTTTCCTGCTAAAGCTTAAATGATTACGGAATAATGCTTGCAGAGTATGCCCTCTGAGTCTAAAGTTCTACAGAGAATCGAGTATCAAAAATGTAGCTAAAATGGGTTAGTAATGTAACACGCGGCAATTTCACTAGTGGAGACAACGAACACTCAACTGCAATCAATAAATACTTAATTTGGTTTGCTTCTTTGACTATATCAGGATGCAGTTTAGGTATGAACGACTTGGTTTTGTCTAAACCTTTAAAGAGAAGAGAAAATCATTATCTTAGGTATTAGAAAAGACATTACCTATATACTTGGGTTTTCTCAGTAATATTTTTGAAAATTAATTTGGTATAATTTGTTTTAATATGCTTGCGTACTTTTAGATTGCATAAAACGTTAACAGAAATAGTCGTGAATATGTAAAATTAGATATTATTCTTTGTTATTTCATAAAAGTGCTTCTAACCCGATAAAAGAGCTTTTGTAAGAATCGGCAAGAAAGAGCTAGTCATTAGATAATTAGAAAGACCGATTACAAAACACAAGATCTTTTAAAACTGTTTCCTCTCTAGGTTCCAGGTTACGTACCTAAATAATAAACTAAGTGGTTATCCTGGTCCCAGGCCAGAATCTCGGCCACCTCGACCTTCCCATGGGACAGCACGGCCATCCGCTGGCGAAGCACGTCCACGTGTTTGATGTGTGTATAGTGTTGGCCACCACCCTCCTGCACACCCGCAAGCAGGAGGAAGGCACTGCCGTCTTCCGAGTAGACCGGCTGCTGGTGGACCTCTAGCCATGGCTCATCTGTCGCTTTTTCTGAATGAGTCTGTAGAAAATTATGCAAAAATATTTTTTTTATTAAATTACAGGCTTACAATGATTCTCCTTATACGTATGTACGAAGCTGTAAATCAGTCCGTGCATCTGTCGCACCAAGGGGTCCAATCTTTCTTTAGGTACCAGCATGAAATGGTATTAAAGACCTAAAAGAACTTTAAAAAAATATTGACCGCCCCATCGACTGTGTAGTTATATTATTGAAAACAAGTAACCAGACAGAAATTCAATGGTTTGCTTTTTATTGTAAGTACCTGTTATGAGGGATAGCAGAAGAAAATATGTTATCGTCGTATTAGTAATGAACGACGATATGACCAAGATCTTTTATTTCCAAAGAAAAAAGTCTTAATCCGTCTTAAGTTCGTGAATGGTTGTACCACTAACCTCTGTACAAGTCCAATTCGGTGCATAACAACTACTGTACACGGTGAGGTTCTGCGCTCGGTTCATCCATACTACTCCTACGTGGGAATTTTCCTTGCCCACCCACTGGGCTGATATGAGGTAGTATTCCCTGGAAATATTAATATTAATGTTTATTTTGAAAATTATTAATATTATTATTCATATCCATAATTGAAATGTTATGTGCAATTTGTATAATTATTTTAAATAATTAATTTAAATAATAATTATTATTAAAATAACGACTGTTGACTGTCCATTTAATATGAGTACAGAACAAAAAATAGCAAACATATAAAACTACTCATACTTTGAATTAGTTGCGAATATTACCGATGTATTGCTGACTTAAAATATACCTTAAATGTTGATAAATAGGATGCATTTTATTCATGACATTACTTAATTAACTATTTTTAATGAAATATTGGTTCTCACATTTTGTTAAAATGATCGTATCTAAATATGGGTAAATCAGCGGAGCGCAGCTAATACAGAACAAATGAGCTGTGTAAGCTGTGTAAGCTGTGTTCAATCGTCTCTATGGCTCTATTAAACCTTCTTGTACTATAAAACAAATATGTTAATTTAGCGACATCTGTTGTTATACAACGGAAACAATGTAGGTATTTAGTAAAGCTATTAGACGCCAGATGGACGTAGGTAGCATCACGCATTAAATTTTGCAAGTAATAATACTTGAAAATACGACCTAATAAAAATGTATTGTTTTAAAATTTTACGTACCTACCTATTACGTTAGTTTTTAAAAATCTTGAAGCTGTAGAGTTGAAAGATTTACTCTGTGCATTCAAGATGAAGTTAAAGATACTGGTAAGTAGAAAATACATTAAGCTCAAATCTGGTTCAGTAAGTACTTCAGTAGAAGCAGTGCAGTGCAGTGGAAGTAATGGTAGATAAATTAAGTTTACGTACATTCCATCTAAAGTGCTCGGAGGCTTGACTTCCCATCTTGGCGGCGAAGTCGTGTTCTTCACGCCCACTATCGACAACTTCACTTTAGGTATAGAGCTCCCGGGCTGAAAATATACAATTCAATGTTTTACTCTAGTACCCAACACAAAAACATGACGTCAGGTACATTAACCCACACTTACCCAGTGTACTAGATTGTACTAGATAGTCTTCTATGATAATAATTATGACCTAAATCTCTCTTCCTAGAGGTAGTGGAACATTAAAAGTGTTGAATAAGAGACTAACATTTTTATCATCAACTTCTTTTAAATCAGTCGCTGCTGTGGAATGTATTTTTCATATCACATGCATTGAAACAGCCAGTTTTGATCTCTGTTTTGCCAGTCGAAATAAGACAATTTCAAACCAATTCGAATGTGTCAGTCAGAAACAACGTTGTTTCTGCCCTAGCTAGGGGAGAAACAACGTTGTTTCAATCAATTTATAGTTCGATTACCCGCACCTTCATTTATTTATTATTTGAGTCTTTATTTCAAGTCTGTCAGAATCGCATTGACAATTCAATTACTGTCGTCAAATCGTTGTCAAAAGATATTACTGCGCTATTTGTCTGAAATAGTCTTACTTCGACTGGCTACAGAAATCAAAACTCGTGGTTCCATTACATGTGATATGAAAAATACAGTGTGTGGCACGGGATGAAACACGATTTAAGACCAGGGTGATGACCTCTCGCCCTCGTCAGAAATCGTCTTTTTTCACCCCTTGCCACTCAATATACTATTTTCGCGGCGGCCCAGTAAGGATAGACTTCAAATGTCATTGAAAAAAATGCATTTTATGTTTTTCTTTACCGTGAAATAAATCCCACCAAAAACATTGTCAGTTAAAATGTTGCCAAGACGAGATCATATAAGTATTATGTAACTCGTACCGTCTCAATGAAATGAAATGAAATAGTTTATGAAATGAAATAGTTTATTAACATCCTGGGTAATAATATACACGTGATGTTATTAGATCTCATGTAGAGCGTAGCTTCTAACTATGCACGGCGTAACTATAACATGACAAACTCGTCACCTTAGTAAATAAATCTTAGCTTGGTTGGTCAACACAAATACGTGTAATATGCATAAGAGCAACTAACTTAATTTTCGGATACAGCAACGACCAACTTTGAAACCGAAAGTTGTTCAGTCATAAATATTGCTAGAAGTCATTAATATTACAAGTGATAGACAAAATACTACAACGGATTATTCACTCAGAAAGTGTTTTTAGAGTTAGTATATACTGTTTTTTTCCCGCCGGCTTTTTTTTCCTCTCAGTGTATAAAAACCCAGGTAACTGGGTGCCCAAACCCGATGACGCTGATAAATTACCGTATAAATAATTACCAAAAACAATTAAAAAAAAAACGCAAATATAGGATAAATATAAATCAATAATATGATTAATTAATTTAATAATTAATTAAATTAAAATTTCTAAATTTCTAAGTTAGATTTTAGTCAGTACTTTTATTTATTTATAATATAATATAATATTTGCATACCTTACTGAGGTAAATATGGCGGATTATTAAATGTATAAAACAAGTTTTGTAATACCCATATTTGGGCAAATAAATCATTTGTCTTTGTCTTTGTTATTCATCCATATTTGTGAGCTAAAAGATTTTTGTTATCTCTAAAATGTAAATAGTAAGTTCGATATGTTGAACGTGCCTTATAGACTAGGTCTGCTGACTACATTGACATATTATATACATATGTATCAAAAAGTAATTCCTTCACACGCACGCATACACTCACAGTAAGGTAGATATACCCTGTGTCGTGGGTACCATGGACACACACAAAGACAGAAACACGAACACCCAGACCGAGAACAAAAATTTAAACTCATCATTCAAATTTCTGCTTCGCCGGGAATCGAACCCGGGACACTTCGCAGTCAATTGGCCGTCCGTCTTGGTAACCATTGCGCCATGCAGGTCGTCATCTATAATTATTAAGTATACGTCCACTCGCTTGCACTTACGATAGCAGGTGTCGTGATATACCGTCTAAGCGCTTCTCTATTCCGAGTGATCACTGATCTGTGCACAGCAATGAGGCGCTAAAAAGGGTTGAAAAAAAGTCAAACATTACCGTAGGATATCTGACAGTGATGTGGTCGGGGAAGACGGTGGGCATGGTGTTGTTGAGGGTGGGTAGCAGGAAGCCGGCCCGCGCTGCTCCTGCGCCGCCGATGCCCTCTGAGATGCGAGGGAATTTCAGCTCCGACACCGCGCTGTCGTCGTACTGCACGTACATCACGAGGGTACCGTCCAACGAGCCCCACGTTGATGATGACACTTTTGTCACCTCCTCTGTTAAAAAATAAATTCATTAGCAATTAATATGTGCAACAGTCTAAGAGAATTAAGAAGTACTCAGGAGGGTAGCCTTCTTCTAAACACTATGGTTCGAAGATTCACATATTTTCAGTACATTTTTGATCCTTTTCTGACCATTCTACTGTCAGGTGTATCTCTTAAAAGTAAAGTTATCAATTACTTGCTGCTATTTAGAATATAATATATTATAAAATTTTACAAACTTTTACAAAATGATCGCTCGAAAATACACGATACTTTGGACGATCTAGATAAGAGTAAGGCCCCAGGGTAGTCATGACTCCGTTCGTTGAAAGAAGATTTGAGATAATAATTTATATTTCATTTTCATTTTTCTTGCAGTTTAAGTTATCAGATCTCATGCAGAACCAAGATTCTAATTCTACACGCCTGAACTTTACGAGCCCTAAATTCACAAATTCTACACATTCGTAAAAACAAACTTTTTTTTTTCTATTTCTATCGCGCATAATATGGCTAGGCTAAATGTTGAACTAAGTCGGTAATTATTATATAACGCATATGTTTGTGAAATATTTGAGACGAAACAGAATAGTTTTTTGTCGTTAAATGTGTGGAATCCCCTTGAAATGGTAGCCAACAGACTACACCCACCGACGGTAAGTACCTAGCAGCAGCATGCAGTGCACTGTAGCCTTTCCACGGATGTTTCCAGAGTCATAGCTAAGGCGCTTTTGAGCGACCCTGACAGGATATAAAATGGGTGCAGTGAAGGAGGTTTACTGTTATTATTAACAATTGTTTTGACATTTTTATATAAATTTGTAGAAGCAACAAATATTCAATATCTGTACTGATTTTGGAGTAGTGTTTATTACATCAACTTGTTTTCACTATTGACTAGGCAACTTTTTTCGTTCAAAAACTTTGTCTTGAAAATATTTGATTAATTATATAATACTTAATCAAAGCGAGTGCGCAAAACATGCCAATGTACTTAGCGAGCTATTAGCGGCACCTGGCTGCGAGAATGGGCGGCGAACACGTTACTAATTGATTTACTTAGCCTAAATGGTTTCTGTTGTCACACGTTGCCAAATTTGGGTTACTTTAATATCCATTCAAAACGCTTCAGTTAAAATATCTATCTTCCGTGGTTAAGCGTGGAATGCCCTTAAAAATGTTTAGGTTTACTGTCATTATAAACAAAATTTTTGGTACTTTATATGAATTTGTAGAAGTACCATATGGTTAAATGAAATGAAACGTGCACTAATTTAGGAGCAGGCGCGGTCGCAGCCTTCAATTTTTTCACCAAGAAATTTTGGGAATCACTAAGAAATTTGGGGGAAGAGGTGTCCCAAATCGGCTTGTTTCGCCTTCCATCTACGCATGACAGATGGATTTTGGGGGATCATGTCCCCTGTGACCTCCCCCCTCCCCCAAAACTGGGACCGCGTCTGTTTAGGAGTCAGTAACCAGCCATCCACTCAAACTTATTTTCACTAAGAAATATTCAGCTTTTCTTCGTTCGAAAAGTTTGCCTCGAAAACAAAGTGATTAATTACGACTAAATCAAAGCGAGTACACAAAAACACACCAATGTTCTTAGCGAACTATTAGCTGCACCTGGCTGCGAGAATGGGCGGCGTACACGTTAGGTACTAAACTAATTTACTTATGTAGCCTAAATTGTTTTCGTTGTCACACGTTGTCGTTTCGTATTCTTTCCGAACGCTTCAGTTAAAATATGAACTGATAACAAGTTTTCAATGAAGTAGAAGATTTTCTGTGTAAATCTTAATTTAAAACATAATTCTTTTGAGCACGCTACGCTTACATATACATATATAGCAGGAGTCACCAATTAGTTTCGCTCGGGGTCCATTTTAAGAAATTAAATGACCATCGCGGTCCGCACACCATTTTATAGAAAAAATATTTTTTAAACAAATGTACTTAATTAGGGAAATAAAGGTATTTATTTATTTTACATATCAATGAGAAAAATGTCATTTTTTGTTGCGGACTATCTGTCTGAAGTTTGGAGTAAAATTAGTGCAAGCCATTGACAATAAATCCTGGAGATGTTCATCAGTAAGTCGAGATCGTGTTAGCTTGTTACTTCGCCCGGCAGTTTTAGAAATCACGTCAATAAAGATAATGCGGAGGATACATTTTTATTAAATTGCATAGTACTGTGTAGTGCAAGCTGTGCAAGTAGCCGTGTTCTCGCGGTCCGCACAAAATGGGTTGGCGGTCCGGATGCGGACCGCGGTCCGCCATTTGGTGACCCGTGATATATAGGTTAGATCTAAGTTATAGATTGGGCAAAAACTGGGTGACCAATTTACCTATTATTAAATTAACCTATAAAAAGTATTTTTGATATAAAATGTATGAAACGTCAAAATGTACCGATTAAATTAGATAGACTGTAATGATCATCAAAAGCAAGTACATAATAATTTATAGTTAAAAGAATACAAAGAAAAACACGCTTTTATATTGTTATGTGAAATAAAAAGAAAAATGCTTTTAAAATAAAAATACTTTATTGTTAAAAAGCGTGCAAATATTTAAATCCTTAAAATATACCATAAGCTCTTCAGCCCTGATTATATTTTTTGTCACCAAAATTAAGTAGCCAGTACTTAGTAGTTTTTTAAAACCAAGTAGCCCAAAACATATATCGAGCCACAGAACGCCATAAGCTCTTGTGCTATAAATTATGTAAAAATGATCGTATTGTCTGTCATTCTTCGTATTGCTGTTCATAATAGACCGGTACGTAACGTAATAGGAAATTTCCTACGATTTAAATAACTTGAATAAGCCTTACAATTATTGAACGTGGCATGGCAAAGCCGGCATTGTCTTGGGTCATGCCACACACGGTTTTTTTAGATGGAGTATTTTATTATTTATTATACTTTAATTATTTCTTATTTTTTATAAATAATATTTTAATTGTATAATAACAGACAGTATATACAAATATACTTTGAATACTTTAGTGTTAGTTTTATTATATGTGTTGTGATAAATAAGTATTTAGTTGGTAAATATTAAATAAAAAAATCGTTTACGAAAAAAAACTGAAAATTAAAATTAAAGATTCCGTTACATAGATACATACATATATCGCACCTTTGGTAGAACAAGGGCATAATTGTCATAAATTGCCAAAATGACTTAAATATGCAGAAATGCTTTAAAAAGGCCCTTTGAACTGGAGGGACAAAGACATTCGTTTAATTCCTTCAAAAAACCGCCAAATGGAAATAGTGGCGTTGTCTTTTTGGCGCCATTTTGTTACTCTCTTGGCGCGACAAAGTCTCATTGGTCAGTTGTGCCATCGGCGGGGACCATAGATTAATATTGTCTATTGTATACTGGAGAATGCGGGGACCGAGGTAGTCGTCACTTGGAGCGCTAACGCCGTATAGGTAAATATGCCCTTTAATGTTTTTGATTTCTGGAACGACAAGGCCATATTTGTTACACTTATGCCTAGTTTATGATTTTAAAATTGGGAGGACAAAGTCGTTCAGACAATTGTGCCCTTGTCTGTCCGAGATTTGTTTTACTCCATGGTCTTAAAAGTAAATGTGTTTTTGTTATTCCAATTGCTATCAAATCTGGATGGACTTAATAACAATTACTTCTTTGTCATTCCAAAGTGTAGTCTTATTAGTGTGGATTAGACTATGATTTAATGTTTGATAATACAAATAACTGAAATATTATCATTATGGTAAATTCAATTATGTACCTTTTAAATTTTTTATTCGCACGTTTACAAATATAGTGACCTAATACAAAAAAAATGTGATTTGAGTTTGAGCCTGCTTCCAATTAATAATTTCTTTACTTTAAAAGTGACGTAAATTGATTTATAAAATGTTTTTTATTTGAAAAATATCTTTTAATTTTCAGAAAATAAAGATGATATCGCGTAGTAGAAAATTTTTAATGATGCTTAAGGGGTCGTATACGAAATTTTGTCGATTTTGCTTATTTACCTGATTTAACACATGAGAATTTGCAGTTAAATTACAGTATCTCCATCAGTTTCATTGCTGACTGAATTATAACTGATCATTTCATTAATAATCGAATACACTAGCCACATTTTTAGCTTGCGTCAAGAAATATAATGCGAGATTTAGGTTACTTTAAAATAATTTTAATGCCAAATTTTCATTATTAATTTGATTTCTTTTTCAGGAAACGGATTGATTATGAACTGAAGTATATTAATGTACAATAAATTTTATGAAAGATTGTTTCAATTTTCCGAAATCAAATGCAATTTCTGGCCCATTTTCTCTCAAAATTGACTAAGTTCAATGTTTTTTTACTAATATTTTTTGTATGAGAATGGCAAAAAGTGGCTCATACACTATGTATGTGATTTTTACAGCAATACATGGCATTTTTTTCAATCTTTTTAGATTTTAAAATGATCCAGAAATATGTGATATTCTATACGTATTACAGTACAATTTACAAAACTATCACCGGCTTCAGGTCTATTAAGCAAAATAACGAAATAAAAATTAAAAGTAGCTCATTTAATAGTTTATTATTGAAAAGATCAGTCATATTGTGCAATAAAACTTATGGAAAAACTGTATTTTAACTGCAAAATCTCCTGTGTAAAATCAGCTTAATCAGCGAAATCGGCAAAATTTCGTATACGGCCTCTTAATGCTAAAAGTAATTATCAGATTAAAGAAACTGATGCTAAATCAGATAGTACTTTTTGTGAAGATGAGTGCCATAAGACTGTGAAAATTTCAAACGAAAATTCGTCAATGGGTAAGGATCTCATAGACTTATTATATTAGTTAATTACCTATATTTTTATATACTCAAATTAATATATTTTAAGATATTACAGTTAAAAAAATGGTTGAGACGTGGATTGATAAAAATATCCAAAGTCAGAATCCCATTAAGGAAAGCAACATTTTAGACAATGACATAATGGATACACCTATAACAAATACTGATTTAGGTAAAAATATTATTTTAGTTTTAAAATCAAATGTATAACCTGTTATTTTTGCTAAGTTAATTAATCTATAACTAAAATTCATTTAGCTGTGGAGAATCAGGATCCAAAATTGTTTCAATACGAAATATTGGAACCAGTGAATAGACCAACGCTTGTCACCATGGGTAAATATATCAAATTTTAGATCATTCTTTCTTTTACTTATTGATTACTTGAATTATATTATGCTTAAAACTATTTTAGATTTAGAGAGAAAAAAGAATGAAATTTTAATAATAGAAAATAACAATTTGGAAATGGAAAATACTCCAATGGTTAATACAACAGGTAAGATATTGCTAGGAAAAAAGTGAGTTTTGATCTCTATTTTTGTGATAAAGTACTGCGGATTTCGAAATGTTTAAGAAAATAAAACATTTATACAAAAAACACGTTATTTTCATTCCAAAATTATCCAAACTTAAAGCTTAAGATATGGTCATATTTACTAATTAATTTTCTTGTTGGTGGAACAAGGGCACAAATATACACCTACTTACGAAAAATAATTATTTAAAAAAAAAACTAGTAGTTTTTAATATTTGTAAACGATACACCTAAAAGAATATAGTATATAGTTTATGTCATACAAAGCAGAACAACCTTAGAACATTATTAACATTGCTAGACCACATTAAGTACAAAAAATATCTTAAAATGACTCTCCTGTAAAATTGCAAAAACTGCAATTGTGCCCTTGTTCTACCAAAGGTGCGATATGCAGATCAAACTAATAATAAAGTGTAAAAACACGTAAATGTACATAGGGAATTTAGCGACCTATTAGCGGGACCTGGCTGTATGCGCGGCGAACGAGTCTGTAATTGATTTACTTAGCCTAAATGGCTTCTGTTGCCAATTCCATACATTGTGTTTCATCATCAGCTATAATTTATTTTAATTACTCAATTACGGAAAACCCCCTGTAATTTAGCTGTTGCCATTAAGGATTGGATTCGTGGCGATTCAGTATGATTCTGTTAAATCATATAAATGTAATTAAGTATAAAATTTGTCTTGTAACTACACAGAGAACATCTATTAGTCAAAAATAAAATTATTTTACCAGCACTTAGATATGCGTAGATACGGATTTACTTTAGTTATAAAATTAATTAAAATTGGGGAAAAATGGAGAACAGTGACCCACGTTTTAGAAGCCAAGCCCCACTTTTAGTTACAATACATACAATACATTTTTACTAGTTATATTTATTACCAAATAAGTTTTTCCAACTTTTAGTTCGTCAACATTTACCTTTAGTGCAAGTCATGGTGGTCTCGAAAATAAGTGATTAATATATACATATAGTTACTTTTGGTGGTAACTCGCATCCTTGGAGCATCAAAGTTACTGACTCACCCTTCAGGAGAGACGGCATAGCGCCTCGCTTCGATACATAATTTTTGTGCCAAATCTGGTGCGGGTAAAGAACGCACACATTTTCACTTTGTCACACATTCACAAATATTCTTTCATCGCTACAGACGCATACATTTCTAAATATGTTAATTTCAATTAACAACGTCATTTTCTATGCACCGTCAACACTGACACTGACACATAAAGACACACTAGTTGTATAACTAGAAGGCACATTGTTTATGCACGTTGGGAGGAGGGGTTCGCCCGTAAAGGTCACTCAGACGGCATAGCGCCTCGCTTCGATGCATAATTTTTGTGCCAAATCTGGTGCGGGGAAAGAACGCACACATTTTAATTTTGTGACACATTCACAAATATTCTTTCATCGCTACAGACGCATAATTTTCTAAATATGTCAATTTCAATTAACAACGTCATTTTCTATGCACCGTCAACACTGACACCAAACACACAGACTCACTAGTTGTATAATTAGAAGGCACATTGTGCATGCACGTTGGGATGAGGGTTTCGCTCGTAAAGGCCACTCCTCTGACGGGTGTCATACCTGTCATACCTTGATGCTTTAAGCTTGCATCAATATGAAAATAAAAGTTCTTATTTGTCAAACTTCTTGCCGTGTCGTTCAAAATTTGACATACATCACATCAGCTAAATTTCCTAGTGTTTGAAATCTATAACGAATATTGCATGGTATTTAAAAAATAAGTATTGACCATCGGTTCTGAAAATATTGGCGACAGTTGTGAATGATTTATTTTATATGAAAACTCTAAAACTTGCAACATGTTAGACTTAGTACTACTTTTTATAACTTTCATACGGGACGTGATACACCGAGTTGCAAATTATACATGATTGAAAACCGTCAAACTTATCTTCTATCTATCTATATACTTATGGTTTTAGTAAAGTACTTGAATTAATTTCGAAATAAAGCCAGAAAAGTTTTTATTGTATTTCATTTGTTTTGGTTTAAGGCATTTAATCATTAGCTATTGTTTACATTCATTTATTAACTCAAGTTCAGTGTTTATTTGTTTGCAAAGGGCAATAACAATAATATCAGTAGGATTTAAAACATAGAATAACGTTAGTGTTTTCATCTAGCTATTCATGGCACCTGACTATGTGGACAACGAACGTGATCCTAATTGATTTACTTACCCTAAATGGCTTGTTGTCACACGTGTTTCATCATTTAATATAATTTACATTCATTATTGAATTACGGCAGATTCACTGTATTAAGGAGTTGCTATTAGTTGCCAAATTAGGGTTAGTTTACCGCTAATTCATATATTGTTGAACGATAGTCAATATACATATATTGTTTCTCGAAGAGCTTCGAACATACTAATCTGAAAAAATGTTTCACACTCATAGCCCCACAGTAAGATATATATACCCTGTGTCGTGGGGACCATGGACATACATAAAGACAGAAACACTAACACCCAGACAGAAAACAGAAATTTAAACTTATCATTCAAATTTTTGCCTCGCCGGAAATCGAACCCAGGCCCCTCCGACTGGCAGACCAGTATGGTAACCATTGCGCCACATGGGTCGTCATAAGCAGCAGAATATTTCCTGTTTACGTACATAGGTATAATATCACTCTTTTGTTAACATCGTAATATAGTTTATCTGTAACAAAACAAAATATAGAGTCCTACTCCAAGTGGTACGCCCTAATGAATGGATAACGGCTATGTCAAAGTGTCAGCCCAAGCAGCAAATGGACGTGCTATAATAGTCGAGAGCACGTTCTGGTTTTCGCTTTAAGTTCTATAAAAGTTCTAAAAACAGTGGAGTAAAAGCGCTGTAAACGTTTACTCGACGCGAAAAAGGCGCAAATTATTCAGACTAAAGTCCTATTAGACTGGAATAAGCGCTGAGTAAGCAGCAAAAACATGCTGTAAGATTAGAGTAAAAGTGGTAGAAAACACTAAGAGTGTTTTAAGAGCAACCAAAATGCGTATGTGGGATATTTAGTTCAATAAACGCAGTCGAGTTGCTATTATACAGATAAAGTGTGCTATAATAGCAGCCGAATAGCTTTTATTCTCCATTTTAGTTCTATAACAGCGGATAGAATGCTTTTACTCGACTAATAGGTACTGTAAACGATCTTAGGGAGGCTTTTATACCACTAACTTAATGAAAATTTTCAACTCAACGAGTGCGAAAGTGCTTTGAGTGTTTGCAATACAATATTTGTAAAGTAAACTACATTTCAAGTAATATTACTTTTATATCAAGTTTTTGAGCAATCAATGTGTTTATTTTTACTGTTCGTGTAGCTACTCCAAAACATCATGCGCAACAAGCTTTATTGATAAACCCAAAGGCATTTTTACATAAACATTCATGCGCTGCCTATTTTCTTAAGTTTGACGACTAATATATTAAATTAAATATATTTTAGATAATGATTTTTAATGCTAATGTCCATATTGATAATCTAGTTGCAGTTACAGCTAACTTATTCCATTAAAAGTCGACTATGAGTGCTGGTCACCACATTTATAGCACAAGGTGTCGCCATGATAACAGGATTTAGGGTTCTCTTGGTACGAGACCAAAAAACCCAATTTAATTATGATTATTTTTCTTTAAAGGAACATCTTATATCATAAAACAATTGCCAACAAACAAAGCCAGACTTCTTGGGTGTTGATACCTTTCTTAACAAAGATGATTTAAAACAACTTGACCAATTGAGATGGCCTTGCAAGGAAACGCATTTTATTATTATTATTTTTTTAATTTATTTCAGACAATGTCCATATTTTTGTTAGTTTAGTCTCTTATATCTATGTTAGTACAATACCAAAAAAAGGATAGTAATAGAAAATAAAAATAACAAAATTCATTCACATATAATTGGTCATCAGTTGTATCTACCTAACCAAACTAGCCATAATAATAATATTCAGACCTGAATTAAGCTAATGAAATTTAGCATGAAGGTGGTGCCACCGTCGCATGATAGGACTGTGGAGTTTATAATATAATGACGTTAATGAGGCCATTGGTGCTGTCTCTAAGTCGGTGCATTAGTGAGGCAGTTCTTTGGCGCATTATTACGTAAAAATCTTATATTATCAGATAAATGTAACGGATGTGATATTGTTTTATTATTATTAATTATTGTGTTACTTGAGTCTACGGAACCACTTAAAATACTCGGACTCGCGCTTGGAAATTCACTAGCGTTACTTGCCGAAACTAAGTTTGTCTGAATTAGTTCTGCAGAGTATTTCATCTGCTCCAACGTTTTTTAACTTTTTTACGAAAATGGCCGCTTCTTTCCAATTTCTTCCACTTGTTTTTATCCATTTTGATAGCAAAATCCTCGTGAAAACGTCTTCAAAGTATCGATCGACGACAAAATGGACGGAATTGTGCTGTTACTGTTTCCCACAACTCTACAATACTACTTTAAGCTGAGTAAATATCGTATAAAAGCTCTTAATTACACTACAGCTCCTATACAAACGTTTTTAATTCTATTATACGAGTTAGTCTATAAGCGTGCAGTAACAGCAGCAATGTTGCCATAAGCAATTCGATTGCGTTTATAGAGCTTTTATAGAAACATAAAATAGAGCTGAGTAACAACTGTATAAAGGCACCCAATTCAGCGAATCAGCTATTCTACAGCTATTATACGACTGTTATAGATCAAACGATCGAATAACGAGTATTTTAGCCACTTTAATTCAGCATCTGCTAAAAGGTGGAGTAAAAGTGCTAAAACATAGTGCTGTAAACGTTTATTCGACGTCCTTAAAGCACACATTAGCAAATATTGCCAAATAGTCGAGATAACCGCTATTACACGATAAATGGGTGTTTTAAGAACGGTTACTCGGCTCTTATACTATTAAAGGCTGAGTAATCTAATTACTATTCGACTATTTTGCTGCTTGGGAGTGTAAATGTCAAAGTGAGTATCATCAAGATGACAACACAGGGTTACTTTAGGCAAACCGCTTGGTAAATGTAGGGTAGAAGTCCCTCAAGTCCCTTTGTAAATCCCATGTTGGTAACTGTAAACGTGTGAGTCCTTCTAACTTTAGTTCGAGATCACAACACAATACGCGCTACGGTAACACTATCCTTCCGTAAGAGTCGACTAAAAGGGAACTTTGTAATTAGCATAAACGCTTGAATTATGTCGAGCTATATAGTCAGTGACCTCGGAAAGCACAAAGTGAGTGAGTGAGAACGATATCCTGAGATAACCCATTCTTAGGATTGAAAGGGTACAGAAGCGATTCTTGTGGCATCTGACAAGGTCATCTGCGCTATCTAGAAAATCAGTATTATATGATAATATACTTAAACATTTAAAATTAAGTTCCGTAGACAAACGTCGTGATCTATTAGATGTCCAATTTATGTTTAAACTGCTAAGAAACAAATAGATTGCCCATTGCTTCAAGAACTTTATACACTTTAGAGCTCCAAGTCGTTATCCTCGTTGCAAAATAACACCTCTTGTACCTACCGCCATTGCGAAGAACAGTTTTAGGAAGTAACTCTCCGATTCCTCGACTATGTAAATTATTTAATAAATTTTGTTTTTTAGATAGGTATAAACGCTTATATTAATATAGCCTATAGTTGGAACGCTTTGAGTTACGGTGGAAAAGTTTAAATAGGTAAGTTTAAAATAAATTTCGAAGTAAGTATTTTAGTTTCTACAAAATTAAATCAATCAGCGTATTGTGTTTATTTTCTTGTACTTTTAATGTATATACCATATTAAAAATAGATTACCCATTGCACTAACGTAGTTAGATATGATATTTAAGTATGCTGTGTTTGCCTGTAATAGGTTGTGCACGTAACTGAAGACTTTGTTTTTTAATTATGTACCTACATGTTTCCGTGTAACATGTGTAACATACCCCATGAGACAATTATTGAGCGATATTCCATAACTATCTCTTCCAGAATGAGAAGTAAGTTTGTGCAGTGTACAGTGTTCTCCGGTAAAAAAGATTTCTTCCTTTAAATTATCTTTCCGGTGCTGAATTACAAGCACTGAGTCTGTATTGGACGTGGATCGTACTGTGCCAGAGTCCTGACGAGGTTTTACAGCCGAACTAATTTAGAGCATTACCTTGATACAACCAATCCGACACTCCATTGTAGACCCTTCCCGGCACAGAGTCTGTCGTGAGTCGCAGTAGAGGGGCGCGCCGGGCTGGGGGGCCAGGTCGCGCCAGCACTTCGTTGTCCGCCGCCAACAGCAAGGAGCCGTCGTTACCCAACCATGCTGCGTGCTGCCACTCCCAGCTGCTCTGGCCCTCGCCGAACAGCGGGATGTGGTGGCTGCGAATATTTTTTTTATAATTGGTGCAACAAGAAATTTACGTAAAAGTGTTTCCAATCAAAACATAAAGGCATTATTGCCTAAAACAAGTCTTACTTTAGTATCGGGGTCAAAAATTTATTTCAACATCCATAAATCCATCCATCCGGCTTTGTGAACATCATTATCATGGAATAATGGCAAAACCTCTAAAAAAATATTAAAATGATGTTAACGAAAATTAAATTACTAGTATTTTCAGTAGATACTTTATGGGAATTTAATTTTATGAGTCGTAAAAGAAAAGCTATCTTCGGTCTGAAAACGTGTTGAATACCGCTTCCAAAGCACATTGAAATTCCAGTTGCAAAATTTCGAATAAATTGGGAATAGCATTCACGTATACATCGTCAAATCGATTTCTTCACCCCTGGAGACGACAGGGAAAAGAAAATCACAAAGAATATATGATTCGAGTGAGAAAATGTACCGTTAGAGGGATTACTCTTTTAAATTGCCTTTTATAAGCTATTCAGCTGAAAACGCTATATTCAGAAGTTGGCGGATGAAACACGAATTGGCGTTAGGGCCTGTGGTGAAAGGAAACAAAGTTAAATCTAGCAAAGTAGATTCTTTAAAGACGGAGGGAGGTCCCTTGAAGTCCGAGGTCAATAAATCTACACCGTAACTCACAGACATCTGCAGGCTCACATTTTATCCTGACGTACCTACAGCTCTTAATGTTTTCTTTGCTTTTTCTTATCCTTAATCTTTTTAAGCGGTGAGCTTGATTTAAACTTAAAACCTTTTAAAAGAGCAGTAAACGTTTTGTTTTTAAAGAAATAATGGTTTTCGGAAATACATTTTGTTTAAGTAGCAACTGTAAGTAAGATGAATTTTATTATGTTTTTAAATTAGCGTATATTGTATTGTATCGTAGGTACAAACACAATACAATACACCCGCGGCCACACTTACATGAGCGACCGGAGTAACAGCGCAACTGCATACAACCTCAGACAAGACTTACCTATGCTTGCTTGAGGTTGTATGTAGATGTCCATGGGCTGCAGCGACCACTTAACACCACGTGGCCTGCATGCTCGTCTGCTACTCCATTCAAATAAAATAAAAACTTTAGCTTACACTTTTATTTTGGGACATTTGTATTTATCGAATGACATTCTCGAAGCGCGTATGGCTCGGCGGCTAGCGTAGAACGCAAGCGGTCTATGCAGTTAAGCCAAACGGGCGCGGTCGGGTGTGAGATGGGTGACCGCTAGTGGCAAAAAATTTCATGCGCGTTTCCGTGCTTCGGAGGGCACGTTAAGCCGTCGGTCCGGTTGTTGTCGATAGATAACAGTCGTTAAACCTTGTCGGAGGCCTTATGGGCGGTTTGAAAACATCTGACAGTGGGTTGGCCACTAACCCGCATCTCCACCAACCCGCATTGGAGCAGCGTGGTGGAGTAAGCTCCAGGCCTCCTCAATAATGGGGAGAGACCCGTGCCCAGCAGTGGGACGTAAAAAGGGTTGCAGCCAAATGACATTCTCATTGGTTTTAAAATCTGATTTATTTTACCGACTTCCAAATAGTTTTTAGTTATACGTTCACCGATTACTCCGCCGTTTGTAGACCGATTTTCAAAATTATGTTCTGTTCGAAAGCTTTTTTGTTCGAAAGCTTTTTTTGTTCGAAAGCTAATACTTCCGAGGTGCTGATGATGGGATCCCATGGAAATAGAGTGAAACTCTTAAATTTTATAGCCACATATGTTGACTTTCTTATACTTTCTGAAGTATAATAGATATTATTTGTGTATAGTAACTATCATCTCATGTTACTGAGCTGATGATGAAAGGTACTACGATGTCAAGCAGTTGAGAGAAAACTCTTTCGATAAATGGAACCCAGGGAAATCGGGGAAAACTCTCAAATTTTATAGAGAGCACTTGGCATATGATTCTTTTTCTTGCTAAGGTAATGGTAATGATTCTTAAAATATAACTATCTTGGAGTGGGACCCTGCGCTGCGTTAAATGGCGTACTTTTCGTTCTGAATAAGCACCGACGAATAACAAAAATAGTTTTAAGAGGCAAGAAAAAGTTTCATATGCCAACTACTAAAAAAATCATTTTTTATCGTTTGAAGTAGATTTTTTTTGTTAAAAACTTATTTAATCTTTTTTAACAACGATAGTGATCATTTTTCCTTATGATTAGAATTGGAAATATTTTGAAAATAGAAATTGGAAATACGTACGTATGTTTTTTGTCCTCGTTGCATTTCTCTAAATAATTTGGACGCTTGTACTCGTAGCTGTTGTTCGCATACGTGACTCAATTTTCTTAGATAAATGAAGGATGTAGCGGACTGCTTTGTCGTAAGTAGATTCGATCTATTTTTACTAGATGTGCCTAGATAGATTGAAAAGAATTATAGCTGTGCTGAACTTACTCATTGGTGACGTCATAAACTGTGTAGTGCGCTGTAAATGTCCGTCGATAAACCTGTAAAGTAATAAAAGTTTTATAATCTTTATTTGGCCGAGCGGCGGAGCTCGTAACAACTTTATTTATTTAAAAAAAAACAGTTAAAAGTTTTACGATCTAGTGGCGTACCTCCTTGATATTGTGTTGGAACAGCACGTAGCGCAAGTTTGGCGAGCACTGGTAACCTCGTACATTTAACTGTCTCTGTGGAAGAAATGTTGCTTGTTGTATTAAAGTAGAATTTGCTCAATGTTGATTTAATGTTATAGGTATGAAAAGTAATTACCAACATTGCATCGTCTTTATAATTGGGCAATATTGTCCACTATGTTGACTGCAACATAACTATGTCATGAAAAAAAGCGTCTTTTGATATCAAATAATAATCTTTTGTTACGATTTACGATATGTAATCTTTTTTCGAATATATTTTAGTATTTCATTTAATGAATGTGTCTTCGACATATATATAATAAATTCTACTGTCGAATTATTTAGAGTAAAACAAACAGCAGTTTTATGCTACTCACTTATTATGTTCAAACGCTTTTACTATAATTATGCGCCTTCATAAATTGATTTCCTGCAATTCCATTCACTCAGGAATAATTAAATGCAGACCCAGCTCATACGATCAAATATCAAATAACTTCGAGTCAATATGGCATTACAAGTAAAGTTAACGAAATGAAATCCATTAGAGACAAACCTATAACTAGTAAGCATTTTCAATTTCATAGTAAGTACTAATAAAAGTAACAGTTCGCTATAAAAATTAGTATCATTTTTTTTTTAAAGTTTTATTTGATCTGTTTTTAAGATTTTATAACGACATAACATTAAGAAGATGAGTTTGAACAACAGATTACCGTTCTAAAAATCTAATAAAGTTCAATAAAGTTGGCGGCGGCTTTTCTTGAAAGACTTCCTGTTTGAAGTCACGATTACGCCAAAATGAATGGCAACTTTATTTTTTGCTTCGTGTGCTTCATTCAAAAGTAATTTTTACTTTATTGTCCATCCATCCATGCATCACTTTTTCTAGTCCACTACTGGACATACATAGGCTTCCGCTAACATAAGCCACCACTTACGGTCCTGCGCCTTCTGAATCTAGCGGCTTACCGCTGTCTTCTTCAGGTCATTAATGAACTTGGTTGGAGGCATAGAATAATTACAATTACATTACAAAAACCAGTTCGCGCGCCCAAATTGAAGCATGTTGATTGGTGCCATTAATGGCACCAAACGCCGGGCCGCTCCGTAAGACTTAAGGTTAAATAAAATTATCACAACACTTTTTAAAAACAAAAGCAGTCTAATAAAATAACTTTTCACGGTGTTTTCAATATTTTGTAGTATTTTATAGTCAATTTGGTCAAAATAAAAATATTTTGTTTGTCAGATGTGACAGTTGTAGGAATCTATTTAGTGCTTCAATTTTGACAGCGCGCTTAGGCTAAGACTGACGTTCTTAACGTTATTATTCTAAGGTTGGAGGTTACTTCTTTAGACGAGACGTGGTTGCCAATCGAGGATTTTTCCTAACGTTATCAGTTAGACTATCAGTCCTCCTAGCACGTTGGTATATTGTTTCAGCAGCTAGCAAGTTTTAAAAGTTAAGTCGGTAACTTTCGTTCGTATATGGCTTTTATCGTTTCTGATTGTCACGTAAATGAACATCAAGCTTCATTGTTCGCTTTAATCCTATGGAGAAGCAGGAGAAGTCTAACAGTAAAACACTACGTCTCAGCGCTATATGGCACTGGCAGCACAAACTGCTCGAACACTTTCGACTTCAGGCACTTAGGGTATAAGTACTGGACGAACGCTTACAGTAGTACATAAGTTTGCTTATATTCTTATTTTGAATATCTTTTTGTAATTGCTTATAATGTAGTATTCATTTTAAATTAAAACGGTACTGAATATTTAACTTTCTCAAGATTGTAATGATAGGCGCTTGTATTTAGATACTCTGGGTAGTAGGAAATGTAAACGTAACAGCCAATTCAGGAGGGGAAATTGAATTTGCATTGTCCCAGGCCCCAACTTTGACAGGCCTCCATTTAAAGGTAAATTTATGCTTAGATGTAAGTAGGTCACAATCACAAATATAATTTGTGATTTTTATCGAATCCAATTTTAGCGAATCTGTGTTTTTAGTATTTAATTTATCTAGTATAGTTATGTACTAATCTATTCGTAAATTGAAATCGTTTTTTGTTTGAACACTGTTTAAATAATAAAAGCATTTGCCTAATATCACATTATATGTTAGCTCCATAAGTATTTTGTTCGACATACCTATATAAATTTTGGCTCTGGCTTCGAGGTCATTATCATTTTAGGTATCTAAAATCTGTTTGGGTGGTTGATCTGTTATACTTGTATTAGTTGTGAGTATTAATTATGATTGATATTAGAGAGAGAGATTATTACTTACGATTGCTTTGCCTAGATAGCGTATCTATTAGTGGAATGAAGATGCAATGTGCAGCCGCTCCCAGAGTAATGGAGGAAATCCAGAGAGTGTGTCTTTGAATGTGTTGAGCTCGAAACGGCTGCCGTTATTTGCTGCATATACTAGCTAGAATTCTGATCTAGGCAGTCACTCCCAAGATAGAAAACTTACTCTGAATAGCAATCAAATACTCACTAGTGTGTGGTTGGTGACCAGTACAGAGAGTGTGTTGTTGAATGTGTCGAGCGCGAGCAGGCCGCCGTCGTCCGCTTGGTAGACCAGCTGGTGCGAGCTGACCCAGGTGGTGGGGAGCCGGTCGCCGGTCAGGTCGCCACGCAGGAACTCGTCCAGGCGCATCCGACGACCGGACCAGTATAGCAACTCGTCCACATATCTGTCGATGTTAGAAATTGTGAACATTTAAGAATGTCGTTTTGTTGTTTTTCTGAGTCAATAAACAATTGAATTAATAAAATATTTTTAATTTGATACCAACACAATATTTAAATCATAAAAAATGTAAAGATGCGTACAGACTACTACGGACAGCGCGTACATTAGTACGCGTAGTTGGTTATGCCTGTCCTGGAACGCCATATTCATACGTGCCGCCTCGTGTACACTCTTGGATGGAGAACGCGTGACTCGCGAACCGAACCGCGCGCTAAGCGGCCGCGCGAGCCATCGGCCGGCAGTAGGTCTCTGATCGCTTACGATAGATCGATACCTTGTTTATTATTGAATTGTTTTGTTTCATTAAAGTAAATCAATCTATTATCATATCCATCAGATCGTATATCAGAACCGATGACCATACATACATACATACATAGCTTGCTCAAATCATAGCCCTCATTTTACTTAGGCAATAGGTGGGCGGGTAAAAAGGAATTATTGAAATTAAGAGTAAGTAGTAGTAATAACATAGTAACCTTGATGGTACTTAATTCTTGTAGGATTTGCTCTACATCTATTGTAAAACTCTGAAGTGAGACTTTAAATTATTATTTTATTAATAACATAAACAGTAAAAGATAAGTCAGTTAGATGGTATTTATTCAATTTAGATTCATAAGCCAATTGTACAGTGATATACTCATGAACCTCAAAAAAATAAATTACAGAAATTGGATTTATTGAAAATATCACTCACCCTAATAAATAAATGGCTGTAACAATACCCGCTATCACAAAACTGATGACCATCAAAGAAAATATGATGCTCCTCCAGTTGTGCCCATCCGCTGGATAGAGATCCTAAAAAGATATTGGTAATGATAGAATTAATAGAGTATTGGGTACATTCAATCTGGGTAAAATTAGTCTTTCTTTGTAACATAGTACTGTTAATTATTTAAATGTGCTATTTATTTATAATAGTGCTCAGTTGCTCACATCATAAACCGTTTCTTTTATCCATTAATATTTATGGATACGAATCATACCAAAAAAATATAACAAGTCAAAACTAAATGACGAAGAGATCTGATGTTATACCGTTAAACTAAAGTTATTCAAACTGAAGAGTACATCAAAGAGATTCTTTAAACGTACCTAAACATTTCAAAGGCGCTAAATGTAAAAAAAAAACAAATACACTGTGCTTTTAATATTCAGAAGATATTCAGAGTGTTTTTACTCTCAGACAAGATATTTTTGAATATATTATGCTGTCTGTATATGTAAGTCCACACTTTTCAAGTTAAAATGTAAGTTATTTATTACAGTAATTCATCGTTATTATCACAATTTCTAAAGTGGCAAAACCGAGACTGTGCAGTTCTTAACTTTCCATAATTTTAAAGTCCTTATTATTTTATTTAAATATGTAATTAATAATGCAATTAAGTTGTTTAAAGACAGGTAAATTAAACGTCAGTTGCAAAGTGGGTTCGATAAAAATTCAATAAAAAGTTGACGCAACAGCTGCGCGGCTCATTCTTTCAATAGAAAACATGAATTTTCTTTAGATCCCTTCGATCCTTCGATTCTTCGACTTTTATATACGAACACATTGGAGCAGCGTGTTCGAGTAAACTCTAGGGCGCCAGGCCTGCCCAATAATGGGAAGAGACACGTGCCCAGCAGTGGGACGCAAAAAAGGGTTGCAGCCATACGAACACATTGATGCGACAATGATGACGCAACGCTGCTTTTGCTACTTATTCAGGTAATAATAATTGAATCCAGTTTGAATTGAAAATTTATTCATACGCGTGCACACTGACTTTACCCCTCTTATAGTACGTCCATAGTGGTCCATAATGTGACTTAAGCTTAAAAATGAGATAGTCTGCCAATCCAAGAATAAGATAAGAGTCTTGAAGTGTACCTCCTCCTTCGCGGACTTGGGGTCGGCGACCTGCAGCGTTTCGTCGGGGGGCAGGCGCCAGGAGCCCCCGCCGCCGCCGCCGCCCGAGCGGTCCGTGTGGCCGGTGGCGTGCATGCGCCGCCGCCGCCGCGCGCGCACCCGCCACCGCGCCGAGCTACGCGCCCACGCCCGCGCCGCGCTCGCCGCCACCCGCGCCGCTCGCGACGCTAGCGCCCGCCCCGGCACTCGCGTCTCGGTGCCGCACTCGCCGCACTCGCGCGTACAGCCCCATCACTGAAAAAAGTATACATGTTAATATAAAGAATCAATTAAAACTTTAGGCTTGTACTACGAGTTCAGGTTAAAATACGAATTAAAGGTTAAATATTTTTATTGAACATTCTACAAGTTACAAAAGTAAAGTGGTTCGTATATCACTGCAATAGTTTAAAGCTGTATCGCATGTAGTTTACGCTTGGCCCAAGACACAATTAAGTAGGAACATATATTTACAAAAAACGATTAGTAAGTACATAATAATAAAATGTAAGACACATTCAAAGAAAAATAAATGGATTTACACATTACAATAACAACGCAATCATTCTGATAAGTAAAAATTAAATATAAATTCAATAAAAGTAAGGATATTAAAATAAAAATTAACATGAAAATTACAAACGTTACAATCAAAGTTAGTTTAGTAACTTTCATATTTTGATGAAACCTGCCCTACGGAGCCAATTCAAAGCGATGCCATCATAGACCTAAAATTTCGCTACGCTCAAGGATGCGATACGAGAATTCAGTTCGATTCAATGGGATGCGGCGGATTTGTATTACCTACGTCGCGAATTTGTATTACGGCACGAATCGTACCATTACACTACGCCGCTGCTATCGCATCATTCGACACTGAAAGAATATGAAACGTACCTAACAGCTAACGTGTCCAACAGAGCATTCGATCGAATTATAATCTGATCGTGATCGCATTATTTTGCAACATGCAAGAATCGTTTCGTGCAGTCCTTTAGGCCATTTTAATTCAAGTAGATTGTTATATTTTTTTTACTTTAAGTTTCATATTTTTATCTTTGTAATCTTTGCATACCTCAAGAAGGTTAATATGGCGAACTAAATATATTATAAATAAATAACTATTGTAAACACCCATACAGTGCAAATAAAAGTCTTTGTCTTTGTTAATTGCATTCGCGTCACATCGAGCCGCTCCGTTTTCGCGTGAATATCGCTTACAAAGGATGCCACGTGAATGCGACCCAAATTCCCCAAGGACATGATGCAGTCCAATGACCTTTACTTTGCTATTGTGATAAATTATTAGCTTCTTCATTAAGTCGAGATCCGTGGCTAATTTTTAGTGGTTTTACAGACTTACACACACCCCTTACTATGAACACGTGTAGGTACATATTCATTCTTTCTAGAGCCACAATCATCAGCGTTTAATTATTCTATCTAGAATTGTGATTTAAGTTTCCTAAGAAGTAAGTAAAAAATGTGCCAAAATATATCAATTTGATTCACTGAGAAATTAAACGCTTTTAAATTCCTTATTAATTGTTAGAAGACCAATGAATAATGCATCCAGTTATAATTGTGAGAATTGTTTCGTCTTGGCTTTTTTAAAATTTAAACTCACCTAAGGAAATTTAATTATAACGCGAGGTGGGCGTCTGCTCGGTCATCATTAGTCTAAATATGGAACGGAAGAAGAAATGAAACGTGCGAAATGAACATGATTGTTGGAAGTTTGAATAAAAATTCATAGGTAGAGCTGGTTGCAACTGCTACGCACGAGCCTTTTTTCAAGGCTCACTACATACTTTATCCTTGTTACAAAATTCTAAGGCTTCTAAGTTTAAAATAAGTAAACAAACTTTGCTTGTGTTTGCTATATTTGCGTTGTGATGCAAAGGAAGAATGGGTAGAAGAACCTTGTATTTATTTCCGTTTGCTTTGATAGCATATTAAACAGTCAAACCCGGTTGTTGTCGATAGATACAGTCGTGAAGCCTTATCGGATCGCCTTATAGGCGGTTCGAAAACATCCAACAGTGGGTTGGCCACTAACTGGTTGGTGAAGCAAGGTCTCCACAATAATGGGGCCCTGAATTGCAGTCAGCGACCTTGTATTTTAATATTATATTGTATTTGTTAATTAAATTCATCAACATATACACGTATGTTAATTTAGTAGCTAAAATTTGCTGCCTTGAAATATCGCTTGGGCGTCTAGCAAATGAAACGCCGTAAATCTGTCGGACGCCGGAGCTTGAGCGAGGGAGAAACATTTAGCCTCCTTGCTTGTCGCTCGTATGTCAGAATCTCCTTATCACACGTTAGTAGCTTGCAGCTTTAAAGTAAGATGTAGCACGTCTCGTCTGTTTGCCGTGTTATCGATCAATTGATTTTGCTTTATTATAACTTTAAACGATTTAAATATTTTAAGGAAAAAATCAATATCAACTGGCACGTAATTCAGACATGAAGATACTAATTTTGCATTCGTCCTGCGCTGCTAGGATACGAACGTTGGAAAACGTCCAACGTTATTCGTCGACGTGCAGTTTACATTTGTTCTTCTACTCCCCATATCTACTTTATGACTCTGATGAACTAAAGTTACTTAGATTACGATAGTTACGTTCTATCATCATGATATTGCTATTGCTATTAAAATATAGATAGATCTAAGTTATCGCAAAACCATAGAGAATAATAGAAGTTGGGAACGAATAAATGATAAATATTTCACGTAGAGTAGGGCTATGCATTACAATTTGGGCACTATGCCCGTGGGCTGAATAGCGAAAAGAGAAAACCTCGCGAATTTGGCAAGAACATTGCTGGCATATTCTTTTTTCTGCAGCGATTAGACTAGAGTGTTAATTGTATTTGGCTGGTAGAAGTGGGAGAAGGCTTCTACATATTTCATCTGAGCCACAATGATTGGCACTCTTTTGCATTTTACACAGTTTTTTCGAATATATTTCTTATAGAATTCATGAAATTCTGATTTTCAGTGGAGCTCATAAAAAACGTGTTTTTTTTCAACCTTTTTTTTATGTCCCACTGCTAGGCACAGGTCTCCTTCTCACAAGTGAGAGGGATTTAGGCCATGGTCCACCACGCTGGCCAACTGCGGATTGGTGGACATATTTATTTTAGGACTTTAAAAACCTAATTAAAAAGTTGTTTAGTTAACTAGAATGTAAATACGATGAAGTTTAAGTTACAAAGAGACAGGATATTTCTGAAGTTACAAAGAGACATTCTGTTTATTCTTTAAAGACGGAAAACGAAAATTGATGTTATTTACTTCAGCGATAAGGATTACTTTTCTTTCACTATATTGACACAAGATCTTGTGTTGAAACAAACGCTGCATCAAGATCGTGTCTTATGATTATCTGGCACAGTCCGGTGTTTTATTCCTGTTTTTATGATCTAAAGCTTAGAAGGCTTCAGCAAGGCTTAGCTGCATTGCAGATGTGGAATTTTCATGCGCCATTATTCATAAACTAATCCCGTTGTTGGACGTGTCTCGAAAGTAAATGGCCGGTTATTAAATATTTTGGACAGCACCGTTGTTAAGGGTTTATGATGTTAAGTACTTCCGTTCTATAAATACCTAATTTCAAGAGTGCTTAAATATTATAATAATATTTCAGTATAGCGCTGAAATATAGTCATGACACAGACATTGTGAAATGTAAGAATCTAATTTAGAATCTTTTTTCAATATAAGTTGGGACCATCTTTATGGATATCCAATATTGGTATGGACATTACATGTCCCACGTAAGAATTAAAGTAGGTTCTCTAGCAAGATATTTGATTATTTTAGAAATTAATAATCTTAAGAAAATATAATCAGTTTTACATTTGAACGCAAATCTTAGGATAGCTACACCTCTAAAAAGTCCGAAATACCGTAGGTCCTGGCTGTTATTACAACACAGCAGCATAGTGGAGTGAGGTGCCCCCAAATTATGGAAAAAAAATTGGTGCCAAACGTCATTCGTAACAATATTATGATTCCGCGTCACGTTATTCTGGTTTAAATATAGGTATCCCTTTTTAAGGCAGTATTAATCAAAAGTTGTTAAGTATTTAATTCTAGTAAACGATTATAAAGTACTAGCCTTCCGCCGGCGGCTTCGCCCGCATGGACCCGTTTTATAGGTTCCCGTAGGATAAACACCATCCTATGTCCTTTCTGAAGGTTAACTCTAACTGTGTTCCAAATTTCATAAAAATTGGTTCTGTAGTTTAAGTGGGAAAGCGCAGCAGACAGACAGACAGAGTTACTTTCGAATTTATAATATTAGTAGGGATTTGTAAAGATACTTTCAAATGCTTTAAAATTATGTAATTACATAACAAAAAAAAATATTTTACTATTACTACTACAATACTGTTTACTATGAGTACAATAACAATGTTTCCGCGGAAAGTCGGCATTTAATTTCCTTGATTGCGTCATAGGATGTAACTGGCGACCAGCCAGGATCAGATTCAATTGTCGGTCCTCCGGTAGTTTGCTCGTCCATTTCCAATGCCGATGAAATTTTTTACGATGCCGTATAACGATTAAATCTTACGCGTTAGTGTGCTGTGCGGCTTTTAAAAATGATTTTGTCATGAAGAATTTGTTTGTTTTGTTAGGTTCCTCATTCAAAACACAAGCATTTTTAAAACCTAATTTCTTTTTAAATGGCGTAGTGTAGGTAACACGTTTGAAGTAATTTACAACTACTATCAACTCAAGGGATCATCAAGGGAAACTAATAAAATTCCGTCATACCGGAGCATAGATTGATTAAAATGTTTTTGAAGGTTAAACATTTTCATCAGACGGCGATCCCCACATTAAGAGGCGATCCTCAAACATTTCCCATAAAACGATGAGAAGGCAATATCTCGTATAATTTTCTAAAACTCATATCATTTAATTCTCCTTATCTATCCTCAATACTGGTTCAAGTTATTATTGTTCGTCATCGTTGTAAAACTTGATCGCTTTCATCTTCGTTGTTCGAATAATTCGACTTTGATAAGTCTTCTGTGGGTTCGTTCTGGATAAAATGGAATGATATTCATACAAATGCAAATAAATTCCAAATTTGAAATCTTGTATGTTCTTTGTATTTTCGCAAAAAACATAAAGTTTTAGCTATATATGGAGGAGAAATTTCAAGTCAATACCTATTCTGTCCGTACTTCGTATTAATTAAATAATAATATACTGATAGTATATAGTATAATTTTAAGTCTTCAAGAGTAATATTTTTAATATTAGATAAACTTCTACGGCATGATAAAATTAATTCAACTTTCTAGAACACTCAAAGTGTTGTGTTTTATATTATCAGTAAATATTTTATGTAGATACTAGATATAAGTAATAATTTGCTTTTCCTAGTTATTGTCCGACATTTACTCTACGCCATGTAGGTACTCGTATTTAACCGCATCTTTCACTCATAGTTGAAATTTACATGTTTAGTTAGGAATAACTTTCATCACAATTGTTAGCACTACTGAGAACCACTTTTTAAATTAATAGGTAAAAAATCTGATGGAGTGCTGGCGTTTTGCCATATTTGTAATGAAGTATTATACAATACTTTGCTACCTTTCAATTTCTCATTTTATAGAGAGCGTTCAAAGCTAGCCAATATCCGAAAAGCTGGTCGGTAGCGATAGCGTATGCAATGCGTACTTATTTTGTTGAATACAGTGCGATAATAGATGCAACATTTTACTAGGTATCCATCTATAAATACTTCTTATATGTCTCTATTATCAAATACTAATGAAGGTAAAGATGGCTAACCAAATGTACAATAACACCATTTATAAACACCCATATTTGTGCAAATAAAGTCTTTGTCTTGTAAAAAAAAAACAATTGAGTAGAAAATCAATTTTATTTTTTGTTTTCGCTTGAATTAATCGGGCCTTCGAAGCTGAAACTATTTTACTAACGAACAATAACGAAGACAAATGTATAAACGAATAGCAATCTAACTGATTGTTTTACAGAAACACTAGTGAAGACATTAAAAACGCATGATGATACTAAACAAAACCTTGCCAATCTTGGGTTCATTAGGATCATTGGGTGCCCAAAGCCGATGACGCGGGTAAAACTACCGTATAAATCAAGTCAAAAACGCTAAATATAGGATATATCAATGAATAATATGGACCGTAAATTTAATATTAAAATAAATTCGTTAGTTATATTTTAGTCAGTAACTTTATATCTATTAACAATATTTGTATATCTTACTAAAGTAAATTGATGGACTATTGAATTTATAAAACTACTATTGTAATACCCATATTTGCGCAAATAAATCATTTTCCTTTCCTTTCTTTTCTTTCTTCCTTTTCTTTACTTTTTTGTTTTTTATAAAAGAAGTAGAAGCCCACATGTACGCCAAGTGGTGGTAAGTGATTGCTGCAGCCCATGGACATCTATCGTACGATTTCAATCAAGATTGATTATTTCCTCTCAACACACAAAATACCGAGGCGGTAGGCAACCACAGTTTTCCAAACACGTCTCGTAAAGTCAGAGGATGTGACTTTGCGTGCAGTTGCCTGCAGTGCATATTAGTCATCTCAGTTTTATTAAGAAGAAGAAAATCCTTTTTTCTCAGAAGGTACACTGAAAATTACTGTTATAATAATATCAATTTTTTGGGGAAATATATTTTTGCCAGAATCCCTTTTTTGTTACGGTACATTTGAATTGCAGTCATTTGTATTTTTTTTTGACAGCTTTACTAACGCTTTGTTTCTTTAATATATTTATGGATTAGATAAATGTATCAATGTAGGTAATTAGCATATAGTAGCAGTCTTATAGTATTCGAAACTTAGAAACTGAAATATCAGTACGTACCCACTGCCGTAAATCTATTGCATACCCGAGGTCGAAGTTGAGGAAACATACTCGTATATCCTTGCTCGTAAGTCAGAATCATATTATCATACGCTAGTTGCTTTTAACTTTAAGTAATGTAACGTCTCATTTTATTTGCCGGGTTATCGACAGTGTTTTCTTTAAATTAGTATCAAGATTGAATAAATATGTGATTTTTCCCAAGAAAAAAAAAACGACCCGGGTTTGATTTCCGGTGAAGCATTCTTGATTGAATCAAAGTTGAGCGCAAATTCTTTCAATATATATATTTTTGTTCTTAAACTTAAACTCCTGAGGTGGTCCAACTGTCACCATGTCATAATCTGATGATGTGATACTAGGGAAATCGAGGGAAACACTGAAACTTAATAGGCACACACATTTTTTTATTCATATTTTTTAACATAATACAAATATTTATGCCCGGTAATTATCCACTGATGTTGCTAAGCTCATGATTGAAAGTACAACTCTTGCTCCTCGGTTAGGAGCTGAGAGCAAATTCTTTCAATGATGTATACGTTCAGTTTCTTCAGTTCTTTCAGGCTATTAGATGGCTATTAGATTAACATGAACGGTAAATCTTTATAACGTTTAGAAGTTAAGTGAGAAAATTTCCAATTATGCTTATACATATATACAGAATTATTAAAATTACTAAAAAGAGTGAAATAAATTAAGTTTTTAACAAAAAAATAGAACCGACTTCAAACGGTAAAATATAAATTGTTCAGTACCTACTTCTTCTTGCTTATGGTAATGACTCTTAAAACTATTTTTGGAGTCGGGCCCTTCGTAAAATGTCCTGTCTTAGTAAATATAGTGTACCTTTCATTCTGAATGGGCACCGACACCAAAAAAGTTTTAACAGTCATTACCATAAGCAAGAAGAAGTAGATCATCATCTTAGGGGGAATGATTTTATGTGATTGAAGTCGTTTAAAAAGCTTACGTTCTTAGAAAAATAAGAACTTTGCCATTAAACACCAATTTTCAAAGTTTGGTAGGAAAGAAAGAACAAAGGATATGCGACATACTTATAAGGATAAATGCTTTTCTACATATTTCAAAAATTAATGGTCACTATTGTATTGTACAAATTAACGTATAATCTATATCTATATACATATAATAAATCTGTAACAAGTCGGTGTTTGTGCGCGCTAATCTCAGGAACGGCTTAACGTAGAAGGATGCGGTTTTCACTGATGTATCGTTATTTTTTGGATTAACATTTAGTGTTTGTTTTATTTAAATCGGTTCATAAATAAAAAAGTTACGTCCATTTCAAGAATTTATCGATCAGTGTTTGGCAAATTTGGAAGTATCGTTGTTGATTTATCGAAAACTTCAGTTAATGTATTGAAGTTTTATAATTTACAGTCTCTTAAATGATAACATGAAACTTATAAATGAAAAGAAAAATAGATAAAACATAGTAAAAAAACAACATAAGATGAGCTGGCAATAATATGGTGAACTGTACGAAATAGGGTTCACGCTTTTTCGTACAGTTCCCACACGTCGACAATCTATCTTCTATATTTACATATTATTATAAGTACCTGGACGCCCGAGCGTTGCTCGGATATATACAATACAATACAATACAAAAATACTTTATTGCACCAGATTTTATACAATGAGATAACATTAAATCGTTTATTTTCTAAAAAAATATTTTCTTGGTTTAGTTTAAAACGAAACAATCATTTGCTTCGTGTTACTTAACAAAGCCATCTGAAATAGCTCCTAATAAAAAAAGTTATTTTCATAAAAATAAAAAATAGACACAATATGGTTTCGATCGAGTTTTGAACCCGGGTCTCTAGTTCCGCAGTCAGCTCACGCAACCATTCGACCACGGAAGCTTTAATTCAATGAACGAAATTTTCATAGAGGTCTTTCAAATCGACGTTGTCATTTCTTTGAACGTCGGATTGGCGGATGGTAGTAGCGGAGCCCAAGAGGGGCTTTTCGGATTTACTCGAGCGCGTCAGATTAAGATATGGGGTACACCTTGCATCCTAAAATAAAATAGCTAAATTTCTTGCCATTGAAATCGACTCAAATTTAAATTGGAAAAATCATGTAGAAATAGTATGCCAAAGACTAAATAAATTCATATACGCATTACACCATCTTTCAAAAGTAGCAAATAAAAAACAGCATTGATGGCTTATCACGGATACGTGTGTTCGGTCCTAAGATACGGATTACTCTTATGGGGGAATTCAACTGACTTCAATAGAGCATTTATTATACAAAAGAAATGTGTTAGGGCCATTTAAGGTGCGGAACCTATGGACTCCTGTAAGCCAATATTTAAAAAAAAACTAAATCTCCCGCCATTGCCATCAATGTACATCTACGAAAGTCTGATATGTGTCAAAAATAATCAAAATCGATTTGATACCAAAGATGATACATTCTCCAATCGGCATCGGGGTCAATTGCATAGACTGCATGCTATTCGAGAAACAGCTCTGTGATGTGCATCAAGATTTATAATTTGCTGCCATCTCGGTTAAAAAATCTAACATTAAATCGGTTCAAGGGTTTTATTTTTAAATTATTGATTAAGAACTGTTTTTATTCCACAAAGGAATTTATAGAATATTGTCATGCTGGACACCTCAAACGCTTGGCTAATAAATTATAAATTTTTATTCAATTATTCAATTATGCAAATATTATCATTACTTTTATTATCTAATATTATTGTTATTAAATTATTATTGTTATTATTTAAAAAAAAATTGTCATGTACCTTCGGGTATGAAATTGCATTTAATATCCTTAAATTAAAAAAAGTAAATTAATGATTTAACCTATAGATTAAGGATATACTGTTATCACTAAAGACACGATGACTTTATCTTATTTATTAATAAATATTTGCCCACCGACTAGGTCGGTAAGACACGCATGAACAATTACAATATTTTTAACGTAAAATGTACCATGTTTTATGCAAATAAATATTTCATTTTATTTCATTTCATTTCCTGTCGAGTACTGCCACGATTAATAAAAGACCTTCTATATAGGTACAATAATTTTTTATCTTACTTCCGGATGTCAAAATAGTCAGATTAGAATACGCCGTTACCGTTGAACCATGAATTTTAAATAATAAAAATCTCTCTCCACTGGTTACTCACATTCTTTCTGCTCTCTACTGTGTATTGCACTATACTTCTGCTCCTACCTATCTCAAAGAGCGATTTGAATACCTCGCTGCGCCGAATCGCCCACTCCGAACAGTAAAATGTCTCGCTCTAAGCACTCCGGTCCACAGAACGACATTTTATAAAAAATCTTTTACCTGCACAGCAGTTCGTCTGTGGAATAAGCTCCCTATGTCAATAAGGAAAGCAGATACACTCACAACGTTTAAAAACCTTTTAAAAGACTTTTACCTCAAGTCATAATAATAATATTTATCTCTATGGTCACTTTTATTTTATTTTCAAGTTCAATATCGTATCTGTATAATGCATGTATATTGTATATATTTATAAACCTATGTATTACATGAGATTTATTCACTTTTCTATTTATGTATATATTTATTTGTATGTAAGTATCATATTATTTTTATAAATTTTGTACACCTCTACCCGTCTCATTTCTTTATTACCATGTTACTATCCAAAGGTTGTCTGGAAGAAATCGCTACTTTAGCGATAAGACCGCCTTTTGGTCACCACTGTTGTTTTTATTTTTGGTTTTTTATTTTACTGTTGTTATATAATGTGGTGTACGAATAAAGAATATTTGTATTGTATTGTATTGTATTGTTAAACGCAAAACGTCATAAAATATAATATTTTAAACTTCCTACCACCCAACCTATAAAAAGCACAAGGTCCTGATGACGCTTGAGGAAATCCACAATGACCCTCGTGGGCTCCCCCGTTTGACAGCGTTTACGCCACAATATTATTAATACTCTCCAATAGATGTCAGGAAGAGTCGTAATTTTCAGTTTATATTTAAATTGATTATCATTGAAAATATTTTTATACAGTTAAAAATTTCCAACAATAAAAATTTTGTGGATCGATTTATCATCTCCGAAACCAGGGTACTATTTTTCATCAAAATATTTGGAGCCGTTTCCGAGATTCAAAAAATATATTTAGATACATACAAGAATTGCTCGTTTAAAGGTATTAGATAAATCTGTAACAAATCGGTTTATGTACATTGAAGATATTTGAGAAAAACTGTCACTACGGCTATTTATTAGCGTAATAGAACCCAAAACAATAATTTTTAGAATTATTGTCTGTTTATCCGTTTGTCTGTTTATTTGTTTCTCTATTCGTTTGTGCGCGCTAATCTCAGGAACGGCTTAACGTAGAAGGATGCGGTTTTCACTGATGTATTGTTATTTTATTGGATTCAAATTTAGGGTTTGTTTTATTTTAATCGGTTGACAAATAAAAAAGTTACGTCTATTTCAAGAATTTATCGATCCGTGTTTGAAAGTATCGTTGTTGATTTATCGAAAACTTCAGTTAATGTATTGAAGTTTTATAATTTACAGTCCCTTAAATGATAACATGAAACTTATAAATGAAAAGAAAAATAGATAATACATAGAAAAAAAAAACAACATAACATGAGCTTGCACTAATGGTAAACTGTACTAAATAAGGTTCACGCTTTTTCGTAGGTACAGCTCCCACACTTCGACAATAATCAATCAATATTTTAATCTATACATAAAGCTGAAGAGTTTGTTCGTTTGTAAGTTTGTTTGAAAGCACTAATCTCAGGAACTACTGATTCCAATTGAAAATATCTTTTTTGTGCTGGATAGTCCATTTATTGGGGAAGGCTTTTTTATAAATAAACCGAAAAAAAAGGCAGACGGGCCGCATGGTCTTAAGCGATTACCGTCGCCTATGGACACGGGCAACCCCAGGGGAGCCACCCGAGGGCTTTAGGCTATATAACAATCATGCTATAACTAATACCGAAGTCCACGCGGACGAAGTCGCGGGCGGCCACTAGTTTTTTATTATAATCTTAATGTAAAAATACAAAAACAAGACTTAGTAAATTACTATTAATTTTGCGCACATGGCCTGGCGGCTAGCGTAGTACGCAAGCGATCTAAGCAGCTGAGCCAAACGGGCGCGGTCGGGTGTGAGATGGGTGACCGCTAGTGGCAAAAAAAAATCATGAGCGTTTCCGTGCTTCGGAGGGCACGTTAAGCCGTTGGTCCCGGTTGTTGTCGATAGATAACAGTCGTCAAACCTTGTCGGAGGCCTTGTGGGCGGTTTGAAAACATCCGACAGCGGGTTGGCCACTAACCCGCATCTCCACCAACCCGCATTGGGGCAGCGTGGTGGAGTGAGCTCCAGGCCTCCCCAATAAGGGGGGAGATCCGTGCCCAGCAGTGGGACGCAAAAAGGGTTGCAGCCATGCCATTAATTTTGAAATTTAATAGTTTTTTTAACTAAAAATTAGTAAGTTGTAATAATAATTGAATTCTTATATAAAACATCTTTCGGTTCTATTGATTAGAAACTGTAACGCGCGAGCCGTATGACATACTACCAGTATTTACGTAAATGTATGTACCTACTCGTATGACTTGCAATAACAAGTATTTATTGTCAGTACGTATCTTGATTGCTGTTTTCACGTTCTTCTGTTTATCCAATTTGCTTTGAAGAGCAATCGTAAAATGGTAGCGGTCGTAAAGTTATAGAAGATAATAATATACAGTGCGCATCCGTTACGCCCAATGTATTAAATGACGAAGAAGAAAAATCATTATATTACAATATAATCAATACAGGGTTTTCTCGGGTTGAAATCTGTCTATCAGTTTCATAATCTCTTTATGTTAACAATACATTTATTTCTAATTATTTTATCTCTCATTAACAATTTTATTTTTTACTTTTTTGAAGGTGGTTTTAATTTATTGCTTATAATTATTTCTGTTCAAATGAAGAGGTGCTTACCAGATTCACATCAAGTGTTAAATTAATTTTGTGATTATATGATATAAACCTCAATAAAATTATTATTTTTTCACTGCTTCAAATGAAGCAAATGTTTATACAACGTAAAATTCTATCAGTATAGTAGACCATTTAATATACAGAAAATATTCAGTACAAACCACAGACTATAAAAATAGGTATTGATGAAAAATCAATATTGCATATTTGAATATTGTTATGGAGGTAAACGTTGCATGAAGTGTGAATGTGAGCAAGCTTTACTGAACAAATATCACAAATAATGGATATGGAACAAATACACAACCGTTATTGACGTTGGGTACAAATAAATATTAGAATAGGTACATAGTGAGATTGGATAGTAATGATAATATTATTTCAACCAATCATAAATGACCCATCAATAACTCTATCACTATAATTATTATCACTCGTAATCAGGAAGAATTGCCGATAAGAAGAGCCGAGATATAATATATATCTATTTAAAATAAATAGCATATTTCCGCAGACTTTCCACGGGCAATGAATTTAGATATATACCCGCTTAATATTTAAACAATCATAACGACTCAAGATAGTTAAATATGTTACTAGTGATTCGGCCCGGCTTCGTTTGGATGATTTGGTTTATTTCATTAGATTGTACTGATCTATCCCATGTGAACAATACTTTTTTTAGGAAAAGACTTACCTATATGTTGTATAAAAAAATCTGTATGCTATTCCAGACTATAACATATCTTTGTACCAAATTTTATACTCGTTTTCGCAACAAACATCCATACTAACAATCAATCATGCGTTCCGTTTTGCCTTTTTTGCACAATAAATTAAATTTTGAAAATAGGTCCATAATCGGTGAAACCATTCCATATTATGATAACCTATCGTCAATTTTTTTTATTCAATTATGGCATCGCAAACTCTGCATATTGCCAGCGTCAAGTATAATTTTTGCATCACGTTTTTGCCAGTTTCGGTGAAACTGGACGAGTAATAAAAGGTAAAGTCAGTAAGTCGTTAGTAATCAGATCAGTCAGTCAAGTCAGTCCGACATTCAAGTAAAGCGATGGCTTCTTTACAAGAACGTGACCATTGGAGTTTTGGAGGCAAGTCGAAAAAACATGTTTTCGCACTGTTATTTTAATTCACGACACTCGTGCACTTTAATTAACCTATATCGAACAAAATGCCATCAAATTTATCGGATATGACTCAAAAATACACCAAGAAAGTAAAAATAAAACAAGAGCACAATATATATTTTTTGACTTTCCGCCAAAACTCCTTTCGTAAATTTTTAAGATTTACTTTATTTAGTTGTACCACCGGTAACGATTTTAGTTGTACTACCAAATAGGGTCCATCGGGAAGAAATCCCCCGTTGTACAACCAGTTGGACCAACAATTGAACCACGGGGAACGAGTGCAAACAATCATACTTCCCTTATCTCAAAGGTTATGGAACGTATTTATTATAAACACTAAGTTGCTCAAATACCTAGAGAGCGAGAAGCTGATCTGTGATCGGCCATATGGTTTCCGACAGCGGCGATCGGCCGGCGACCTTCTAGTGTACCTTACACACCAATGGGCCCAAACCATTGAGAAACACGGGGAGGCATTGGCTGTGAGCCTAGACATCGCTAAGGCGTTTGATCGGGTCTAGCACAGGGGTCTCTTATCGAAGCTACCATCTTACGGCCTACCCGAGAGACTTTGCAATTGGATAGCCAGTTTCTTGTCCGAAAGATCTATAAGTGTCACTGTAGACGGTCATTGCTTAGACACACTACGGATAAACGCTGGTGTGCCGCAAGGGTCAGTGCTATCCCCAACACTATTTCTTCTTCATATCAACGACATGTTGATACACAATAGCAATATTCGTTGCTATGTAGATGATAGTACAGGGGATGCATACTACACTGCACCTGCTAACGTCTCTCGATCAAGTGTGGAGGAGAGTAGAATTAGACTTGTGTCTGAAATCGAGCACTCTCTGGAGCGAGTCTCGGAATGGTGTCGACTAAACTTAGTCCAATTCAACCCACAGAAGACACAAGTCTGCGTGTTTACCGCGAAAAAAGCCCCATTTGTTGTAGCGCCAAAATTCGAGAATGTTGCGCTCACCGTTAATAAACGTATCAGTATCCTAGGTGTTGATATATCGAACGAAGTGCAGTTCCGGGTACACCTGGAAAGCAAGGCTAAACTGGCCTCCATTAAGCTCGGTGTGCTCAATAAGGCCAAGCAGTACTTCACGGCAAAGCAGTTGTTAATGCTCTACAAAGCTCAAGTAAGATCACACATGGAGTACTGCTCACACCTATGGGCTGGTGCCCCACGGTAACAACTTAGCCCACTTGATGCTGTGCAGAAACGCGTCGTTCGTAAGATCAACAACCCTGGGATAACCGATAGACTCGAAGATCTGAGCTTACGTAGAGATATTGGCGCTTTATGTGTCTTCTACCGCCTCTACAACGGTGAGTGCTCATCCGAATTAGACGGTCTGATGCCTACGTCACCATTCCACTATCGCACCACCCGCCGAAGAGAGAAGTATCACCCCCACCACCTGGACATATGGCAATCGTCAACAGTCCGTTTCTCACGTTCGTTTCTACCACGAACATGCAAACTATGGAATAAACTTCCCTATGAGGTATTCACGTTGGGCTACGACATGGGGTTCTTCAAGAAAGGCGTTAAAAAAGCCCTTAAATACAAAGCTGGCAACGCATAGGCGGCTCCTCTGGTGTTGCAGATGTCCATAGGCGACGGTGACCACTCACCATCAGGTGGCCCGTATGCCTGTTTGCTGGTGTTTTTATATATAAAAAAAAATAAAAAAATACAACCAACCTTTTACAATTATTATATTACCTAGTATAGACTGCTGAGATGTATATTATTAACATTTTAATATATTATTTATAATAAGTGTTAAAACGTGTCGTCATACCATGATGAATTAATTATATAATTTGGTATGTTTGCCACATAACAACAAGTGCAGCCTGACTGTAGTAACGAGTGTAGTACGGGCATGTATTTAGTGCTGAATGCCACTGAATCACCTCTGCAGTCTGCACCGCCGAGGCTGGGGACAATGCGTGTGCAACATTTTCAGGCTGTGCCTTTCAAAGTTATTTGCTCAATATTTTTACTCTCCAAGGCAATATATTTATGCAATGTGTGTAATCACTGATTCCGACTTGACCCTCACGCTGGCGTAAAAACACAATGAAGGTTTTACTGATATGCCTTAATAAATAATAAATATTTACGTTAAAAAAATGTTTAAAGCTACTACGACACAGTTGTGTAATATAAATAATTTCTTTAATATCCTTGTCCAATCTTTGCAAATGAAGTATAATGCAGATTTATTTTCTTTAAAATTCACCAATAAGTACATGCTTTTGTTTGATCACAGCTTAAGGATACTTCAAATATTTTAATCAACTCCGATAGGATCATTCTTCTCCGTAAAAGACTTACGGGAGCTTTTATAAAATATAAAGGAGATGGGCCGAACTCATAGTGGGAAAATCTCAGAAAAGCCAGTTACGACCAAGACCCTCTCGAGGAAAATGTGTATCAACTTCTATGGGGGCTTCACTTTACTTAAGAGGCCTATTACGTTTACGTTTCGGCTCGCGCAGCATTGAACATTGTGATAGGCGCAAGCTAACATAAACAAAATTTAAATAAGGTAATTTGATGTATTACTTCAATAAGTGAGATCCCAAATTGTAGTGCAATAAACATTGAGAACTCTACTAAATTTGGAAATCGTAACGTCTAATATTACATTGTGCAAATTATGTCATTACTTACTTATAAGATGCGATGGCTGATAGATATTATAGTAGTAGTAGATGCAGAAGATACATGAATGAGGAGTTCAAAGTCTTTTTTATTAATTAAACATTTTAAAATTACCTTAACTAAGAATGCAGGGTCAATTTTGCGTTGCTGTGTGTTTCCTTTCCAACTTTTTATGTGTTTATTGATTATGCTCCTATTTTTGTATAAAAGGAGCTACTGAAGACACAGAAATCCTCACTCCCTGCTATTAGAATTTAGAACCTCTGTTAAATGAATCGATTAGCATATTGACTGCAACCCTTTTTGCGTCCCACTGCTGGACACGGGTCTCTCCCCACTATTGAGAGGCCTAGAGCTTACTCCACCACGTTGCTCCAATGAGGGTTGATGGAGATGCGAGTTAGTGGCCAACCCGCTGTCGGATGATTTCAAACCGCCAATAAGGCCTCCGACTAGGTTTAACGACTGTTATCTATCGATAACAACCGGGACCGACGACTTAACGTGCCCTCCGAAGCACGGAACGCCTATGAAATTTTTGCTACTAGCGGTCACCCATCTCACACCCGACCGTGCCCGTTTGGCTTAGCTGCATAGATCGCTTGCGTTCTACTCGTATGCTCGCCGCTGGGCCATGCGAGCTTCAGTACCTAAGTACCTACCAGGAACAAATTTGTCGTTTCAAAGGTATCCAGTAGCTAATAAAATTATGTTTGAATCGTACACATCCATCATTTACAGTTGACGTTCCCTTGTTCTTAATTCTGTGAATAAATTCCCGATGAGGGTCGTGTTTTTCAATATGTAAAGGTATATGAATAACCAGTCGTTCGAAACAAATGTCTATGTGCTTATTAAAAATGTATAATCTGCACAAGCGGTACCATATGAATTTATTTGACAGGCTCGTTTTATGATTGAAGAAGGTTTTGAATGACAAACGGTCGGGAAAGGACCATTTTAACACGCCTGCTCTAAATAGGAAAGTAATGTTTTTGGGATTTATCATTTCTATATTTGTATGGGGAAGTCTTCATTCATAAACCGATGGCGAAGTTAGACGATGTCCTTAAAATTACAACACCATTTAAAGTGTCTTTGAATGACGAGTTTATAACGTTATAATTAGGTATTTGTTTCATTTAAAAAAGCAGAATCTAAAATATATTTATTTTGTTTTTGAGTGCCAATTTCTAATTAAAACTAATTCAATTACTCGTACTCATGTTCCTTCGATAATTTTCTAGAAATAATTTTATAGATTTACAATATAGCACTATTGTAATTTTTAAAGTGAAAACTTCTTAAGCAGCGTAGTGCACTTTTTTTAAGGTGGGTAAAAATGTTAAACACGTATCAGGACAAGTGACCTGATCGAATATTCGTAAGACGGAGGGATGACAGCTGATGGCTGGACTGTATGTATAGTAGTAAAATTCGTGTAAATCAAGTGTGATATTTATATTATTATATATTATATGACTAGTGAACCAGACAGACGTTGTCCTGCCTTAAATATATTGAAAGAGGATTAGTTTCTTTATCATCTCAAAGAGTTTTTATGTTACTGCCAAATAAAAAATATAAAACAAATAGTGACAGATGTCTTGTTATTCAGACAATGTCAAACTTCTGGACGATGGCGCAAAATCAATGTTTGACAGTTACTAACAGAGCGAATCCGGCAGACGTTGTTCTGCTTTAAAATATAAAAAATAAAATAATATTGCGACTATAATTTGAGATTTAAACTATCCTATCTCTCAAGTTGGATCGAACTGCACATGGTGTGCGAATTTTATTATAATCGGTTAAGTGGTTTAGGAGTCCATTGAGGACAAACATTGTGACACGAGATTTATATATATATTAAGATTAAGAAGAAGAAGATTAAGATGTATATGGAAATTGAACAAAGTGCATCTATTAATGAAATAAATGACGAATAAATAGTGAAAGAAAATGAGTGTCTAATTTATAAAGATATTAGATGATATGATAGGATACTACTAAAATACTAGGTAAGAAACAATACTGATAGGTAATTAAAGCAATTCATGGTAAATTATTCCTCATTCGAAAATATCAAAAACGCACTATGTTAATGTTCAAGTTTTTACTTCTGCCGACACTCCCGACAAACTCGTTGTTTTTTTACGACAGCAAATTAGTGTAAAGCTATTTTTAGCACGCTTTTATTAACTTGACCTGTATGTATGTATGTAAGTATGTATGTATGTATGTAACGAATCTTTTAACTTCATTTTCACTTACTTCTAGGAGTCTGATTCACTTGAAAATTTGCACAGGGGTCAAGAGCCGATGACAATACAATAATCTCATAACTATATATTAAAGTCGTAACTAGGATCATCAGGATAAAATAAAATATACGAGGGACGGCTGATAAGTTCGTGGCCTAAGGTACTTAATGAAACAAATATACCTAAAGTTTTATATTTTTAACACGTCTAAGCGTCTGCTTAACTTGAAAATTTGCACAGGGGTCAAGGGCCGAACACAATGCAATAATATGAGAATAAAAATCCAACTAAAAAATTAAAAATAAATAATGTAGTTTAAAAAACTAAATACTTAACACGCTTTTTTGAAAATACGAACTAAAAAGTAAAAAAATGCGTGTTTTTTAGTTTTTTAAACTACATTATTATAAAAATGCATTAATTAAAATAAATCCTAATATGAATATACTGCTTATTTAATTAACTCTGTTGTGACTTGTACTTATTTTCTTTGTGCGAATGATTTAAGAACAAGAAAGCCCTTGATCCCCGGATTAGGGACGCGTATGTCTATAATTAATTCCGGGGAAGTTGCAATGCCTTGGGCAAGCAATACATCTCATGTACAAAGTTAACAAGTTATATGTACAATATACCTTTCTGTATTTAATCCATAACTTTGTTTCATGACGACCCGCGTGGCGCAATGGTTACCATGCCGGACTGCCAATCGAAGAGTTCCGGGTTAGATTCCCGGCGAAGCAGAAATTTTAATGAGTTTGAATTTCTTTTCTCGGTCTGTGTGTGTGTGTTACTGTCTCTGTGTGTATCCATGGTACCCACGACACAAGGTATATCTACCCCGCTGTGGGGCTATGAGTATGAAATGAAATATATTGTGTTTATTATAGCTGATATTCACCATATACAAATTAAAAAATGCAAGCGGTGTAAATATATATTATGTAATTGTATGTATTTTATTGTATCAACACTACGACGTCTGGCCTCCAAAATTGCTGTTCGACATATTTTACCAAATTTAAATTCGGAATTTGAACCCGTACAGTTAGGCTTCGGTGTAAAAGGGGGGTGTGAGGCAGCCGTCCATGCCCTACGCTCTTTCCTAACTTACGAACAGCCTGATATTTTGCTCAAAATTGATGTCAAAAATGCATTCAATTCGATTAATAGGGATACCCTGCTGACGGAAATAAAACAACATATACCGGAGATATACAATTATCTTCTTCTCAGTTATGCTGACCCAACAAAATTGTTATATCATTCTAATGAACTGTCCTCTGAAGTAGGTTGTCAACAGGGTGATCCCCTTGGGCCTGCAATTTTTAGTTTGGCTATAAATCCGATAATCAAAAATTTAAATTCTAAATTCAACGTTTGGTATTTGGACGACGGAACCCTAGGAGGTGACGTGGATACTGTTTTTTCTGATCTTTTTTTAATCAAAAATAAATTTGAAGCTATTGGTTTGGAGCTTAATTTTAGCAAATGTGAACTTTTTATAAATAACTGCGAATTAAATTTAAATGACGTAAAACAAAAATTTAATATTTTGGCTCCAAATATTAAAATAGTTAACAGTAATTCCCTTTACCTTTTAGGTTGTCCAATTTTTGATAAATCTATTTCTGAATATATTAATAATTCAATTACTAAATTTCAAAATTCTGCTGATCGTCTCCTTGAAATTAGTCCACATTATGCACTTTGCATCTTAAAATTCTGTCTTTTTGTCCCAAAATTTACGTATGTGCTCCGTTGTTGCTCCTTTTGGAATCACTCAGATCTTTTGAGACAAGTAGACGACTTAATCAAAATTAGCTTAGAATCTATTCTTAATATGCAGCTGAACGAGCAATCTTGGACCCAAGCATCCCTACCCATCCGTTATGGTGGTTTAGGGATTCGCAAAATTTCCAGTGTCGCTTTACCAGCCTTCCTTTCTTCTGTCCATAGTTCAGCAAATCTCATAAGGAACATTTTAAGGGCATCCCCTTCAAACTTTGAGATTGCTGACTTGGAAGAAGCTAGAAACGCTTTCTTAATTGCATGCCCAGGTCAAAATTTACCATTTTCTCCAATTTTACAGAGGAGCTGGGACGACATATTCTGCAAATTGACTTATGAAAATCTTTTGAGCTGTAGTACAGGTTCGGCACGTGCTAGGCTTTTAGCCGTGTGTGCGCATGAGGCCGGCTACTGGCTTCACGCGTACCCTTCTTCAAATACAGGTACTTTTCTTGAGCCTGACACGCTCCGAATCGCAACCTGTCTACGGCTTGGGGTTCCGGTCTGCGTTCCACATAAATGTCCCTGTGGCAGTGATGTCGACAAGCTAGGACATCACGGACTGTCATGCCAAAAAAGTGCAGGCCGCTTCTCGAGACATGCCGCACTTAACGATATCATACACCGGTCCCTTGCCACCGTCAACGTGCCAAGTGTACCTACGTGAGCCAACTGGTATTGCAAGAGACGATGGCAAGAGACTGGATGGTATGAGTTTGATTCCATGGAAGATGGGCCGGGTGCTGGTATGGGATGCAACCTGTTCAGACACGCTGGCCCCTTCCCATCTACATGGAACCAACATCAGAGCTGGTGCGGCATGTGAAGCGGCTGAAAAAGCCAAAGCATTCAAATACAGGGGTCTAGGCTCCGAATATGATTTTGTCCCATTCGGTGTCGAGACCCTTGGTCCGTGGGGTCCTAGCGCTATGAAGCTTTTTAAGGAAATAGCAAAAAGGTTAGTCGACGTCACAGGGGACCGAAGAGCTGGCAGCTACCTCGGACAAAGAATTAGTATAGCAATTCAAAGGGGGAACGCTGCCAGTATCTTCGGAACCTTGCCTAAAGGGACTCCTTTTAATAATATATTTTAATTACTACCTTATATTATTATTATTATTATTTAAGTTTATTATTGTATTATATTGTATATATGATAAGTTAGATATATTTAAATACTTAAATTTATTTTAATTTTGTTACATGTCAAGTTTATCTTAATAAATTTTTCCATGTATAAGAATATGATAAGAAACTTAAAATATAGATTTATTAAATTGTATGTAAATAACAAGTATTATATTAGTGTATATTATTCAATTCCAACTAGTAGTACTATGAGCAAGTGGTCGTACCATGGGTTCCTTATTTTTCAGGTTTGACTATCTACGATACGATTTGCATAAGATTAATAACACTAGTTCATCGGAAGAGCAAATAAAATTCAACTTTAAAAAAAAATAAAGGTCTATACTTTAGAAAGAGCAGAAACCGATATTCGCTTTCTACATTATAGTAAAGAATTTGCTGCTGGTTGCGTGATATCATCGACTCATTGAATACAGCTTATCGGGGATAATAACTCTTTTACAACGTTTTAAACGTGAGGCTGTTTTTTAATTTTGTCAAACAAAGACATTTTGGGCCAAATTTGTCGCCCCCCAAAATCTGCCGCCATACGATCCAGCCTACTCAGCCTTTTGGTAAATCCAACACTGCTGACAGCCCTCGGCTAAGCCACAATTAATCCATTTAGCAGCTGGGCAACCTCTGCTGAACTAGCCGGGTTTGCTTTATAATATTACATACTCTTAGCTTAACAATATTTATTAAAGGCTACAAAAACAATACCTACAGAAATAAAAATAAATGTCTTATATTGCAATTATATTTGTGATTCTATAAAATTGATCCGCACGTTCCCCGTGGTCCAATTGTTGTTCCAACTAGTCGGACCACGAGGATTTTTTCCCGGTAGTACAACTAAACAAAAGTCAATAGAAAAAAATTACGAAACATTATTGATATATTTATATATAAACAATATTTATTAAACTTCTTACTATATTTACTACTTTATTTATTTATGTTTGAAAAATTATGTGGACTATCGCTGTTAAAATCGCTTTGAAGAAAGCCAATCAATAGATATCAGTATGTATATATTATTGTAAAGGTCTGTTGTGAACAGTGTGATGAGATGATAGACGTCCTCGTAAATCTATTTCAGCAGTACCTGCTGTAGCAACGGCCCATGGACTAATATAGACACAGTGATAATTTGCGTTAAAACTCGTACGTAACAACTTTTTTTTATTTGAATGAAGTAGCAGATGAGCATGCAGGCCACGTGGTGTTAAGTGGTCGCTGCAGCCCATGGATATCTACATACAACCTAAAGCAAGCATTGGTAAGTCTTGTCTGAGGTCGTATGCAGTTACGCTGCTACTCCGGAGGCTGGTCGCCTCATGTAAGTGTGGCCGGCAACTGCACCTTTCTACCGAAACACAATAGAATTGCTCACGGCAGAAGTGGGTGCAGCGGTGATACTTCCCCGTCGAACCATAATAGTTCTACCACCTGCCATAACTTGTTCGCTACTTTCGTGTTTATATGGAAAATTTCGTTGGTAGTCAATTTTGAAATGAAATCAAATATTTTATTTGCACAAATATGGGTGAAAAAAGGTTTTACAAAAAATATTTAGAGCTCCATATTTACCCCGTAGGATGTACAAATTTTAATTTAATTTAATAAAGTTATTTAATAAATTAAATTTAATAACTAAATTTAAACTTAAATTCTTAAAATTACTATTAAGGAAGGGAACACAAGAAACATTAAAGTATGTAGTTTTATATTTGTAAAATTTTAATTAATTGGACTTAAACCCAATTTTGTGCTTCTTATAATAATTTATTTTATTTGAACCATACGAAGTTCGCCGTCATCAGCTTTGGGCACCCACCAGGATGGGTTTATGCTTACTTTGTAGGTATACTTACTTTTATAAACTCAATCTTGGCTAATAACCGCCATATTGATTATTTATGTAGTGTTTTGGTAAATGGACACTGGACGCTCTGCTCAAGTAAACTTTAGCAACTTCTGTAATAAACAATAGGCGCTACGAGCCAGGTATCTACCAATAAATTTTCTGCAGAAACATACGAGTAGGTAGATATACTTACTTGCCACGGTAGTGATTCGTTCAATTCATTGATATTCTGCGTTTTTTTATTCGAATAATCTTACTGCGGACACTATTTACTAAATTTGTAAGCTAAAATTTGCATTGAATTTTCTGTAGTTAAATGGATGGTAAGCTATTATATGTATATTATTATAAATTCTTATTTGGACTTTATAGCTGGATGAAGTTCGATTGAAGCGCATTTCGTAGGTACTTAAAATTTGGCATAGAAGTAGGTTTGCAGCAGCGATAGTATGGACTAACATCTGGATACTGGTACGCTACTAAATTATAATAAAACTTTCTATATTATACAATAGGAACTACGTGCGAGGTTTCTCCCTATAAATCTTTTGATTCACAGGGGATGTAGCTGCTACGGCAGCGACATGTTAAATGTGGACATCTTGACCCTGCTAATAAATTATATTAAAACTTTCTGTAGCGTACAATACGAAGTACAGTTGAGGTTTCTCTTAATTAATCTCCTGCAGCATCTGGGATTAAGTTGCTACTGCAGCGATTCGTTACCTTTTTTTTTGTATCGGGGGGAAATCTTCAAAACGTACTCGGCACCTTGGGAGAGGATACCGGGTTCTGTGGGAATGTACCGTACTAAAACCCCCTCCATTCTTCCATAAGCTCAGGGTCGCCCAGCGAGCGATGGAGAGGGCTATGCTTGGTATTTCTCTACGCGACAAAATTCGTAATGATGAAATCCGTAGAACTAACGTTACCGACATAGCTCTCAAAATCTGCAAGCTGAAGTGGCAATGGGCAGGCCATATGGTTAGGAGGACCGACAACCGATGGGGAAGAAAGGTCCTTGAATGGCAACCACGTCTCGGCAAAAGGAGTACAGGCCGCCCTCCAACCAGGTGGACTGATGGCCTGGATTCAGAAGGCGCAGGACCGGGAGGAGTGGCGAACGTTAGGGGAGGCCTATGTCCAGCAGTGGACAATAAAAGGCTGATGGATGGATAGACGGAAAACCCCCTCGGCGACCTGCTAGACATCGCGATACTTTATACTACTAAATTATATAAAAAACTTTATATAAGAACTACGTACAAGCAAACGAAGTTTCTCCCAATAAATATCCCGTAGCACAAGGGAAATCTGCTACGGCGATACGTTGCGTGGACATCGCGACACTACAGGACACTAAATTATATAACTTTCCATAGCGTGCGATAGGAACTAAGCGCGACCTTCTCTCCAATAAATCTCCTGCAACAACGATCTACCTGCCTGCGGCAGCCTCTCGTTCTGCTTTACAAAATTCGTATGTTGCACGTTGTTTGGCAGTTTTGTATTTATAGCCAGAATTTTGAGATAGATTTTCGTTAGCATAATATATGCGAGCGAGCATCTATTGGGTACCTCGAAAATAAACTTGTAATAATATTAGTATGTATGTATATAATTTTAGCAAACTAGTCCGTTCTATCGACCAGAAACGTGTTGCGTTTATTTAATTGAGCTTATCGAGAGATCTTAATTCAAATTAAGAACTTTTTAAAACATCAATTTGCTAACTTTTAGTACAATAAGTAAGTTTCATTAAAAATGTTGTGCAAGTATGAATTAGACATTTTATATTCAAAAATTTCATTTTCAAACATTATAAAAAAATACAAATAAATAATAAAAATACAATAATAATAACTTAACAAAAACCTATAAAATAAAGTAATTTTGCGTTCATACAATTCAATCCAATAACCTCTGGATAACAATATATGTAAAATACTAGAGAACCCAGCAGATGTTATCCTGCCTTAAAGTTGAAATAATCAAGTTCAAAGTACTTAAAAACAAAAACATTAACAAAACACCTTTAATAAAAATTATAAGAAAATCAAGAATCGCATTGCAGAATCATTGCCAAATCCAGTTAATTTAAACCCTTCATTTAACAAATTTTTAAAGTATGTACAACAAATCTATAGTTTTTATATTACCTATTGTCAAATAAAATATATTATAGTTTATGTTATGACACCGCAAATTTACCCACACAAATAGTGAAAAGACCAAGATGCGATTCGAAAACAGAAAAAAAAAGAAATGACAGACACCTCGTGTCATATTTTTAAATGATTGGAAGCACCAACCACTAATGATTAACGAACCGTTTATGGAAAAATGAAATTGTTAAGCAAATGAAATTGCTAATGCAGGACTGCCAATCGAGGCGTCCCGGGTTCGATTCCCGGCGAAACAGAAATTTGAACGATGAGTTTAAATTTCCGTTCTCGTTCTGGGTGTTTGTGTTCCTGTCTTTGTATGTGTCCATGGCCATGGTACCCACGACACAGGGTATTAATTACCGTACTGTGGGGCTATGGGTGTGTAACGTTTATTTTTACTATTTTTTTCTCTCAAGCATGCACGGCGATGGTAAACATCCTAAAGTTCGGCCGTTCAGAGAATGCGTTCCTGACACGTCGCGATTGAACTGACGACGTAACTTTGTAATGGCGTTGCAGTTACGATAAAAATATTTTTGCTGGTTGTTTACCGTTTTAACAATTGATGAGCATTAAAACAACATTATTATATCAATAATCAATGAATAGAGCAGCGATGGCCGAGTGGTAAAAGCCGCGGTCTTTCACGCGACCGATCCCGGGTTCAAATCCTCGGCGCGCACCTCTGACAAAGAAATTTGTAATGTGCGCATTTATCGCTGCTCCACGGTGATGGAAAATATCGTAATATTTGATTGATTGCGATGTTCTCCATCGCCGTGCATGCCTGAGAGAAATTCATAATTTCTCGAAAGCATGACGTCCACCAATCCGCACTTGGCCAGCGTGGGGTCTATGGCCTAAATCCCTTTCACTTGTGAGAGGAGACCTGTGCCCAGCAGTGGGACATAAAAAAAAGGTTAAAAAAAATCAATGAATGTTATAATTTTGTGCCAAGCTGAGTGTCAAATAACTTGGTAAACAATATTTTTCTAAATCTATACTGCGCTATTACAAGGTTATGTCAGCGCTTTATATTTATAGTGCTGTGCTAACAATAACAGGCAATAACAGTATCGTAATCTGTTCTTATACAGTTATACTTTATAAAATAATACGTTTTGTTTTTCTTTTTAAGAATTTGAAAATAATGGACTAAAATATAACTTTTATTAAATATCAGGATTGATTCTGTTATTGATAATAATATAATTATACATGTAGGCGAAGATGATGATGAAGACACCACCTCCTCAAGCGAATCGGAGTCTGATTAATATTCTGTACGCACATTCAATTCAATTCAATGTACTTTATTGCATAGAAATGCAGATTGTAACTTTGTAACAAAGAATAAATAAAACAATTTTATTATATTAATATTACCTTTTTTTTGGATTCCACTTAAATTACTAAAATATAAATTTTAAATGATTCCGCCAATTTAAAACGAAAATAATCTTAAAAATAACGCGGCGGTTCATTTTGGAGGAACGGTAACAAACTCAGTGTTATGTCGTGCCCATCACTAGTCGTGACTAACTGATAGGTGTCAGGAACGCATTCTCTGAACGGCCGCACTATAATCAATTAACTATCAACATATTTTCCATCACCGTGGAGCAGCGATGAAATGTGCACAATACAAAATTTATTTTTTGAGAGGTGCGCGCTGAAGATTTGAACCCGGCATCTCCCGAATCCGTGGTACTTGTTGGTACGGCCATGGCTTTTAAATAGGAAATATGTATTAATAAAAACTATGTGCTGCTACAAAAACTTTCATGTTTCTCGTTTTTCAAAGTTGATTCATTTTACTATTGTTATGAAATTATATTACCTACTCAAAAACATTCTTCTTTTTATTTTAAGCTCTCATTTTTTCATTTCTAAGCGCTTAAGCAACTAAAAGCTCCCAAGTCAAGTCGTTTCTTGCAAACTTAATATATTTTAAGGTTATGCTACCACGGGACGTCGGTTAGAAGTTAGAAGTATTTATTGCATAAATCATGCATAAAGTTTTCGAAGGGGAACTTTGGCTTGCTTTATTTTCAGCTTTCATATGCATGAAAATGAAAGGGTTCTCAAAACATCTAGTTTTTAGAATTTATGTTTTAAACTTTAAAGATGATTAGATGAAATGAAAATTCCTTATGTGCTTTTAACAATAACTTTTATTTTGCAGTTCGTAAAGTTAATAATGAGTTTGATCTTAAATTGCATAGGTTGGTACAATATTTCATAGTTTCTGTAGCTGCCGTGTAAAGAATATAGCTACGGTATCCCCCCTTTTTTGGTATCGGGTGGTGGTGGTACCTTCAAAAGGTATTGACCGCACTAAAACCCCCTCGATGCCTGCCTTGCGCTTGGGGAGGACTCCGGGATCTAAAGTGGAACGCACCGGTGTCATCCACGCGCGATATCTAATTTATTATTATTTTTAAAGGTATTATATAGTATTTTTAAGTTATTTTAATATTTAGTTTAGTTTTTTTAATTCATTTGTATCACATGCAAATTTGTTTTTCACTAGGTACTTATTAACTAGTCCCTGTAGCTTCAGGATTAAGAATAGATCTAAGATACCTTGCTTGATCGTAAGAGGCGACTAAAAGGTAGCTTCTGGGGTTGCGGGCGGTGAGAGTGAGAGCTTGATCTGTCCAGCCAGTAGCCCAGGGAAGGATGGCGGTGTGTGCGTGGACGCATACCGCCGTAAGTATCGGAACGTGCAAGAGAGCACAATATCTGCTCTCCCGAAGTTGGGCCCGTTCCAGGGCACCGCGCATGGAGGACACCGGTGCGTTCCACTGGAGATGCCGGAGTCCTCTCCAAGCGCAGAGGCAGGCCACCGAGGGGATTTAAGTGCGGTCAAATCCCACATAACCCGGTGTCCTCTCGCAAGGTGCCGGGTACCTTTTGAAGGTTTGCCCCCCGATACAAAAAGGTACTTATTAACTATTTATTCTGCTGTAATATTACATTCCATTTTTGTATTTACTTCATATGTGAACTATACATAAGTATAAACTCAAAAATACAAATGCTGAAATTAAAAAAGAGAGATTATTGCGTTTTCATTGAGATTGCATTGGACGGCAGAAAAGCAATATTGTCAAGCTTGTTTGAATAAACGAGCTTGATTCTAATAAAGTAAACAAAGGCAATGTTATACGTAGACGTAACTATTCGGTGGCAGTCGTTAAGTCTCTGTGCTTCTCATGTGTCGTAGGTCATTTACTCGCAGAAGTAAAAAAATGTAACAACTTTGATTGGAGTTTTGGTGGGAAGTCGGAACGCACATGTTGTGCTCTTGCTTTATTTTTATTTTCTTGCGGTATTTTTGAGTTATATCGGATGGCATTTTGTTCGATATAGGTTAATGACAATGCACCAGTGTTTTTTCATCTTGCCTGCAAAACTCAATCGGACACGATCTGGTAAAGTAGTCATCGCTTTACTTGAAAGTTTGACTGAATAGACTATAATCAGTCTGATTACTGACGACGAAAAAGATTTTTTCTATGACCACTAAGTGATGCAAAAATTTTACTTGACGCTGGCAATGTGCACAGAGTTCATTATTAAATAATGGCATCGCACTCTGTACATATTGCCAGTGTCAAGTAAATTTCTGCATCGTAGAATAAATCAGTAAGTCGTCAGGTCTCAGTCAGTCTAGTCAGTCAGATGTTCAAGTAAAGCGATGGCTACTTTACGAGAACATGTTCGAAGGAGTTTTGGAGGCAAGCCGAAAAAACATGTTTTCGCACTGTTATTCTATTTCACAACACTCGTGCACTGTCATTAACCTATATCGAAAAAAACGCCATCAACTTTATCCGATATAACTCAAAAATACACCAAGAAAATGAAAATAAAACAAGAGCACAACTTGTCCCTTCAGACTTCCCGCCAAAACTCCTGCACAGAGTTTGCGATGCCACTATTGCAAAAAAAAAACAACTGCCTCGACTGTTTTTTTTTCAATAATGACAACGCAACTCTGTGTATATTGCTAGCGTCGAGTGTAAGCTTAGACTAAGAATAATGCACTTACGATGAGTGTAAGCCTTGATTGTCAATGTGGCAGTGACATGACTGTCAGATGTTTTAGCCTTTCATTTGCTGATGATCTGTCTGTGCGCAGTGGCAAGAGAATATTATGTCCTACAGGTATACTATTTTTACTGCATCAATGAACTTATGGACGAGTGTCTATATTTTGAAGCCCTTTAGGAACTTATTATAAGTTTTATTTGGTCTAAGGAAATTATTTAGGTCGACTGTCATCAACGAATGTATTCAGCAATAAATTAAGTTTTTAACAAAAAAATAGAACCGACTTCAAACGGTAAAAAATAAAATTGTTCAGTACCTACTTCTTCTTGCTAATGGTAATGACTCTTAAAACTATTTTTGGAGTCGGGCCCCTACTAAAATGTCGTACCATTCCTTCTAAATGGGCACCGACAATACAGACAGTGGGACAGTACCTACATCTTTTTGCTTATGGTAATGACTGTTAAAACTATATTGGAGTTGGTGTCCATTCAGAACGAAAGGTACACTATATTTACTAAGACAGAACATTTTACTAAGGGCCCCGACTCCAAAAATAGTTTTAAGAGTAATTACCATTAGCAAGAAGAAGTAGGTACTGAACAATTTTATTTTTTACCGTTTGAAGTCGGTTCTATTTTTTTGTTAAAAACTTAATTTATTTCACTCTTTTTAGTAATTTTAATAATTCTTCACATATGTATAAGCATAATTGGAAATTTTTTCACTTAACTTCTAAACGTTAATGTTTATCTAATAGCCATCTTATAGCCTGAAAGAATACTACTATCAGTCCACCTGAACGTATAAATTAATAAAGAATTTGCTCTCAGCTCCTAACCGTAGAGGAGTTGTACCTTCAATCATCAGCTTAGCAACATGAGGTGCAGATAATTACCGGACATAAATATTTGTATTATGTTAAAAAATATGACTAAAAGAATGTGTGTGCCTATTAAGTTTCAGTGTTTCCCTCGATTTCCCTAGTGTCACATCATACAATTTTGCCATTGTGACAGTTGGACCACCTCAGGAATGTAAGATTTCCAACAAAAAACCATTTATTGAAAGAATTTGCTCTCAACTCCTAACCGTCATAATACCGTCCATCATCAGCTCAGCAACATGATATGATGATAATTATACACAAATACCTATTTTGCTTTAATAAAAATATGAAAATCACTTGTTGTGCTATAAAATTTGAATGTTCCCTTCGATTTCTCTGGAATACCATCATCAGACTTTGACTTGGTGACAGTTGGACCACTTCAGGAATGTAAGATTTCCAACAAAAAACCATTTATTGAAAGAATTTGCTCTCAACTCCTAACCTTCGTAGTACCTTCCATCATCAGCTCAGCAACATGATATGATGATATTTATACACAAATGCCTATTTTGCTTTAGTAAAAATATGAAAATCATTTGTTGTACTGTAAAATTTGAATGTTCCCGTCGATTTCTCCGGGATCCCCTTATCAGACTTTGACTTGGTGACAGTTGGATCACCTCAGGAATGTAAGATTTGGAATAAAAAACCATTTATTGAAAAAATTTGCTTTCAACTCCTCACTGTTGCAGTACCTTCCATCATCAGCTCAGCAACATGAGATGATCATTACTATGCACAAATATCTCTTATGCTTCAGAAAGTATAAGAAAATCAATGTGTGTGCCTATAAAATTTGAGAGTTCCCCTCGATTTCCCTGGGATCCCATCATCAGATCCTGATTTGGTGACAATGGGACGCGGTGTTACGTGGTCTGCAGCCACATCACTGCAGTCCATGGACATGTACACACACAACCTCAAGCAAGCATAGGTAAGTCTTGTCTGAATATGCAGTTGCACTGCTACTCCGGAGGCTGATGGACGGCTCAAAATTGATTTACAGACAAGGATGCAGCGGTAGAGGTACTTCCTCGGGCGAACTACAAAAGTTCTACCATCTACAATCGCAATAGCACGTGACACAAGTCATTCGCCCGTAAGAAGTTCCAAGACTTAATAATAAAATCTACTGATCACGCTTGGTCATCATGTAGGACTTTTCCTGAGGACTTTTCATTATAATCCTTTTTAACTATCTAACAAAAGGAATACAAAAGTTCTTTTATGGAATTTGTTAATAATTAACTAAATGTAAATATTGAAGGTGTAGTACAATATATAACAGAAGCAACCAGCTTAATAATAGCCGAGATAAATGGTCAACGCCATTGCAATGTGGATAAGCTGGGCTTAGTTGGCGTTATGCCGCCACGCTTGTCATCTGCCGCACTTTGAACCGCAGACATTGTAGGTGTGATATGTGGGCTTCGGAATAAGCTTTATGTAACTTATGACTACACGAATGTATGAATTGCAAGCCGTACGCGTTGCCCGTTGTCCTAGTTTCGATTTGAATTCACTATTTCTTTGTATTATAAAGGTAAAGTAAATACGAGTAAATATTTGAATCTTTCGGTAGAAGATAAGGAAATAATAATAATATTAATAATAAACGTTACACACTCATAGCCCCACAGTAAGGTAATTAATACCCTGTATCGTGGGTGCCCTGGACACATACTAGGACATGAATACGAAAACCCAGACCGAGAACAGATATTTAAACTCATCATTCAAATTTCTGTTTCGCCGGGAATCGAACCCGGGACCCCTCGATGCCCGACGGGCAGTCCGGCATGGTAACCATTGAGCCACGCGGGTCGTCAAGGAAATATTGTTAGTATTAGGACCTATGTTTGAACTGCAAATAAAAATGAATTGAGTAGAATTGAATTGGAATGGTTCAGTTACCGACACGGAGAAAACAAATAGGGGGGTTACTTGTTTCTCTGTGGTTACCGATCACATATATCTACTCGAGGCCACTCTTAGCCTGCGGATTACCTGCACTCATAAAATCTATCTCATTAGTAGAAATTTGATCGTTTTAAACCGTAGTAGTAGTTCTGGAAGGGATTTGCTTTTTTTTTTGCTTTTGATTGAAATTCAAGCGCATCAAATAGATATTTGGAGCTTTAAACACCCCGCGATATTTAATTAAAAAATCTAATACACTAGTGGACTTTACAACACAAGGATTTCACATATATTTTTGTACCCTTTACTTGGAATGGGATTACAATTAGAGCGTATTTTTGAAGTATTTCTAATCTACTAAATGAACTAGATCATGTAGACTTACTTTAATTCTGTGCTTAATTAAATCTACATTTATCATAGTGGTATCTAGAGTGACAGTCGATTATTCATCACATCGAAAACCATATTGCACAGTCACACACTACAAACAGCAGTCGACGCTTCAACATGTCATGTGTCATGTGATCCGCATGTTCAGCTTTCACGCCGCGACCGAACTGAAATAATAAATACAGAAAATGACGTAAAATAAATGCTTGTTATCATGGACATTCTGATTTTTATTCCGTTACGTTATGTTACGTTACATTTAGCTTGTGATTTTGTTGGCTGCAACCCTTTTTGCGTCCCACTGCTGGGCACGGGTCTCTCCCCATTATTGAGGCCTGGAGCTTATACTCCACTGCGCTCCTCCAGTGCGGGTCGATGGAGATGCGAGTTAGTGGTAAACCTACTGTCAGATGTTTTCTAACCGACCATAAGGCCTCTGAGGTTTAACGACTGTTAACTATCGGCAACAACTGGGACCGACAGACAGCCTAACGTGCCCTCCGAAGCAAGGTAACGCGCATGAAATTTTAGCCACAAGCGGTCAACCATCACACACCCGAGCACGCCCGTTTGGCTTAGTTGCATAGATCGTTTGCGTTCTACGCTAACCGCCGGGCCATGCGTGTGTTATTGTTGATGTGGTTTTATTGCAATAATATCAATCTGAAAGTATCTTTAGATCTTTACATTCTACAAACATATCCAAATCTTTTATAGATATATCTACATTAACACGTCGTAGGTAGTAGACGTCATAGGTGGTCTCAATGTTGTTGATAATTAACGCAAAACTTACATAAAATCTACCAGTTTATCTCATGAAAATAAATCGTAAATTACATTTATAGCATCAATATTAAATTTATGAATACTCCGAAGATCTGTAAGACTTTAATGATTAAGATTATGATAAACATTGTAGTTTTGTCTCATATAAATTGCTATTTACTTCATATGTTATTTATTCAAGCTCCACAGATATAAAATTTTACGAACAACATTACATGTACATATGTTCGACATATCCAGAAAAGTATCGAATTGGTTGTCTTTGCAAGCTTTAAACTAAATACACTTTCTGCAAGAAAATCGTAAAAGTTTAACCACAACCGTAAAAACCTTGTGTCTAATATTTACGAGTCAATACAAAAAACAATTTGACTTTACAACTCTTCGTTTACAGTCTTTTTCATAAAGAATTATGGTAAAGTCTGTATTTTCAATACAGTAATAACACGTGACTTCCATGCGTAGGTATAGTTTGAAAACTTTATTGCATATTTATATTAAAATATTACTGATACTTTACTGCTGCGTTCGGGTAGCAAATCGGAATAAACCAACCCGCTGAGGGATACTTTTAAACCTTCTATAAGGCCTCTGGTAAATGGCAAGGTGAATGATAACTATGACTAAGGGTCTCCTCTCTCCGTAGCATGGAAAAACGACTAGAAACGTGACTAGAAGCTTGCTACTGGCGGTCATTCATCCGATTTTAACTACTTACCAAATACACTGCATTGCTGATTAGATATCTGCACTTAGTCCCTGTAGATTCGGGATTCTACGATATCTCCTGCCTGATCGTAAGAGGCGACTAAAAATGGGCTTCCGGGGTTGTGGGTGGTGAGAGTGCACTTCTAAAAATAGTTAATATTCTGTGCTTGCGGTAAGATGTTAACAATTACACCGTTTAATGTACTTACTTATTCACCTGAAAATCATCAACTAAAAATACACCATTTCGATAGGGGAAATTAAAATCACGCATTTGAAATTCTCTGACGTTTTAAAATTTTCTATCCATTATCATCATCACCACTTGACGACCCATGTTGCGCAACGGTTACCATACCGGACTGAGGATCGGAGGGTTCCGGGTTCGATTCCTGTGATGAGTTTCAAATTTCTGCTCTCGGTCTGGGTTTATGGTGTCTCACACGATCAGCTGTCACGTGTGACCATTCTCAACCCATAGCCATTCTGTTATCTCAAATATTATTATGTACTTTTTTTTAAAAGAGTGCTGGGAGTTTTATTCCGCCGCCTTCTTTCTCGCAGCTCAACATATAGCCCAAACGGGCACTTAAAGGCGATGACCGGGAAAAAATGACATTCATTAAGCGAATATTTTGTATTCCTAATATGAAATAAATATTTTTTCTTTCTTTCTTATGTTTTTGTATTTCTGTGTGTCCATGGCACATACATACATGACATAGGTTATCTAACTTCATATCATCCCAAGCAATTCCCTAATCATAAAGAAGTTAAAATTATGTTCCCAAGCTAGGTACGTTACCTATCGCTAAGTTTAACGTAGCCGTATAAAGAGAAAAGTTTCATTAAACTAGGTATTTTCGCTAAGAGCCATCGGGTAGCAGTCCACGAATCCCACAGCGGATCGTAAACTTTTCGATCGGAAGATCCTTTAAAATAAATGGCAGTCTTTACGACGCGCGACGCTCTCTTACTGAAGTGGAATTCAATTATTACCTAGCAATTGTATAGGTTCAATCATGTGACCTTCCTTGACATGGATATCAAATAATAGAGAAACAACAAAAAAATTGGTCGTCTGTAATGTCGGTTTATGGACGATAGCTTAAAGTGACAGCGTCTTAACAAAATAATTAAAACCACATTGACTTTTCACTTCACTTTATAAACATTTTTTATAGGTGGTAGAACTATTATGGTTCGCCCGGGTAAGTACTACCGCTGCACCCACTTCTGCCGTGAACTAATTCTATTGTGTTTCGGTGGAAAGGTGCAGTTGCCGACCACACTGACATGAGGCGACCCTCAGCCTCCGGAGTAGCAGCGCAACTACATACGACCTCAGACAAGACTTACCTATGCTTGCTTGAGGTTGTATGTAGATGTCCATGGGCTGCAGCGATCACTTAACACCATTGGCCTGCATGCTCGTCTGCTACTCCATTCAAATAAATAAAAAATCGACGAACGGCGCAAGCATAATACAAAGAAAGCCTGCGCAAGCGTTGAGCGTTCCTCAAGCCTCAATCACAATAAAGCTATAAGTATAGAAGTTCTCTGTAATGTGCCTCAACGTAACGTACAAGCGCCGATCGTAACGTTCAACGAGCGTAAAGTACAATGAGTCATCCTCTTTCGTGCGTGTAGCCGGCTTTCATATTTACCGACGTTGTCACCACAGTACAAAGAGAGCTTCTTTTTGTCACGTCAAAAACTTAATCAACATTTGAACAACGATAAGAATTTCTATACAGTACCTAGGTCTAAACAAAGTAGAATAGAATGAAAATGTATGTATGGGAGTGATGAATTTGTTGAATGCATTTTGTGTACCCCTCCTAGATAAAAAAAGTAAAAAGAAAACGTGAATGGATAACATCAGGAAGGTACGTGGATTTAGATCTAACAGTTAAGGGGAAGCCTACTGCCTTAACTGGGGAATACGGCATGGGACTACCAAATCAATTAAGATGATTTTAATCATATCTATATTGTACAACAAAAAATCTTTCTATTATCAAAATAATAGAGATTTCGTACTGCAACGTAATCTAGAGCTAGTAAAAAAGTTTAGAAGCACCTATTTTATTGCAAACGTTATGGCAATGTTATGAAATTTTATTAGTCGAAGAGATTTTACTTCTTCTTGTGTGTTTCGTTCTAACAAGATGCGGAAATAAGGCTTAGCTCTAATCGCATGATATAAGTATTTCACGGGTCACTGCGCTTTCCCAATTCGCAAGCAACCAGCTGAACGTTAGCCTGATCGGAAATAAGACGAAGGCATCTTGGGAGGCTGACGGGCTTGAATGAGCCGGAACGAAATTGCTCAATAATACATTATCTTAAAGATACTTGATAAAAGTTCAAAACCCAAACAGATGATGCATTTAAAGTAAAATAACACTATTTATTTATACCGGCCAATAATCTGTATTAGCCAACCAATCCTACACCTGACCGAGCGAATATCAGCTGTAAGGCCGAACGCGATTAAAGATAACATGTATAAGTTTAAAAAGTGAAAAATTGATATGAAAGATAGACTCAGCAGGAGTAGAATAAAAAAATCATTATAAATGGATCAAATTCTTAATAAGACCCAACTGTAAAAAATATGTTGCGTAGAACCGCTCGCCACGTTATATTCCGCTAAACCTCAAAACCGACTTTATTAAATCAAATGTGTTTCGCCTCAAGCAAGAAAAAACAGCATTTTATCTAAATAATTTATTGCAGCAGAATTTGGGCGAATGCGGTTCCTTTGGTGAGCGAGTTTTCTTTTAGGTCGAATAAAATATTCGAATTGAATATAGAAGAAGGAAATCTGCGCCGGGGTCCGTGGGGACACGGAGCCGGTGCGCTTAATAGCTCGGCAGGGGACGCGTGCCATGGGACAAGGGTCAGGGAACCAACGGCTTCAGGGGACAAACAGTCTCCCGTAGATTTTTCCAATTTATTGCTGGCACCGCTGCGACTAAAGTTGTAAAAAATTTACAGGAATGTTACCGAATACGGAGCGCGATTCATTTGGCACATTCCTTTTGCATAATAATTTATTCGGTTGTCGGTTGTATGTGGCAGTTTTATTGTTACTTTTATTGAGAAAATAAAACTTTTTGTTTATTATTGCTAGACCGATATTTACTGTGATAATTAGTCATTAATGCAATTTTCGGCCAATGTTTTATGGTCTACTACAAAGTATCAGTATCTGATTGACAACGGTTGGCGTGCATTTAATACAGTGCGAAATAATTAACCCTGGGATACGAGCAAACATACAAGTAGTAGTGAAAGGATAATATTAAAAATAACTAAACACATCAACACTGTCTAGGGATATTTCGTTTAGAGTTCTTTAATTCAAAAAATACTGGCTGGATTTTAAATCTTTTTTACAAGCATATTTTTTAGGTCATTTTGAATGATTCCAAATTTGAATTTACGAAAATTAATTTAAAACAAAAGATATGCGCGGCAAACCTAGTGTAAGAGTCGAAAAGTTAAATTTATTAATCATGGTTTTTGATCATTTTTTGTGAAAAATTAAAGTTCTATCACGAAAAAGTGATTAATTTTAAATTTATTAGCACTGTATGCATAATGCAGCGCCGCCATTTGACGAGAGACGAAATGTTAAGGGCAGTAGGCATACTCCAAGCTGGAGCGACTCAACAGAGAACTGCTGATGAGATTAGGACAAAGCAAAACGTCATATCGAGGTTGTGGTCACGATATCGTGCTACCGGTGAAGTGGCTGAAAGAACCCCAGGCGGTAAGCGCAAGACCACCCAACGACAAGACCGATTTTTGCAAGTTGCTGCAAGAAGGCAACCAAATGTTACGGCCATACTGTTGGTTCAAAGGCTTCAGTCTGAACACCAGTTGCTGGTGAGTGATCAAACTGTGAGGAGAAGACTGCCTGAAGCAAACCTTTATGCTCGCAAACCACTTCGTACTCCAACACTACGCCGAGGAAATCGCGGAATAAGATTGCAGTGGGCTCGTGAACATTTGTTGTGGGAAGATAACCAGTGGTCTGAAGTGCTGTTTACTGATGAGTCCAGATTCGGTTTCCATCCTGATTCACGAAGAGTACGCGTATGTCGAGTTCCTGGTCGTGAAAGCCGTCTGCAACACCCTCAGGGAGTCCATCCATACCATGGTGGCACAATTATGGTCTGGGCGGGAATACGTGCTGGTGGACGAACGGATCTCGTTTGGATCAGAAACACCATGACGGCTGAAAAATACCGTGACCAGGTGCTAGCACCAATAATCTACCCCCATCGAGTGCAAATGGGCCAAAGATTCACGCTCATGCATGATAACGCCCGTCCGCACACAGCGCAAGTGGTGACCAGGTGGCTGCAGCAGCATGACATATCGGTTTAAGACTGGCCTGCGCAATCGCCGGACCTAAACCCCATAGAGCATGCGTGGGACATGCTCCAAAGAAGGGCTATGAAGAATTTTCCTGCAAACCTTGCTACTGAAGAGCAACTTTTTTTGCATCTTAGCAGGATCTGGGACAATATCCCACAGCATGACTTTGACAACCTGATTCATAGCATGTAAAACCGTTGCAGGACGGTTGTTAATGTCATGGGTGGTTTTACTGACTATTGACTTTTTTGCATAATTGCAAAAAGAATGGAATTTTCTCCTTTATTTTCACTTTTTTTTTAAAAACACGTTTATCGTTACTTTGCTCTTAATTTACTTTTTGTATTTATATGAATAAAATTTTATTTTCACATAAAAAATCTTTTTGTTGTATTCTAAACTATAGTCTGATAAATAGGCTTCATAAAAATATATACATGTTACAGGCTATTCACAAAGAATTTTGATAAAATTGAGAAAATTCGAAATATCCCTAGACAATGTTGATGTGTGTATATGTATGGCGCAGTGATTACCACACCAGTGTGCCGTGCAAGATTACCAGCGGGGGCGATCATCATCATCATCAGCCTATATCAGTCCACTGCTTGACATAGGAGTCTCCCAAGGCGTGGGTCCGATCTTGGGCTCTACGCATCCAGTTACTTCCCACCACCCGGCGCAGATAATCGCACCGCCTCTATTATGAATTAAGAGGTCTCTTCCTGGTCTAGGCGTTTGTGTTTTTATCTTTGTATGTGTCCATGTCATCCTAGACACTGAGAATCCTTTTGTGGGGCTATAAATGTGAAACGCTATTTAATTATTTTACCGAAATCTTCGATATCATTTATAATTTAGTCAATTTTATGCCAAACTGCTGTAGATTTAGTCTATCTCATAGAAACTCTATCTAATGAATAACAAATTTGGCATTTAGTATGCAAAACGCATAATACGTTTAAATCTCACAAAACTGACTCGCTCGCTACTGCCTGCTACCGACTGTTCAGTCGGTATTTGATCAAACTTTGCAACAATGTTTGTACAATACTCGTTCTCGCACTGTTACCAAACATTCCTAACTACTCAGTTCGTTCGTTTTCAAAATATTCGAAAATTCAAATATTTTCGAAACACATTTTTATATCAAACAAGTTTTTGATATAAATGAAAGAAGTAAAAATGAAAAAAATAATTTAAACTCTCCTTCTTTCAATTTCAATGCAATGTTTTCCAGTAAAGGTCTTTGAAATAAGCTATGATGAAAAAATTTTGTAATAAAAACAAAATTAAATTTAGTATTTTAGCGAACTCTCTCATTTTATACGCATTTCATAATGGTCAACATTCTGGTCCCATCCTGGTCAACAGTCTGCTAAACATTCAGAATAATACAAGACAACTTAATTAATCTAATACCTTTAAACGAGCAATTCTTGTATATATCTAAATACATTTTTTTTAATCTCGGAAACGGCTCCAAAGATTTTGATGAAATTTAGTACACTGGTTGCGGGGATGATAAATCGATCCACAAATTTTTATTGATAGAAATTGTTGTTTTATTTAATGTTTATGCAGTTAAATATAAAATTACTCTTACTGACATCTATTGCAAAATATTAATAATATATTGTGCCGTAGAAAGCCGTCAAATGTTGACAGTCAATCCACCCTTCAAACAAATGACAATGTCGATAATTATAGTACATTATACTTAGCACTCTTAGTCTAAGATACGTAAGTACATTATTCTTAGTCTAAGGTCTAAGATAATTATGAAAGACCTCTGTAAAAATTTCGTCAACGGAATTAAAGCTTTCTTGGTTGAATGGTTACGAAAGCCGACTACGGAGCTAGAGACCTGGGTTCAAATCTCAAGTAGGCAAGTTGCGTTTTTTATTTTTTGTGACAATTTTTTTAAAATTGGGAGCTAGGTATTTCAAAAGGATTTGTAAAGTAACACTAGGAGTTTTGGCGGGAAGTCGAAAAAGATATATTGTGCTCTTGTTTTATTTTCATTTTCTTTGTGTATTTTTGAGTTATATCGGATAAAGTTGATGGCATTTTGTTTGATATAGGTTAATTACAGTGCACGAGTGTTTGTGAAATAGAATAACAGTGCTAAAATATGTTTTTCTGCTTGCCTCCAAAATTCCATCGGACACGTTCTAGTAAAGTAGCCATCGCTTTACTTGAATGTTGGACTGACTAGACTGACTGATTCGTGATTACTGACGACTTACTTACTGACTTTGTTATTACTTCGTCCAGTTTCATTGAAACTGGCAAAAAATTGATGCAAAAATTATACTTGACGCTGGCAGTATGCACAGAGTTTGCGATGCCATAATTGAAAAAAAAAGTAACACTAAGTCAATTAATGTCTTGCTTAAAAATAAACCAAGTAAATAAATTGTTTTTATCCGAGCAATGCTCGGGCGTCCAGGTACTATGAATAACATAAAACAATTTAATTAATCAATAAGGGGATCCGTAAAAATGTCTGGACAACGGACAAGCCGAGATTTCGATTTAAAAAAATACACGTATGTGGTCTGATTTTGACAGCAAAACAAAGCTTTCATAGTTTCTAGACAAAATTTGAAATTTTCAAAGACAATGCCTTGAAAATTTCCGGACAATTATCTTAAATCTTTGTTTTTCGTACATTCTCGAACACATTCCAATGTGGAATGGAACGCTTTTCACTTTTTGCAGGTAGTCAGTCCACTGGTCCGTGAAATAAAGCCCCAGTATTTAAATGAAACGAAACCTTCCCACAGTTTTTCGACTTTTTTGTTGCTACAGGTTATTCATTATCTGCGGACAGTTACAGATTAAAAATGTATGAATAGGTTTTAAAATGTAGATTTTCGGGACGCTGCCAAATAAAAAAAATCGTTTGAATTCTTGTGCATCGTAACTACATGATCCCACCACCAGAGTATTTATATGGAACACATTTACTGAAAAACTATCACGTCTAAAGATTTGTGCTTTAACATAGTAATTTAAATGTGTACCTAGATGGATTTAGGACAGAACATTCTAATTTAAAATCAAATCTAGATGTGTTATCCAAAAAAAAAAATATGAGTTTATAACCAGTAAAAATGATGATTAACATAACAAAGCTCAGGTTCTTGCTAGTTTTCTTAAAATTATGACGGATTACATAAAGAATCACTTCGTTATTTTCCACCTTTATGAGTATCCGTTTGTGAAGACTCTTTAACCCTATACTTGGCAAGTTATTTTTTTTTGGGAAAAGTTGATTGATTTTCGTTGATATGGGTTCTTAGGTGTTTATTGGTGACAGGAAAAATAATTAAAAAAATATTGATTGGTTAACTTAAGTTTTATTGAGTGTATCACATAAGGCACATTGCCAGACTTATAACAATCAACCTTTAAAAATCTATGTTTCACATTTGCGACATTGCCCGGCTTTCAGTAACATAAAAAAACTAAATATGACATTCTAATGTGAGATAACAAAGACTGAAATCATAAAGAATAATAACTTTATTATGCCAATTAACTGTCAACAATACGACGGCCTATTTTTCTTATTTTAATATTGAAATGAGATCACTTACTATTTTTATCTATAATACAATGTAAAGTGAGAGAGTCATAATCATATCTAATAGAAGACAAATAGAATGTGTCTTATAATATTAATAAATAAGAAGAGATAAAAACGGAAAATCTCTATTTAAATTTCTCTTCTTATTTTTTTGTATCGCTGTCTTCTTGTACATTCTGGATCTGGAACTTCTTCAGGGGTATTATATCAGCTACCCATAAAGATGATAATGGGAAAAAAATCTCTGACATCTTTTGTGATATTTATTGAGGTAGCTTTCGTCTGTGTACTATACAAATTTGTTTGTTCCGTTGTCAAAGAGATAATGTCATCTGAAAAGAATACTCTTTTCTTCACGTGACTCAAACATTTTCTACTAGCAGCCGCTCGTGACTTCTTCCGCGTGGACTTTGGTATTAGTCATAGTATGATATTATATAGCCTAAAGGCTTCCTCATTAAATGGACTATCTAACACAAAAAGAATTTTCAATTCGAACCAGCAGTTTCTCAGATTATGGTGCTCAAACAAACTCTTCAGCTTTATATATTAGTATAGATTTTCCCCGTTTTTGCCACATTTTTCACTGTTGCTTCGCTCCAATTCGTCGCAGCATAATGTTATATAGCCTTAAGCCTTCTTTGGTAAATGGACTATCCAACACAAAAATATTTTTTCAATTCGAACCAGCAGTTCCTGAGATGAGCGCGATCAAACAAACAAATAAACTCTTCTTTTAGCTTTTATAATATTAGAATAGATTTCTGCACATCTGGTGAATTTGATACACCGCTACACAGGTTCTAATCTTTTAGCTGGTATTATTTTTTTCTTCACCAAGAATGCCTTTGAATTTTTTGAACGAGTGGCTGCTGCAGGAGAAAGTGGGAACAATGGCGACGGCACATCACGATGACTCATTAAGTTTATGACTTTTGGAGAAGGCGTTTGCAAGGTGGCAGCTGGTTTTTTTTTTTTTTTTAATTCTTTATTGGAAAGGGCTTTGTCGTTGCAACGATTATGTCGCCCTGATGAAATCAACAAATTACATTTCATTACATTTCAACAATTCAGTCCAATTACTTACTAACTATTTAAATCTTATATCAACGAGTTTGTAAAGCATTCTGGCTGATACCGACGTGGGATCAGCCAGAATACTATTACAATCACCCATATGACCACAACACATATTTCGGACTTGACTTCTGAAGCTGGCGTTCTGGACACATTCCATTACTATATGATAAACATCATCTATTGTACCACAAAATGGACAGTTTGGAGACGTCGCTTTATTCATTAAAAACATGAATTTATGGCCCGGAACGTGGCCCGAACGCAACCTCAGAGCAGTTACCATCTCATTTCGAGACAATACTGCCTTATCAATCCACGGTGAATTCATAGGATGTGGCTGGATCGTTTTATACCATATTCCTCGTTCCTTCGATCTTTCGTTAAAGTACTCCTTCCACATATTATATATCTCATCTCTTATTCTTCCTATAAAATTACTATAATAGGGTAGATAATGGTAGGGTTCCCCATCTGTAGCGGCTTGTTTCGCTAGGCTATCCACAACCTCATTACCTTCAAGGTTTATATGCGATGGTATCCACTGCAAAACTAAAGTAATGCCTTTGGACTGTATCTTAAATATTTGATCCAAAATCGTATAGGCTATCGGTGTTCCTCGAAAAGTCGAGGTACATCGAGCCAAGTGCTGAAGTGCACTTTTAGAATCTGTCAATATTAAAATTTGGTCATAACTGATAACTTGAGTATAAGACAATGCCTCCGAAATAGCTATAAGCTCCGTTTCCATAATACACGCAGTAGCATTAATTCGAAATTTCATGTTTAAATTGACTTCGGAATCTAAAAATGCAGCCCCGGCGCCTTCATCTGTTTTGGATCCATCAGTGAATAACTTATAAAAGTTCGCATACTGGTTATTGATATAATTGCAACATAAATTTTTTAACGTAATGGAGTTGTAAGTTCAGCTGGTTTATATGAAGCTGGATCAGCCAAGATAGAAGGTATGGATGACAAAGAACTGGCACCAGATTCGCTTATCAGCATCGATTTATGAAGATTTGGCGACATAATTGATGGAGAACAGAGCTGTGTTTCCGGTGATGATGGTTGATATGGTAACAAAGCCGTCAAGCAGCTTCTTGATTACATTCGCTGTCTTCGTCAGATAAAAGATGAAGGTTTTCTAACATCGAAGGCGGTGGTGAGCTGCTTTCTGAGTTCGCCGGGCAAAAAAATAGTATTTGTACAAATCTAGCAATGTCGCAGATTTGATACACATCTAAATAAATATAGAACGCGGCCTATCTGGCAATGTATCATATTTGACACACTTAAAAGAATCTGCTTATAACATGTCTTTATTATACATTTGAGTGCACAAAATTGACTATTCTGAAAAGCTTATATTGTAATCTATTCAAAACAAACCTATTTTTAACAAGATAATGTCAAAATATATTCAAACAATAATATTTTTACTTTGTGACGCGTAGACGCCTTCAACCACTCCGTCATGTTGCGTTCTACTTCTGTTTTGGTGTTTTCAATAACCGAAAAAAAAAAATTTGTAGTTTTTTAACAAAATTCACAAACATACTGTACCATAAAAGTATTCCAAATACGTTTTTAAACCTCCGCAGATTTTTGAAAAGTTTAACGTATCAAATGATACACCGTGCCAAGAATAGGGTTAACGACGAGTGGGTGCTGTGTGTGTGAGAAAGTTGAGTGAAGTTAAAGCTTATAAGAATTTTAATTGTTCGGATCTGAAATCTTTTATACGTGATTAACCATCAAGGGTTCACTTATTAATAATCAGTTAATCACACTTAAAATTAAAGAAACTCAAAACCATTGCTTTCTTTGCGAACTTTCTGACGCCACTATAAAGTTAGGGAAAAACTACTTTGCAACAATCCGCAATCAGAACGTATGATGGTGTTTACATTTTCATTCATTGTTATAAAGATCCGCTAAGTAACGCCTGATTCTATTATTTCTGACGCCATATTTGTTTTGGTGATTACCAGCGATGCATTAACAAAGATATGAACTAAATTTGAATCACCTGCCTGATTTTATGCCACGGCCTACCCATTAATTGAGTGGCTGATTCAACCAGATGGCTGCGACACATTTATGGATAGATGCTATAAAGATATTATTGATACTATAATATATAAGACAAGAAACACATCAAGCAATAAGTAATACGAAACGGAATTTATAGATTATTTAGAATCCCTTTTTTCCAACACAAGAAATACGATAAAGACGTAAGTCGATCTCTTTTTTGTCTATAAATAGATTAACTAGAGGCGAAAATAAAACCAACAAATTCGAATTGGGTTCTGTAACGACATTTTTTGCGAAGAATCTATTTAGGGAACGGCACTTCTTTGTCCTGCTCATCATCTGGCGTTTGATTGGGCATCATAATAGGGTTTTATGACAGTTGGGCACATCGAGGCCTCTTGTTACTTTTAATTATCTTATGTCGGAAAGTTATGTTTGTAATGTCGAAATTATCTATCTTGCAACCCTTTGACATTGATGAAATTCAGATTGAAAAAGAAAGCAACTTTTTATTGGAAACTTTCCCGTTCCACGGTTTCGTTCTACGGTTCCCGTAGGATGAAATCCATCCTATGTCCTTTCCCAAGGTCCACTCTATCTATGTTCCAAATTTCATTAAAATTGGTTCAGTGATTTAAGCGGGAAAGCGTAGCAGACAGGTAGACAGACAAGCAGAGTTACTTTCGAATTTATAATAATTAATAATAAAGTAGGGATTGGTAAACTATTGAGTTTAAGTAAAATAAAAAAACGGGTTGCAAGTATAGACATGTATGTTATGTTGACGATGATGTTATGTATGTCGAGTCGTCATCAGCTGTGACCCCTCCGTCTTACGAATATTGGATCAGGCCACGTGTCCTGATACGAGTTTAACATTTTTACCCATCCCAAAAAAGTGCACAACGCCGCTAAAGAAGTTTTCACTTCCAAAAACGGAATTCTGCAGCAATGTTTCGCATAAAAACGTTATTTATTTACTTATTTTTAATGTGTGTACATTGATTTTTTTGATTGATTAAAGAAGTTTCACGTGTATATATGTAATCAATGTTTTATGCAGCATTTCCAGAAAGTTAATTGAAAAAATGTTTGCTAAGTAAACTTCAAGACAAGGCAAGCTTGCGAGTTGGTGCCTAATTGAGCGGAATAATTGGGTTCTATGACTCTATCAGAGCCATTGAGGTCGCTCTTCAAAGGGATCCTCGTACTATGGATAATTTATGTGGCGGTCTCAATACTCAATGGGTCTCGATCGACCCTTAACGTTATAGAGAAGTAAGATACTTGGATACGGTACTCATCACGGTACACCCATATAAAGGTAATTTATTCATCAAATTAAATAAATATTTTACAAAATGTAATTCCTTACCCGTTTACTTATCATAACTTCTAGAGATATCTGCTTACCTGAAACAACAACAAATTGTCACTAATGAGGAATAATAATTTTATTAGTTTCAACCGTGGTAGACAAATGTAAATATGAAACCTACCTACCACCTATACCTTTAGCAAAAATTGAGGTACAGAAGGTAGGTATGTTAAATACATATATGCATATGATATAATACAAAGCAACAAAATGTTGTAATAAAATATAGTATATTTCATTACAAGTGCGGAAAGGCTGTCATTGCAAAGAGTTCCGACAAATGTCTACCCGAGCCGAGGCGCAGCTGACGGTGAGGGTTGACAGTCGGAACTCCTTCCAATGACGGTTCCGCACGTGTACTGAACAAATATTTTTAATACAGTTGCGAAAAAATGAAGCAATTTAATAAAATAATAAATATTCGCAAATAACATTTTTGAAAAATGGCGCCAACCGTAAAAGAATACCTATATGCAGATTTTTTTTTGTTTTCTTCACCCATTCTGGGTAGGCAAAGGGAACTATGCCCATACAGCCAAGTCTTCAGTAGAATTTTTTTATTGATATGAAATGAAAATGTTAATGAGATGAAATGAAATGAAACCTAACCTAACTCATTGACTCAAATCATTAAATCTGATATTGAAACTTAGTAATAGCTTCTTTTTAGAAATATTTGCATGAATCATAAAAACTTCTAAAACTTCGTGGTAGGTTTTTTTCTTTTTAATAGACATTATTTTGACAGTTGGGAAAGAGAACACACGAGTGCGGAAAACAAAGACCAATAATCCTAAAGACAGCGGGTCGGTGTAACCACTTTGTTGGCGTCTCTTTTTCGCAGCCAGTGTTACCCACTTATCATATTTTCCCCCAAATTTGGTAATCTATAATATCAAGCAAGTAAACTACATATAAACATTGGCAGACCAAACTGTGAAAGGATTTATATGCTTGTGCATTATGGTTGGTTGTTTGTGAGTTTAGATTGGTTGACTGGCATAAAGTTAATTGGGTCAGCAAATTACAGGACATACATATAGGAGAAAATAAAAGACAAATACAAAGATTTTTAATGGCACCAATATGGGTGTTTACAAAAGCTGTTAATACATAATTTAGTACGTCATATTTACCTTAATGAGCTATGCAAATATTACAAAGATAAAAGTAAACACTTAGTTATAACGCAATATATAAAAATGTACATTTATATCAATTTTATTACTATTTTTCTTCTCTTTATCCTTTTGGTCAATAAATGGCTTTCAAAATAGACCGAACAAATTCGGAATTATATTGATGGTTGCCAGTCAATACGTCCAGTGGCCTGAATCCATTTATTTTCGGCAAGAGCGTCAGTTGGAAAACTGAAAAAAATATGACAGCAACATGAGATGAAATTCGTCTGGTAAACTTCTCATAATGTCTAATACCAAATGTATAGAGTACCTTTTTATAGTCTGTCTGAGTGAAATTTAATATGTCGGGAAAATGCTCATAATGTCCACCCAGCCTATAACATTTTACTGGTCTCCACTTAAATAGTTATATATAAACAGGTGGGATTTGAGCCTCCCGCTTGAAATGTAACTAACTACTAATGAGGTAACACATAATCTTTGATTTTATTATTTATGGTCACTGTTTTTGTTAAAAATTATTATATTTCAATAAGATGGTTAATTTTTTAGTAATACGGGCAGGATATTTTGATTCGAGATCTGACAACACAATTTCGAATTTGACAATGTTTGAAATGAACAAATATAAGTTTATTTTCACGAATTTCACTATATTTACGTTGAATAACTAGTAATAAGACAAAAGTAATTAAATATCTATATATAAACAATACATATTTAGTACATGTTTAAAAAGAAATATTGAACTTACGCGTAAATTGTAATGCCTTCCGGCAGCCTTCCTGTTTACGCTCACTGCGGCTCTTACAACCTAAAATACTGCAGCTCACCATATTGTGAAACACGAAAAATGTTATTTGCTTTTAATACAACACAATTTACAGCAGAGAGAATCGATTTTAACACATAAATATGATAAAACAACAATGTCACCCCGACTTCCACAGTTTGTCTGCCACTTAATTAAAGGGCAATGTCAAAAATACTGGTTACACCGAAAAGGACAGAAAATCTCGCTCCCATCTCTTTCTAACAAGTTCATTAAGTGTATTTCGATCTCGCTTTAGCGTGCCGTAATGAAAAATAGGACTCTGTCTATAGTACGTAAGTACATTATTCTTAGTCTAAGGCGGAAAAGGTAAAGAAAAAGCACGAGTGTGTAATAGCCCACTTCCCGCACGCTATACGTCCCTGCAATACGTCACTTTTTGAGCAACTGTATTAAAATAGTATATTTCATTAAAAGTGCGGAAAGGCTGTCATTGCAAGGAGTTCCGACAAATGTCTACACGAGCCGAGGCGCAGCCGAAGGTGAGGGTTGACAGTCGGAACTCCTTCCAATGACGGTTCCGCACGTGTACTGAACGACTATTTTTAATACAGTTGCGAAAAAATGAAGCAATTTAATAAAATAATAAAAACTCGCAAAGAACATTTTTGAAAAATGGCGCTAACCGTAAAAGAATACCTATATGCAATTTTTTTTGTTTTCTTCATCCGTTCTGGTAGGCAAAGGGAACTATGCACATACAGCCAAGTCTTCAGTAGATTTTTTTTATTGATATGAAATGAAAATGTTAATGAGATGAAATGAAATGAAACCTAACCTAACTCATTGAATCGAATCATTAAATCTGATATTGAAACAAATTAATAACTTCTTTTTAGAAATATTTGCATGTATCATAAAAACTTCTAAAACTTCGTGGTTGGTTTTTTTCTTTTTAATAGACATTATTTTGACAGTTGGGAAAGAGAACGCACGAGTGCGAAAAAGGTAAAGAAAAAGCACGAGTGTGTAATAGCCCACTTCCCGCACGCTATACGTCCCTGCAATACGTCACTTTTTGAGCAACTGTATTAAAAAATATTTTACGTCCATCAACTTGCACTTGGCGTGGTGGACTATGGTCACAATCTTCTTAGTTAGAAAGTTAGAAAAAAACTATATCAGCAGTTTTAACGTTAAATCCTAGATTCTGAACTTACTTCGGACATCGAGATAGCTTTTAGAAGACTTTTTGTTCAGTTTTTTTGCGCTGCTGCCATTTGACCTTTTACCCCGTCCTGAGGGCAAGCACGCCCGTAAAATAAAAGCTCCCTAATTCCCATTTAAAGTTTTGATACTTATGTTCGTACATATGAATAAACTAAAAAAAAATGTATTATATAATGATTATCTCGGTTAAGAAGCAAAATAGAAATAATACAAAAAATGAAACGTAGAATCCACCTTGAAATCTAGTAATCCTCTCGCTTATGAGAGGAGAGCTGTGCCCAGTAGTGGGACATAAAAAAGGTTGAAAAAATGTAGGAATTAATACCCATATATTTTTATGACCCCCACAATACTGGTCTACTACAATTATCAGTCCCTCAGGGACTTGTTTAACTTGACCGCATTTCACCATCATTGACTATTGTAAATAGGTTTTCTCATATACGTATTTATTCCTCCAACACTATGACGTTATTTTCCTTTAAATTTCAACAACTAATGAATATGAACATACTAGCCTTCCGCCAGCGGCTTCGCCCGCGTAGACCCGTTTTTAAGGTTCCCGTAGGATAAAAACCACCTTATGTCCTTTCATAAGGTCCACTCTACCTGTGTTCTTAATTTCATTACAATTATTGGTGTAGTAGTTTAAACGGAAAAGCGTAGCAGACAGACAGACAGAGTTACTTTCGAATTTATAATATAGTATGGATTTTCTTGTGTCACATTACTGGCATTTTCAAAAGAGTTTCACTTTAAATCATACCTAAGTCTTACTTTACATGTCTGAAAAGCAAATGCAAAGGATTTGTCTTTTTTAATTTTATTTTTGCTTCATATGGTTTCGTGTATTTGGCAACATCTTGTACTGTCTGCAAACGCGCGGAGACATCTTTTATGTCTCGAGCAAAAGAGTTACAGCTTTCCTGTAGCATATAAATGCATTACATTCTTGTCATGTACGCCTGGTAGCTTTTACAGAAACGTATGTAATTGTTTTACTTATTTCATATGGTGCCATTTAAAAACGCTTTTATCGCGAGAAGTGTCATTAAGTTGTTTCTCGTGACTTTTATGAAAATTATTTACAATGGCGAAGCGCGCATGTCCCTGCGGTTAGCGTAGAACGCGAGCGATCTATGCGACTAAGCTAAAACGGCGCGGTCGGATGTGAGATGGGTGACCGCTAGTGGCAAAAAATTTCATGCGCGTTTCCGTGATTCGGGGGGCACGTTAAGCCGTCGGTCCCGGTTGTTGTCGAAGATAACAGTCATTAAACCTTGTCGGAGGCCTTATGGGCGGTTTGAAAACACCTGACAGCGGGTTGGCCACTAACCCGCATCTCCACCAACCCGCATTGGAGCAGCGTGTTGGAGTAAGCCTCCCCAATAATGGGGACCCGTGCCCAGCAGTGGGACGCAGAAAGGGTTGCACCCAGCCAGCCATTTACAATGGCAGTATTGTCATAACACTTATGTTCGTGATAATAATAAATTATATTTTACACACAAATAGTTAACACCAAAAGTCACTGAAATGTTTAGTGAATAAGACAACAACGATTAATTAACATTAAATTTCAGAGTTCCACTTTCTGAGTTGAGATGGTATCAGGTGCAAAAGTATCGTTATAATCTCGGTAATTTTTCTCTTCAGTAGGGTAGTGAGAAATCGCAGGGTCAGCGTCCTATGAAGTCATTTGTTACCGGAGCTATGGATCCACTGGCCGTTCGGCCGTGATCCCTCCGATTCTGCCCAATTCTAAATTAATTGCCTACGGACACCCATTTCCTTGCAAATATCTTACCGAGCCTCATAGATGTATTACGTAAACGAGGCTTTCTAAATAAATGGTAAGGCTAGCTTCCCCGCATATATTACTTTTTTGTTTATTATACACATACGAATTTTAAACATAAAAACAAAATAAAAACTTTAACCCTAATTACGTGAAACACATTATCAGACTTGGATGGTACAGTTTTAAGTGTAATTTTTCTTGTTAGTAAATTTTCCAGAGATTTAAATATCTGATATTTACAACTTGTGCATGCTTGAGACTTACACAAAATCTCTCAGTAGAGGCAACCCATCAGCCAGTAGATGACTAGTGTGGTAGACATATTCTCAGTAATGTACCCGACGACAGTATTTACCATGCTGGACTGCCAATCTATGCTCCTGAGATCGATACCCAGCACAGCAGTGAATTTCAATTTCTGTCTTAGTGTTTGTGTTCATGTCTTTGTGTGTGTCCTTGGTACCTTTTTTGGTATGGGGGGGGGGGAACCTTCTAAAGGTACCCGGCATCTTGGGATACCGGGTTATGTGGGATTTGGCCGCACTAAAACCCCCACGGTGGCCTGCCTCAGCGCTTGGGGAGGTCTCCGGGATCTCCAGTGGAACGCACCGGTGTCCTCCACGAGCGGCGCCCCAGAACGGGCCCATCTTTGGGAGAGCAGATGTGCTCTCCTGCACCTTCTGATGCTTATGGCGACATGCGGCCACGCACACACCGCCGTCCTACCCGGGGCTGCTGGCTGAACGGATCGAGCTCTCACTCTCACCGCCCACAACCCGGAAGCCCCCTTTTAGTCGCCTTTTACGATCAGTCAGGGGATATTTATTTATATATTTATATATTCTTGCAAACACTTTAAACTAGGGGTTACAAAGGGTTTAACCTAAATTTAATGCCTATAGGCATTGTCTTCCAGTCAACCCTGGGTGGTGATGAAAATGTGGGGTAGGCTTTGGTAACGAAAAATTAATTCGAAAAGATAAGCAATGATATTTTTTATAGTGAACTAGCTGTGCCCCGCGGTTTCACCCGCGTTAGAAAGAGAAGTGAACCAAACTTTACAGGATTACTCGTTGGACCAATCTGAAGATTCTCCGAGAATTTCATTGAAATCGGCCCAGCCGTTTCGGAGTCTATAAGGAACATACATACACACTTTCTCTTTTATAGATATGATAAAAAGAAGAGAAATTCAAAATATGAACCATAAAAACATATATTTATACATATACATATACAAACCATACTTGTTTGTCAATATAAACATACATATATATACATACCTATAAGTTTTTTAACTAATTAAATGAATGAAAAAAAATGAATAATCTACTATTTAAAGATATGACCGTTTTTGGAAAAAAATATTTAATTAATCTGAACGTGATGAACTTCTTTTTTAAACGTTAATATGCCTTTCTTATATTTTCGGGTAAGATATATACCGTAGCTCTATTCTTAATTCCAAGCAACAGGGACTGTGTCCATGGTACCTACGACACAGGAAATGAATAGCTTTTATCGCGACACTTCAATTTACAATGTGATCTGAGGCCTTAGTGTAAGTTTGCACACGCGAAATCGTTACTAACGCGTTAAAAATTTAATTATCGACCTTATTCCTTTCAGGTTAAGATCTATCTGTCCAATTTTAACTCGGACGCAGTAGTAACATTTGCGCGTTTACAAACTTACACTATGGGTTGTGGTAGGTGAGATAAGTGAAACTACTGATCTCTGATGATTTTTGAAAGATTTAATGTACTACACATTTTATTATATTGTATGTTAAAATTTTATTCATTATTTCGCTAAAAGAGAGCAATAAGGTCAAGCCTAATACCAATATATTGTTGAATGTGCGATATTTACTTTAAAATTCAATAAGTTTATCACTTAATTATATTAATCATCATTGCAATATGGCGTTACTTTTTTCTGTACTCAAAATGTTTTTGGTATGGCTCTCAATCGGTGTATCTCCATCAACCAAATAAGTTCCCTATATTCTTACAGCCCAAAAACAAACTTTTATATCAGATCTATTTTGGAGCTCTAATCTGTACAGTCATTCCGGGTAACTTTGAATTGACGTTTAACTTTGAACAAAGTTGGAAAAAAGATTTAACAGTTTATTACATCGAAACTTTTTGATGTTTCAATATAATAACTGTATATAATGGATTGCTAAAATGTTATTGTACAAAATAAAAATTAAAAAATAAACTGTTAATGCCATAATTCTGAAAATTTCCGCCTTTTCCGTGGTGAAGTTGCTGGAAGTTTTTGAGCTCTGATTTGGAATCGTAAGCTAGTCCACTTTGATTCATATGGCAAAACCAAGCTTTTTGTTACGTTTATGTAAGTCAGTGTAGATGTCATTTTTGTAGATTAGGTTTTTAAATTTGATAATACCATCTTTTTATTTTACCTAAACCTTAAAATATTAAGGTTTTTACTTTCTTAAAAAAATTATTCAAAGTTACCCAAAATTCATGATCAATTAAAATTCGAGTTAAAGGGGAAATAATGGGTAGTTCTGATGTTTCTTCCGTAAATTTATTTTATTAGAAAAGAAAACCAACTCAAAAGGACACTATTCATTCAATAAAATAAAGGTGTCATAAATTGAAATCAGTTTTAATAATAAAAATAATGTAAAAAAAATTCAAAGTTACCCGAATTGTACGTATTAGAGCTGTATTAAATCAAAACTTATAACTACCCTACTAACATTATAAATGCGAAAGTAACTGTCTGTCTGCTACGGTTTCCCACTTAAACTACTGAACCAATTTTAATGAAATTTGGAACACAGGTAGAGTAGACCTTGGAAAAGGACATAGGATGGTTTTTATCCTTCGGGAACCTATAAAATGGGTTCACGCGGGCGAAGCCGCTGGCGGAAGGCTAGTATTTATATAAAGCTAAAATAATGGACTGTTTATTTTTTTCACTCTGTTAAGTTCAAGTTCTGAAGTATGAAATGGTGAAATAGCCTTTTATCCAAGAATCGTAATACGTGAAGTTCATTTGGTCTTTTTTTACAAACAAGAATTATTATTAGTATTCATACTCTATTTTATAACACTTGCAAATAATATTTTAAGAAGCTTACTTATTGCATAAAGTAAATATGAAGCGCAACAGAATTTGCTGAGACTCTGAGAGTATAAAATTTAAAGTCTAATGGTTAAGGCTGTGTTTGTTCAGTGAGCTACGCACAACAGGTTTACAATTGAAAGCTAGCGGGAAAATAATTTTTCAAGTCAGAGAGCTCTTTGTTACTTGCAAGTGACTTCAAAGCATGTTTTCAAAGTAGCTGGTTGTTTCATAATGAAAATTAATGTTCTCGTGTAACAAAGTATAGGGCTTTGTTCTCGTAGCAGCGATGAGTAGCTGCAGTGTCTACGAGACCGAGTTGCTACGAGCATTTTGTAGCACCATGACTAAATTTGGCTTTATGAACAATGGCAATTATTAATATGGAACCTTTTTTATTAATTTTAATTTAAGAATTTTATTTTAGAGCCATTTTAGGGCCCTATGTTCTTTTCACGATTGTACACATATATCAATGAGCTGTCTTTGAGAACAGGTAACCGCAGGGGAGTCATCTGTGTATGGATAGGTTTGAGCCATAATATAGCTTTCATAAAGAAACCCTTGTCATTATTATCTTGAGAAAAATGAAAGCCTGGGGTGGGTCATTATTGTGCTTTTACGTCAAAAGCTGCAATGGATGTAATATAACTAGAAATTTGCGCTACGTGGACGTGCGCCGAATGCCGTTTCCATTACGCTGTGGTATGCAATAAAACATGATTTGAAAATCTGTATATATATATATATATATATATATATATATATATACAGATTTTCATATATATATATATATAATAAACATTGTACATTGTGCAATATTTCTATGTGCACTAGGTATTATTTACTAACGACATTATAACACCTGATACAACGTATATTTTTGGCAAAGTGAAACTTTTTACGTAAAGGGAAACAGCAAAGTTGCACTGGCATGCAATTAAATTAAGTGGCAATTTACGCCGGGCGGTGCTGACGTGCGGGTATTGCCGCCTCTAAAACAAATTTCATTACGCCGTGGTATGCAACCTGTCAGGCTCTAGCCCCTTAGGGCATTTCTTGAGAATGAGTTGGTATAACTTTAGCTTTTATAACACGCCGATTATAATTACATATAAAATAATCAAAGAAATGAAAGTATATCCTGATGCTGCTGCTTGCTGTGGCGATAAGTATTATTTTGCGACATCATTACGTACACTAAGATATAATTACGACATAATTACGACTTGACGTGATGTTACGTATATTTCAAAGCGAAACTTTTGCCGTAAACAGCAACATTGCAGCGACGTGTAATTTAATAAATTGGAAATTTATGCCGGGCGACGTGCCTACCGAGACATATTGCCATCTCCACAGTAAATTTCATTATGCCGTGGTGTGCAAACTGTCCGCCTTTAACCCCTATAAACATGCTTTGATATGACTTGAAATAAAATTAGTCTTAGTAATATATACTTCATTTTTCAATCAGAAAGTTTGAAAAAATATATACCTTAAGTACATGCTACACTATTTTATATGATATGATATTTATATGATATGTGCAGCACTTTATGTACTTTAAATATAACACGATTACTACTGGCAACGTAACGCATATTTTCGAAGTGAATTATCAAAGTATAGGGGAGTAGCAAAAGCGGCAACGGCCTGTAATTTAATTAACTGGCAATTTACGGCGAGCAGTGCGCGGACGTGCGCCGAATGCCGCCTCCACACCGAATTTCAGTACGCCGTAGTATGCACGCTGTCAGGTTAGGCCATCAGCGCGTGTTTTGCTTGCAGGTTGCAATAGGATTTAAAACGCCTGATAAATTTTATTGAGAAATGAAAATATTTTTTTTTACTGTTACTGATCATAAATTCCTCGGAAACATCTTATGATTTATCATATCGAGATGATCCTTTTTGATTAAAATCAGTTATATTCCAACTTGAAAACAATTTAAGTTTCATCAAAATAGTTTTTGAGATATGAATAGTCCTCCATGCATTTCTAAAGGGGTATATAAAATACAGGTTTCTTAACTTATATTATCGTTATCTTTTTCAGTTGAAAGGCGCTTTAAGGGTCAAACACGGGATGGCCAGGTAAAATTATTGTTCAAATAAATGTCTGCTGTCAATTTTATTCATCGAGGTCGTTAACTGGGTATCGGCTTATTAAAAAAAATGGCGTAAATCGGCTTTTAATCGTTTTATTTTTAAAATTACTTTTATTTATATTGTGCACTACATATAAATATTTCGGTTCGTCACGCCATCCCGTTGCTATCAATCTGAATTATAAATTACGCGAGTACTAATTTGATTTTTAATAAAAAACGTAAATGGACGTTACCCTCAGGGATTACTACAGAAGATATTGAAAAATAGGAAAGTAAAAACGGTTCATTTTCACGTTCTCAATTTCTCATAAAGGTAGTGTTGCAATGAGCTTCGAAAGATGATAATTTTTGTGGCATCCTCTTTTATTTGTGGTAACGAATCGAAGCGTGTTCTCGAACTAACTGGACTGGCCAGTTTAGTTCGTTCGACCCCTAAAATATTAGTAAGTACTTGGACAGTTTAGAGACGATAGATATTTAATCGTAATAACTTTGTACTGATAGTACTTATCCTTAACTAGGGGCTATGAGAGTGTAGCGTTATTTTGTTTAAAAGGAACTGCTACACTAAAAGAGTCTATAAAAATTATTACGCATTAATGTTACTTAAAATTTAATATCACACGAGATTACACTATGCTGCGTTAGTGCTAGGCTAGGAAATTTCAATAATTCCCTTCGCTTTCTGAGATCTGAATTGCGGATTTTATTTAAATTGCAAGTTGACATGTGGAACATGCATCGCGAAGTTAAATCCAGTGTCGCTGTCTGCGATCTACGATTAAAACTCTTCAGCACAATCATTGAATAGTAAAGGATTTAGCTGGCATTTGGCTGATAACAGTTTTAATAATATTAAAACTTCGATCGAAATCTTTGTCCGGAATGAAATCTAAAACTGTGCAAATATTCTTCAAATTTAATGCGCTGTGTGTAGTTTACTTTAACTTAAAAGATTGGATAGCTTTTATCGCGACACTTCAATTTACAATGTGATCTGAGGCCTTAGTGTAAGTTTGCACACGCGAAATCGTTACTAACGCGTTAAAAATTTAATTATCGACCTTATTCCTTTCAGGTTAAGATCTATCTGTCCAATTTTAACTCGGACGCAGTAGTAACATTTGCGCGTTTACAAACTTACACTATGGGTTGTGGTAGGTGAGATAAGTGAAACTACTGATCTCTGATGATTTTTGAAAGATTTAATGTACTACACATTTTATTATATTGTATGTTAAAATTTTATTCATTATTTCGCTAAAAGAGAGCAATAAGGTCAAGCCTAATACCAATATATTGTTGAATGTGCGATATTTACTTTAAAATTCAATAAGTTTATCACTTAATTATATTAATCATCATTGCAATATGGCGTTACTTTTTTCTGTACTCAAAATGTTTTTGGTATGGCTCTCAATCGGTGTATCTCCATCAACCAAATAAGTTCCCTATATTCTTACAGCCCAAAAACAAACTTTTATATCAGATCTATTTTGGAGCTCTAATCTGTACAGTCATTCCGGGTAACTTTGAATTGACGTTTAACTTTGAACAAAGTTGGAAAAAAGATTTAACAGTTTATTACATCGAAACTTTTTGATGTTTCAATATAATAACTGTATATAATGGATTGCTAAAATGTTATTGTACAAAATAAAAATTAAAAAATAAACTGTTAATGCCATAATTCTGAAAATTTCCGCCTTTTCCGTGGTGAAGTTGCTGGAAGTTTTTGAGCTCTGATTTGGAATCGTAAGCTAGTCCACTTTGATTCATATGGCAAAACCAAGCTTTTTGTTACGTTTATGTAAGTCAGTGTAGATGTCATTTTTGTAGATTAGGTTTTTAAATTTGATAATACCATCTTTTTATTTTACCTAAACCTTAAAATATTAAGGTTTTTACTTTCTTAAAAAAATTATTCAAAGTTACCCAAAATTCATGATCAATTAAAATTCGAGTTAAAGGGGAAATAATGGGTAGTTCTGATGTTTCTTCCGTAAATTTATTTTATTAGAAAAGAAAACCAACTCAAAAGGACACTATTCATTCAATAAAATAAAGGTGTCATAAATTGAAATCAGTTTTAATAATAAAAATAATGTAAAAAAAATTCAAAGTTACCCGAATTGTACGTATTAGAGCTGTATTAAATCAAAACTTATAACTACCCTACTAACATTATAAATGCGAAAGTAACTGTCTGTCTGCTACGGTTTCCCACTTAAACTACTGAACCAATTTTAATGAAATTTGGAACACAGGTAGAGTAGACCTTGGAAAAGGACATAGGATGGTTTTTATCCTTCGGGAACCTATAAAATGGGTTCACGCGGGCGAAGCCGCTGGCGGAAGGCTAGTATTTATATAAAGCTAAAATAATGGACTGTTTATTTTTTTCACTCTGTTAAGTTCAAGTTCTGAAGTATGAAATGGTGAAATAGCCTTTTATCCAAGAATCGTAATACGTGAAGTTCATTTGGTCTTTTTTTACAAACAAGAATTATTATTAGTATTCATACTCTATTTTATAACACTTGCAAATAATATTTTAAGAAGCTTACTTATTGCATAAAGTAAATATGAAGCGCAACAGAATTTGCTGAGACTCTGAGAGTATAAAATTTAAAGTCTAATGGTTAAGGCTGTGTTTGTTCAGTGAGCTACGCACAACAGGTTTACAATTGAAAGCTAGCGGGAAAATAATTTTTCAAGTCAGAGAGCTCTTTGTTACTTGCAAGTGACTTCAAAGCATGTTTTCAAAGTAGCTGGTTGTTTCATAATGAAAATTAATGTTCTCGTGTAACAAAGTATAGGGCTTTGTTCTCGTAGCAGCGATGAGTAGCTGCAGTGTCTACGAGACCGAGTTGCTACGAGCATTTTGTAGCACCATGACTAAATTTGGCTTTATGAACAATGGCAATTATTAATATGGAACCTTTTTTATTAATTTTAATTTAAGAATTTTATTTTAGAGCCATTTTAGGGCCCTATGTTCTTTTCACGATTGTACACATATATCAATGAGCTGTCTTTGAGAACAGGTAACCGCAGGGGAGTCATCTGTGTATGGATAGGTTTGAGCCATAATATAGCTTTCATAAAGAAACCCTTGTCATTATTATCTTGAGAAAAATGAAAGCCTGGGGTGGGTCATTATTGTGCTTTTACGTCAAAAGCTGCAATGGATGTAATATAACTAGAAATTTGCGCTACGTGGACGTGCGCCGAATGCCGTTTCCATTACGCTGTGGTATGCAATAAAACATGATTTGAAAATCTGTATATATATATATATATATATATATACAGATTTTCATATATATATATATATAATAAACATTGTACATTGTGCAATATTTCTATGTGCACTAGGTATTATTTACTAACGACATTATAACACCTGATACAACGTATATTTTTGGCAAAGTGAAACTTTTTACGTAAAGGGAAACAGCAAAGTTGCACTGGCATGCAATTAAATTAAGTGGCAATTTACGCCGGGCGGTGCTGACGTGCGGGTATTGCCGCCTCTAAAACAAATTTCATTACGCCGTGGTATGCAACCTGTCAGGCTCTAGCCCCTTAGGGCATTTCTTGAGAATGAGTTGGTATAACTTTAGCTTTTATAACACGCCGATTATAATTACATATAAAATAATAAAAGAAATGAAAGTATATCCTGATGCTGCTGCTTGCTGTGGCGATAAGTATTATTTTGCGACATCATTACGTACACTAAGATATAATTACGACATAATTACGACTTGACGTGATGTTACGTATATTTCAAAGCGAAACTTTTGCCGTAAACAGCAACATTGCAGCGACGTGTAATTTAATAAATTGGAAATTTATGCCGGGCGACGTGCCTACCGAGACATATTGCCATCTCCACAGTAAATTTCATTATGCCGTGGTGTGCAAACTGTCCGCCTTTAACCCCTATAAACATGCTTTGATATGACTTGAAATAAAATTAGTCTTAGTAATATATACTTCATTTTTCAATCAGAAAGTTTGAAAAAATATATACCTTAAGTACATGCTACACTATTTTATATGATATGATATTTATATGATATGTGCAGCACTTTATGTACTTTAAATATAACACGATTACTACTGGCAACGTAACGCATATTTTCGAAGTGAATTATCAAAGTATAGGGGAGTAGCAAAAGCGGCAACGGCCTGTAATTTAATTAACTGGCAATTTACGGCGAGCAGTGCGCGGACGTGCGCCGAATGCCGCCTCCACACCGAATTTCAGTACGCCGTAGTATGCACGCTGTCAGGTTAGGCCATCAGCGCGTGTTTTGCTTGCAGGTTGCAATAGGATTTAAAACGCCTGATAAATTTTATTGAGAAATGAAAATATTTTTTTTTACTGTTACTGATCATAAATTCCTCGGAAACATCTTATGATTTATCATATCGAGATGATCCTTTTTGATTAAAATCAGTTATATTCCAACTTGAAAACAATTTAAGTTTCATCAAAATAGTTTTTGAGATATGAATAGTCCTCCATGCATTTCTAAAGGGGTATATAAAATACAGGTTTCTTAACTTATATTATCGTTATCTTTTTCAGTTGAAAGGCGCTTTAAGGGTCAAACACGGGATGGCCAGGTAAAATTATTGTTCAAATAAATGTCTGCTGTCAATTTTATTCATCGAGGTCGTTAACTGGGTATCGGCTTATTAAAAAAAATGGCGTAAATCGGCTTTTAATCGTTTTATTTTTAAAATTACTTTTATTTATATTGTGCACTACATTTAAATATTTCGGTTCGTCACGCCATCCCGTTGCTATCAATCTGAATTATAAATTACGCGAGTACTAATTTGATTTTTAATAAAAAACGTAAATGGACGTTACCCTCAGGGATTACTACAGAAGATATTGAAAAATAGGAAAGTAAAAACGGTTCATTTTCACGTTCTCAATTTCTCATAAAGGTAGTGTTGCAATGAGCTTCGAAAGATGATAATTTTTGTGGCATCCTCTTTTATTTGTGGTAACGAATCGAAGCGTGTTCTCGAACTAACTGGACTGGCCAGTTTAGTTCGTTCGACCCCTAAAATATTAGTAAGTACTTGGACAGTTTAGAGACGATAGATATTTAATCGTAATAACTTTGTACTGATAGTACTTATCCTTAACTAGGGGCTATGAGAGTGTAGCGTTATTTTGTTTAAAAGGAACTGCTACACTAAAAGAGTCTATAAAAATTATTACGCATTAATGTTACTTAAAATTTAATATCACACGAGATTACACTATGCTGCGTTAGTGCTAGGCTAGGAAATTTCAATAATTCCCTTCGCTTTCTGAGATCTGAATTGCGGATTTTATTTAAATTGCAAGTTGACATGTGGAACATGCATCGCGAAGTTAAATCCAGTGTCGCTGTCTGCGATCTACGATTAAAACTCTTCAGCACAATCATTGAATAGTAAAGGATTTAGCTGGCATTTGGCTGATAACAGTTTTAATAATATTAAAACTTCGATCGAAATCTTTGTCCGGAATGAAATCTAAAACTGTGCAAATATTCTTCAAATTTAATGCGCTGTGTGTAGTTTACTTTAACTTAAAAGATTGGATAGCTTTTATCGCGACACTTCAATTTACAATGTGATCTGAGGCCTTAGTGTAAGTTTGCACACGCGAAATCGTTACTAACGCGTTAAAAATTTAATTATCGACCTTATTCCTTTCAGGTTAAGATCTATCTGTCCAATTTTAACTCGGACGCAGTAGTAACATTTGCGCGTTTACAAACTTACACTATGGGTTGTGGTAGGTGAGATAAGTGAAACTACTGATCTCTGATGATTTTTGAAAGATTTAATGTACTACACATTTTATTATATTGTATGTTAAAATTTTATTCATTATTTCGCTAAAAGAGAGCAATAAGGTCAAGCCTAATACCAATATATTGTTGAATGTGCGATATTTACTTTAAAATTCAATAAGTTTATCACTTAATTATATTAATCATCATTGCAATATGGCGTTACTTTTTTCTGTACTCAAAATGTTTTTGGTATGGCTCTCAATCGGTGTATCTCCATCAACCAAATAAGTTCCCTATATTCTTACAGCCCAAAAACAAACTTTTATATCAGATCTATTTTGGAGCTCTAATCTGTACAGTCATTCCGGGTAACTTTGAATTGACGTTTAACTTTGAACAAAGTTGGAAAAAAGATTTAACAGTTTATTACATCGAAACTTTTTGATGTTTCAATATAATAACTGTATATAATGGATTGCTAAAATGTTATTGTACAAAATAAAAATTAAAAAATAAACTGTTAATGCCATAATTCTGAAAATTTCCGCCTTTTCCGTGGTGAAGTTGCTGGAAGTTTTTGAGCTCTGATTTGGAATCGTAAGCTAGTCCACTTTGATTCATATGGCAAAACCAAGCTTTTTGTTACGTTTATGTAAGTCAGTGTAGATGTCATTTTTGTAGATTAGGTTTTTAAATTTGATAATACCATCTTTTTATTTTACCTAAACCTTAAAATATTAAGGTTTTTACTTTCTTAAAAAAATTATTCAAAGTTACCCAAAATTCATGATCAATTAAAATTCGAGTTAAAGGGGAAATAATGGGTAGTTCTGATGTTTCTTCCGTAAATTTATTTTATTAGAAAAGAAAACCAACTCAAAAGGACACTATTCATTCAATAAAATAAAGGTGTCATAAATTGAAATCAGTTTTAATAATAAAAATAATGTAAAAAAAATTCAAAGTTACCCGAATTGTACGTATTAGAGCTGTATTAAATCAAAACTTATAACTACCCTACTAACATTATAAATGCGAAAGTAACTGTCTGTCTGCTACGGTTTCCCACTTAAACTACTGAACCAATTTTAATGAAATTTGGAACACAGGTAGAGTAGACCTTGGAAAAGGACATAGGATGGTTTTTATCCTTCGGGAACCTATAAAATGGGTTCACGCGGGCGAAGCCGCTGGCGGAAGGCTAGTATTTATATAAAGCTAAAATAATGGACTGTTTATTTTTTTCACTCTGTTAAGTTCAAGTTCTGAAGTATGAAATGGTGAAATAGCCTTTTATCCAAGAATCGTAATACGTGAAGTTCATTTGGTCTTTTTTTACAAACAAGAATTATTATTAGTATTCATACTCTATTTTATAACACTTGCAAATAATATTTTAAGAAGCTTACTTATTGCATAAAGTAAATATGAAGCGCAACAGAATTTGCTGAGACTCTGAGAGTATAAAATTTAAAGTCTAATGGTTAAGGCTGTGTTTGTTCAGTGAGCTACGCACAACAGGTTTACAATTGAAAGCTAGCGGGAAAATAATTTTTCAAGTCAGAGAGCTCTTTGTTACTTGCAAGTGACTTCAAAGCATGTTTTCAAAGTAGCTGGTTGTTTCATAATGAAAATTAATGTTCTCGTGTAACAAAGTATAGGGCTTTGTTCTCGTAGCAGCGATGAGTAGCTGCAGTGTCTACGAGACCGAGTTGCTACGAGCATTTTGTAGCACCATGACTAAATTTGGCTTTATGAACAATGGCAATTATTAATATGGAACCTTTTTTATTAATTTTAATTTAAGAATTTTATTTTAGAGCCATTTTAGGGCCCTATGTTCTTTTCACGATTGTACACATATATCAATGAGCTGTCTTTGAGAACAGGTAACCGCAGGGGAGTCATCTGTGTATGGATAGGTTTGAGCCATAATATAGCTTTCATAAAGAAACCCTTGTCATTATTATCTTGAGAAAAATGAAAGCCTGGGGTGGGTCATTATTGTGCTTTTACGTCAAAAGCTGCAATGGATGTAATATAACTAGAAATTTGCGCTACGTGGACGTGCGCCGAATGCCGTTTCCATTACGCTGTGGTATGCAATAAAACATGATTTGAAAATCTGTATATATATATATATATATATATATATATATATAATGTACAATGTTTATTATATATATATATATATATATATATATATAATAAACATTGTACATTGTGCAATATTTCTATGTGCACTAGGTATTATTTACTAACGACATTATAACACCTGATACAACGTATATTTTTGGCAAAGTGAAACTTTTTACGTAAAGGGAAACAGCAAAGTTGCACTGGCATGCAATTAAATTAAGTGGCAATTTACGCCGGGCGGTGCTGACGTGCGGGTATTGCCGCCTCTAAAACAAATTTCATTACGCCGTGGTATGCAACCTGTCAGGCTCTAGCCCCTTAGGGCATTTCTTGAGAATGAGTTGGTATAACTTTAGCTTTTATAACACGCCGATTATAATTACATATAAAATAATCAAAGAAATGAAAGTATATCCTGATGCTGCTGCTTGCTGTGGCGATAAGTATTATTTTGCGACATCATTACGTACACTAAGATATAATTACGACATAATTACGACTTGACGTGATGTTACGTATATTTCAAAGCGAAACTTTTGCCGTAAACAGCAACATTGCAGCGACGTGTAATTTAATAAATTGGAAATTTATGCCGGGCGACGTGCCTACCGAGACATATTGCCATCTCCACAGTAAATTTCATTATGCCGTGGTGTGCAAACTGTCCGCCTTTAACCCCTAAAAACATGCTTTGATATGACTTGAAATAAAATTAGTCTTAGTAATATATACTTCATTTTTCAATCAGAAAGTTTGAAAAAATATATACCTTAAGTACATGCTACACTATTTTATATGATATGATATTTATATGATATGTGCAGCACTTTATGTACTTTAAATATAACACGATTACTACTGGCAACGTAACGCATATTTTCGAAGTGAATTATCAAAGTATAGGGGAGTAGCAAAAGCGGCAACGGCCTGTAATTTAATTAACTGGCAATTTACGGCGAGCAGTGCGCGGACGTGCGCCGAATGCCGCCTCCACACCGAATTTCAGTACGCCGTAGTATGCACGCTGTCAGGTTAGGCCATCAGCGCGTGTTTTGCTTGCAGGTTGCAATAGGATTTAAAACGCCTGATAAATTTTATTGAGAAATGAAAATATTTTTTTTTACTGTTACTGATCATAAATTCCTCGGAAACATCTTATGATTTATCATATCGAGATGATCCTTTTTGATTAAAATCAGTTATATTCCAACTTGAAAACAATTTAAGTTTCATCAAAATAGTTTTTGAGATATGAATAGTCCTCCATGCATTTCTAAAGGGGTATATAAAATACAGGTTTCTTAACTTATATTATCGTTATCTTTTTCAGTTGAAAGGCGCTTTAAGGGTCAAACACGGGATGGCCAGGTAAAATTATTGTTCAAATAAATGTCTGCTGTCAATTTTATTCATCGACGTCGTTAACTGGGTATCGGCTTATTAAAAAAAATGGCGTAAATCGGCTTTTAATCGTTTTATTTTTAAAATTACTTTTATTTATATTGTGCACTACATTTAAATATTTCGGTTCGTCACGCCATCCCGTTGCTATCAATCTGAATTATAAATTACGCGAGTACTAATTTGATTTTTAATAAAAAACGTAAATGGACGTTACCCTCAGGGATTACTACAGAAGATATTGAAAAATAGGAAAGTAAAAACGGTTCATTTTCACGTTCTCAATTTCTCATAAAGGTAGTGTTGCAATGAGCTTCGAAAGATGATAATTTTTGTGGCATCCTCTTTTATTTGTGGTAACGAATCGAAGCGTGTTCTCGAACTAACTGGACTGGCCAGTTTAGTTCGTTCGACCCCTAAAATATTAGTAAGTACTTGGACAGTTTAGAGACGATAGATATTTAATCGTAATAACTTTGTACTGATAGTACTTATCCATAAATATGAAATTGACGATAGTCAATACTGGCAACTTTAAATTCTTGCGTTTGATTAAGAATTCCAAATTCAAATTTATTTCAAAATAAAGCCAGATAAATATTGTTTTAAAATTCGTATTTCATTTATTTTCACACCATTTGTTTGAGCTTCAACATTGCTATAACAACAACTATGGACAAATTTGTACTGATAGTATTAGATCATTAAATATGAAATTGACGATACCCAATTGGCAACTTTAAATTCTTGCGTTTGATTAAGAATTCCAAATTCAAATTTATTTCAAAATAAAGCCAGATAAAATATTGTTTTAAAATTCGTATTTCATTTGTTTTCACATCATTTGTTTGAGCTTCAACATTGTTATAACAACAACTATGGACAAATTGAAAATTTGTGGTATTTACGAATATGAGGTCCATCGTGGCACCAGTGCTGCAGAAATGACTCGAAGAATTAACAACGTCTATGGACCAAGCACCATAAACGAACGAACGATGCGTTTTTTGTTTCAACGTTTACTTTCTGGAAATTTCGATTTACATAAAGAGCCTCGTGGACGACCTTATACTCAAGTGAATAACGAAGAATCGAAAGCGATCGTGGAAGCAGATCCATTTCAAACCACTTCTGAATCAGCAGCAGTCTTCAGCGTAAGTGACAAAACGATACTTATCCATTTGCGCCAAATTTGAAAGTTTAAAAACTCGAAAAGTGGGTACCGCGCGAATTGTCTAAAGCGCACCAACAAACACGCTTCGCTTGCTGCGTTTCTTTGCTCAATCGTCACAATAATGACAGAAATGGATTCTGTACGACAATCGGAAGCGATCATCACAATAGCTTAATCCTGGAGAACGGGCAAAAATTTGCCCTAAGTGAAATTGACCAAAACGAATATTCTGGTTAGTTTTTGGTGGACCAGTGCTGGTGTTATCCAACAGCTTCTTGAGCTCAGGCCAAGTGATTACTACAGACTTTTACTGCCACCAATCTTAAACAGTGATGCAAAAGAAATGAATTGCACTAGCCCACTGCTCCTTCAGGATAACGCTAGACCACACACTGTACATCAAACAGCCACCAAGTTAAAGGAGCTGCTGGAACCTCTTCGTCACCCACCCATCATACTCTCTAGATCTTGCCCCAATTACCATTTTTAAATTATAATTTAAAAATATACCTATATGTATATAAGTTTTATCGAGCGAACTCTTAAATAAATTAATATAGATCACACAATTTTATATACACCTAAAGTCGTGAACGTTTCAAAGCTATTACCACAAAAATGTGCACGACAAAAGTTCTTAAAGTTCTTAAGAAAAATTTTAACTTAAAATTTTCGTTAAAACTTTTGGATGACTTCCATTTTAAATCACACATTTGCTAACCGTTTACTGGAAAGCTTGGACTGCATTCAATATCAAATTTTCTTGCTACGTCAACTTGACAAATGTGGAAACCATGTTGTCTCGGTTGCGGACAGGGGAAGAAATGAGAGAAAAGAAAATATTGTATCAAGAAATTTGAAATATTGCCAACTCTATGCGTCGCAGTATGAATTGATTTTGGTGCCTTCCGTTGCTTGCACGTTTCGACGCGGAATTGTAACTACAATTTGTTTCGAATAGATCTCACAAATTGTTTTTTTTATTTCTTTTGACCAGAGCCTTGGTGTTAATATAGCATGACTTACTTTACACAAATAAAATTGGATTTTTCGAATCGTTACTGCTGATTTATTAGTGTAATATTTATTTATTTTATATATTATTAAGGTAGCAACAATTAGTTACTGGTATAGTGCTTGCGGCGTTTAAACATTTTTGATAAACTTTTTATATTAATTGTTTTTTTATTTTTATTTATTTATTTTATGTGAAAAACCTTAAACTAAGTTTCACAAAGGGTTAAACCTAATGCCTCTTGGCATTGTCTACCGGTCGACCCTGGGTGATGTTGAGAATGCGAGGTAGGCTTCTAAAAATAAACAAGCTAAAAGAACAAAGAAATAGGTAAAATGACAATATGTACCTATAGTGACAATGTACATAATGAAATATGTACTCTACACTAATAAATATAAATACTTACATACAAACATACATACATACATGAATACATACATACATGCATACATACATACATACATACATACATACATACATACATACATACATACATACATACATTCATACATACATACATACATACATATATACATTCATACATACATACATACATACATATATTGGAAGGATATAATGACTACATATTTAATATCAATAGGACTCTTGGTAGTAAAAATACTAGACTGAGGTAGGGATGCTCAAAAAATGCTCTCGGACCAATTTCTTGAATGCCAGTTTGCTGGGTGCCTTTCTTATATTTTCGGGTAGGGTGTTCCAGAGCTGTATGGCCTGAACTGTGAAGGAGTGATGGAAAAATCCACTGTTATGTAGAGGAAGAATGATACTAAGATTTTTGGAAGAACGTAAGCCTCTGTTATGGGCGGAGCAGAGGTACTGAAAGTTTTCCTTGAGGTACACAGGAGAAGATGGGTCATGCAATACAGAGTACAAACCCATTAAAATTCTAGAGTTACGCCTTTGTCGAATGGAAAGCCATTTGAGCTGGCTTCGAAATTTGGAGATATGATCGTATTTGAGTAAATTGAAAATAAACCGAATACAGTTGTTGAGAAGGCGCTCTAGTTTATTTAGAAAATTTTCGCTGAGATCAGGGTAGGACACATCTGCGTAATCAATTATGGGCAAAACAAGTGTATGTACCAGTGCAAGTTTTGTGTGCTGCGGTAGGAAGTTTTTAAACCGACATAAAGCTTGAAGAGTTGCATTAACCTTTCGGCTAACTTCCGTAATCTGCGGTTGCCAATTCATACAGCTGTCAATCAATAAACCTAGGTTTTTAACTGTTTTGGTGAGCTGTACTACATTACCATCGTAAACAATGGCGGGCAGATCCGACCATTCAACTTTTGCCAATAACCTGGTACTACCCACAAGAATCCCCTGGCATTTCAGGGGGTTGACAACAATACCATAATGTGAACACCACATCTTTACAGCTTCCAGATTTCTGTTTATCGTTCTAAAGGCATCATTTAAATCCTCAAGGTTAGAGTGCACGTATAATTGGAGATCATCGGCATAGAGATGGTACGAGCAGTCTATAACGGAAGTGATAGAGTTGATAAATAACGAAAATAACAAAGGAGAGAGTATACCGCCTTGTGGAACGCCAGCATTTACGTCCATCCACTCGGAACAATCTTGTTCAAGGCGAACAGACTGCTGACGACCACGAAGATACGAGGAAAACCATTTGAGAGCAGTTGGTGCGAAATTATGATAGGAAAGTGTGGAAAGGAGAATTTCGTGGTCAACTGTGTTAAAAGCATTTGAAAAGTCAATCAGCACCACAACAGTGACTTTCCTATTATCCATATCATCTGTGACTTTAATCAAGGCTGTAGTGGTGCTATGACCTCGACGGAACCCAGACTGATGTACACTCAGTAGGTTATGCATACAAATGAAAGAGGAGATTTGCTCGTGTACACAGGCTTCCATAACTTTAGATAGGAAAGGAAGAATAGAGATAGGACGGAAGTGACTGGGAAGTGTAGGTTTTGAAGTCTTAGGTAGTGGTCGAACAAATGCTTTTTTCCAATTGTTATAATCTTGAAACAAGCCTTGCCTCCCGGCGCATAATTAAGTAACCACAAATACCGTGAAGTGAGATTTTTTTATATTTTAAATTAATAACGGATTCTATATACGAATATATTATAAAAAACTATCTATGTACCTAAAAAAAATTCTTGAGATATATAATGCTATTATCAAAGGTTCGTAAAGGATTAAATCCTTTAAAAAGGTCGATGTACTTGCCTTCTTGTCTTAATATAACTGCAGTGATAAGCGAGTCCTTTGTCCTTCGTTATCTTCAATTTGTATAAATGCAATTTTCTTGAGACTTGCAATCTCCTCAGCAATGCAAACTTTATATAAAGTGTCTTCTAGGATATCGTGTTGTAAATTTACTTCTTGATCTCGCTTAATTTAATTAAATTCAATAGAAATATTTAAATTCCACATTTTTCAGACTAACAATTTGGTAATAAATGTAAAGAAGACAATTTAAAGTAAATTCTTATTAGACATCCTATTTGACATAGGATTTTATATCTACTATAAAAATTAAGCGTAGACCGTAAATATTGTTCTTTTCAATTTGTATTATAAGAAAATAATTTTAATACGTTGGGTAGCGGCAATTGATTCGCCAACAGTGAGTAGTATATTGCTTCCGAATCGTTAACGCATTATCGTCAAACGAACCACGCAGTATCATGGCAGATAAACTTTATGGCGATGTTTAAATACCCTAATGAAATACCTCTTAAACTCGCCTCCGTGTGTACACCGGTGATAAAAATAATATGGTACTGTTGTACACGATGATGCAAATGTTCTTATTATTAGTAGTGTTTTAGCGTATGAGAAATATTATCAATAGATAAATGTAGTTATACTAAGCTTTACAAAGTACTCTGTTCTATTTCTACTCTTCTTCTATTTTACGAACTCCGACCGACTCTGGTTGCAGTAGTGATGTGTACTAACAAGTACGCTTGTGTGCGTAAGCTGTTTAAGCGTTTGCAAAGAAATCTGAACATCTATGTCATTAATAAAACCTTTAAAAATTCTTCCTTACTCACACAACTGTTTTACGTTTAGTTATCAAGAATAAAAACAATGTACATGTGCTCGCCTCACAACATTCATAGCCGAATGGAGTTCGTGAAACAGAATATCTATACTGAAAAGATCGACCTATTCCATTTTGACAGATGCTATTAAATGTAAGATTTTATGCGGAAGGCATAGCATTCACTTTTTCGTTTCCTGGTTCAGCTCAAAGTAGCAAATATATAAACTACCGAAAAAAACCTTAAGAAAAGAAAAGGAAAAAACTATGATAAACATTAATAGGTTCCCCAAAGTCACATTTTATTTCTTTTTTGCATAACTTTACTACTACGTATGTGTAAAGAGTTCAAAATATATTGAGAAAGAGAAAGGGAAATAAATATTGAAATACATACAACGCGGTAGCATTTTATGATTTCGTAAATAATAAGAGCCATATGCATACTCCTCGTACCCGTAATAAAGTTTATTGCGTGTACAAATGCGTATATCTCTTTATTTTGATGGTTCTACAAAAGAACTTCTTAGTACTGTGGTTCTACTGCCAGAAAAAGATAGATGCTGTACCTACGCTTGTAAATTTAAATGTTACTTTTATGTTAATAATCAGTAATCAAAAAGTAGTTGCTATCTTTGAAGAGGTTGAGGGTGGCTGAAATGGAAGTAGTGAGCCTGGGAAAGAACATCGATTAAACTGTAACCTTAGGATGGTCCTCGGGTGGGTTTCGCAGTAGATTCCGAAATCCTCCAAAAGCACCGAGGAAGGTCAATGAAAACTATACTTGATTGTCACAAGGTTCGTTTTAAACAAAACGAAACAGAGTAAGAGTAGGTGATAAACAAAACGAAACAGAGTAAGAGTAGGTGATAATGTTTCCTATGCTCCTAAAAATGTTATCACAGTTAGTTTCAATTTCTCAAACTATCGACACATTGAAGTTTACGTTCGAGAGAAATTAAAGCCCGCTGAAAGTCAGCTACTGAAAATATACTGGCATTAACGTTGACATTGGCAGTTGAACACTCTTTTCTGTTTCTGACTCAAAGAAAAAAACACAAAACAATTTAAAAAATGTGAAGCTATCCAAATTTTACAGCCAGCGCCGCAGGTTTACGGCCGCTGTATTAGATCATGGTTTATAAAGACTAGAAACATTAGTTGTTTTTCGTTCCATTGTTTCCGAGCCCAGCTTATTGTTCTTGCCCCGCGAAATTGGAGTTTGCACAAAGCGGCGTAGCCTACAAAAATATATTGCGGAAATTCAAAGCATTTAATCTATGGACTATATATATTGCAGATCACTTTTTACGTGAATAGAACAACAGAGTCTGGTTTTTGTTTGTGTGAAATAAAAAGCACTTGATTTTAGAACATGAAGGAAATCAAAAAATATTGTAACTTGCTTAATGATTATGTTATCGTTTGTATGTACATAAAAATACATACCAATAAAATTGTATACCGTTTCTTTAAATAATTAGTTCATTTATGCTTACATTTATGATTTATTTATTAAATGGTTCATGACGTAAAAGTAACGTAGCAATATAAATGTGCTAAATAATAATGTGGTATAAAATTTGCATTAAAAATTCAATGGAAGTTTATTTCATAAAATTACTCGTATTATAGCATTATTCTGCTTTTTCGTAGCGTGAGGCTGAAAATGAGTTCATAGACGATGTGATCGTTGTCGAATTCATTATGTCTACATCCATCAAGTTTACTTGAGAGACCACACGAGGAAGTCGCCTCATAAAAGTGTGATAGTTAACCCCACCTTTAAATCGAAACGGAAAAGGAATACTTATCGGTGAAAATGAATGCAGTGGTATGACTAAATAATATATGTTCGTATTATAACCTTGTTTAAAATTTACCAACCAATCAACCAAACCCAGCGAAATCTTCTGTTTTTCTGCTTTTTCATAGCGTGAGGTTGAAAACGAGCCTAAAGGCGATGAAATCGTTGTCCAATTCATATGTCTACATCCATCAAGTTTACTTGAGAGACCACACGAGAAAGTCGCCTCAGTCATAACTAAATACTATATGTTCGTAATATAACCTTGTTTTTAATTTACCAACCAACCAACCAAACCAAGCTAAATCCTATAATATCGCATGCTGGGATGATGAATCAATTAGTTAGAATAAGTAACTTTAAATATTTGGATAAACAGGCCGTGGTTAGGCATGGGCTTAAATCTTTCAACAGTACATCATTTAAAATAAACACTATAAGTCTTTAGCCTACACTGTTGAGTTTAGGGATCATAAGGCTGCAGTTCTAATACAGAGAGATTCAATAGAAGCTATACACAAAGAAGAATCAGTGATGTCCATTCAGCACAAATTGCCGCCACTAGCGAGCGACACAAAGACACCGAAATCAATTGCAGCGTAACGGATGATAGCTGCCAGATTATCAGATTCTCTTTGATGTATCATTTTCTTTTCTCGATTGTGATAGAAAAAAACTTACAAACATATCTACTAAGTCAACTCGAGAGACTTCTGTCGTCTTATAAACGTGTGATTCCACCGAAATGGAAAGGAAGTGCTTCATGTTGAAAATGAATGTAGTGGATGACTTTGTCTATATTTATTAATAACTAAGCTAAAAAGTCGCATGCTGTGGTGATACACGAGTTAGTTACAACATGTTACTTTAACAAAAATGAGTAGGCAAGCCATGGGTAGGTGTAGTTTTAATTCGTTCGTTAGAAATCTATTCAAGCACTCGATCTAGTAGGTACATTAAGTTTAGGGATGATAAGGCTGTAGTTTTAATACAAAGAGATTCAATAGAAGTCATACACAAAGGGGAAACAGTGACGTGTATTTGACAAAAATTGCCGCCATGAGCGAGCGACACAAAGACACCGAAATCAATCGCAGGGAATCGGACAATTGCTGGCAGATTTTCGGATTCTCTGTTGCATCATATTCTTTTTTCGTTTGTGACAAAATGAAAAATAGGAATCGAGGTTTAAAATATTTCCATGCTAAGATATGGTACAATAAACTAATTTATTTTTATAAACATCTAGTCTCTAATATTATTTAATACAGTGAAGTAGCAAACAAGCTCATAGGCGATATGGTCGCTGCAGCCCATGTTGTCAACCTCTACCAAGTTCGCTCGGAAGGCTGATTGTTGCCTCATGAACCTTCATCACACCTTTCGTAAAAACGTGACGTTCATTCGGCAAACATTGTCGCTAAAGATCACGACATCGTCCAGCGAATGACACAAAAGATACCGAAATCAATAGCAGCAGAAATAGAGGATAGCTGGCACAGGCTTTCAGCTTCCCTTCGATGTATCATTTGTCTTTCTTCTTTGTGCTAGAGACAATACGAAATCGCGATCTATACAATAGAGGTTTCAAAAGAAAATATTGCACAATACACTTCAGGTTTAAAAAATAAATAAATAACGTTTCACACTTATAGCCTCACAGTAGGCTAGATATACCCTGTGTCGTGGGTACCATAAACACACACAAACACCCAGATCGAGAACAGAAATTTAAACTCATCATTCAAATTTCTGCTTCGCCGGGAATCGAACCCGGGACCCTTCGATTAGCAGTCCGGCATGGTAACCATTGCGCCACGCAGGTTGTCAAATGTTCTGTTATAGTTTAATAGCTTTCCACCTGCGGCTCCGTCCACGTAGGCTATACGTTTAGCTATACCTCCTGTAAGTAGGAATGAAAGCTTTTTCCCGTATTTGACTAGGTGCCTTTGTCACTCTCCACCCCCAAACTATCTCTATACAAAAAAGTCAAGTCAATCCGTAACACCGATGCGGCGTGAAAGAAGGACAAAGAAATAATCACACGTTCACATTTATAACATATGAATGTAAATGTATATACGGTACGTATAATACCAAGATAACATTTTTTACAATTTTTGTCTATCTGTCTGCCTCTTTGTTCCGACTAAACTCTAAAACGGCTGGACTGATTTTGACGGAGCTTTCGCTGGCAGGTAGCTGATATAATAAGGAGTAACATTAGACTACTTTTATTTTAGATAAAAGTCCACGCGGACGAAGTCGCGAACGGCCACTATTTGATATATTGTTGAAGAAATAGTGGCTATATCCCTCCAGTAACTCTATAATAGTTAGTTATGCTTATTAGATCTTTCTTAGACGTATTGAAACTTTAGAAACTATTTGTCATTTAAACATGCCGTAACTCATTGTTAAAACTGATATTATCATATAATACTCAATGCAAAGAGCTATTTGATACTTCAAAGAAAAAGCAAGCTAGAAGTTCCTTAAAAGCTTAAATATCGGATTATCCACCGCGGAAAGAAATTCGTTATCGTGAAAGCGCGCTCAATTGTATCAGTTTTTATTACTGTGATTTACGACTCTTATCCGTACCTCGTTCGTGGATATTGAGACTAACAAAGTGTTTCGTTTTAATCAATTACTGTGCTGCCGGTATTTCAATTTGTAGTTCACGAGGCATAGATGTGTCTATGATACATATCGCGTGTATAGAAGGCGAATAGAAACTACGGCGTAAGAGACGTAATCATGTTGAATATTTAATTGGAAATTAGACTGGTTTGATTGAGACTTAATCCAAAGTGCGGAATGATTAAATAGAATTTATAATGCGGTTAATTATAATACATATTAATCCTGTGTCAACATTGGACCAAGACAACGTCTACGGGAAACCGTATACTTTACAAGAGTGTAATAAAATTTGCCCTAGAAAGCTTTTGTGAACGTTTATGCACCGACGGTAGCGCAAATTGTTGCCTTTAATAATTGCAAAGTATTGTTGAAAGGCAAAGACAAAGGAGAGCTTTTTACTGTGACAAAAATGAAAACGGTGAGTTTATTTTCTTTTTATTTTTTTGATGTACGTACTAAAAGTCATAGATTGTAAAATTCAATCTTGCTTTTGAATTAATTTACTCATATTATGCCTCTGCACACCATCATTTACAGTTTTATAAGTGTCTTATTTTTTATTAAAAGGGAGTACTCTAAAACAAAAAAAAAAACATACAAACTCTTAAGCTTTATAGTATAAGTATAGATTCGAAAAGAAAATTTCATTAACATACATTCTTAAAGACTAAGATTTTTAATACGATTTTAAGAATCTTTAAGAAACGAATTTAAGAAGATATTGAAGTAAATTTAAAATTAAATAATAGTTTTAAAATAATAAATCGCATTAAATTGTATTTAGCGAAAAACATATTATTTTGGCAGAGGTATCTACAAGTTTCTACGTTTGCACAAACAATTAATACTAAGCATTACAAAATCCTGTACCATTATTTTGTCGCGTTGGTGATGTAGTAGGGGAGGGTAGTGTTGTCGTTTCGTAGCACAGTAGACACGCTACGACGTAGCAGCTGTAAATAAGAAATAGAGCTACGTTTGAGTCTAGGCGCAATGGTTACCATGCCGGACTGCCGGCATGGTAACCATTGAACCATTGAACCCGGAATCGGAGGGTTCCGGGTTCGATTCCCGGCGCGGCAGAAATTTGAATGATGAGTTTTAAGTTCTGTTTTCGGTCTGGGTGTGTGTGTCCATGGTACCCACGACACAGGGTATATCTACCCTACTGTGGGGTTATAAGTGTGAAGCGTTTATTAATTATTATTTTTATTTATTTAAGATGCTGTAAAAGGGTGTAGAGGTGTTGGTGGTTTATTTCTTTATGTTACGGAACCTTAATAAAAGTGGTAAAAGAAATGAGGGCATATCTTTTCATCTGTTGTATTGTTGTCATTTCCATCGCGGTTTACTTTTTTATGGCGGTTTTTGAATTAATCTACCGTTGTAATTGTGTAGGTTGTATAACTAGTTTAGGAACGGCTACTACATTAATGGTATTATACATAGGCTTAGTTTAGCCATCGTGTTTCAATCTTTTGTCTAACTTGGTGACGTATGACGCGCAGACGCGTCGTCATAAATCGGTTTAACCCTTAGAGCATCAAAGTTACTGACTCACCCTTCAGTAGAGACGGCATAGCGCCTCGCTTTGATACATAGTTTTTGTGCCAAATCTGGTGCGGGTGCACACATTTTAATTTTGTCACACATTCACAAATATTCCTTTAGCGCTCGCACAGACGCATAGATTTCTAAATAGGTCAATTTCAATTAACAACGTCATTTTCTATGCACCGTCAACACTGACACCGACACACACAGACACACTAGTTGTATAACTAGAAGGCACATTGTGCATGGACGTTGGGACGAGGGGTTTGCCCGTGAAGGCCACTCCTCTCTAAAGGGTGTCATACCTGTCATACCTTGATGCTCTAAGGTTTAACCACATTAGATCTTCCGCATCAATTATTTCAATTTGTTAACGATATTTAATTAGTACTGAGTACTTAGTTTGCAAATCTCGTTATTGGATTTAGGTCTTATTATGACGCCTGCTAATACTCGATAATAATCTACTTTATAAAATAAGGTTTCAGGCATCACTTATAAAGCAATTACTTTTTATTTGGCATAATAAAGTGAGGATCGTTCTTTCTATTTGACTATATTATATTTGATTTGCCAATTATACAGTAGCAGCAGATAGCAGCAGAATAGTATATAGTGACAGTGTACAGTATACTAGAGAATTAAAAAATAAATATATCACAGAAGTTATAATGTCTCTACCAACAGTAGATGCGGGTTTGTGCCATCCCACTATCGGATGTTTTCAAACCGCTTACAATGCCCCCGAGAAGGTTTAACGACAGTTATCTATCGATAACAACAGTGACCAACAGTTTAACGCCTCTGAAGCCCTGAAACTACTAATGGTCACCCATCTCACACCCAATCGCGCTCGTTTAGCTGTGCTGCATGGATCGCTTGCGTTCTATTCTAGCAGCACGCTTCGATTCCGATGAGACTCTTGCGTTCTTATTCTGTATAATGATAATGAATACATTAAATTGATTTATTTATTTATTTATTTAAACATTAGTGTTAGGCATTTAGTACAATAATTAGCAGGTCTTAATGCATAATACGAGAGTTCAAATAAATGCTACCTTTTCAGGCTTCACACTTAACACAATATTTTAAACTTACAAAATAGAAGGTTAAAAGTGTTAAAACATAAATTGACGATTTGAATAACTTACTATTTATCATTAAATTTCAATAATAATGTCAATAATACAATCTATACATATAATAAAACTGTAAGCAGGGTCAATTCTGTACATTGCATATAAATTTAAAAAAATACTTCTAGGGGTCTTTTTATAAGTAACAGAAGCTAAAAATATAAGTTTTGAAATTATTGTCTGTCTGTCTGTCTGTCTGTCTGTCTGTCTGTCTGTCTGTCTGTCTGTCTGTCTGTTGTTAGCTTTTCACGCAAAAACTACTGGACGGATTTTGATGAAACTTTTTTGTTTTATATATATTGGTCCTCGCTAACATTTAGGCTATAGATAATTTTAAAAATCACCCTTTAAGGGTGTGAAATGAGCGATGAAAATTTGTATGGAAAACTTGGATTTTTTCAATAGATTTTCTTGAAATTTGGTATAAATATTTTCTAAGCAAAATAAAAGAATACGTGTTTCAGCATTTCCCGAAATTCACCCTTTAAATGTTAATTTTCTTTGAAACTCTTTGAAAATTGAGTGTCGAAACTTGATGTACAGAAAATTTTTGTGCAGAGTAATATACTTATAATTTTGTATTTGTAATCTTTACTAACATAGTAATTTCTATTTAAGCTTTTTTCAAAACTACCCCTCAATAGCAAATAAAGTGGATTCGAAAGTTGGTATCTCAAGCGTACAATAATTAACCTTAACTTAATATTTCATTCTCAAATTCTTTTCCCTTCTTTGAATGATGTGTTTACTGATATATTGTTGAATGAATTTCCGTAACATTAGTGTGTATTTCATACCAATCGGGTAATAAACAAAAAAGTTATGTTCATTTACACAATACGCGACATAAACTTAAAAGGCACTTTGGGGAATTTGTATGAAAGTTTCGGTAACAGCCCATTCAAAACCATAAATAAAAGTTTAAATTTAAGTAAAATTATTTTGAACTCTCACTAATATTGTCGACTATATTAAATATACTTAGATCAGCTTACTGTATTTTCTTTCGTTCGCCGAGTAGGCTACCTAATAAGCGCATCGCGAGCCTTACCGCCGCCGAACCTTACATCACAGGCTCCATTGAGTTAGTTGCTCAGCTTATTAGTCTTCTTTTGGGGTGGAAGATTATTAACAGGCTGCAGCTGAAACGATTATTATCGCTACATTATATCAAGCTGCAACCTTTTTAGCATTCCACTGCTGAGCATAGAGCTCTCCCAATATTGAGGAGGCCTCAAGCTCCGATGAACCGAAATCCAAATCTAACAATCTCAATGAATCCAGCATTAAGGTTATAAGATACGGAATCTAAACCTTCATACAGAATGTACAAAGCCTTAACAAAACAAGACTACTGCAGACATCTAGGTGACGAATAGTTAAACTTTTAGTGAACCAACTGTTAATCTCAATATCTACCTATTTGGTAATTTGACATTCGATTTATCAACCACAAAGTTTACATGTCATACGGTAGATGGCGTTATTGAGCAATATTCATTTCTTCTCCAAAGTGAATCGATGGAGATAATTTCAAATAAAAGCCTTAAGTACATAGTGTAAAAAAAATAAAAAAACAACATTTCACACGTATAGCCTCACATTAGGGTAGATATACCCTGTGTCGCGGGTGCCATGAACACACATAGAGACAGAAACACAACCACCCAGACCGAGAACAGTTTAAACTCATCATTGAAATTTCTGCTTCGCCCGGATTCTAACCCGGGATAGTTCGATTAGCAGTCCGGCATGGTAAACATTGCGCCACGCGGGTTGTCCCATCGTTGGGTAGGTATACGTATGATGCTGAACATTGTTAATTGGACCAATGATAACTTAACTCATTTTTTGCGTCTCTTTATTGCGTACGGGCTGAGGGCTCATCCACACACGTTGATTGATGGAGATATTAAGGATTATTTAAAGATTCTTTATAAAAATATTCTTTATTTCCAAATACAGATAGCACACTGTGTAGAGACCCTGCCTTCTGCTTTAGTTTTCACAATGTTATATTATGAGTTATGACTTATGACCAAATAGCTGTCCGCAAGTTTTAAACCTATAGTTTATTAATTGACCTTACAATTATTTTTCCGATTGTTTAATCCTAAGCACGTGTATGTTTAGAAATTTTATCTCCCAACTACAAGTAGTTGTATAGTGCACCTCTTTTCTGCAGTAGGTTAAAGCTATGTATATAGAATGAGTCTATACATTCTTTGCAGTATAAATTCACCCAATTTACTAAAGATACTATTTTTAACATAGATGAAGCCTCGGGCACAGCAGTATCTCTTAACTTTAATAAACGAGGTACATATTTGTAAAGAGAATCTGATTGCGCGAGACAAGCGAAACGTGAGAAAAGTGGATAGTAAGATCAGTACAGTAAGCATTCATTACTGTTTTAGGTTTGAAGGATTTAGAAAAAATACATTAAGTTTCTTCTGAACATATGAACATTGTATTATAAGTGATTTCACTATATGTAAGAATAATCTACCTACTACATATTCAATGCAAATAATCTTTAATTTTTAATCAATCCATTTTATAAAAGTCTTTATACACGCGGACGACGTCGCGGGCACAGCTAGTTTCAATAATAATAATGTCCAACAAAATATAACAGAATTTCATAAAGTATATTAATTCATGTCAAAATAATCCTTAATTGTATAAAAACATTTGTCAACTAACCATGTTTTCACTAATTGTTTAAATTTAAAATAATTGTTACTTTTAAATTCATCAGGTAGTTGGTTGTAAATTTTAATTGTCATAATAAAACTATTTCTAGATGTCAAAGATAAGTTGCTTCGTGGCTTATATAACTTGTGAATATTTAGTGTGCGCACTTTGCGGGTGTAGATATCACTTTCTGCTTGAAAGAGATGCTTATGCTCATGGACAAATAAGCATGCATGTAAAATATAGAGACAAGTCAATGGCAGGATTTTATATTTTATAAAGTAAGGACGACAGGACTCTAGTTGTGAAAGCCCAAATATGGCGCGAATACATCTTTTTTGTATTCGAAAGGCTTTAGGTATTTCTGTTGAGTTTCCCCAAATTACAATACCATACCGCAACACAGAGCTGACATAACCATTGTAAGCCATAATTGCCGCATCTCGAGATATTGTTTGCCTTATTAGTCTCAAAGGGTAGACAAAACTATTTATCTTTTTGCACACTACCTCTAAATGTTCGTGCCAGTTGCATGAGCGGTCTAATAATATGCCAAGAAATTTTGCGCTTTCAACCATTTCAATTTTTTCTCCATTGTATCTGATATCTAAGTCTTGCGGACGACCTTGACTAGTATAAAACTGAATATATTTGGTTTTTTGTAGATTTGCTTTGAGATTGTTTTTTGTTAACCAGTCAATAGTTTTGTGGAGAGCTTCATTTACGTCTTTTTCATAGGTATGGATGTTGTTGCCTTGAACTATTATCGAAGTATCATCAGCATAGAGAATACATCTTTGGGGGACAGCATTAGGCAAGTCATTTATATATATAAGGAACAAAAGGGGCCCCAAAATACTTCCTTGAGGTACGCCATAGTGGTTTATTTGGTAGTCAGATGTATATGTTTCAATTGTTTTGCTATTTTCAGAGTATCTTGTTGTTTCCACGCATTGCAATCTGTTTTCTAGGTAAGTTTTAATCCAATTGTAAGCTGGGCCTCTTATACCATATCTGTACAGTTTAGTCAATAAAGTAGGATGACAAACAAAATCAAAGGCTTTTGTCATATCTAGTAGCACAACAGATATTGGTATCTTCTTATCTAGGCTGTCAGTAATCAATCTAACCAGATTAAAAGTAGCCAGTGTTGTGCTTTTGGATTTTCTAAAACCGTTTTGTTCCTCTGTTATGACTTTATACCTATCAAAAAAGTTAAGTAACCTTAAAGACATTGCCTTTTCAAAAATTTTAGAGAAAATGGGCACTAATGTAATCGGTCTGTAGTTCTCTAATAAGTTTTTACTACCTTTTTTATGTATGGGCTTAATGACTGACTTTTTAAGTTCATCAGGAAAAAATCCTTCACTAAAAGATAAATTGAGAACGTGTAGTAGTGGACCAGCTATTATGTCAAATGTTTTTTTGATGATGTCGGTACTTACCCCGTCATATCCTACAGCTTTAGAATTATTTAAAGATTTAATTATTTTGTATAATTCTGTGATACTTATTGGTGTTAAGAAGATTGAGGAATTAACTGCAGGTATATGTTCACAGATGTTTTTTAAACTTCTTGTTTTAGAGCAAAAATCAGACACAGATCTAATGAAATATTTATTAAATATTTCTGGTATTTGCTGAGGATCAGTTATACTAATATTATCAACATTTAACTTTGTTATTGATTTATCATTTGTATTATTAGTAGTGTGTTTTTTTATAACTGTCCAGACGGCTTTGCATTTGTTGGGAGCTCTCTCAATATACCTCGTGTTAATGCGTTTTTGTGAGTACAATATGCAGCGTCTAAGGATGCGAGAATATTTTTTATATTGACTTTTGTACTTTTTGTTAAAGCGATATTTATAGTACAATTTTCGCTTGCTTTTGACAGATTTTTTAAGCCCATTTGTTAACCATTGAGAGTTTCTATCACGTACAGTTCTCTTTATTCTAACTACAGGAAAGCATAAATTAAAAAATAGTGTATACAGTTCATAAAAATTACTGAAAGCTGCTGTGGATTTCTGTGCATTAAACACCTCTGAGAAAGAAAGACGGCTAAGGCAGTCTCTAAATTTGAGTACATTCGTCTTGGAGTAATCCCTTTTAAATTCGTACCACCAACATGTTGAAGTACATTTTACGCTATTTATTGGCACCACCAAGGTTTGAGCTGTATGGTCTGATAGACTCAGGTCATAGACTTTGACTTGGCCACCTATAATATTAGTATACATGTGGTCGATACATGTAGATGTTACTGAAGTTATGCGGGTTGGTACTGTAACATGTTGTTTTAGATTATAAGCATCCATTAACCGACTTAACTCTTTCGAAACCTTAGAGTCTTTCATCATGTCTATGTTTAGGTCTCCACATAAAACATATTTCTTTCTTGAGTTACGGCAAACGTTATGCAAAAGATGAAGAATGTGATTAAAGAATTCAGATTTAGTACTTGTTGGTGTTCTATTGGTATAGATGCATATTATAACTATACCAAACGTAGTTAGTTCTATAGTTGATTTATCCATGAAGGCATTTTAATTCTGCACTAGCGGCCGCCCGCGACTTCGTCCGCGTGGACTTTAGATTTAGAATTTTCCTGAAATAAAAGTAGCCTAAGTTACTACTTATTACATCAGCTACCTGCCAGTCAAAGTCCCTTCACAATCGGTCCAGCTGTTTCAGAGATTAGCCGGAACAAACAGAAAGACAGATGGACAGATAAAAATTGTAATAAAATGTATTTTTTTATAGTAGTTATATACTTTCACATGAATATAGTAATAAGCGGTTATTTTAATATTAAAAACAGATACTCCAATTTTATTTATTTGTACGAGTATGAATACAAAGTTAATTATATTTATATTTGCGTCTTCATCATTCAGTTACAATGACAAGTCTATAAGTAAGACTATGGCGTTCAAATTACTTTCTTTTAAAGCTTAAATGCAATTGTGTTGTTTAGCCGAAGTTCCGCGGCCGAAGTTGGCCGAGTGCGGACGGGCTTAATTAAAGTTCATCGGTTCTGTTGGCTTAGAGCGAGTCTTATTACAGCCCAGCTCCCCCAGTACATTTCGATCATTCATTTATCACCATCCACAGATTTTCTCCTTTGAAAAACTGTGTAGTCTGTCTATGAAGGTACTTTTTATTCTAAATACAAATACTTATAACAGATGAATAACTACAAAATACACGTAGGAGCGATAGGCAAGCGGTAAAGACTGCGGTCTGCGACACGGAGATACCAGGTTCACATCCTCGGCGTGCACCTCTTACAAAGAGATTTGTAATGTGCTTGTTTACCGCTGTTCTACAATGATGGCAAATATTGTGTTATTTAATTAATTACGATGTTTTCCGTCACCGTGCATGCCTGAGAGAAATACATAATTCCTCGAAGGCATGAAGTCTACCAATCCGCACTTCGCTAGCGCGGTGGCCTAAGGCTGGGTTTCCACTGACGCGGAGCTGGACGGAGAAGAGCGGTAGAAGTGGTGAGTGTTTCCACTGAAGTGGATCAGAGCGGAGATATCCGCACCCCAATGCTCGCTGTCCTCCGCTCCGCCTCGCTGTATTTTTATGAATATCCGTTCAGATCTGCTCCACTCCGCTCGTGATGTTTCCATTGAAGCGGAGCAGAGATTTCGAGCATAGTGATTGGTCAATTCACGCACCGCTAAGTACCGCTCCGCCCAGCTCCACGTCAATGGAAACCCAGCCTAAATCCCTCTCACTTGTGAGAGGAGACCTGTGCCCAGCAGTGGGACATAAAAAACGTAGTAAAAAATCTTACATATATTTGCGTCTCCATTTAATTATATTGATGTCTATGAGTGAGAATATAGTGTTCAAATTACTTTCTTTTAAAGCTTAAATGCAATTGTGTTGTATTGCTGAAGTTTCGCGGCCTAAGTTGGCTGAGTGCGGACGGGCTCAATATCTTTTAAACGTTTCACACCCATAGCTTCACAGTAGGGTTCGTATACCCTGTGTCGTGGATACCATGGACACATACAAAGACAGAAACACAAATACCCAGACCGAGAACAGAAATTTAAACTCATCTTTTAAATTTTTGCCTCGCCGGGAATCGAACCCGGGACCCTCCGATCAAAAGTCCGGCATGGTAACCATTACGCCACACGGAATAACTATATAGAGTCTTTGGATGCAATTTATTTCATTGAAGTGATCCGGCCCGGCCTCATTCTGTTGATTTGAGTGTATATGAATACTAATTTTTATCATGGAAACAGTAGGTACATTTTTCCGGGATAAAAAAATGCTTATGTGCTATTACAGACTATAATATATCTCTGTGTCAAATTTCATCTCGGTTCGTTTAGCCGTTTTAGCGTGATTGAGCAACAAAAGTTGATCCAAACTTTTGCATTTATAAGTTACTAAGGTAAGGTAAGGCACAATAAGGTTCCAAGTCAATAAGGTACCAAGTTTTTTTTTATGAAAAATAAAAGTCGTTTAGATTATAATTTAATCATAAAAATAATACATTGATAGGCCCAAAAGGATGGCACGCAATATTATAACTGTTTAAAAAAAACGTCTTTTCGGTAAATGTTTAGAATCTGTTTAAATGCATCAATTAAATGCATGATTGTTTTGCACTCAAATGATACGACCTTAATCCAGACTTAAAACTGTTTATACGGGCCTAAGTCCGCATTCACTTAACGCATGCACTTAACTTTAAATTCAAAGGCGTTAATTACCATTCCATTGCATACATTTGCACATAGGCGTAGCAAGTACCCCATTGCACCCTGGCTCTAACCTGTATGGCACCTGATCAAACCTAAAAAACTAAATTATCTAGGTACTTAATATTCGTAAGAAAGATTACACTCGACAGTCGACAGAAAAATCAAAATAACTGAGATTTCTATGTTACATAGAACTTCGGTGGCAGAAAAAGTAATGTACTGTCTACCATTTTAAATGGTTGAATTTTCCATTTACAAAGACGTGGTTACTATATTTCATGGTGAAAAGAAATTAATAGGTACATCAAATTATTGTATTTCTAGAAAGCTACGCTATATAATATACTAGCTGACCCCGCGAACTCCGTATCGCGTTTAAATATTAAATAATAATAATAATAATGGATAGCATATAAACCTTCTCCGTGAAAAAATACATGTACATACCAATTTTCATAATAATCGGTCGAATAGTTTCTGAGTTTTGCGATGTCATATATACAAACATTACTTAACACCCCCGCAACCCCCCCTTCCGGGTGGAATTTCGTAAAATCCGTTCTTAGCTGACCTCTACTCGGCGAAAGGAATATTCCTACCAAATTTGAAGTCGGTAGGTCTTATAGTTCCAGAGATATCGTGATGAGTCAATATATGGGTGGAAATACCCCCCCTTCCGGGTGGAATTTCGTAAAATCCGTTCTTAGCTGACCTCTACTCGGCGAAAGGAATATTCCTACCAAATTTGAAGTCGGTAGGTCTTATAGTTCCAGAGATATCGTGATGAGTCAATATATGGGTGGAAATACCCCCCCTTCCGGGTGGAATTTCGTAAAATCCGTTCTTAGCTGACCTCTACTCGGCGAAAGGAATATTCCTACCAAATTTGAAGTCGGTAGGTCTTATAGTTCCAGAGATATCGTGATGAGTCAATATATGGGTGGAAATACCCCCCCTTCCGGGTGGAATTTCGTAAAATCCGTTCTTAGCTGACCTCTACTCGGCGAAAGGAATATTCCTACCAAATTTGAAGTCGGTAGGTCTTATAGTTCCAGAGATATCGTGATGAGTCAATATATGGGTGGAAATCTCTTATATATATACAGAGAAGATTATTATAGATCGGGATACCTTTTTTTAATAACCATATCCATGTAAAGAGGGTAAAAGTTCCTGTCTTTGGCCACTTTACTGACTTCACGACATCAACGTAGGTTTTGGTAATGATAAACAGCATCAATAATGTTCAATAATTGGCTACGCCCATGCATTTGCTACTCAAATTGCAACGTAGAAATCCGGTCGATAAGTTATTATATGGTTTAGTAATGAATATTTTCAAATATATTATATTATACCTAACAGTAAATAAATATCATAAAAAAACAATACTAGACGAGCTTGCAGGCTACTATGATGTTAAGTGGTCACTGCGTGTGATTTAAAAGTAAAAGTAATCTCATATAAATTTTGCTCTCCCAAAGTGTAAATGAAACTGCGTTGTTTCGAACGAGTTTCACAACTGAAGTAGACTGAGTGCAAGCGCGGGTCAATTAAATCTCATCAGCCTTATTGCAAGCTAACATTACTAGCAGAGTTTAAATTCTATATTGACATCTTTCTACCAAAGCGGTTATGTTTGCAAGTACTTTTCTATCTTTTTATTCTTAAGTATTTTGCTCACCAGTGCTATGAACTATGTACTATGTATGCTTAGAAGAACTACCTATGTATATATATATATATATATATGTCCTAGTACTATGAAAGCAAGTGCAAGTTAAAGTTGGGTAAATCGGGTGCGATGATGCTCGTGGCCATGTGTAGGTGGTGTGGTTTTTAAGATACTATTGACACCGTGCACGCCACGCTTTTTTTTACAGTAAAATACATTTTCTGCTTATTTTTCACAAAAACGTGTTTTTTAGTTTATTAAACTACATTATTTATTAATTTTATTATTTTATCGTCAATATATTATTTTTTGTATCTATTTTCCTTATTTCGTTTTAATTTCTTTGCCATCTTATCCAGTAATCCACTAATGAACACGTTGTGTTCTCTGCACTGCACAATGGGAAGAGTAGCGGAAGTTAAAATCCCATTCCTTTCTGATCTGTTAAAAAGAAACCTGTAGGTTTTAACGAACTCGAAAGAGTTTTCAGTTCATTACATGTGCAGGTTAGAAAAGACCATTGCAAAGAGAATTTTATAGTAGCCAACGGAAATTATACACCTACCGAAAAGTAATTTTATATGCGGAATCAGTAAAACTGCGTGAAGCCGTAGAAAATAATTAAATTAACCTTTGTATTCAAAGCATTTGTTTAAATCGATTCAAAATCTCGTTCTTATACAAAAAACTGTAAATATATTTTTTACAACGCTTCACACTCATAGCCCCACAGTAGGATAGGTATACCCTGTGCCGTAGATGGACCATGTTCCATGGACCCACACATAGCCATGAACAACACATAGACCTAGAACGGAAACTGAAACTTATGATATAACCAACCTCAAACCTAACTTATATTATTGTTAGGATGCCATACCCCTTTTTTTAAAACCCCTTCGGTGGCTGCCTCTGCGCTTGGAGAGGACTTCGGGATCTCCAGTAGTACGCACCGACCACGCACACACCGCAGTCCTTACCGGGGCCACTGGCTGGACGAATCAAGCTTTCACTCGCACCGCCCGCAACCCCGGAAGCACCCTTTTAGTCGCCTCTTACGACCAGGCAGGGGATACCGTAGCTCTATTCTTAATCCTAAAGCTACAGGGACTAGGATTCCATTCCCCTACCCTGAAGTCAGGCTGTCCATCCATATACATAATATCTAACAATATTCTTTTTCTTAGGTTCAAGTGTAAAATTGAAATCAAATCATCAGATCTACAGTTATTTTACACGTATTTGGATGTTTTTATGTTGCATATTTTAAAAATATGAATATCACATATTACTATTGATATCATAAATTCATTCAAGGTTTGTTAAATATTTGTGGCATAAAATCGAGTGGCCATAAGCACGGCTGCCCAGTGCACATTTCTGGCACTACGCGGTATTAACTTGGAGATCTCAAGTAAACAAACTTTTTAGATCTTTTTACAATTTTTTATATAGGTTTATTATTCCTGCTATGACTTCAAATCAGCACTGGTAACTTGTATCGCAACACAAATGTTACATCTTCATTTATCATATTATATACAAAACAACTGAACTGAACAGCGATAATATGTAAAAATATCGAAGACTCCTTAAGTGGTATTTGATGAGTTGGGCAAACATGAAAAGTGCGAATAGCAACAAACATTTGAAGGCAAACTCTGGCGTATAATAGCGAACAGTGAAATATTTGCAGTCACCACGCTGCATAAACATGTTATCAAGGCGTGATTGATTGAGGCCTTGAGACTTGTGATTGATATATGCCGCTCGCCAACGGCTACTGAGATGATGAATATCACGCCAAACACGGAAACCAATACAGCAGAAACTATATAGGCTCATTTGTTACAGACTAGTAAGCTAATGGGTGTTATGAAGATGTTTTGTTACAGGGAAGTAGAGCAAATTGATTTACGGTTATTATTGAAGCAAATAGCACTTGGCTGATAGTAGGATTTGCATTAGGTACATTTAGAAAAAAAAGTACATCGTCTCGATTAATAGAATTCAGAATACGCACAGCGTTAAAGGATATTTTACCTCGTTTGATCAGATACTCGTATTTACTCGTAGTCAATGCAACAAAATGAAAATATATTTTATTATTCGAATTCGATATTTCAATTTTTCAAGTGTTTTTTGATGTGTGGTGCAATCACGACTAGTGTGAAAACATTAGAAGGTAAGCTCGCAGGCGTGTAGTGTCAAACAATGAACCATTTGCAGTCTGCGATACTTAAACACGTCATCAAGGCATGATTTATAGAGGCTTTGTGAGTTATGATTGATATATGCTGCAATAGCTACTCAGATGTGAGTTTCACCCCAAATTCAATCTATACAAATAAATAAAATTGGAGTGTCTGTTTATACATATACCAAAATAACATTTTACAAATTTTGTCTGTCTGTCTGTTTATCTGTCTGTCTGTTTGTTCCGGCTAATCTCTGAAACGGCTGGACCGATTTTAACGGGACTTTCACTGGCAGGTAGCTGACGTAATAAGGAGTAACTTAGGCTACATTTATTTTAAAGAAATTCTAAAACTAAACTCCACGCGGACGAAGTCGCGGGCGACCGCTAGTATAACATAATATACACTCTGCATGGCCAAATAAGGGTTGTGAGTAACATTTTGTTACCAAGAAATAGAATAAGTAGATTTTGGGTAACACTAGAATGATTAGTTTGTACTTATTATACTAATTTGCCTTATAAATACTTGTTTAAGGCGAAAAATTGAAATTATAGTTACTATTTGAAACACGTATAAAAACTATGACCAATTTAAAAAATGTTTTAAATAAATTCAAAGGACTATTTTAGTCTAGGTATAAAGTCTTTATTTTAACAGTATTGGTTAAAGTAACGACGCTGAAAAGCCAAGTTAAAAGGTTTGCCATGTTATAAGATAGATAGCAAAAACATTTCAGACAGACCCGGTTATCTAAAAGCAAGTTTGGTCTCTGAAAAGTCTGAAATTGAGTCAAACAACATGCAGTAGTTTTGATACGCTCCATAGAGGCAACAACTGAATTCACAGATGATTTTTTGGCTGCATTGTACCATATGTGGCATGATATTCGTGGTAAAAGCATTTCAAATTGTGTGCACTGTTTTCTACTTTCCCATTCAGTTTTGATATACTGACTTATAAATATTGGTACCTGGACAACCGAGTGTTGCTCGGTTAAAAACGATTTATTTTCTTGGTTTTATTTCAAACTGTTTCGTTTTCTTAGCGTTTCTTAATAACGCCATCTGAAATAGCTCCCAATAAAAAAAAACACAAAAAATAAATGCAATATGGTTTTGGTTGAGGTTTGAACCCGGGCCTCTAGTTCCACCGTCAGCCACGTAACCATTAGGCCAAGGAAGCTTTAATTCAATGAACAAAGTTATACTACTACAGCTCTTTCAATTCGACATTGTCATCACTTTGAACGTCGGAATGACGGATGGCGTTTGACGGCGTTCTACGCCACAATATTATTAATACTCGCCAATAAATGTCAGGAGAATCGTATTTTTCAGTTTATATTTAAATTGATTATCGCTGAAAATATTTTTTTATAATTTAAAATTTCTAAAAATAAAACCAAGCTGGATCGATTTATCACCCCCGAAACCAGGGTACTAAATTTCAGCAATATATTTGGATCCATTTCCGAGATTAAAAAAATAAGTATATAGGTACAAGAATTGCTCGTTTAAAAGTATTAGATGTAAACTCCATACAGAAGTAGGAAATAAAAATAATAGAATTGTACTTATTAGTATATAGTAGAAGCGCGCATGGCTCGGCGGCTAGCGTAGAACGCAAACGGTCTACGCAGCTAAGCCAAACAGGCGCGGTCGGTTGTGAGATGGGTGACCGCTAGTGGCAAAAAAATTCATGCGCGTTTTCGTGCTTCGGAGGGCACGTTAAGCCGTCGGTCCCGGTTGTTGTCGATAGATAACAGTCGTTAAAACTTGTCGGAGGCCTTATGGGCGGTTTGAAAACATCCGACAGCGGGTTGGCCACTAACCCGCATCTCCACCAACCCGCATTGGAGCAGCGTGGTGGAGTAAGCTCCAGGCCTCCCCAATAAGGGGGAGAGATACGTGCCCAGCAGTGGGACGCAAAAAGGGTTGCAGCCACTTATTAGTATGCCTAATGACTTACACTTTGTCACACCTTAAATTTACGCGATTTAATTATACTAAAAAGCTTGTATAAAAGCCAAATGAAAGTACCATTACAACAAGTTGCCGTAATTCTGCACGATAAAATAATTCAAATATTCCATAGTGTTATCTAAAGCTACAGTACTATTTATATAGCAGATAGGGTTGTCAAGTAGTTTGTATTATAACCATGTAATTAAAACAATGTTTTTTTTGTTAACTACGTACTTCTTTTATTGAAACAAACGTAAAAATTGAGCTTTAATCATATCGTTGAAAACAATACACGTTGGACGCTTTTATTATTACGGGTATTGAAATTACTTAAAATTAATTTGTTATTAATTAATTTTTACTTTCATATCAAGAGATGTAAGTTGTAAAATTATTATACTTTTTTTTGTTAATAAAATTCAATTTCTATATCTGGACTCTAAATACTGAACTTAACCTAACTTCTAATGCAAACGGTTGCCAACCCTTAGCGGTAATGGAAATGCTAATCTGGGCCGTTCTAGCACAGCCGAGGTTTATCATCGCAACTAAATTAACACCCTTTGTGAACTATTAGCTTTGCGTGTTTTAACGGGTTCGAAACCCGGAAATGGCATTCGTTGTTAAGCCAGGGCCAAACGCGAATGTTTAACTTCGTTACATATAAAATGTCCGGCAACACGCGAAGTTAAATTATATACTTTTGATGGGACACTTAATGGATTTTGACCTTAAAGTAATGGTTTGTGAAGACCCTACGTATTGCGGATTTAGAGGTAAAATACGTCATACGACGTCTTTACACTGGCGCTCGCGTCGCGATGTCGTGTCGAGGTTTTTAATGCACGACTTAAAAGTACGATATGATGTTGTACGAATTCCGATACAGTCACTAAAAGTTTAATAAATTCACTCTATTCTCTTTTCTTGGTATGTTGCCATTCATATCATCGCAATTATTTTTTCTCCTTCATTTTATAGTACTGGACGTAATTAACTTAAATTTTAATATAAACTGAAAAATACGACTCTTTCTTACATCTATTGGAGCGTATTCATAATATTGTGGCGTTGAACGCCGTCAAACGCCATCCGCCAATCCGACGTTCAAAGAAATGACGATGACGATTTGAAAGAGCTCTATAAAAATTTCGTTCATTGAATTAATAGCTTCCTTGGCCGAATAGTTACGTGGGCTGACTTCGGAACTAGAGGCCCGGGTTCAAACCTCATTCAAAACCATATTGCGTTTATTTTTTATTTTTTGTGTTTTTTTTTTATTGGGAGCTATTTCAGATGGCGTTGTTAAGTAACACTAAGCACATAAGTGTTTCGTTTAAAATTAAACCAAGAAAATAAATTGTTTTTATCCGAGTTCGGTCGCTCGGTGGTCCAGATACTACTTTTAAAACACGATATCGGTACTCACATTGCGTCGTGGTATTATATACTTATTAGTATTTCGGAGCTTACCAAACAAATTATGTATGTCATGTGTTCTGCGGTTCACCAGCGGTCGCAGTTTAAACTGACGTTTTGCTTGCTGCAATAATATTATCTCGAATTACTTTGTACTCGTAACTCAAAGTATACATCAAGTTGTCGGCGTTGCTTTTGGCGACGCGGCGACGGTATAACCGGGCTAAAACAACTTGGTCGCCGACCAAATACATAATATTGTATGTGATTTAGGCATTAGGTAAGCATTTGTGACATATGTGACTCTTGTATAATTTGTGCTACAGTCTTTTGATATATATTTTTTAAATATTGTAGATACTGTGGTGTGAGGTGACAGAAAATAACATGGACGAATGTACACGTATGATATTGCGTTTGTAACTGTATTGTAGTGGCTTACAATATCGACAGCGACTAAAAGTTGGGTTGGTAGCAAGTTGTAATTTCTCAAGGATTATAAGTGATTCTTAAAGCTAAGCAGTATATTGGCTACTTACTATAGTACTTAGTATATTGGCTAAGTAATAAATATTACAGTAGATTGTGTGGCTATACTAAACATCGATTTAAGTCTGAAATAGGCATAAATAAATCTTCTATATATAAAAATGAATTGCTTTTCGTTAGTCGCGCTAAAACTCAAGAACGACTGACCCGATGTCGCTAATATTGGTCTTGAAGTATTAGTAGAAGTTCAAGGAAGGTTTAAACGGTGAGAAAACATGGATAAATTGCGAAATTAATAGTAATATTTTATTTTCCTATATAAACTGTTAGTAACTGTCAAACATCGCGCCATCGTCCACAAGTTTGATATCTTAGTCTAAGAATAATGTACTATGTTTGACATAGTCTGAATAAAATTCATCTGTCACTATTTGGTTTATATTTTTTTATTTGAAAGTAACGTAAAAACTCTTTGAAATGATAATCAACTAACCCTCTTTCAATACTTTTAAGGCAGGATAACGTCTGCAGGGTCCACTAGTCTACGATAAATTATGTTTCCTTCAAGGTTTATTGACTGCACCAATATATGATTTAATTATCTTCAAGTATATCTACATACATGCCAAGGTTGATAACCATTAGCGGGCTTAATTAGAGAAGTTCGCGTGCCGGGTGGTCCGTAATTTATATAAAGGTGGCCAACAATACCGGGGTGGATAGGGAGGGTCCGATTAGAATTGCAAAACAACTGCCCGCAGAACGTTCCTCGCGATCATCTATTGAGACTATATTTCAGTGTTATCGATAATGTAGAGGTCGGGTTGAATGGGTTTTGTTCACGAGAGGACCTAGGGCCACGTCAGCAGTTAGGCACTACCTATATTTTCTTGTAGCTTTTCGTCGTACTTATTTTCGAACTATCTTACTTTGCCCTGTATAGTGAAAGAAAGCGAATACGAAGTTACGATATACGAAATTATTTAAAAACAATTTTGAAGGCTTATTATATTTGGCTACACAGTAAAGTGACGCGACTGATAAAAAAATCTGTAATTATCAATCCTACTTAAGGAGGCGGATTAGTGTCAAAGCTGGCGTGTTTTCTTCCTTTAAATTCTTTAAAACAAAGATTTATTGATAGCCGAATGTACATTAGAAATTACGTTCACCAAAGTTATAAAACATTGTTCAAAATTTACATTTACCGCATTTAAATTTTAAAAAACCTACCATCCATCATACAAGCAAAAACTTATCCGTACAATCTCTCTTGCATGCATACGAACACACTTTATATCATTTATAGTAAACCTAGTAAACTGTAGGTCAGTAATGTGAAGGCAAGTCGCAAGAGGTAGCCTATAATTAGCGCAACGCTAAGTCGATCGAGATAACGAGCAGCTCAATCAGCGTCGCAGGTTCATTTTCGAGCTATAAATCACGTGCCAGCTAGAAGCACAATACATATACGGCGAAAAGTCTCGATAAAGCTAGGATATTTCAGCAAAGCTTAATGGTAGACTGAGGGTAGAGGGATGCTGGCATAGAAATATTAGTTTTATTTTTGGTTACAGATTTTTTAAATGTGCGTACCGGTATCGGATCCGGCTTTTGTTACCGGTATCAAGAACGAAGGAACTTACAAGAAACTAAACGTACGAATCCATCCGCAGCCAAGTCGACAAAGATGTTTGAATTATACCTGCAACAAAAGAAATTCTAAAGTAAGTATAGGTACGAGCAATGATATTATATGATACAATACGAGTATATTTTATAACAGTTATTCGTGTATTGATAAAAATAAATAAATTTTACAAACGTCCACTTAACGTGGGACATAATAATCGTTTTTTGAGTGTTAATAACTTCTGAACTTCAGACAACCTTCATTAAAACTCAAGTAAATTATTAAAATGGTAACAATTGTTATATATTGTTTTCATTCCTATTTTAAGGCCAGGCCAAGCAAATATGGAACGCTTATTTATTTATTTATTTATTTATTTATTACAGTCAACCATATGTTTACAGTTTATGACCAAACACATATGCGAAATGAAGTTAAGTGCTAAAATTAGTTACTTAGATATAATTGCCACAATAAATTGTTAAAATATATGTAATTATAAAAAATAAAAAAATAATATTATTTTAGTAACTCAATTTAGGGTGCAATACTGCTGCTAAAGGTCATAGACTCTATGAAGCAGCTGGCTGCTTTACGGAAGCTACAGGGTTTGCTGGCGAATAGGTCGAGATTAGGGTAGCTCTTGAGGATTGAATTAATTAGTCTCACAGCCCTAGCAATGGGTGCCCAATGTCCTAATGCGGTACGCGCTGCTGGTATCGCAAATACTCGTTGCCGGCCAGTTCGTACTGAGCTCCATGTTGGCACAGCAAATCCCAGCCTACACAATACTACCGGGTTGTAGGCTGTTCCACGTGCAATGTTATAAAAATACATCACCAGGGTAATATTCCTACGAACTTCTAGAGCTTGCATTTCTAACATACCTAACAGAAAATGCGTGGGATATAAATGAGGGTAATATCCATATGCTTTACTATAAGCATACCGCACGAATCTTTTTTGTATCTTTTCGATTCTCAAGTTGTGGGTAGCCGCCTGTGGATTCCAAATAATGGAATTCGTTTCTAGTCTGCTGCGGACGAATGTACTATATAGCACTCTGAGTGTGCTAGGCTTATAGAAAAATTTGGACTGACGAAGAACAAAGCCCAAATTTCTTCGTCCAAGCTTTTGCATACTGTCTATTTGTTCTTGAAACGTCAGTTTGCTGTCATAAATGGTCCCGAGGTCCTTAATAGTAGTAAAACGTTTTAGGGGATGAGCGGCGATACTATACTGAATGTGCAATGGCTGTTGCCGGCGTGTGTAGGATACGATCGCACATTTATTTACATTGAGCTGGAGACCGTTGCGCACTCCCCAAGCATACACATTGTTAATGTCTGTCTGGAGGCGCGCTCCGTCCTCGACAGACGATATTGGCAACGCGATCTTAACGTCATCCGCAAACATAAGACAAGTGCAGTAGCTGAGTTCTCGTGGCAGATCATTAATTAGAATTAAAAACAGAAGGGGACCCAGACAACTACCCTGCCCGATGCCCGAAGTGACGTCGTATACGTTTGACCTGTAGCCATTGTATTGGACATACTGCTTGCGGTTTGCGAGGTAATGCGCAAAGAAGCGAGTGAGATTGGCCGAAAATAATGCAGCGAGTTTGCGTAGCAGGATGTCGTTGTCAACCTGGTCGAACGCTTTTTGGTAGTCGAGGTACACTACGTCGACCTGCCTCTTGCTATCGATCTCCTCAGATAGCAGAGTCGTAATATTTAGCAGATTCGTCGTAGTGGAGCGGCTCGGCAAAAAACCGTGTTGTTCATCGCAAAACCAACCCACTAGTTGCTTATGGATTTGTCTGTGTAGGATGGTTTCAAATGTTTTTGCAAATACACTAAGTATTGCGATAGGACGATAATTACTTATTTCAGACTTGGATCCCGATTTGTGAATAGGTATAACCCTAGATATCTTCCACTCCTTAGGATAGGTTGATGTTTCAATAGAAAGGTTGTAGATATATCGTAGTGGTTCTACAAATATTTTGTAACAGTCGCGTACAATAAGCTGTGGGACTCCGTCTGGGCCCTGTGTCATCTTAGGAGCCAGAGACTTAAGAGCCCCTTGTACATCGCTGTCACTTATCAATCCAATGGTCACATCTATGGCCTGATAATACATTGTACTAATGCTAGCCGCGTCCGTAAGTGCTGTCCTATAGTCGAGCATAGGTGCCCGCTTTAAGAAGACACTTTGAAAATATGTAGCAAATTGGTTCACTAGGTCTTGTGGATCGCTTATCGTGAAGGTTGCAGGCTCTTTCGACAACCTACTTTGTCCAATATAATGCCAGAACATGGATGGATTGAGATTTAATTTACATTCCAATTGCTTATAATATTTTGTCATGCTTACAGAAATTTGAATTTTAGAATATTTGCGATAATAAATAAAAAATGATTGAAATAATTGATTATTTGTGATTTTGTAGAATAAATGATACATATTTTTTAATTTAATTAAATAAATACAGTACTTATCGAACCAAGGTGGGTACTGTGGGGTGTGCGGATTATATAATTTAGGTTTACTAAAAGGAACGATCTCATCAAATATCGTGTTAAGTGCAGCGTATAAAAATGAAACTGCTTCTTCACATGTCGTTTTTGAGTAAAGTGGGGCCCAATCTATTGAAGCAATACGTTCATATAATAGTTTATAGTTAGCTTTATAAAAGTTACGCTTAGGACCTTGGACGCTTGCATGAGTTGTGAGTTCGTCTTGGCGAATCGAATTACAGCAGCCTAGTGGCATAATAATTTGCAGCGGGGGATGGTGTATTTCTTTTTCGACCAAATACCAAATGGATTCCCTAACAGTTGGAGCCCCGTAATCGGACCTAACAAGCACCAAATCTAGAAAGCGGTCCAAACCATTAGCCACAGTATTGCATTGTATGAGTTTACACACAGATAACATTGAGTTAAAATCATTTCTCACAGCATGCGAGGTGGAATAGAGATTAAAGTCCCCATGTACAATAACTGGAAGTGTAAAGGTATTGATAATGTTCTCTAAACAATCAAAAATGGTGTAATAACGCGACTCATTAATTCGTGGAGGCAAGTAAACAACACAACAGATAAATCGTAATGAACCTTTGGTGACGAAACTCACAACAAGCTCGTCGTCTTGCTCGCACTCGTACTCGATGCGCTTAAGCTTGAATGGGTGGCGCGCGGCGAGGAGCACTCCGCCACCCCGTCCTCCGGGTCGGTCATGACGCAGCACATCGAAGTTCGACGAAAACAATTCACCGTCGTGTACGCCGGTTTCAAGTCGAGTCTCCGTCAGTGCAATTATGTGGCCAGGAAACTCGCTGATAGTGTTGAGGACGGAGTGTATTTTGCCTTTAATTCCTCGGACGTTTTGGTAATAAATCTGGATGTTATGAAGTCTGCTTTTGTTCCGCCGTGTTGTAGCGACGAAAATTCCGTTTTCGGACAGTGTACCAGGTTTGTAACGACGTTCCAGTTGGCCAATTTACGGGAGATAGTAAGAAATCATAATGTTCAGCCGGTGCCCCTATTATAAAACAATTGTGATTTTCGTGGCACGGATCAGGTTTTTCAACTGAAAATCGTACTCCTGCCTTTTTCCTATTTAAGAAGGACAAAACATTAGCTTCCTTTACGTTAGATTGAAAGTTCCACACGTGGACATGTCTAATTTTTTCAGCAATTAAAAGTTCGTCGTCCGCCGTCCCAGTTGCTTGTATTATTTCACGTCGACGACGTCTAACGTGACGAAGGCGACGTGAGGACTGTACCTCTGTCCAGCCGTCGTTTGTGTCATGTTGCTGTACTCCATCAGATGATTGCTGGGTCGCTGGCGCATCTTGATTTTGCTCCCACGCAGAAATAGTCGCCGATGTTGTGGCCACACCTTTGGACGAGCCCGATGCAGTAATCTGGCGAGCGTGTGGCACCGTTGCGGAATCATTCAAATCACGACGCTCGGTTTCGCGAGTCGCACGAATAGCGTGCTCGGGTGCAAGTTCGGCCGCCAGTTGCGCTCGCTGACGTCGCGTTTTAACACATTCCACCTCTATGATTGGTTGTACTATCTTCGACGCTGCTACAGCTGATGTTGGTCGCCTGTCAGATCGGCTTGGTTAAATGCAAAACAAATTATAATGAAGACTCATTAAAAATGGGAATAAATTAAAAATGTGCACATAGCGATCACCTATTAAAGCGAAGCCATTGTTTTCTGAGCTTTTGTCAGCCCTTTTCCGCAAAATTATTTTCTAGCTCGTTACTCAGGAATTGCGGCAAAATTTAAATAGAAATTCTCGACACATATGTCATATTTCGTCACCAAGAAATTCAGGGGTTATTTAATATTACAATAAGGACACTAGAAATAAAAATAAATATAAAAATTATGACTCACAACACACTACAGAATTTACTAAGAAAAATTCAATAAAGAAATGTTTTTGTTCAGATCCTAACTTAATTTAAAACTCACACTTTATTAATGTTCAAGTCAGACATGGTGCATTATAAGCCTATCAATTACAAATGTGAAACGGCTGAACTGGAGACTGAGACTCAATAAAAATGAGTCACTTGTTTCAGCAAACTACTTTCCTAGCTCGTTTGAGTAGTTTCTCAGTAGTTTCCTATAAGATCAGTTTATAGAGAATACAATTAGAAATCTTCATGACATTAGTAGCGATTGTAAAGATATGCGTAAGTTATTTATTAGTAAAATGAATACTATGTATACAGCATAAGTCTAATGTTTTATAGCTTTTGTAAGATCACTCATAAGCTCATAACATACTCGTACTATACAATACTTACATTAGATAATTCTAATACTGTTCACGTTTAAACATCATTTGAAACTCATAATTCATTATTATACTACTAGCGAACCCGACAGACGTTGTCCTGCCTTAAATTATCAGAAATAAATTAATATTGCGACTATAAATTGAGATGTAAGCTTTCGTATCTTTCAAGTTGGATCAAACTGCACACGGTTAAAATCGGTTAAGTAGTTTAGGAGTACATCGCGGACAAACACGTGACACGTAATTTATATATATGTACATATATTAATATAATGAGAAAGTTTTAGATAGGGAATGATGCACCGTTAGACCATCAATCAAAAAGCGAAATAATGTAAATAGTCTCATTGATAATGAGCTCGAATTCTGCTCATTACTCTCAGGCATGCACGGCGATGGAGAACATCACAATCATTCAAATATCACGATATTTTCATTACAAATTTCTTTGTTACAGGTGCATGCCGGTTTATATCAAGTATTTAAAATATGGACATTGAACAAAGTGCACCTATTAATGAAAAAAGTGACGAAGAAATAGTGAAAGAAAATGAGTGAGTACTTTATAAAAATACTAGATGAAAACCTACTGAAAATACTAGATGAAAAATAATACTGATAATACAAGCAATTCGTGCGAAATTATTCCCTAACCATTCCAAAATATCAAAAATGCATAACGTTAATGTTTAAGTTTTCACTTCTGCCGGCACTACCGGAGTGCAAACCGTTTTTTTATATGACTTTCACTTTGTAAGACTAATAAATACTTAATTTAATTAAGAAGCTTCTAATACGTTTATACTACATTTTTGTAACTCGTAATACATTGGATACTATGATAAGAAAGTTTTAGATCGGGCATGATGCACCATTAGACCATTAATTAAAAAGCGAAACAATGAAAATAGTCACACTGAAAATGAGGTCGTTGCGCGCTCTATTATTGTTTACAAGGCATTGTAGCCGTTCCAGCAATCTGATTCCTCGCTCATTACTAAGTAGTTTTAAGATCAAGTTAGCTTGTAGATAAATTAAGTTTTTAACAAAAAAATAGAACCGACTTCAAACGGTAAAAAATAAAATTGTTCAGTACCTACTTCTTCTTGCTTATGGTAATTACTCTTAAAACTATTTTTGGAGGCGGGCCCTTACTAAAATGTCTTACCATTCGTTCTAAATGAGCACCGACAGCACAGACAGTGGGGCAGTACCTACATCTTCTTGCTTATGGTAATGGCTGTTAAAACTATATTGAAGTCGATGCCCATTCAGAACGAAAGGTACACTATATTTACTATAACAGGACATTTTACTAAGGGCCCGACTCCAAAAATAGTTTTAAGAGTAATTACCATAAGCAAGAAGAAGTAGGTACTGAACAATTTTATTTTTTACCGTTTGAAGTCGGTTCTATTTTTTTGTTAAAAACTTAATTTATTTCACTCTTTTTAGTAACTTTTATAATTATGTACATATGTATAAGCATAATTGAAAAAAAAAATCACTTAACTTCTAAATGTTAAAGAGATTTACCTTTTATAATCATGTTATATAATAGCCATCTTATAGCCTGAAACTACTATCAGTCCACCTGAACGTATAAATTAATGAAAGAATTTACTCTCAGCTCCTAACCTTTGAGGAGTTGTACCTTCAATAATCAGCTTAGCAACATAAGGTGATAATTACCGGACATAAATATTTGTATTATGTTAAAAAATATGACTAAAATTAATGTGTGTGCCTATTTCAAGTTAAGTTTCAGTGTTTCCCTCGATTTCCCTAGTATCACATCATTAGATTTTGACATGGTGACAGTTGGACCACCTAAGGAGTATAAGGTTTTGAACAAAAAAATACATACTGAAAGAATTTGCTCTTAACTCCTAACCGTCGTAGTACATTCCATCATCAGCTCAGCAACAAGATATGATGATAATTATACACAAATACCTGTTTTGCCTTCGTAAAAATATGAAAATCATTTGTAGTGCTATAAAATTTGAATGTTCCCTTCGATTTCTCTGGGATCCCCTCATCAGACTTTGTCTTGGTGACAGTTGGACCACCTCAGAAATGTGAGATTTTGAACAAAAAAACCATTTATAGAAAGAATTTGCTCTCAACTCCTAACCGTCGTAGTACCTTCCATCATCAGCTCAGCGACATGATATGATGAAAATTATTCACAAATGCCTGTTTTGCTTTAGTAAAAATATGAAAATCATTTTGTTGTGCTATAAAATTTGAATGTTCCCTTCGATTTCTCTAGGATTCCCTCATCAGACTTTGTCTTGGTGAGAATTGGACCACCTCAGAAATGTGAGATTTCGATTAAAAAACTATTTATTGAAAGAATTTGCTCTCAACTCCTCACTGTTGCAGTACCTTCCATCATCAGCTCAGCAACATGAGATGATGATTACTATGCACAAATATCTCTTATGCTTCAGAAAGTATAAGAAAATCAATGTGTGTGCCTATAAAATACGAGAGTTCCCCTCGATTTCCCTGGGATTCCATCATCAGATCCTGATTTGGTAACAATGGGACCACCTCGGGAGTATAAGCACACGAACAAAAAAAGAATTTTGAAAATCGGTCCACAAACGGCGGAGTAATCGGTGAACATATATAAAAAAAAATACATACAGCCGAATACAGTACCTCCTCCTTTTGGAAGTCGGTAAAAAACTCAATTAAGTTATGTGCTCGATAACTCAAGTATTTTTTTTATTACATTGTGCTTGTAAGGAACTTGAGTTAATAGACATAACTATTAACATTAAGTTATTATTTATTAAATAAAATTATTTAATGAATAATACATTATACTAATATGAACGAATACAAATATTTATTAGTTTCATTAATTCAATTTCATAATTCTAAACTCACTTCCGTCAGCCCACGGTCAGCCCACTTAGCAGTTTCTGAGTTAAATTTCTAAGAAAAATCATAGCGATAAGTTATATCAGATTTTCTTCAAAACTATGAAGATTACTTGTTTGTTACAAAAATCTAACCAAAATATCCCGCGATGAATAATGAGCGATTATAATCATGATAAACTCGTTTCCTCCAATGAACGATATTTTACGAGTATTACTACTTAATAGGTTCCACGCAAATAATGAAATTAAAATTTAAACGAGAGGTCGTGGGTGCTATCACAATCCATAATCGGAGACATCCCGATATGAAAAGCGAGTTATTTCAATCTCAATCATCTCGCTTCCTTCGATGGATTTTATTCTATTACCGCTTAAATTCCGCGGGCAAGTAATTCCAATTATAAAAAGTGTAATCTTTTGATTTATAGGCCGAAGGGTGCCAACGGGACCCTATTACCTTCGCTGTACGTCCGTATGTCTGTTAACAGACTGTATCTCTTGAACTGTGATGGAAAGACATTAGACATTATTACAGATGATGTGTTTCTGTAGCCGCCACAACAACAAATACAAATAAATTAAGTTTTTAACAAAAAAATAGAACCGACTTCAAACGGTAAAAAATAAAATTATTCAGTACCTACTTCTTCTTGCTTATGGTAATGACTCTTAAAACTATTTCTGGAGTCGGGCCCTTAGTAAATGTCGTACCATTCGTTCTAAATTGGCACCGACAGTACAGACAGTGGGACAGTACCTACTTCTTCTTGCTTATGGTAATGACTGTTAAAACTATATTGGAGTCGGTGCCCATTCAGAACGAAAGGTACACTATATTTACTAAGACGGGACATTTCACTGAGGGCCCGACTTCAAAAATAGTTTCAAGAGTCATTACCTTAAGCAAGAAGAAGTAGGTACTGAATAATTTTATTTTTTACCGTTTGAAGTCGGTTCTATTTTTTTGTTAAAAACTTAATTTATTTCACTCTTTTTAGTAATTTTAATAATTCTCTATGTATTAGCATAATTGGAAAAATTTTCACTTAACTTCTAAACTTTAAACAGATTTACCTTTCATAATCATGTTTATCTAATAACCATCTAAAAGTCTGAAAGAATACTACTATCAGTCCACCTGAACGTATAAATTAAAGAAAGAATTTGCTCTCAGCTCTTAACCGTTGAGGAGTTGTACCTTCAATCATCAGTTAAGCAACAGCAAGTGATAATTACCAGACATAAATATTTGTATTATGTTAAAAATATGACTAAAAGAATGTGTGTGCCTATTAAGTTTCAGTGTTTCCCTCGATTACTCTAATATCACATCATCAGATTTTGACATGGTGACAGTTGGACCACCTCAGGAATGTAAGATTTCGAACAAAAAACCATTTATTGAAAGAATTTGCTCTCAACTCCTAACCGTCGTAGTACCTTCCATCATCAGTTCAGCAACATGATATGACGATAATTATACACAAACGTCTGTTTTGCTTTGTAAAAATATGAAAATCATTTGTTGTGCTATAAAATTTGAATGTTCCCTTCGATTTCTCTGGGATCCCCTCATCAGACTTTGACTTGGTGACAATTGGACCACCTCGAGAATGTAAGATTTCGAATAAAAAACTATTTATTGAAAGAATTTGCTCTCAACTCCTCACTGTCGCAGTACCTTCCATCATCAGCTCAGCAACATGAGATAATGATTTCTATGCATAAATATCTCTTACGCTTCAGAAACTATAAGAAAATCAATGTGTGTGCCTATAAAATTTGAGAGTTTCCCTCGATTTCCCTGGGATCCCATCATCAGATCCTGATTTGGTGACAATGGGACCACCTCGGGAGTATAAGCATACGAACAAAAAAAGAATTTTGAAAATCGGTCCACAAACGGCGGAGTAATCGGTGAACATATATAAAAAAAAAAACATACAGCCGAATACAGTACCTCTTCCTTTTGGAAGTCGGTAAAAATAGAATAAAATGAATGTGATTTTTTATAGATGGTACGAAACCCTCCGTGCGTGAGTCCGACTCGCACTTGGCCGGTTTTTTATTTCAATGAAGAAGCAGACGAGCGTGCAGGCCACGCGGTGTTTAGTGATCGCACGCCCTCAAGCAAGCTTAAGTGTTGCCTGTGATCTTACTCGATACTCCGATGGTTAATGGTCTGCACCATCGTTTATCAATTGCACTTTTTCACCGAAACACAAAATAATTGCTTCACGGCATAAGTCGACGAAGTTGATACTTCCCCGGTAGTACCATTTAAGTGCTACCACAAACAATCCCATTTTATTTTACCAGACGTCAGTATCAAAGTTTGTAAAAATGAAAAGAGAAAAAAATCTTTTTAAAAACAAGCTTTTATCAAAAAAAGAACTAAAAGGTTAAAAATAATTTAAACCTGATAATAGGTAATTTAGTGGATCAGGTGGATCTAATTTAACTTGCAAGATTTGATTACAGACAGACAACGGGACAGGTCAAACTAAATAAAAGCTTGTAAAATAAACTAAAATCCAAACAAAATGTTCTTGATATTGCTACGATCGATCATCTGGGACGTTCCGCGATGAATAGTGAGTGTTTTCAATCAAGATAAACCCGCTTTTTCCAACGAAAGCCATTGTATTCCAGCTTATAGCTTCCGCGGGAAGTTGTCTCCCAATTCAGCGAAATTAATCTTTGGATTTGTAACAAAAATGCTTTTAAACTCACTACTGATGATTGCCTTAGAGACAAAGATTTTTAATTGTTTTTATTATCCTACTAATATTATAAATGCGAAAGTAAGTTTGTTTGTTACTCTTTCACGCGAAAACTACTCAACCGATCATCATGAAATATTGTACATTTCTTGGAGTTATCAGAAGTAAAATAGGATACCTTAAAAAAATTTAACGCGGGTGAAACCGCGGGGCACATCTAGTATTGCATAATTACAAGGGCATACTCCTTATTGCCAGACGAATCTTCAAATATTTCACGTATGTAGCGTTGAATACTCAACAAAGTTTAACATCAATACTTGGAATATCAAATACATAATAAATTTACTGCAATTTAAATAAAACTTTCTCGGTTTTCCCGCCATCAATCATCTGCGAACGCCACAATGAATAGCGAGCTATGGTCATCCTAACTAAAGCTGGTCACAAACCCGCTTCCACTGACCAATATTATTCTATTACCTATTATTATTCTATATACTATATTCTTAGAGCATCAAAGTTAGACTCACCCTTCAGTAGAGACGGCATAGCCACTCGCTTCGATACATAATTTTTGTACCAAATCAGGTGCGGTGGAAAAACGCACACATTTTAATTTTGTCACACATACACAAATATTTTTTCATTGCTACAGACGCATACATTTCTAATATGTCAATTTCAATTAACAACGTCATTTTCTATGCACCGTCAACACCAATTAACAACGTCATTTTCTATGCACCGTCAACACTGACACCGACACACACAGACACACTAATTGTATAACTAGAAGGCACATTGTGCATGGACGTTGGGACGAGGGGTTCGCCCGTAAAGGCCACTCCTCTCTGACGGGTGTCATACCTGTCATACCTTGATGCTCTAAGACTATATTCTATTACTAGCCTCTTCGGAAAGCTATATTTTTCTACTAATCTATCTTTAAAATTTTCTATCAATTTATTTTTCACCAGATTTTAATACAAAAACCGGAAAGATTTACAAATTACTTCGGTTTGATAGGATATTCTGGGACGTCCACATTTAAGAGCGACCAATTGCGATCTCGACGAATGTTATGCTATTACGGCTTATAGCCTTCGCGGAGAGCTATATATTTTATTACGAGGAAATTAATCTTTTTATTTATAAGGAAGCACTTTCCTTACTACATTCAATTTAGAAAATGTTATTAGTTCAGTGTGCCAACTTTATTTTTAAAATTTATATCATTTTTTACTTACCAGATTTCAATAAAAAATTGAAGATAATAATATATAAAATTATTAGTAAAGTCCTATAAAAATGTCCTGGGTTCAGTGGATCATTTGAGAGCGAGCAATTGCGATCTCGATAATACTGCTGCTTCCGACGAAAGTGATTCTATTACCGCTTATAGCTTCCGGAAGCTATTTCAAATTACAAAGATATTAATCTTTTTATTTATAAGGAAACGCTTACCTCGAGCTTTCTTCCTGCTCAGTGAAACTTGAGAATGCGATCTTAACAGAGCCGGAGTTAACAATTAATTTGAAAGAAAGATGACTTGCCCTGGCATGATTGTAAAATTGGTATTTTTCTTTTGTATACCTACTGATTATTTCTTCTTTATGAACATTGTAAAATAAAATAATAAAAATAACTATTCACACTCATAGCCCCACAGTAGGGTAGTTATACCCTGGGTCGTGGGTGCTATGGACACACACAAAGACAGAAACACAAACACCCAGACCGAGAACAGAAATTTAAACACATCATTAAAATTTCTGCTTCGCCGGGAATCGAACCCGGGACCATCCGATCGGCAGTCCGGCATGGTCTGACGACCCGCGTGGTGTAATGGTTAATGGTATTATAAAAATTATAAAATCAGAATAACTGCAATCGGTAATCGAAGGCGTCTCGCGACAAGAAACTAGCATGGGTCATCGCGATTCGCTCCCACTAACATGTTGTTTTTCTTTCTTTAATATAGATTTAACGAGAACGAGCGATATGAATCTAGCAGTAAATAGTTACTATTACTAGACACGAGTTTTCTGTTGTGTGTGTATGTTTTATTAATTTACGCCTTTAAATTAGCTAGAATAAGCTAAGAAAAAGCATCATTTACGGAATCTAATTAATATAGTACCCGGATAACCCAGCTTTGCTCGGATACTCTTAATAAAAATAGTATTGCATAATATTTTTCAGTTTATGTTTAAATTAATTATTATCGCTGAAAACGGATAAAACGATATTTTCTAAGAGTGAAACCAAGCTATATCGACATATTGCCCCCGAAACCATCTGCATGTTAAATTTCATGAAAATAATTAGAGCCGTTTTCGAGATTCGGATTATATAAGTTTAAGGTATTAGATTACAAAGAGATACACAAGAGTGAGGTTACAAGTCTAATGCTAAAATCATAAATAAACCTACTCTAGGTTTTAATAATGTGAAAGAAATTAATCTTTTGATTGTAATGAATATTGATTTCGAAGAGGGTAACCGAAAACGGACATTTTCTTGTACCTTTGAATATCGTAACTTTTGTTTGGGATTTCCCTGATGCGTGATTCTTATGCGTAAGTAATTTTTAAACACACATAGCTCTAATCAATAAGAATGTAATCTGCTCAGCTGAGCGAAACTGGCGCGGTCGGGTGTGAAATGTGTGACCGCTTATGCAGGTTTCCGTCCTTCAGAGGGTTTGTTAAGCCATCGTTCTTTGTTAAAGATATATGCAGGTTATCTATCGACAACAACCGGAACCAGCGGCTCATCGTGACCTCCGAAGCACGGAAACGCGCATGAAATTTTTGCCACTAGTGGTCACCCATCTATCACCTGACCGCGCCCGTTCGGCTTAGTCGCATAGATCGCTTGCGTTCTACGCTAACCGCCGGGCCATACGCTCTTCAATCCTTATAAACCTTATAACCGTATAAACCTTAAAAAACTAAAAATAATTATACTAAAATCCGAACGGTTGTCAAGAACAACATTACCGCAATCGATCATTTGAGAGTGCGATGGCAATCCCGATAAACCCGCTCCCACCGGCGAACATTATTATATTACCGCTTATAGCCTCCGCTGCAAGATATCTCAAATTGCAAGCAAATTTATAAGGAAACGCTTACTTTGAGCTATTGGAGAGGACAACTATTATAGAGGTGTGTAATAAAATAATAATAAAAACGAGTAAAAATATAAAAGGAAATGTCCAACTGCTAAAAACAGAGACTAATGTAACGAACGTGTCAGCCAGCTAGCCAATCGGAGCCATGCCGCCATGACGTCTCCCTTAAGCCAAGCCAAGCCCTAGCCAATAAGAAGGGAGTCGTCTCTATATAAGCCTTTGCCAGCCATTATTCTGTGTCATTCTGCTTGTCAATAAAAAAAATCAGAAGCTCTGTCCGTTTCATTTCTGGTCGTAATACTACCATCGAAGCAAATCATACATGATGTCATAGAATACAGTCAGACGATTGGAAATAATATTATATCTAATTGCCCACTTTATCAAAAAATACTTACAGTTCTTTGTATCCTCCTACTGCATATTTAGTTAGTTTTTTTATTTCGAGAATTCGACATGATTATACCTTTTTAGTAGTATTAAGCACTCCTGTTTTTGCTTTTGTAAATATTTTTAACTGTTTCTACTTTTGGCTTTAGAAATAAGTCTAACGATACTTTAATAAAAAATCTAACCAACAGTCTGTAAGATAGGAAAAAAAACTGTATATATCCTTTCATAACCGTCGGATGAAATGGAATTTATTAATTTGCCTTTCGATATTGCTAACAGACAAGAAACAGTTTGTCCGATAGAAGTTTTATACAAAATGTACTCCCATATCTCTATAAGGATTCATCCTTATAGACTTCAGTTTCTTCTGGTTAGAGAACGATTACTTATCACTGTGTTCATCTACACTATTATAAAAAATGTTCTTCCTTTTAGAAGTCAATGTTTTAAGCAGTGTATTAATTATGTAGATTTTATGTAGTATGTATAGCGGGGGTTAAGAGATTACAGTTGCATTACGGAAACTTAAAATGTAAATTGAAATAAGCTTAGCAATTTTCAGGTAAATGTAGAGCTTACAATTCTGGCAAAAAAGCTCGCAACATCGCATTCTCTACTTGGTTACAATATTATTACTTTTTGACAACAATGTCTTCTTTTTCAAAGACACTTTGATTTGTTATAATCTCAATCTTAATCTTAATATCTTAATTAATATATATATATATATATATATATATATATATATATATATATATATATTAATTAATTAAGATATTAAGATTAAGATTATAGAGAGATATATATATATAAAAAGTAAAGTGTTTTCCTTGTACGTAAAGATACGGTTTTCTCTATTATCATTAACTCCAATCAACTTCCCGTTGGGGTGGTAAATACCCCTTAGTACCTACGTAGATAGTAAGTAGACGTAAGGGAGTTTGATCGCGGTGGGTGGAAAAAAAATCTGTACTTTTCTAATCAATAGGGACTTCTGGGTGGATCACAAAATTTCTGGGATGATCTAGCAAACTATTTTAATTTTAATTTTATTGAGAATGTTCGAGAAAGTTCCAGAAACTTCTCGAATCATTTGGATTTTTTTGAATAATTTTAATTAATTGAGAATATTCGAGAAAGCTTCGCAAATGATCTGGATTTTTTTAATAATTGTAATATTTTTTCGAATGATCTGGAAATTTTTAAAATAATTGAGATTTTTTTTAACTAATTAAAAATATTCAAGAAAGTTCCAGAAACTTTTCGAATGATCTGAAGATTTTTTAAATAATTGCAAACTGTTTTAAATAATTGAGAATGTTCGAGAAAGTTCCAGAAATTTCTCAAATTATCTGGAAAATCCTACTAATATTAAAAAAGCAAAAGTTTGTAAGTGTGTATGTTTGTTACTCTTTCACGTAAAAACTATTGAATGGATTTAAATGAAACTTTACAATAATATAGCTTATACATCAGAATAACACATAGGCTACAATTTATAAAAATACAACTCATCATTCAAATTTCTGTTTCGGCGGGAATTGAACCCAGGACCCCTCGATTGGCAGTCCGGCAAGGTAACCATTGCGCCACGCAGGTCGTCAGAATATTAGATAATTTTAGCCACATGCTATTTATATTGGATTATTTTAAACCAACCAAATTATTTTAGACGAGATAAATATAGTTATTTATATACATAGATAACCATGTATGTCTCAGTAAATTCATAGAAGTGCATAAAAATGAACCGCATTTCAACTTTTCCCGTGAACTCTCAATATCGTAGAACAGCAGTATTCAGCTTCTTTTTCTTCCTTATCTTTTATTAACTCACACATTTTCAGAGATGAAAATGGATATTTGATTTCCATATACGAGTACATGCTTCCAAAGACAATGCTTCCAACTGTTGCGCGGAGCCGCAGTGCTGCACTCGTGGCAATTCTGCGAAACCAAGGACGTACTTAATGTCGATAACCGCCCGCTTGAACCACGCAAATTACCTTACAACTTACAAATATATTTTAGTAGGAATTCTTCTAGTTTTGGTGCATTCTTAATTTTTTAAAGTGAAAACTTCTTTAGCGGCGTTGTGCACTTTTTTTGGGATGGGTAATAAATGTTCAATTTGCGCCAGGACACGTGGCCTGATCGAATCGATCGAAACCAATTCGTGCGAAATTATTCCCTAACCATTCCAAAATATCAAAAATATACAACGTTAATGTTCAAGTTTTCACTTTTGCCGGCACTACCGGAGTGCAACCCGTTGTTTTTTTTTAAGAATTTAAAGTATTCCGTTGCATTTTATGAATGAAAGAGCAATAAAGTTAGATGATTCCCAAAAAAACTTTTATTATCTTAATTTGGTAGATCGTCAAGCTATTTAATTGTTAACCATAACAATGTTCTTTGAATTTTATTTGAACAACTTATAATCTACACGTTAATTTGTTTAAATATTATTTGAAGGATTATTTTTACTTTGCATACCAGAGCAAGGAAAAGAATAGTAATTTCCGAATACATTATAATAGAGACAACTGTTGCGCGGAGCTTAGATGTTGCATGTTCGTGGCAATTCTGCAGAATGCAAGTATGAAATCCCCATAAACGGCCGTATGACTGAAACAAAATCCGTGAAGACATATAAGCATATTTGGGGAAATTTGTCAAGTTACAATGAATTTTTCATTGTTTTCTGAGTTTGTTATTTTTTTGTATGTTGTAAAAAAAATGAGAAACAAAGTTAACCGTTTTATTCGAGAATACAAATTACTTTGTCGGTCTTTTTAAACTGTCCATAAAACAGTGTTCGTTGAATTTATTTCTTCAATTCAATACATACTCGCTAATAAAATTACTGTTTTGCATATTCCTGAGCCCTTAGTGTGAGTTTGTAAACGCGCAAACGTTACTACTGCGTCAGAGTTAAAATTGGACAGATAGATCTTAACTTGAAAGGAATAAGGTCGATGATTAAATTCTTAACGCAAACGCGATAGTAACGTTTTCGCGTATGCACACTTACACTAAGGCCTCTGTTTATTGTTTTGTGGTTTTTACACGTTTTGATTCTTTTTATAGTTGAAAATAATCTATTGTATAAAAATTATGCACAATTCTGAATATTTTGCACACCAGTGCAAAGAATGTACATTTAATTTCCGAATACATTATTGTAGAGACAACTGTTGCGCCGGGCTGCAGTGTATGCTAGTGGCAAATCTGCGGAAACCAACTACAAGTATGTGCTTATTACTGATAACCGGTCGAGGACGACACAAAATCTCTGTACAAATTCTAGCATTTTTGTGCATGTGCAAAGCGGATATTTGCAGAGCTCCGAAAGAACGCATCCGATCCAAGCTCTGACTAGATAACGATACCTTCGAGCAATGAGCTCGAGCGAAAAATGAATTAACTAAGTTATTGATTACTTAGTGGTACTTTAGATTGGATCCATATGAGCCTTTGCCTATTTCGAGCTGTATTATCACGATGGAAATTAAATTTATAATTTGTAGATTTAGGAAAATAGAGTGTAGCACGTACTCTACTTTAAAATTGAATGAAACATTATAAAGCAAATAAACGTTATAAACGAAAAAGTTATAAACAAAAACACTAAATGTAGAACAAACCTGTTCGTACGTAACATACAATACGTTATTTAGTGTTTCGTGGGTCTAAAGAATTTCTTTTGAAAGTCCATGTTTAAGAAAACTTTGAAGCAGGTAAAATTATGAAAACTCTGTCTGGGCAAAACTTTTCAAGAAAGGCTTTCAATTCTCATACTTACGTAGTCCGCCCGCGCTAATTTCGCAGAGAAATTTCGTTATAAATTAAATGTGACGGTAAAATGTTGAAATAGCTTGAGTTACAGCTACTATTTGCTATGCTTATGAACTTAATTAACGCATTAACAAGAGCTCTTTTGCTTAAGGATTTTGTGCTCAATTTTTTAATTTATAATATTGTACGATTATACAAGCCAGCGATTTAAGACCATCGATATTGCAGCATAAGAATATGTGTTTACTAGCTGTGCCCGCGACGTCGTCCGCGTGTTTAAAGACTTTTATAAAATGGATTGATTAAAAATTAAGGATTATTTATTTGCATTGAATAAGTAGTAGGTAGTGAAATCACTTATAATACAATGTTCATATGTTCAGAAGAAACCTAATGTATTTTTTCTAAATCCTTCAAACCTAAAACAGTAAGGAATGCTTACTGTACTGATCTTACTATCCACTTTTCTCACGTGTCGCTTTTCTCGCGCAATCAGATTCTCTTTACAAATATGTACCTCGTTTATTAAAGTTAAGAGATACTGCTGTGCCCGTGGCTTCATCTATGTTAAAAATAGTATCTTTAGTAAATTGGGTGAATTTATACTGCAAATAATGTATAGACTCATTCTATATACATAGCTTTAACCTACTGCAGAAAAGACTTGTAGTTGGGAGATAAAATTTCTAAACATACACGTGCTTAGGATTAAACAATCGGAAAAATAATTGTAAGGTCAATTAATAAACTATAGGTTTAAAACTTGCGGACAGCAGTTTCGTCATAAGTCATAACTCATATAACATTGTGAAAACTAAAGCAGAAGGCAGGGTCTCTACACAGTGTGCTATCAATCTTTAAAGAATCCTTAATATCTCCATCAATCAACGTGTGTGGATGAGCCCTCAGCCCGTACGCAATAAAGAGACGCAAAAAATGAGTTAAGTTATCATTGGTCAAATTAACAATGTTCAGCATCATACGTATACCTACCCAACGATGGGACAACCCGCGTGGCGCAATGTTTACCATGCCGGACTGCTAATCGAACTGTCCCGGGTTAGAATCCGGGCGAAGCAGAAATTTCAATGATGAGTTTAAACTGTTCTCGGTCTGGGTGGTTGTGTTTCTGTCTCTATGTGTGTTCATGGCACCCACGACACAGGGTATATCTACCTTAATGTGAGGCTATACGTGTGAAATGTTATTTTTTATTTTTTTACACTATGTACTTACTTTTATTAGACTTAAGGCTTTTATTTGAAATTATCTCCATCGATTCACTTTGGAGAAGAAATGAATATTGCTCAATAACGCCATCTACCGTATGACATATAAACTTTGTGGTTGATAAATCGAATGTCAAATTACCAAATAGGTAGATATTGAGATTAACAGTTGGTTCACAAAAAGTTTCTATTCGTCACCTAGATGTCTACAGTGGCTTTGTACATTCTGTATGAAGGTTTAGATTCCGTATCTTACAACCTTACAGCTGGATGCATTGAGATTGTAAGATTTGGATTTCGGTTCATCGGAGCTTGAGGCCTCCTCAATATTGGGAGAGCTCCATGCTCAGCAGTGGAATGCTAAAAAGGTTGCAGCGATAATAATCGTTTCAGCTGCAGCCTGTTCATAATCTTCCACCCCAAAAGAAGACTAATAAGCTGAGCAAGTAACTCAATGGAGCCTGTGATGTAAGGTTCGGCGGCGGTAAGGCTCTCGATGCGCTTATTAGGTACCATAGTCTAGCCATACTCGGCCAACGAAAGAAAATACAGTAAGCTGATCTAAGTATATTTAATATAGTCGACAATATTAGTGAGAGTTCAAAATAATTTTAATTAAATTTAAACTTTTATTTATGGTTTTGAATGGGCTGTTACCGAAACTTTCATACAAAATCCCCAAAGTGCCTTTTAAGTTTATGTCGCGTATTGTGTAAATGAACATAACTTTTTTGTTTATCACCCGATTGATATGAAATACACATTAATGTTACGGAAATTCATTCAACAATATATCAGTAAACACATCATTCAAAGAAGGGAAAAGAATTTGAGAATGAAATATTAAGTATTGTACGCTTGAGATACCAACTTTCGAATCCATTTTATTTGCTATTGAGGGGTAGTTTTGAAAAAAGCTTAAATAGAATTCTTACTATGTTAGTAAAGATTACAAATACAAAATTATAAGTATATTACTCTGTACAAAAATATTCTGTACATCAAGTTTCGACACTCAATTTTCAAAGAGTTTCAAAGAAAATTGACATTTAAAGGGTGAATTTCGAGAAATGCTGAAACACGTATTCTTTTATTTTGGTTAGAAAATATTTACACCAAATTTCAAGAAAATCTATTGAAAAAATTCAAGTTTTCCATACAAATTTTCATCGCTCATTTCACACCCTTAAAGGGTGATTTTTAAAATTATCTATAGCCTAAATGTTAGCGAGGACCAATATATATAAAACAAAAAAAGTTTCATCAAAATCCGTCCTGTAGTTTTTGCGTGAAAAGCTAACAACAGACAGACAGACAGACAGACAGACAGACAGACAGACAGACAGACAATAATTTTAAAACTTATATTTTTAGCTTCTGTTACTTATAAAAAGACCCCTAGAAGTATTTTTTTTAATTTATATGCAATGTACAGAATTGACCCTGCTTACAGTTTTATTATATGTATAGATTGTCAACCTCAACAAAGCTAATTCCTGTCTAATAAATATAAAGGTGCATTGCTACAGCTTTCATTCAGCTCAGCATTGCCTAAGCGTACCCAGAGCAGACAAATAAAAAAAATAACGTTCACTAAGAGTTTGTAAAGGAACCGTACAATGAATAAAGAATATTTCATTTCATTTCATTTCATTACAGTATTTCTGACAAGGCAAGGGCACCTCATCAAAGTTTAAGCAGAGACTACATCTGCACCGATATAAGGACGAATTTCTTTACTCACGGTCGGAAGGGCAATTCGGTGCTTACATGGTCGATGAATTCAATTTGATACTTTTATGAAGCAATCATCATACATTACTCAATAAAATAATAATACTTCTATGTTGATATTTAATTAATGAAAGAAGCTTCAAGCCATTTTACAAACCTTTTTAAAAATATGAGTTAAGTCGTAGGATAACAGCATTTTTGGCAAAGAAATGTAACTACTAATCCGCCTCTTTACACCCTAAGTGCGTTCAGGGTCAAGTCACGTAACTTGGACATGTAAATGTACTTACGCCAGTGTTTAAATACTATTTACTTTAATACGTTATATGCGTTTTTCATATGTTCACGTACTGGCCTCACCTATTATGTTCCCCACAGACTCTAATAAGAGTACATAACATACGTGCGTACATGTATGTGCGTTAAGTATTTCACCAGTCGTAGCAACGTGAACATACCTACATTTGTGTGAGTAATCTCAGTGAGGTGAATGAATCGGCCTGTACGAGTATAAGGTATTAAACTGAATTGAACCATAGTATTTCTACCACTTGCAAATATGTGTGTGTCCGTGCACCTACGGGCTACGACGTAGGGTAAATCTACCTAACTGTTGGGTTACGCTTACGAGTGTGAAACGTTATTATCCAACCAATTTTCCAGCGATAGGATATGCTCAGCTATTCACTGAAAGCCGCGATTCTAACTCATAACTATGTACGAAATGTGAAAAAAAAACAATGGTCACGATAATTATTTGTTTTCCATTAATCATAATCAATCGGCGGGTTTGCCCGCGTGGACCCGTTTTAAGGGTCTCCGTAGGATAAAAAATAGCCTGTGTGATATTCCAGGATAATTCTCTAACATTCTTCCATGCATTTGAAACAAAAAGCAAGACGATATTGCCCTTTTCAAATCATAGCCAGAAGCTTTGACCGCCTGGACCTGTTTTATAGAGTCCCGTAGGATAAAAGCCATCCTATGTCCTTTCCCAAGGTCCACTCTATCTGTGTTCCGAATTTCATTAAAATTGGTCAGTGGTTTAAGCGGGAAAGCGTAGCAGACAGACGGACAGAGTTACTTTCCAATATATAATATTAAGTATGGATAAGTATTTGTCAACTCGCAGCGACTTGTCCAGCAGATTAAATCGCTGTTATTTACATAGCTGCAATTAATTGTTTGCAGTGATTGAAAAACAATTGTTTTCGTAGCATTATGCTACCGCAATCAACGTTTAATAATTGTTTATAAAGTAGTCTAATCTGATTTAAATTGAATATTTTGTGACTGTGAATGGTTTTTTAGCTTTAGCTACAAATTAAGCGTCTATTGCAGTAATGGGCTTAAAGCATTGATAATGTTTTGATTATGCAATATTTAAGACTGCTGTGCCATAGTGCCATGCCCGCTGTCCTATCTACATCTATACTAATGCTCTAAACTAAAGCTGAAGAGTTTGTTTGTTTGAACGCACTAATCTCAGGAACTACTGGTTCGATTTGAAAAAATATTTTTGTGTTGAATAGTCCATTTATTGGGGATGGATATAGGCTATATAACATCATGCTATGACTAATATCAAAGTCAGCGGCCGCTAGTCGTTTATGGACAGAGTATTACAGCGAATTAACAAGATATTTTAGTTTTATTAGTTTAGTAATATGGCAGACTGAAATGAGAAAAATTCATGTGCATTTTCATGGGTTAGAGTTAAATCCGTCAAGCCGTCGATTCTGATAGATTATCAGTCGATCAATCTCATCGGAGACCTCATGAGCGGTTTAAGGCCCATAAAAAGTAAAAAATGTTGGAGATAATTTGTTTTATTTGAATGTGTGAGAGTGGCAGCTCGATTTGTGTAGCAAGCAGCCCTGGGAGGGACGGCGGTGTGCGTGGCCGCATGCAATAGAGCACATCTGCTCTCCCGAAGATGGGCCCGTTCTGGGACGCCGCGCGTAGAGGACACCGGTGCGTTCCAATGGAGATCCCGAAGTCCTCCCCAAGCCAGAGACAGACCATCGAGGAGGTTTTAGTGCGGTACAAATCCCACATAACCCGGTATCCTCTCCTAAGGTGCTGGGTACCTTTTGAAGGTTTCCTCTCGATACTAAAAAAAGGCCACATGTTGCTAAGTGGTTGCTGTAGCCCAAGGATCTAAAGCAAGCCTAAGTCTTGCATGTGGTCGTAAGCATTTGCACTGTTATACCGATGGCCGATGGTCGCCTCATGTAAGTCTAACTTTCTTTTCTTTTTTTCTTGCTTTACCACAAAAATTCAATATAATTACTTCATGACTTCTGCCATGGTACAGCGGTGGTACATTACAGGTCAAAACACCGAAGTTCTGACACCTACCAAACGCTCTTTACATTGGCGCTATGAACAGTATTTTTTCATCATGATAATTACTGACTCGCTTGCCGCATAATCTGCATTAAGTTCGCTTTGAAATTTCAATTTTATCACACCATTTCATAGCTCATTAATTTTGCATTATCGTTAATTAACGGATGTGTTGTTAGTTTTTAAGTTCAGAGTATAAATTTAAAATTTGTTATCATTATAAACTTATCTTGTATTTTTTTTTTATAAAAAATAAATATTTAGAAATGCACACTCTAGGATTCCCTGTGTATTTACCATGGACAGACACAAAGTCATGAACTTAATATAAATTGAAACTCATTATTATTTAAACCTTTTCCTCGTCAGGAATTTTACCCTTGATAAACTGATCCTTTTACCGGTCGTAAAAGAACCTATATGTCTAATGCCCGGTTTACATAATTCCAGACCAGCGATCGAATCCAGCGCTGGATTGCTTACTGAAAAAATTTAAAACACTGCACTGGAATGCACTTAATCCAGTTAGCATATGATCCAGTGATTGGCGGTCTACTTTTGAATCCAGTGCAACTGGAATAATGTAGACGGCCAATCCAGTGCCATTTCAATGCTGACACAGTATTTTTATATGTATAGACATTGCCAATGTAGTGTTCACACTTCAACGGCTTCTAAATAACTGGAATATTGTAGACATTCATTCAACAGTCCAGCATTGGACAGGATTCTCGCTGGATCACTGGACTGGAATAATGTAAACCGGGCATATACATATAAATGCCAAGTGATTAAAATTAATCATGTTATTTTAATATTTTTTACATTTTATTGGAGGAGTAGACAAGTTTTCACATCACTGGATGAAGTGGTCGCTGTAGCCTGCATAGTTTTATTGAACAGTAGACTTATCAAGCGTTTAAAATACCAATAATTATCGATATTAAGTTGCATATAAGACTTAACTTTTGAAATACAAATGAAGACTACCGTTGTGATCCAAGTGTTCCAAGTGTCTCAAGAAGTAAGAAAGGGGCGAATAAGTATGAAGACCGTATAATTTACAACTAGAAAAAATATGCTATCATTCGCTAACGAGATAAATATATATATATTATGTGATACCTGTTGTCTAGTTGGTGCTATAAAGACGGCCATTCACAGCATTTTGTCCCCAGAGGCTAGAGGTCGACGGACGGACGCAGCAGCATTAAATTCATTGTCTGTCGCAAAAGTGCACAATGCAGAGTATTGTGTCACATAAAATTCTTGGCTCTTTAAATGTATTATGAACTTTATTTGAATTAGCATAGAATACTTTGCTAAATATATGCAATTTCATTGTAAAAATGCGAGATAATAATTCCGTCTGCTATGTGTAAACTTTTATTTGATTTTTTATAACACTGAGCGAACCTTTGCTTTACAACATCTAAATTATACGCCAGATCAAATTGTATACTAATATAAGCTACTTTTTTAGTTAACCTAAGTATATCAATCATTGACAGATTATATTGTAGTCCAAAGTAAAGTACTCAGAGAACATGTAGCGGAGGAAGAAAAAATACATTCTAATCTTAGAATAATAACGTTAAGAACGTCAGTCTTCATACAAGCGCGCTGTCAAAATTGAAGCACTAAATAGATTCCTACAGCGGTCACATCTGACAAACAAAATATTTTTATTTTGACCAATATAACTATAAAATACTACAAAATATTGAAAACACTGAAAAGTTATTTTATTAGACTGCTTTTGTTTTTAAAAAGTATTGTGATAAAATTTAACCTTAAGTCTTACGGAGCGGCCTGGCGTTTGGTGCGATTAATGGCACCAATCAACATGCTTCAATTTGGGAGCGCGAACTTGGTTTCTATAATGTAATTGTATTTATTCTTAGATTATAACATAATTAAAAAAAATATCTTAAAGGGAAGTTTGATGCCATAGCAATCCTGAGTGAAATGACAATATTTTTATTAAACCCTCAATTACAAGCTTATTTAAAATAAAATTCATGATATGATTTTATTTCTTCACGTTACCGTACTGTATCCTTAATAAACTATTCATAATGACGCTTTCTAAAATATTCTCGCAGTTACTAATTTGCGTGCCAGTTATCATTATGAGGTACATTTCTGCTTAATTTGATTATGGCCCTTTTAATGGATTTCTGCTCACTGTTCGTTCCGGTCGCTGTACTTAGCCTGATTTATATGATTAAACAACACGAGTTTTGGGGTGGCCTTGTAATACATACCCCGCACTCTAAATAAAGCCGGTACTGATTGCGTTAACTATCTATTATTTTCTTTTTATAGTTTATTCTATTTTTTATACATAAAATAACTTTGGTTAGCCAAAATAGGTGCTTACCAATCAAAAGACGAATGATTTCTGTTTTCATCAGATTGGGTACCTACCTGTACATCTTGTCAAATGAAATATTTTAGATACAAGTAGTAAGCTTGTATTAATAAGTTAAACTATTCCATCTGTATAATAACTGTTATAAAATTCAAAGGATGACAGAATGGTTATGTTTGCGGATTATATATTTTCTGGAATACAGTTTTATTTCATTTTTGTCAGTTTTTTTCTGTTTTATTTGTTTATTGGATTCAATCTTTCGTGGTCATTGACTCTAATCTAAGTGCCCCTTTGGGCGATGGGTTGAACTGATGCAGAAAGCAGAAAAACTTTCAGCAGTATTCTTTTAAATGCTAGTAGTTTCATAAATACCTATCTACGTGTAGTACCAGTAACACTATTGTTCAAAAATGAACACAGTTACAACTACAACAACGTGTGAGTGAATGTCAACACTAGCGTTTTATTCACAGTACCTATTGTAAAACATATTCCTCCGATGCGAGTTACGTAAAATTCCATGCTATTCTATAACACGCTTTTATCAGCTTGACTTCTAAGAAAATCTTGGAATTTTAATTTGACCCACTTCCCGGTCTTCGATTAGGATGACATTTTGCACACGCTCTGAGTTCTGATGACAATACATGACTAGCTAAGAAACGTCATTACAAATCCATATGGCGGACATCCAAGATGGCGGATTGGCTATTTGAAATGCACCCCCATGATATGGGTATTAAATGAAAGGGTTTGCTGAATGGGATACGAAATTATTGAAGAAAAAATCTAACTAAAAAATAAAAAATAAAAAACGGCAAATTGTTTGTAAAGTAGGTTTACGATCGAGATGTTTACGTGATAACGTCCGCACGAGAAAATCTCCATTCGTTTGTATGCCGCTAGAGTGAGAGAGACGGAAGATCGGTCCACTCACTCGAACGCTATGCCAGCCTCCGCTCGTGAGGATTCCGCGTGACAAGTTTCACGGAATGACTGGCAGCGCTCGAGATGAGACGGGAGATCGGTCCGTCTCTCTCTCGTTATACCTGCGATCGCGCTCGTGAGGTTTTGGTGTGACACAAGTTTCTGAACATGTCACCCGACTAAAACGATTTTAAAGACGTTATCACGTCAATAATGTAGGTACCTAGTTTAAAAAACTAAAAAACAACTCTTTATGAAAATACGAACTAAAAAGTAAAAAAATAAGAAGAAAATGGATTAATAACTTAATAAATTATATTATGTGTAAAATGCATTTTGTTCTTATTTTTTACTTTTTAGTTCGTATTTTCCAAAAGCGTGATTTTTTAGTTTTTTTAACTAAATTATTTATCATTTCAATAGCCCTTGCGAAAAAGCAGAACACAAGTATTAATTTTACTGATAATAATGCCCTTGCATCGAGTTTTACTGATGATTGAATTCATCCAATAATGAAAACCAATGTTTATTGCATTTTCTCATTATACACCCGATTTAAGACCAATGAATAATGCAAATGACAAGCAAATTTTACATTTGTATAAAGTTTTAATTGGATTTTGTGAATATAATTGTTAAAATTAAAAGTAATTACAATAAAATCTATAATATGGTTGTATTTATTTAATTACTAGCCTTCCTCCAGCGGCTTCGACCGCGTGGACCAGTTTTATAGGTTCCCGTAGGATAAAAACCATCCTTTGTCTTTTCCCAAAATCCACTCTATCTGTGTTCCAATTCCATTTCATTAAAATTGATTCAGTAGTTTTAGCGGGAAAGCGTAGCAGACAGACTGATAGACAGAGTTACATTCGAATTTATAATATTAGTAGGGATAAATTGAAAGCACTACCAGACAACATTTAACAGTTTAGTAAGTAAGTAATAAATAAGTATCGTGTATCTTCCTACAAACCAGCCAAAACTAAAATCGTTTCTTCATACGTATCGTCGATTATGTCTAAAAACATTTTTGACAAAACCTCATCTTCAAATAAGTGCAATTTTAAATTAAAGTTAGCATTGGCAACCTAGATCTTTCATAACACATTAAAACTGCGAAGGTGCCACATCAACAAGTTAATGCGTCAATTAAAGCGCTTCCCAAATGAAAGGCTTTACGACAATGATTTTACTGAAGCTCGAAATGAAAATCATTGGGCGACGAAATTAAAAGCCACCGCTGTTTCATTCCCAAATGCAACTAGCTAATTACATAAATATGGCAGAGTAGTTCTGGCGCCTTGATATGATTGACTTGATTCGTTTCTTCTAACATTAGAAAGAGGAATATGATTGTAAAGGTATATCTATCGTAAATCAAATCAACAAGAAATTGACGATATTCCAAATATTGCAGGAATTGCAATGCATAACTTGGGTATGAAAATAAGCCGCGAGGGTTTCCTATGAAACAGACAGACCTGCCGTATTTTATTTTCTTTTTAAATAAACGTTACACACTCATTGCCACAGTAAAGTAATTGATACCCTGTGTCGTGGGTACCATGGACACATACAAAGACAGGAACACAAACACCTAGACCGACAACAGAAATTTAAACTCATCATTCAAATTTCTGTTTTGCCAGGAATCGAACCCGGGACCCCTCGATTGGCAGTCACCGATAGTTACTATACCGATAATAACCATTGCACCACGCAGGTCGTCATTATGCTATAGTATGCTATTTAATTTCTATTGATCGATCGGTCCTTTTTAAGAGGATCGTAGCCTCATTCCCAAATGCATCTGTTACATAAATAATTATGTAAGAGTGTGAGCAACTGCGGCGCCAACCAAGGCGCGAAGCTCTCTGCCAATTCTTGCGGCTTGCGTACACTTAGAATTGTTTTGACTGTTCGGGGATTATTCAGTGAAATGTCGTGGCTGTAGACCACCATGTAAACATGGCAACTATCTGGTTCTAGAGTAGCTGCGCAACTACTGGTAGTGTGCCGACAATACTAAATCTTATATAAGGTTTGATATAGATTTCCTTGCTGTAACAAATATTTGTTAAACAAATAAGCACATTATTGTTTATTTATTTACATAAAAAGTATAACTATCTTAACAAATGCAGTACCTAGTTACGTAATATGTAAGAATGTGAGAGCTGTGGCGCCGTCGGCTCGCGACGCATGCTGCTGCCAATTCTTTGGGCCCCACACTTTAGGAGTGTTTTGATATCAGATAAAATACTGTATACAATAAAAATAAAATACTTGGCAGGCAGGCATTGTCTGCTGTTATTTATTTATTTAAGTTTGCACCAAAAAAGTAAACAATATAAATTAAGTTTTTAACAAAAAAATAGAACCGACTTCAAACGGTAAAAAATAAAATTGTTCAGTACCTACTTCTTCTTGATTATGGTAATGACTCTTATAACTATTTTTGGAGTCGGGCCCTTACTAAAATGTCGTACCATTCGTTCTAAATGGGCACCGACAGTACATACAGTGGGACAGTACCTACTTCTTCTTGATTATGGTAATGACTGTTAAAACTATATTGGAGGCGGTGCCCATTCAGAACGAAAGGTACACTATATTTACTAAGACAGGACATTTTACTAAGGGCCCGACTTCAAAAATAGTTATAAGAGTCATTACCATAATCAAGAAGAAGTAGGTACTGAACAATTTTATTTTTTACCGTTTGAAGTCGGTTCTATTTTTTTGTTAAAAACTTAATTTATTTCACTCTTTTTAGTAATTTTAATAATTCTGCACATATGTATAAACATAATTGGATTTTTTTCAGTTAATTTCTAAACGTTAAAGAGATACCTTTTATAATCATGTTTATCTAATAGCCATCTTATACCCTGAAAGAATACTACTATAAGTCCACCTGAACGTATAAATTAATTAAAGAATTTGCTCTCAGCTCCTAACCGTTGAGGAGTTGTACCTTCAATCATCAGCTTAGCAACATGAGGTGATAATTACCGGACACAAATATTTGTATTATATTAAAAAATATGACTAAAAGAATGTATGTGCCTATTAAGTTTCAGTGTTTCCCTCGATTTCCCTAGTATCACATCATCAGATTTTGCCATGGTGACAGTTGGACCACCTGAGAAATGTAAGATTTCGAACAAAAAAGCATTTATTGAAAGAATTTGCTCTTAACTCCTAACCGTCGTAGCACCTTCCATCATCAGCTCAGCAACAGTATATGATGATAATTATACACAAATGCCTGTTTTGCTTTCGTAAAAATATGAAAATCATTTGAAGTGCTATAAAATTTTAATGTTCCCTTCGATTTCTCTGGGATCCCATAATCATATTTTGACTTGGTGACAGTTGAACCACCTCAGGAATGTAAGATTTTGAACAAAAAACCATTTATAGAAAGAATTTGCTCTCAACTCCTAACCGTCGTAGTACCTTCCATCATCAGCTCAGCGACATGACATGATTAAAATTATACACAAATGCCTGTTTTGCTTTAGTAAAAATATGAAAATCATTTTGTTGTGCTATAAAATTTTTATGTTCCCTGCGATTCCTCTGGGATCCTCTCATCAGACTTTGACTTAGTGACAGTTGGACCACCTCAGGAATGTGAGATTCCGATTAAAAAACTATTTATTGAAATAATTTGCTCTCAACTCCTCACTGTCGCAGTACCTTCCATCATCAGCTCAGCAACATGAAATGATGATTAATATGCACAATTATCTCTTATGCTTCAGAAAGTATAAGAAAATCAATGTAAGTGCCTATAAAATTCGAGAGTTCCCCTCGATTTCCCTGGGATCCCATCATCAGATCCTGATTTGGTGACAATGGCACCACCTCGGGAGTATAAGCATACGAACAAAAAAAGAATTTTGAAAATCGGTCCACAAACGGCGGAGTAATCGGTGAACATATATAAAAAAAAATACATACAGCCGAATACAGTACCTCCTCCTTTTGGAAGTCGGTAAAAACATTTTTGCACAACAATAAATTTTATAGGTTACAAACTTAGTGTTACTTCTATAACAGATAAAAAGATCTAGTTTTAAACACGTCATAACAATAAAAAAAAACATAAATCCATACTAATGTTATAAATTCGAAAGTAACTCTGTCTGTTTGTCTGTCTGTTTGTCTCTCTGCTACGCTTTCCCGCTTAAACTACTGAACCGATTTTAATGAAATTTGAAACACAGATACAGTGGACCTTGGGAAAGGACATAGGTTTTTATTCTACGGGAACCTTTAAAACGGGTCCACCTGGCGAAGCCGCTGGCGGAAGACTAGAATATAATAATTCATAATAATGAAATTATATTAAATCTTCAAAAAATATGTTTTTGGTAATTAAGTTTTTAACAAAAAAATAGAACCGACTTCAAACCGTAAAAAATAAAATTGTTCAGTACCTACTTCTTCTTGCTTGGTAATGAGTCTTAAAACTATTTTTGGAGTCGGGCCCTTACTAAAATGTCGTACCTACCATTCGTTCTAAATGGGCACCGACAGTACAGACAGTGGGACAGTACCTACTTCTTCTTGCTTATGGTAATGACTCTTAAAACTATGTTGGAGTCGGTGCCCATTCAGAACGAAAGGTACACTATATTTACTAAGACAGGACATTTTAGTAAGGGCCCGACTCCAAAAATAGTTTTAAGACTCATTACCAAGCAAGAAGAAGTAGGAAGTAGTAGAACAATTTTATTTTTTACGGTTTGAAGTCGGTTCTATTTTTTTGTTATAAACTTAATTTATTTCACTCTTTTTAGAAATTTTAATAATTCTGTACATGTATGTATAAGCATAATTGGAAAAAATTTCACTTAACTTCTAAGCTTTAAAGAGATTTACCTTTTATAATCATGTTTATCTAATAGTCATCTTATAGCCTGAAAGAATACTACTGTCAGTCCACCTGAACGTATAAATTAATGAAAGAATTTGCTCTCAGCTCCTAACTGTTGAGGAGGACCTTCAATCATCAGCTTGGCAACATCAGGTGATAATTACCGGACATAAATATTTGTATTATGTTAAAAAATATGACTAAAAGAATTGTGCCTAAGAAGTTTCAGTGTTTCCCTCGATTTCCCTAGTATCACATCATCAAATTTTGACATGGTGACAGTTGGACCACCTCAGGAATATAAGATTTCGAACAAAACACCATTTATTGAAAGAATGTGCTCTCAACTCCTAACCTTCGTAGTACCTACCATCATCAGCTCAGCAACGTCACGTGATGATAATGAAACACTAATGTCTTTTTTGCTTTAGTAAGAATATAAAATCAATTGATGTGCTATAAAATTTAAATGTTCCCCTCGATTTCTCTGGGATTCCATCATCAGGCTTTGACTTGGTAATAGTTGGACTACCTTGGGAGCGTAAGTTTTTGAACAAAAAAACATTTATTAAAAGAAATTTCTCTCAACTCCTAACCATTGTAGTACCTTCCATCATCAGCTCAGCAACATCATACGATGATATTTATACACAAATAACTGTTTTGCTTTAGTAAAAATATGAAAATCATTTGTTGTGCTATGAAATTTGAATGTTCCCTTCGATTTCTCTGGGATCCCATCATCAGACTTTGACTTGGTGACAGCTGAACCACCTCAGGAATGTAAGATTTCGAACAAAAACCCATTTATTGAAAGAATTTGCTCTCAACTCCTAACCGTCGCAGTACCTTCCATCATCAGCTCGGCAACATGAGATGATGATTACTATGCACACATATCTCTTATACTTCAGAAAGTATAAGAAAACCAATGTGTGTGCCTATAAAATTTGAGAGTTCCCCTCGATTTCCCTGGGATCCCCTCTTCAGACTTTGACTTGGTGACAGTTGGACCACCTCAGAAATGTGAGATTTCGAATAAAAAACTAATTATTGAAAGAATTTGCTCTCAACTCCTCACTGTAGCTATACCTTCCATCATCAGCTCAGCAACATGAGATGATGATTACTATGCACAAATATCTCTTATGCTTCAGAAAGTATAAGAAAATCAATGTGCGTGCCTATAAAATTCGAGAGTTCCCCTCGATTTCCCTGCGATCCCATCATCAGATCCTGATTTGATGACAATGGGACCACCTCGGGAGTATAAGCATACGAACAAAAAAAGAATTTTGAAAATCGGTCCACAAACGGCGGAGTAATCGGTGAACATATATAAAAAAAAAATACATACAACCGAATACAGTACCTCCTCCTTTTGGAAGTCGGTAAAAAATAGAACAAGAAACGAGAAGAGATTTTTATAATAAAATTGACCCTTAGATTAGGAGAGGTAAGTAGATTGGTGGCCAAATGAAGCGTTAAATTTCATTATACATTTTCATGTTTTAGCCCTTCGTCTTGCCGTGTCGTAAACAAACGATACGGAACAGTCGGTATTACTTGTCGAAGGGCTCACGGGTTTACAAAGATCAGACCGCAGGTTGGCAATTTTAAACGGCATGTACACCAATTGAACTGTATGTGTACTTTGTGATTAAATGAGCTTCAGATTGGTTTTGCTATTGGGATACGACATGTCGACTACGCTTATGCCCAGCAAAAGAGCGCAAAAGAGGTTCTGGAAATAGTCAATTACCTACTGGTCTACTACAACCTGGTCTTTGATAAATGTTTGCTAAAGATAGATTTGTGTGGGATTTTATGTCTTGGCCACATACAAAAAAACTCACTAAAATTTAAAGACAATATTACGACATCTACACGCACAACGTAACTATTATGATAAATTAGCTTTCCGCCCACAACTCTGCCCTAGTGGGCTACTGGCTTTTCCCTACAGGAATGAGATATTATCCCCGGATAAAAACTAGCCTATGTCACTCTCCAGCCTTCAACTATCTTTGTACAAAAACAGTTCAATCCGTCACAACGTTGCGGCGTTAAAGAAAGACGAACAAATAAACAAAGAAACTCACTTTCACATTTATAATGTTAAGTATTGATATAGATTAGTATGGATAGAAAAGGATTAAGATCTCGTATCCACAGTTCTTAGTGTTGAGTAAAAAATAAAAAAATCATCAAAACGAAAAGAGTTCCAGTAACATTTTAATAATCCACATTTAAATTCTGCATTTCATTTATTCTCTATGGTTGGTAAGTAAAATACTATTTGTGTTTGACTTATACTGAAGCGGAAAAATTTCACTGAGAAGTTATTTATCATAGCTTAGCGATTTATAAAATGTCAATCTGTCAGCCGTACCTACAAGTGTTCGATTAAACACTTTATTTGAATCGACTGAAACATAGATTTAAATATATGGACTGAAATTTATTTTCGGAGATGCAAGTGACAAATAATTTATTACTGTATATTTTTTTAACGTTTTTATAAATTTAAAAAACGTCCCAGTTTTTTAGATACTGAACTTGTTCCGTAATTTTCTAACCTACGCGGCAACGCTGCAATGATGGCCGCGTTAGTAAAAGACATTACTTTTTCGTTTGACGTTTTGTTTTCATACTAATAGTAGGGCCCATAGGCATATCATTTTTCACTACACTCATATCTATGGTAGGGCCAGTCTGCTTGTCTTTTATTAGTCCCTTAATATATTATTGATCATCTGTGTTTCAATGGATGGTCCTTAAATCGACAATCCATTAGACGTTGCTTTTCTTTATATGCTTAGATTATGTGTTTAAGGGCCTTGTTAAATATTGAAACTATTTACTTTAATGCACTGGGAAAATTGTCTTATTAAAAATGCACTGGTTCAGGACACTTAGTTTATTGTTATAACTTCACAGTTTATAATACACACGGAGCACCACAAAACACGTCTAGTATCTTTAAAGACCGGGAACGAAGAGAGCGAGTCAGAGAATGAAATAGCATATATCTATGTATTTATTAGAATAATAAACATTCTCGCCCCTTTTTAAAGTGCAAAGCTTACTATCTAAGTTTATACAAAAATAATGTTGACTTTAAGAGTCCTGCTTTTTATTTAATTAGTTAGAACCTATATCCCAATAGCTAATCTAATAGGTAAGTATATAAACAGCAAAGTTGAGTATGTATTAAGTACATAGCTCCACCAATTAAACAAGTAATTACGACTACCTAGGTAAATGAATGTGTTAAGAAGTAAAGTTAAGGTAAGTAGCTGGATTTACATTACATAATAGGACTATAGATAGGTAGTTAATATAGTTGACAATAGGTAAGCAAAATACATCAATAAACAAAATAATTAACGGTAGATAGATAAGTATTTATGTCATATCATCAGACTTATTTGGTAATAAAATTAACTTATGTATAGGTCTAGTATAGTTACCTTTAGAAGTACGAACCAGTACTGACCTGATTAGGCCATCAGTTTTGTTTAAATTCGTAGAGATAACTCTGCCTAGGGGCCAAAAAGTAGGAGGAGTAGCCTCATCTTTTATTAGAACTAAATCTCCAATATTTAAGTTTTTTTGAATTCCTAGCCATTTATTTCTGGTTTGTAGTTCCGACAGGTAGCTAAAATAGAATTGTTTCCAAAATCTTTGTTTGATTTGAATTATTCTTTTGTAAACATTCAATCTAGATTCATTAATATCAAGCTGGTTAGGTTCTGGTAAGTCAGTCAGTGCTGTCCCTATAATAAAATGAGAAGGAGTTAAACATGTTAAATCATTAGGTAAATCAGTAATAGGATATAAGGGCCTAGAGTTGAGAATCCCTTCAATCTGAACTAAGACAGTATAAAGTAACTCATATGTTAACTTAATATTAAATAAATATCTCTTAAGCAGTGATTTAACTGATTTTATACCAGCCTCATATATGCCACCCATATGGCTTGCTAATGGAATAGAAAACTTGAACTCAATGTAGTTTGAGGCACAAAAATCATTTATTTCACTGTAACATTTTTCATTAAGGAACATCTTATATAAATCATGAAGCTCAGATTTTGCACCCTTAAAATTAGTTGCATTATCAGTATATAAACAAGTAGGTATACCACGTCTTGAGATAAATCTCTTGAGAGCACAAATAAAAGCCTGAGTAGAGAGGTCAGTGACCAGCTCTAAATGAAGTGCACGAGTAGCTAAACACACAAATAAACATATGTAACCTTTAGAGTACCTACAGTTTCTAGTCATAGAACTTCTAATGGCTATGGCGCCACTGAAATCTATCCCTACATGGGTAAATGCTCGAGTCAATGTGACCCGGGGTGCTGGTAGGCTAGACATTTGTTGTCCACAGACCGTTCCTTGATACCTAATACATCTGGTACAAGAATGAATACATTTTTTAACTTCACGCCTACCATGTATAGGCCAGTAGGTAAGTCTTATATTGTATAATGTATTTTGAATACCAGAATGTAGTAGTTTGTAATGATAGTGACGAATGATAAGAGCAGTTATGTGATCTTTGCTTGGTAGTATGATAGGGTGTGCTTGATTGTATGGAATGTCTGAGTGATGTATGCGACCTCCAACACGTAGGATTTTATTTTGATCTAGGAATGGGTTTAATTTTTTGAGAGGGCTAGAAGTGAATGTGAATAATTTGTGTGTGTTTGTAGGAGATTGTATGTTAGTGTTTGGTTGAATGTTAGATAATTCTAGAATTTCTTTAGCATATGTGTTATATTGTGTAGTTTGTATGATGAAGTCATGAGAGTATTTTAGTTCTTTCACACTCAGGTAAGAAGTAAGTCTGTTGTTTTTGTTTTTCAAGTTATGTAAGAATCTAAACAAGTAAGCCATTGTTCTTGTCAAGTTAGTAAAGCTTGAATGTTTGCAAAAATATTGATAGAAAAAGGAATAATTAATACCTACAGAGGAGCAGATATTAACCACTTTTGAGTCAGGTAAGTAATTGTTTGTGTCAGGTAAGTAATTGGTATCCTGTTGTATGTCTGTCTTTGTAGTAGCTGAAGTAATAGGCCAATGTTTTAGGTCTTGTCTTATCCACTGAGGGCCTTGCCACCATAGTGAACAAGTAGGTAGAATATTAGGCATAACTCCACGTGTGATCAAGTCAGCTGGGTTTTGTTTAGTATTAACATAGTACCAATCCTCACTTCTAGTAGTGTCGACGATTAGCATGAGACGGTGTGTGACATATGTATCATGTTTATTTTTGTAGGGTGATTTGATCCAACTTAGTACAATAGATGAGTCAGTAAATAAATAGACATTATTAATATTTATTTTATTTTTCGTGGCATCCTGGAATCTATTTACTAGTTTAGATAGGAGAAGAGCTCCACAGAGTTCTAATCTGGGAATAGATTGTTGTTTTTTAATAGGAGAAACTTTAGATTTAGCAGTCACAAGAGTACAAGTGGGTTTACTATTAGGATATGTTGCTTTTAGGTATAAGCAAGCACCATAGGCTTTGTGAGAGGCATCACTGAAACCTAGTAAAATAATATGTGTAGGTATGTCAGAGAAATAGTACCTAGGGATATTTATCGATTTCAAATCATGAAAATGAGAAATAAACTTGTTCCAAGTTTCTTGTAAATCAGAGGGAATAAGAGAATCCCAATCAGTGTTTTGCTTCCAAATATCTTGCATGAGTATCTTAGCCAAGATAGTAGAGGGTGCTAGAATACCTAAAGGGTCAAATATTTGGGCAATTTTAGATAAAATTCCTCTTTTGGTACAAGGGACATTTTCTTCAAAATTAGGAATAGAAATAGTCAATGTATCCTGTGTAGGTAGCCACTGCAAACCTAGGGTTTTTACTGATTCATTTAGAGCAAAACTGTATGAATTATTTTCAGTTTCTAGTGTAGGATTTTGTGTAGTTGAATCTAAACTCAATATGTGTGAGTAAATGTGGGGGTGATTGGCTGACCACTTATGTAGCTGGAAACCTGCTCTACTTAGCAAGTCAGTAAGTTCAGAACATAATTGAATACATTCCTGTAAGGACTGTGCTCCACATAGATAGTCATCCATATAGGAACTGGACTTTATACAGTCAGCTGCTCGAGGGTGAGTGACCATATGTTTGTCAGCTAAGTCTAGCATTGTGCGACAAGCAAGGTAAGGTGCACTTTTAGTGCCATAAGTGACAGTATCCAACTCTAAACACTGTAGTGTGTCAGACTTAGAGTCTCTCCATAGGACTCTTTGGAGGGAGGTATGTTGTGGGTTGATCCAAATATTTCTAAACATTTTAATAATGTCACAAGAAAAGGAATATTTATAAAGTCTGAATCTGAGTATGATATCAAAAATATCATTATAAATATTAGGACCTTCATAGAGTATGTCATTCAGAGATAAACCACTGGAAGTTTTAGCACTTGCATTGAAGACAGTACGCAATTTAGTTGATGCACTATCAGGTCTTATCACAGGTAAATGAGGCATGTAGTAAGCATGTGGGTCAGTCGGAGAGAAGTTATTTACATAGTGTGCATGACCGAGGTCAATGAACTCATTGATGAAATACCTATATTGAGTGTAAAGGTCAGTATCCTTTGTCAGTCTTGATTCTAATTTTAGTAGGCAATTATAGGCAGTATTAAATGAATTTCCTAAACTGTCAAGTTTGTCTGTCTGTATAGGTAAGTTTACAACATATTTACCGGTGTCATCTTGAGTAGTGGTAGAAGTAAACAAGTCTTCACAGTATTTGTCATCGGGCGATAGCAACTTATGTGTAGGTAGTATTTCCTCTTGGTTCCAAAAAGACTGTAGTATGTCATCAGAGGAAGTATGAGACAGGTGCATGCTAACATGTGTGTTGTTGTTAGAAGTGTGTTCATGAGTGTCAGGGATGAAAGAGCCTGATACAACCCACCCAAAGGTAGTTTCAATTAAGAAGGGTAAACTTGAGCCAAGTTTTAAACGACCTGTCTGTAAAATGGAATAGAAAAGTTCAGCCCCAATTAATAAACCAATTGAACTAGGTATGAAAAATGTAGGGTCAGCTAGTGAGTTTGCTTGTTGTGTAGGTATGTGCCACGTGTGAGTAGGTATGTAGTTATGTGGTAAGGGAACAGCAATGTTGTCCATAACAATGAATGTGAGATCGGCTGAGTAGTTGTTGTACCGAGATGAAATGTTAGTATGAACACTTACTTGAGAATGTTTTAAAGTATTACCAATACCAGATATATTATTAAGATCTTGCTTGAGTTCCAGCTGTAGTAAGGAAGCCAGTCTGTGGGTAACAATGTTGACCTCGCTGCCCGCATCCAGAAGAGCTCGAGCGTTCACCCACTTTCCTGATGCAGATTGTATTCTGACGATAGCTGTGGATAATAATATTTGTTGCTTGTTAGCACTAGACACTAGTACAGTAGAAGGTGAGGTTTGGGATGCATGTTGCAAAGTAGTATCAGGTGCATGTGGTTGCAATAGAGGGGTAGGTGCATGTGGTTGCGTTAGAGTGGTATTTTCAATGGGTGTACCCATAGCCGAAGCGTAATTTGTAGTGTGTAGTTGTGGGTCAGCAATGTCATTTAGCGTGGTGGGTGGTGTAGGTAATAAATTGATAGAAGCAAAGCTAACCTGTTGCTTAGGTTTATCCATATGTATACTTGTGTGATGTCTGCCATTGCATGTTAGGCACTTATATTTAGAGCACTTGTGGCTGGCTTGATAAGGCTGTAAGCAATTGTAACATAAAGATTTAGCTTTAATTAAGTTCACACGGTCATTAACAGATAGCTCAAGATAGCTTGGACACTTATGCAATGAGTGTTTGCCTTGACATAATATACAAGATGCAATTGGTTCGGTAGAAGTGACATGGGAAGACTTTACATTTGGTTTATCACTTGTTTTATCCGCATTAAGCATTTCAAAGGCAGTTCTACGTGCATTGAGGAATTCGAGCAACTCACACATAGTGGCAATAGTATTTTCCTTTCTGTTTAGCTCCCATGCAGCTCTTAAGGAGTTGTCCAATTTTTGCGAGATAATGAACACTAATAGAACATCCCAGCTGTCAACAGGTAGGTTGATAGCCTTTAGTGAATCTAGACTTTGTTGCAAAGTGACTAAAAAGTCTTTCAAATTGTACCTGGTAATAGTTACAAAATTAGTTACAGCTTTCAAATGAAAGTTTACAATAATGGTTTTGTTCTCATACCTTTTAGTAAGGATTTCCAAAGCTTTCACATAATTTTCCTCAGTGATGAGTAATGAAGAAATGAGCCCCGCTGCTTCTCCAGTTAGGGCCGACTTTAGGTACTGTAGTTTACTGACAACGGGTAGATCAGTGCCGTCCACAGAAGCCATAAAAATGTTTTTAAACGCAGGCCATTGTCGAATGTCCCCATCGTATCTAGGGAGTTCCAATTGTGGTAATTTCACTCTAGGTTTCCTTGAAGTGCAGGTATCGTTACACATTGTCGAGCACAACGGATCGTGTCCGAATGACGATCGTAATGTAGTCGCAGGCGCTAGTAAAGCATCAATTTGCGCTTGGGTAGAAAAGTATTTTTCTTCGAAAACAGTACGTTCTTGCTCATGAGCCTCAGCTCGTTCTGGGTCAGCGTCCAACAGTTCGATCGCGGTTTGTAAGTCCTCAAATTTGCAGACGATTTTTTCCATCTCCGCTTGCCGCGCCTTTAGCTCATGGGCGTTGTTTACTTGGGGATTGTAGTATTGCACGAAGTTGAATAGGCGTGTTAGTTTTCCCTTCACTGTGCTTCTTTGCGTCTTCAGAGCATCCAAAGACGCTGCCTGTTCCTCCACCGGCGTAGGCATCGTGGCACGTGTGGAGCTTCGCTTCGAAGTAACGATGATATATATTCGTGGATTTCACTATCCAAATATCTTTATTAGATTTGCTGTGTGCAGCTTAGCGATTTTGGTGTGTACACCGAGATTAATTAGGATTTATTTTTTTTGAGCGTAGAAAAGAGGCAGTGTTCCGCCATGTTACACAAGAGAAAAGGGAAGAATGAATGGATTTGAAGTTGAACGAACGTCGTATGTATGACGTATAAATGACGTAAGCGTCGATGTCGAATATGTCGATAAAACAGTATGGTATGGAACAGTTGCACACTGTTGTCGTTAGATGGCGTATGCGCCGCGAAGTAGGTAGTTAATGTTACAAATTGGCGTGTGCGCCGAGAAATATGTATACCAGTAGGATGGCAGAAAAGTATGATAGGTAGGTTGGCGTATGCGCCGTGGTTGTGTAGGTAGCAGTCACTGTAGTTTAGTTGGCGTGTGCGCCCCGAAGCGGTGTTGGTGACGATAATGTAGTACGTCTCGTAGTACAAACAAAATGTAGATGTCGCTGTGTAGGTTCGACTTCTTGTAGATCTATGCTCTTCCCGCCCCGGCCAGAGTGCAGCACAAGCAAGATGAACGAATGAATGATTGTCCGTGTGGCACGGTCGATCTCGCGTGACGATCTCCTTGAGATTGAGTCTTTGAAGGCAAAACAAAATGGCGATCTTGTTCACGCTCCGAGCACAGTTTTTCAAGGCGACGAAGGACCACTTTTATGTTAAATATTGAAACTATTTACTTTAATGCACTGGGAAAATTGTCTTATTAAAAATGCACTGGTTCAGGACACTTAGTTTATTGTTATAACTTCACAGTTTATAATACACACGGAGCACCACAAAACACGTCTAGTATCTTTAAAGACCGGGAACGAAGAGAGCGAGTCAGAGAATGAAATAGCATATATCTATGTATTTATTAGAATAATAAACAGGCCTCGTTCACCATCTCCAAGTGAAGTGTTGATTAGTTACGTCCCAAGTAAAGTTAATTGGCTAGTAAAAGCTATGAGTACGTGTCAGTTTATCATATGAATAGTGCTACTCGAACATCGTGAAATAGAAATTGAAAATACCGGTGACTTTAACCGACAATTAGCGTACTTGTCACTTTACTTGAAGGTGGTGAAAGAGGTCCTAAGATTTTTTTCTCAGTGATACAGGAGGTATCAAATAAAACTGGTATGGTACTTTGCGTAGATTATGAGTCGTGTAGTTTTAGCACAAAAAAATCCTACGTCGAAAAAAGGTGACTAGAGAAATGCTTAATTTTGTTGCAGCACTAAGTGCCTCTTTCACCACCTTCAAATAAAGTAACAAGTACGCTAATTGTCGGTTAAAGTCACCCGTAACTTCAATTTCAATTTCACGAAGTTCGAGTAGCATTAATCTATGATAAACTGACCCGAACTCTAAGCTTTTATTTGCCAATTAACTTTACTTGGGACGTAACTAATCAGCACTTTACTTGGAGATGGTGAACGAGGCCCTAAACCTTATACGGCCAATGATAGATAGCGTCATGCTTCATGACAAGCACTTTTCAAATAACAACTTAGAGACACACAAATGAGCCCAGATTTGACGTTCTTCTTAGGCACTAAAATGAATAAAGATCTGGGTTATATTTAATTTTGCATAAATCGCTTGGGGAGTACTCCGGGATCTCCATTGGAACGCACCGGTGTGCATAAATAAACCTACCTGGTTATTAAATGTTGACAATATTTAACATAATTCTCTACAGATAAGCCAAACTGCGCCAACAAGCCACGCTAGCCACAATGTGGACACATTCCATATAAACCGATTATACGCGAATAAGGTATGCGTGTAATAATATCAGCTTAAACTTTAGCTCATAAACCAGCTTGGGTGCCAGTCCGCTGCACATTTAAGGTAAGTGTGGAAGAAGTGATGGTTGTGAATCTCCATAAGCTTCGTCTTAGTCGCTTTAGATCCGCCACTTATTGGTGGTTTATTATCTTTACTCACTCACTCATAATATGGTAACGAAAATGATATGAAAAAGATGCTAACGTCGCGATCACGAGACCATTGTCGTGGCATGGCAATCGAATTCATAGCATTTGTTTATGAAACCACGTGTTAGATATACCTACTTGTTTTTGCCTTAAAATTATATTAATTAAAAACCGTAATAGGTGAGACTTTCAAAACGTATAATAGCAAAGCAAATATATGTTCAGTGAAGCAGTTTATAATGATGACTTATGTAAGTTTGTAAATAATTTACTTTCTTTGAAGTAACAGTCTACAAGAGTTCATTTAACCTTCAGATTTACCGCGAACAGCCCCTAGTATTTTTTGTTTCGTTATTATTCTGCCTTGTGTAGTAATTTATCGGTACTGTTGGGGCCGAAGTAATGATTTATATTTAGTTGGTTTGTGGTGCGCAAACCAATCTCGACCCACTTCGGAAATATTTCCGATCGAAAATTCACTTAAGACAAAATTTGTCGTCTAACCAATATATACCACTTTTGGTCGTCAGATCGAATTTCAACAAATTTATTTTCAACTTTGCCAATTTGCTCTAAGCAATAAGTTTGTGAATAATGGAATAAAAAAAGTACTTAGATGAAGTAGATTATGTATTTTAATAACTATACCCTTTTTTGAAGTGAAAACTTCTTTAGCAGCGTAGTGCACTTTTTTGGGATAGGTAGAAAATGTTAAACTCGCGTCAGGACGGACACGTGGCCTGATCAAATATTCGTAAGACGGAGGGGTGACAGCTGATGGCTCGACAGTCTATACTTGTAAAATTCGTTTATATCAAGTATTTAAAATATGGACAATAAGGCCCCCTCGGTGGCCTGCCCCTGCATTTAGGAGGACTCCGGGATCTCCGGTGAAATGCCCCGGTGACCTCCACGCGCAGCGCCCAGAATTGGCCCATCTTCGAGAGAGCAAATATGCTCTCCTGCACCTTCCGATTCTTACGGCGGTATGCGGCATGTTGCCACGCACACACGACGTCCTTCCCGGGGCTGCTGGCTGGGCGGATCAAGCTACCACTCACACCGTCCACAACCCCGGAAGCCCCCTTTTAGTCGCCTCTTACGATCAGGCAGTGGATACCGTAGCTCTATTCTTAATCCCGAAGCTACAGGGACAATAACTATACCCCTACTGGCTTATACTATAAAAAATGTGCTACCAGCAACACGTAACAGCTAAGGACAAAATCTTTATTTTTTTACAAATACTATAACTATACGTTTTGATAATAGTTTGATATAATACGGAGCTAATGAAACTGAATGAATAAAATATATATGTGATTGCTAAGAGGAAGTATTAATATGTAACGAGATTTTCTTCTACTTCCATCCTATTCCCTTCGTAGTTTATGAGTACGAAAAAACATACATTGTGAGATACATAAGGCATGTACGCAAATAAAGTAGAATACAAGTAACAAAAAGAAGTATTTATGACGGTTACTTGCAAGAAAGTATTACATATATATATGTTCATTACTACTCTGAGTATACAATTCTAAAGTGTCCTGAAGTACCTTGAAAACTATGTATGTACAAGATTGTTACAATCTATATATGTATATTAAAGCGTTTTAAATGTACTTCTGAAAAAAAAACTCAAGCAATTCCTACTGAGCTTGGAAGGCAACTATTTTATTAACAACTTTCTTTCAAACTACAGTTGAAAAATTAGTGTAAATGAGGCAAAAAGAAGTGTCGGAATAAAATAGTGGGCTGATTGCGGAAGTTCGATAAAAGAGGCGAATAAAAAGACATCCCCGCTTTTCTCCACTTAGTCTCGGATTATCCGGGGAGAGACGGCCTTTGTGTTAAACGTGCGGTATAATTACTGGTCGTATGAGGAGAAAGTGCTAAGGAGTTAACCTAGTAGCTACTATATAAAATAGTTTGAAATTAAACACATATTGGTTATTGTTATGTATATGCAATAGATGGCTGGCTTTAATCGATAGCTATAATGAAATATGTATGTAATAAGTTACTTAATAATAATGTTAAATAACTCTATAGAAATTTTTGATATGAAGATATATTAGTATTTTTAATCTTAAATGACAATGTCGATCTGAAAGATCTCTATAAAATTTCGTTCATTGAACTAAAGCTTCCTAGGCCGAGTGGTTACGTGGGCCGACTGCGGAACTAGAGACCTGGGTTCAAACCTCAATCAAAACCATATTGCGTTTATTTTTTACTTTTTTTTGTTTTTTTTTTTATTGGGAGCTACTTAGATGGCGTTGTTAAAAATACTAAGAAAAGAAAATAAATAGTTTTATCCTAATTTTATTCCTGGTACTACTTTCCAATATAAATTAAATAAATAAAAATGTGTATTTATCTCTGCCCTACGGTATGAATAGAGAAAAACATTGTGGTCTTTCATTAATTACGGCATTTTTCATCACGAGAGTAACTCATAATTTATAGAAGGAATGGTGTCCGCACCACTTGGCCAGCGTGCTCGAATATGGCCTAAATCTTTCTCACTTCCGAGAGGAAACCTGTGCCCAGCAGTGGGATATAACAAAGTTGAAATAAACTCTAAATAACATCGTACTTAAGCAATAAGTTTGTGAAATACGAGAATCTTTCAAACAGGTACTGTTTTGGAGGAGACAGGCTAGAACCATACCACATAATTTATTTTACATTGAATGAGTTGTTTTTAGCCAATTTGAACCCGAGCAAAATCTTTTTAAATATCTTTTTTAGCATCAGATTGGAATTGGCGTTTGATAAAGAGGGAAATGTATCGCGTGGTTGCGGAAACTTCATAGCCGTCGATTAAAAACGAAAGCTTTCACAATTCACTGCCCTTCTACGTACCATTACTCAAAAACACTCAAAAGAATCTTCCATTTACAGAAAAATCTGATGATGGCATGAAATCTTTTGAGAAATTTTCTAAAGATAAGTAAATACGTTATGGAAAGAAAATAATAGTGAGATTGCGAAAACTATCAGAAACATTTACTGAAAAAAATTAACACTAACCTACCCATCCGTATCGCATGTTTTGGATACGGATGGGTAGGTTAGTGTTAATTATGTAAAATTGCTTGAACTTAAATATTCAACTAGTGTGATCGAACATAGTTCAGGCATTTACTAACGAAAAGAAAATATATGTTAAGAAAAGTTATATAGCGTGGACTGAAAACGAAAGTCTCAGCACTCAGTTACCTAAAATTGTAACTGCTTTGTAACGTCACTGTGAAACATTTTTGTCTCATTTTTTGTGACACAAAAATGTGTCATGTGAGTTTTTAAGTACATGGTTCCTTTAACTATGTATATGGTTCGACCATGAAGGTACCATCGCTGCTGCAAGATTTTTTGTAAAATTTATTTATAGCATGGTATCTGGGCGTATTGACAATGTCAAGTGAAAATTTGGATTCAGATTATACCCGTTAAGTTGAAATCAGTAGAAATAATAATAGTCAAATTCAAGTCACTCAACAGTAAGTCAGGGAGATATTCAAATAAAGTAATGGCTGTTTTACCAGAACGTGTCTGGCGGAGTTTTGGAAGCAAGCTGAAAAAACATGTTTTTGCACTCTTATTATATTTCAAGACACTCGTAATTAACCTACATCCTACATCGAACAAAATACCATCAACTTTAAATATACGTATTTAATATAACTCAATAATACACCAAGAAAATGAATATAAAACAAGAGCACAATTTGTCGTTTTCAACTTCCTACCAGAACTGTTCAGCTGGGAAATAATTTCTATGTGTTTTGATGAATCCATCAACTAACTAAACTTTCATGAGGTGACTCTTAGGCTATGGAACAAATGTAACCAACCCCAGGCAGGTCGATGGCACTTGAGGATGAGTGTCAATTGAACTGTATGGTGTTAGGTAAACCATGTGTTTTGTGTACTGCCCTGCTATTCGAGTCGAGTTTCGAGCTTTCAAAAGTATCAAACCATTCGATCTAAAGTAAATCCGCATAATTGAGATTTCGGCAGCCAGCGCTATTGTCACTTTTTAAAATTATTTAGATTTTCGTCGTAATCTACGCCGTTGCTTTAATGAATAGCGCTTCTGGATAGCTGATTCATTCTTTGAAAAGGTTTACAAACTCTACCACTTTTAATATTATGTGTAACACTAGAACAAGCTGTTAGGAGCAAATTGATACTAAGATTCTTGGAGAAAAATTTAAAACATTAAAGTCTCGCGTTCGGTGCGATAAGGATAACAGCTTACGTGAAATATCTTAAGTAAAATAGTTGGAATTCGAGGTCTCGACTTTTCCTTTCTTAAAAAGAAACCATTTTGTGAGACATTTCTCAAACTGGATGAAGATGTATATATCTCTGTAGACTATGTCTCTGTGTTTTCCAAATGTTTACATAGAATGAGATCTTAAAGTGCCATTTTCATCATCTTTTAAAGCCACTAAAAGAAAAGCCACTAAAAGAAAGTTAGAAATAGAAGAAAGAAATAGCTAGCAAATAAGGGGATAGACAGAAGAAGATAGTATTGGTTTAAAAATAATTTTGATGCGGTTAAGTATAGATGGAAGAAGAAGAAGAAGAAGGAAATGTTATTATGCCAAAGCAATTGAGTGGAGAAAAGCCCGCATACATTTTCTTTGAAGGAAGCTATAATAGACAGATGGTAAATCCTAGACTTAATGTTCGTTATTACGTGCCTATAGATAATGAAGAATTATATTACGAATTTCTAAATGACTTCTTCGCTTTACAAAAACGCCTATCTTTTCTACAATCTTGCGCTAGGTGTGAATTTAAGACGGAATTTAATTAATTCCAACGTTTCGGCTCGCCTATTCGTCCTCCCGAGTGGAACCCATAAAACCTAATGGAGTTTCGCTGTCTAGCGGTAAATTTGTATGCTCGGGACCTTGCAGTCTTGCTGGAATCCACAAAAATATATTCATCTCCGCGATTTCAAATTATGAAAGTGCTGACTTTAAAAGAATGGGTCATCTGGGATTATTCAAATATATTTTTCTGTAAAATTTTCGGTTTCATTTATTTTAGCACCTTTTGCAAGTATTTTACGGTATTTTCAAAAAAGCTTACTCATCCGTGATTTTAATGCACAGAGCCCTTAGTGTAAGTTAGACCTTAACCTAAACGGAATAAGGTTGATAATTAAATTCTTAACGCAAACGCGTTAGTAACGTTTTCGCGTGTGCAGACTTACACTAAGGCCTTTGATTTGATTATATTTTTTTATGGACTTGAAAAGTAAATATCCTATAAATTAATAATAGTGAGCATTACGGTTATGTGAGGAAGCTCCGTGGGTATATAAATATTCCTAGTATTTAAATTACATATATTATTTTTCAAACTGAGACGTTAGACGTCATTGTAAAACGTATATATCAAAGAAAGGCTAAGCTATCATTAGTATGCAATACGCGTGTAACCATATTTCTGTAATGTAATAATTCTTAAGTAAATGTTAAGTTAAATTCAATTGGATTGCATACGTTATAATCCAGCATTAATCCACGTCCTTTAAATGGCATTGATAAATGCAACTTGTATGACTTCTTTGAATCCGTACAATAACCCAAAACGAAGCTTCAATCTCGTTCTATTTTTAAAGCTAAATCGTAGACATTGCCTGAAGATCCAACCAATCTGTACGGTAGCTTTGACGAATAAAACGACAAACTTTCTCGTAGCATCCAACTTCTGTCGATTGCGTAATTTCTATTCAAAATAGACATCAGAATGGGTCTTAGATGGGTTCCGCAAAACGTTGCAAAGGGAAAATTTAGCTCAATACTAACGTGCCCCGGGGAGAAGTTGTAAGAAACGTCTTATGAAATTTAGATAGGGTTGCGGTGAAGATCCTAAATCGCGATGAGACTACTAAAGAAAACATATTGAACAGCCAAAGGAGTCGCATTCCGTTTCTTGGATGTGACATTTGAACATTTGTACAGTTTTCTTTATACGGCACCGATATCAAATGTGGTGAACCTTGGGGGCGGACACAAAAATACAAATAATCTTCTTCCGATTTCAAAAGTGGAAACCGCGTTTTATATTAAAACGTTTATGTACGATAGAATGTAGCATAATTGAAAATGAAGTTTATGAGATAGGACTTGTTTAAGGTACCGTAAAGGATAAGGAAAAAATAACCATTGCTAATAAACCGACAGATATACATAATGACTATGTATATCTGTCGGTGTGTCTATCGTAGAAGATTGATTTTTTTAGAGTCAATCTCTAAAAAATCAAACTACCAGTTTAGAATTTGATGGAGGTGTCTTTTTTTTCAACCTTTTTTATGTCCCACTGCTGGGCACTGGTCTCCTTCTCACAAGTGAGAGGGATTTAGGCCATAGTCCACCACGCTGGCCAAGTGCGGATTGGTGGACGTCATGCTTTCGAGAAATTATGAATTTCTCTCAGGCATGCACGGCGACGGAGAACATCGTAATCAATTAAATATCGCAATATTTTCCATAGGAGCAGCGATAAATGCGCACATTACAAATTTCTTTGTCAGAGGTGCGCGCCGAGTATTTGAACCGGGGATCGGTCGCATCGAAGACCACGGTTTTTAGGGTTCCGTAGCCAAATGGCAAAAAACGGAACCCTTATGGATTCGTGATGTCTGTCTGTCTATCTGTCCGTCCGTATGTCACAGCCACTTTTTTCCGAAACTATAAGAACTATACTGTTGAAACTCGGTACGTAGATGTATCCTGTGAACCGCATTAAGATTTTGACACAAAAATAGAAAAAAGCAATGTGTGTGATGTGTGTCTATGGATAGGTCTTCATAAATGATATTGAGTTTTTAATATTTTTTTCTAAACTGAATAGTTTGTGCGAGAGACACTTCCAAAGTGGTAAAATGTTGGTCCCCCCTGTAACTTCTAAAATAAGAGAATGATAAAACTAAAAAAAATATATGATGCACATTACGATGCAAACTTCCACCAAAAATTGGTTTGAACGAGATCTAGTAAGTAGTTTCTTTTTACGTCATAAATCGTAAACCACAATTTACCTTTCATTCAATCTTAATGCAATGTATTATATGGACAATCAAAGGCAATGATGTATTTCTGTTGCTGTTAAAAATAGAATAAAATAAATATTTAAGGGGTCTCCCATACAATAAACGTGAATTTTTATAGATAATGGTACGGAACCCTTCGTGCGTGAGTTCGACTCGCACTTGGCCGGTTTTTTACCACTCGGCCATCGCTGCTGCCAGGTGTCTAATTTCTAAAATAAATATTCTCAACAGACGATGCTGAACAGCAATGGTTACCATGCCGGACTGACGATCGGAGGGTCCCGGGTTCGATTCCCGGCGAAGCAGAAACTTTAATGATGAGTTTAAAATGTCTGTTCTCAGTCTTGTTGTTTGTGTTTCTGTCTTTGTGTGTGTCCATGTCGCCCACGACACAGGGTAACTACTGGCTAACTTACTGGGGCTATGAGTTTGAAATGTTATTTATTTGTTTAGTATGCAAAGCCATTTTAAGAGGAGACCTGTTCCCAGCTATGGACATTAAAAAATTGGGTAGTGTTACAAAAAATGCTCGCAAACATGAAGTGTGCAAGACTTGGCGACTGACATAGAACGCAGGAATCTTGGCCTCTAACTTCATCTCCACCATCTCACATTAGAGCAGCGTGGAGGTGCAGGCTCCAAGCATCCTCAATATTTGGAGAGACCCGTGGGACGTTAAAAGGATTGCAGCCAAACAAACATGGATACACCATGAAAGGACTGATAGAGAAAAGAAATCTAAATACGACAGAGAGCACAAACTGGAATTGATACGTAGAATGCTTTCAAACACCCGTACAACACAAACAACTTTGTTCGTTAGTCGGGACATGTTCAGAACTATTCGCGCGATTTTTCTACAATTTGCTCTATCGAGGATTATGTTTCTGATTCTGACAAATGGAATTAAACACAAAACGATTCGAATGTTATGGAAATTTTATAAGGAATACCCGAAATGCTTGGGTTGAACGAGCTTTTATTCAATGAAATAATTTCGCCAAAGCCAAAGATATATGAAGCTATATGAATTTATATGATATATGAAGATATATGAAGACAAAGCTATATGAAGCGCGCAAGGCCTGGCGGTGAGCGTAGAACGCAAGCGATCTATGCAACTAAGCCGGACGGGCGCGGTCGGGTGTGACATGGGTGACCGCTAGTGGCAAAAATTTCATGCGCGTTTCCATGGTTCGGAGGGCACGTTAAGCTGTCTGTCCCGGTTGTTGTCGATAGATAACAGTCGTTAAACCTAGTCGGAGGTCTTATGGGCGGATTGAAAATATCCGACGGCGGGTTGGCTGCATTCCCACTGCATCCCCACCAACCCGCATTGGAGCAGTGGAGTAAGCTCCAGGCCTCCCCAATAAGGGGGAGAGATAATAATGGGTCTTATTGTCTCAGTAATATGGGCCCAGCAGTGGGACGTAAAAAGGGTTGCAACCAGTTATCACAATAAACTGTTATCCCGAACAATCCATACAAAAGCGAAAAAGCTTTCACTAGATAGTGTTTGAAACGCAGCAGTATACAAAGCCGTTTCATAATGTATACTTTAATTTGTACCCAATTCACAGTTTTCATCATAATAACATGATAATTCTACTAATAAGTCCACCAATCCGCACTTGGCCAGCGTGGTGGACTATGGCCTAAATCCCTCTAACTTCTGAGAGGAGACCTGTGCCCAGCAGCATAAAAAAAGGTTGAAAAATAATATAATTTAATATAATTTTGTCATAAAATTATCGTGTTCTGTACATAACATCCTGTTCACGGTCCACCACTTACAACGATTTATATGATTATCATAATACCTTATCTTCAAAAGTACAGAGCTTGTTTAATGAGTAAAGGCTTAACAACACACTGAAAACAAGAAATTGGCTGGTATTTCCTAAAGTGAGTGTTGAGATTGAGATCTTGAGAGTCAGATCATTTCACAAGAATAAAATAAAACCAAATTAGTAGTAAGTTAACAAATAGAACCAGTACAACTTTCTAAAAATAATTATATAAAACGAAATAGGTATAAGAATTTCAATGTTTTTATCCACTACGAAAATCGATTACATTTCGGAAAAATTTGTTTTGCATTTGGAAATGAACCTTGGCGACATAAAAACATAATTGCGTTTTAACTATTTTCGTACATTTAAGACTTCAAGTAAGCGAGCGTCGACTCTGACGTACACTTACACGTGCACGCACACGTAGATCATAAATATTAACTGAACACTGAATTAAAATATTCGAAAACTAAATTAAATCTTCAGTAATTGATGTAAAGTTATTATAGCGAGAAGGTCTTATATCATATAATTTTACAACGAATCAAGAAAATGTAACCACGTCACATTTCTTGTGTTTGCCAAAGTCTAACAAAAAGCTATTAATGTAATGAGCGGACTATAACAATTAGTCCTAATGCTCATTATTTACGAGGTATCAACGTAACTTTTATGTCCGAGCCCCACATTGTTGGTCATTAATGTTTCACAAGATTTATTTAGTTCACACCTAGTCATTACATGGGAGTGGATGGTGCACTCAACATATTAAACACATTTTATTTTAATTTTTATTTAAAGTTTAATGTGTTTCTTTTTTCTTAAATAACAAGAAATTAACTTATTTGTTTTACCTACCTGTATTAGACCTTATACAGTAAAACAAAACAAAAAAAGCAATAAGCAATCTCATTGCCAACTAAAGGGTAAATAAAGGGGTAATTTTATACAAGGTTCTACTAGTTTTGCAAGATAAAAACATATCTAAAGAGTGCAATTATTTAGGTTTTTAACAATAAAATAATGTAGTTTAAAAAACTAAAAACACGCTTTTGTGAAAATACGAACTAAAAAGTAAAAAAATAAGAAGAAAATGTATTTTACTGTAAAAAAAAGCGTGGGGTGCATGGTGTCAACAGTAACAGTGGTAAAAACCACCCCCGCTTTTTTTTACAGTAAAATACATTTTCTTCTTATTTTTTTACTTTTTAGTTCGTATTTTCACAAAAGCGTGTTTTTAGTTTATTAAACTACATTATTTATTTTTAATTTTTTAGTTGGATTTTTATTCTCAAATTATTGCATTATCATCGGCCCTTGACCCCTATGCAAATTTTCAAGTTAACCAGACGCTTAGACGTGTTAAAGTACCTTAGGCCACGAACTTATCAGCCGCCCCTCGTATATTTTATTTTATCCTGATGATCCTAGTTACGACTTTAACATAAAGTTATGAGATTATTGTATTGTCATCGGTCCTCAATAAATCTACAAAGTTTGAACGAAATCTGGCCGTTTAAAGTGGGTCAAAATCGCGCCCAAAAAAGTCGGTTACAAACATACAGGTGAAGCTAATATAAAGCGTGTAAAAAAAGACCTAAAAAATGTAAAAAATAAATTAGTAAAGTATACTATATATTATATAGTATAGGCATATGATGCTTTTTCGTGCTAATGCTAATGACTCTTAAAACTATTTTGGAGTCGGTACACATTCAGAATGAAAGGAACGCCTTTTATTAAGGCCCCGACTCCAGATTAGTTAACCATGAACTTTTTCACTTGTAAAAACTGTTTAAGTGATATTTAATCCATTAATTCGGTAGTTGACTGCCAAATCAAATGACATACTTTTAATGAGCTGTCAAAATGCGACTTCCTCATACATTTTGTACGAGAAAAATATTTATGACGTCACAACGTGGTATAGTCAATTGACTTAATTATTATTGATTTAAAATTAAATAAAAATCATTAACAAAAAAATAATTAACAATTATCCTGGTTTTCAAGCGTTAATTAGCGCAACCTTTTCGAAGTATGCATTTTGAATTTTCCTGTTCATAGTGTCAACTACCCAATTGCGGGAAGCTATGTATTTCACAAGATTTTATGCATAGCGCTAAAAAACGTAATGTTAGATCGCGTGTCATTCGCCAGTTTCGGTCCGGATTCCGGATACCTTCCTCGCTTACTTCCTTGCTACTTTGTATGCTCTTCGCGCTTATTAAAAGAAGATTATATTAAAAGCTTTCAATTGGTCTGCGAAATTTCTTTTATTCATGGTAACGTCTTAAAAATATGTAATTTAATTTAACTTAATTTAAAGAGTCTTTTCATTTGCCGTTGCCACACCGTTGCTACGTACGCTGCTAAGAAATGACATTATTATGTGGTTGTGAGTCGAACGAGTGATTTCTACTAACAAATTCAATTTCGTATACACTTTAGAAATATCTTTACTATTATACAACTAGTACAGAACTATCTGTAAGTTTGAACATATGGAGAGAATTTTTAATAATAATAATAATAATAATCTTTATTTGCAAGAGTAAGGTTACATGTTGGTCTTAGTCTAAGTTGAGGATTCTCTTACTCTGCCAATTAGGCATGCAAACATTATAATAATACATTTTTAAACTAACATATTATTAAAAAAACAAATGTCGATAAAACACATAATTAATTAAACACCAATAAAATACTTAATTGATACCATGTCAGAATACATTAATTATGTCAATTTAAATGTCCATATTTCTTAAATCTAAATAGTCTTTAACATTATAAAAACATTTATTTATAAGCCATGTTGTTAATTTAGTTTTTAATTTTGTTGATGTCAGTGTTTTTACAGAATCGGGTAATTTGTTGTACACATTTACTGACATATAGTATACATTCTTGCGACAAAGTTGCAACGAACTATTTGGTATAACTAATTTGTTTGGATAGCGTGTGGGTATAACTAATTTGTTTGGATAGCGTAAACTTACTTTTCCTAAATAAAGCAGAAGTTTGTTATTTATATTTTTACGATCGCGGTGTAAAAAACTCCTACAATTCAAAGCAATAAATCCCAGCATTGTCTTTGACGTAAGTAAAACATAAACCCAATTTTTTTTTTCAATTATGGCATCGCAAACTCTGTGCATACTGCCAGCGTCAAGTATAATTTTTGCATCAATTTTTGCCAGTTTCAATGAAACTGGACGAAGTGATAACAAAGTCAGTAAGTAAGTCGTCAGTAATCAGTCAGTCTAGTCAGTTTAACATTCAAGTAAAGCGATGGCTACTTTACTAGAACGTGTCCGATGGAATTTTGGAGGCAAGCGGAAAAAACATATTTTAGCACGGTTATGTTATTCCATTTCACAAACACTCGTACACTGTAATTAACCTATATCAAACAAAATGCCATCAACTTTATCCGATATAACTCAAAAATACACCTAGAAAATGAAAATAAAACAAGAGCACAATATGTCTTTTTCGACTTCCCGCCAAAACCCCCCTAAACCCATTTTGTTTGGCTTATTAGTCTTAATACAATTGTACTATTTTTTGTCTTGCTTGGGTATGTCATTTTGTATGCGTCAGAATAAGACAAAAGAGTAAATGACTATTCCAAGCTTATACACCGTTTATTAGTAAGGAGGATATACACTTTATAGTGTTAGATCGCGTGTCATTCGCCAGTTCCGGTCCGAATGCCTTCCTTATGCTAGTTTGTATGCTCTTCGCGCTAATAAAAAGAAGAATAGATTAAAAACTTTCAATTGGTCTGCGAAACTTCTTTCATTCATGGAAACTAAACATTGTAAAAGTTAGATAGCACGCGATGTGGGCTGTTGGTTTATGGATTTTAACTTTGTAAACAACCTAATAAAATAAATAGATGAAACTATAAATCTCTACGTACAAGCAAAATAATGCTAAAGGGTACCTATAACTACTTTCTTTTGTTTCGTACCTAGTTCTAAAATTAAAGCTTAAAAGAAGATATTACGTAAATGTTTGATTTTAAGTAAAATTTGAAGTAACTTTTGGTATCGACAAGTCTTTGATGTGAATTTAGATACTCTTACCACATACTCTAAGCACACTTCCGATATTTCCTCTGGGGTTTGCGGCTGCTTTCTCTGAAATTTTTGATTTTAGATACATACAGTATATATTGCGGTACACGTACATTAATGAGCTTTACCGAAATATTTTCTTAATTTTCATTAATTATATAATATGTATTCCAAATTTATTTTGGATAATTTGATACCTACATACTGTAAAGGAAAATAAAAAAAATATTATTCTAAAAAGCATTAAGTAACAAAAAAATATAAGTACCTTAAATATGTACTTATTTTTAAGTGATAATACTTAATTTGTTCCATATTTAGTTTTATCTCTAAAAACTAGCAAAAGTAGAGATATTTGAGGGCTTGTATAGTTTTTAATTTTTTAATCATATATTTTATAAATATCACATCTAGATATGAATATCTATAGGAGTGATAGTTTTTCAATAAAGTGTATCTACCGCAAAAATGTTCAGGTTGTGGGATAGTGTTAGAGCTCGCCTTGACAACTACATATTTTATTTTTGTTGAAAGATGAAAGTTCCAAGCAGCGGTAATAAGGAAAAAATCATAAAATAAATATCGTGTCAAGTTATAATGTACATGATTGCATGTTTTGTATGGCATATTAAGGCAAGCGAGTAAAGTGTACGGTACTACGTTGCGTGCCCAATCTCAGTACACACTGCTAACATAACGTACATAAATCTAATGGTCCCGTAAAATTTCGTCACGGCAGATCCTTTTTATAAATAAAATGTATTTCATAATGATCCACCTTTGGCAAATACTACCTGTATTTGCCTAAATGTGTCAATATAAAAAATGCTGTATATTGCAATATACGTATCACAATATATATATAGCTTGTAGTACGCTTAAACTTACGCGTAAAAACGATGATGTAGTTCTATTGATTTTTTGCTAACATTATAATCTTATATGTACCTTTATACTATAGTTACACCCGTGGTATCGATATAATCTTTTAATAAGGCTCAAGGAAACTTGTTCACATACCTAAATATATCATTATGAAATTCAGCTCGTTTCAAACTTGAAGTTATTATGCAGCACGTATAAGGCTATGTTTAAGAGCCATAAATTTGAGCCACGGCATGCATTAAAGTTTTGATCGCAACATCAAGGTTAAACATAATTAGGCTTCAGTGCTCCTTGGAAATTACAGGGGGTGCAAATTTATGGTGAAACCACTGCGTTTTTAAGACGCCTGGCATGTTTATCTCCGCAAGCTCGCCTCGTAGGGCTATTTAGATGCAATCGCTACCGCATTCGCTTTACTCACTGTTCTATTAACTACAGCACGCAATGTACCTTGGCTTTATAAATAAATATTACAATATTAGCGCTCATATCGATTCGTTAAAAATTGAGTCAGCTTTCGTTACCATAATATGAAAACTTTGTAACTATAAGATTACATTAACTTGTAATTTTACTAGCCCTTTAAGGTAACAAAGGCTAATTTTTTATTGCACGAGGAAATCGCTCGCAATCACGCAATCTAATTCAAGGTAAGACAAGTTTCTGATAAAGCTTGAATCCTGTAACAAATGTGCTGACCTTCGAATACTATTTTTAAGTTCCGACGGGCAGTAGGTCAAGTATTTACGTAGAATTAAGCCATTTTGACGTCTAAGAAAACATCTAATACCTTTAAGCGGGCAATTCTTGTACCTACTTACAAATGTAGAATCTGAATCTCGAAAATGACTCCAATGATTTATTAAAACGTCGTTTTATACGTGGTCTTCTATACATATAATAAAACTGTAAGCAGGGTCAATTCTGTACATTGCATATAAATTTAAAAAAATACTTCTAGGGGTCTTTTTATAAGTAACAGAAGCTAAAAATATAAGTATTGAAATTTTTGTCTGTCTGTCTGTCTGTCTGTCTGTCTGTCTGTTGTTAGCTTTTCACGCAAAAACTACTGAACGGATTTTGATGAAACTTTTTTGTTTTATATATATTAGTCCTCGCTAACATTTAAGCTATAGAAAATTTTAAAAATCACCATTTAAGGGTGTGAAATGAGGGATGAAAATTTGTATGGGAAACTTGATTTTTTTCAATAGATTTTCTTGAAATTTGGTATAAATATTTTCTAACCAAAATAAAAGAATACGTGTTTCAGCATTTTCCGTAATTCACCCTTTAAATGTCAATTTTCTTTGAAACTCTTTGAAAATTGAGCATCGGGACTTGATGTACAGAATATTTTTGTGCAGAGTATTTTACTTATAATTTTGGATTTGTAATCTTTACTAACATAGTAAGAAATCTATTTAAGCTTTTTTCAAAACAACCCCTCAATAGCAAATAAAATGGATTCGAAAGTTGGTATCTCAAGCGTACGATAATTAACCTTAACTTAATTTTTAATTCTCAAATTCTTTTCCCTTCTTTGAATGATGTGCTTACAAATATATTATTGAATGAATTTCCGTAAAATTAGTGTGTATTTCATATCAATCGGGTCATAAACAAAAAAAAATATGTTCATTTAAACAACACGCGACATAAACTTAAAAGGCACTTTGGGAAATTTGGATGAAAGCTTCGTTAACAGTCTTTTCAAAACCATAAATAAAAGTTTAAATTTAAGTAAAATTATTTTGAACTCTCACTCGACCATATTAAATATACTTACTGAGATCAGCTAACTGTGCCTATTTTCTTTCTTTGGCCGAGTATGGCTAAACTATAGGTTCATAAAAAGCGCATCGCGAGCCTCACCGCCGCCAAACTTTACATCACAGGCTCCATTGAGTTAGTTGCTCAGCTTATTAGTCTTCTTTTGGGGTGGAAGATTATGAACAGGCTGCAGCTGAAACGACTCTTATCGTTACATTATATCAGGCTGCAACCTTTTTAGCGTTCCATTGCTGGGCATGGAGCTCTCCCAATATTGAGGAGGCCTCAAGCTCCGACGAACCGAAATCCAATGCATCCAGCATTAAGGTTGTAAGATATGGAATCTAAACCTTCATACAGAATATACAAAGCCTTAACAAAACGAGACTACTGCAGACATCTAGGTGACGAATAGTTAAACTTTTAGTGAACCAACTGTTAATCTCAATATCTACCTAGGTATTTGGTAATTTGACATTCGATTTATCAACAATGAAGTTTACACACTTTACGGTAGATGGCGTTATTGAGCAATATTCATTTCTTCTCCAAAGTCAATCGATGGAGATAATTTCAAATAAAAGCCTAAACTGTAATAAAAGTAGGTACATCACTATGTACTAAAAAATAACGTTTCACACTTATAGCCTCACAGTAGGGTAGACCCTATGTCGTGGGTGCCATTAACACACACAGAGACAGAAACACAAACATTCAGACCGAGAACAAAAATTTAAAGTCATCATTGAAATTTCTGCTTCACCGGGATTCGAACACGGGACCCTTCGATTAGCAGTCCGGCATGGTAAACATTGTGCTACGCGGGTTGTCCCGTTGGGTATACGTATGATGCTTAACATTGTTAATTGGACCTATGATAACTTAACTCATTTTTTTGCATCTCTTTATTGCGTACGGGCTCATCCACACACGTTGGTTGATTGATGGAGATATTAAATATTCTTTAAAGATTATTTATTTCCAAATACAGATAGCACACTGTGTAGAGACCCTGCCTGCTTTAGTTTTCACAATGTTATATGAGTTATGACTTATGACCAAACTGCTGTCCGCAAGTTTTAAACCTACAGTCTATTAATAGGCCTTACAATTTTTCCGATTGTTTAATCCTAAACACGTGTATGTTTAGAAATATCTCCCAACTACAAGTAGTTGTATAGTGCACCTCTTTTATGCAGTAGGTTAAAGCATATAGAATGAGTCTATGCATTCTTTGCAGTATAAATTCACCCAATTTACTAAGGATACTATTTTTAACATAGATGAAGCCACGGGCACAGCAGTACTACGTATGTATCTCTTAACTTTAATAAACGAGCTACATATTTGTTAAGAGAATCTGATTGCGCGAGAAAAGCGTAGCGTGCGAAAAGTGGATAGTAAGATCTGCGTACAGTAAGCATGTCGTTACTGTTTTAGGTTTGAAGGATTTAGAAAAAATAAATTATAGGTGTCTTCTGAACATATGAACATTGTATTATAAGTGATTTTACTATATGTAAGAATAATCTATCTACTAATTCATTGCAAATAAATAATCTTTAATCTTTTATCAATCCCTTTTATACAAGTCTTTATTCACGCGGACGACGTCGCGGGCACAGCTAGTAGGTAATAAAATACTGCTAAAATATCATTAGAAAATGACGGTAAAATTCGCCTACATCTATAAGGTATCTAATAGGCATCTATAGCTCAGGTGAGAAATCGGGCGTTCCCGAAACCAGTAAACCACACTTCGAGTCCTATCCGATGTATTTTTTTCCCCTCTTTTTTTAAGTTCTTTTTTGAGATAGGCCAAAGAAATCAATTGTTTCTATCCGAGCAAAGCTCGACTATCCGAGCACTTCTTTTTAAAAATACTTTAAATAAGTGTAAATAAATAATGACTTGTATCAATCGTAACAGTAACTAACAAACATTAGAAGAAACGCGTTAGATCAACTGGAACAACGTGTTAAGTGCGTATTTATCACTTGTTCAAAAGAGAAGAGAGATATAGTGATGAAACCAGCATTCCAGAGTTATCCAAAATTTTCAAGGCCTTACTAGCCTAGTGAATCATAGTGTTGATGCTTCTTTTTTTTAAACACTATCAGCATACAAAAGCTACTCTGCCCTTAAGATGTTTGTTTGTTTTCACACAACTGTATCGTTTTAACAGCTTAATCATAATATTCTGGACGAGGTCGGTCTTATAAATGAACTCAAGATACTATTCTTTCATTTTAACGTGATCATTCCCCCATAAATTTCCCAATAAGTGGGAGAGACCCGTGCCCAGCAGTGGGACGCAAAAAGGGTTGCAGCCAAGTAAATCTACTCGTATACTCGTACCTATCCTTGTACATCGTACCTATTTAAATGAACACTCTTTTATCCGTTATCATACCTAAGAAACATAAGGGAGCGAAGCGACACTATGCGATCGTTGCGGTACGTATTAGTTAATATTAGCTTATAGTAGTTGGTACTAGATGGTGTAGTAGTGAACCGATTATATCGCAATGCGTGTTGCACTTGCCAGCTGTCGGTTATATGCGTAGGACAAGATGTAAGTACAGCATACTTGTATATCTTCATCACGTCGCGTTGCGTCGTGTCGCTTTGCCACGTTTGTTTTCTACGAAAGATGAAGCCTTAGACAGTTAGCCTTAAGTAAGTTCTGATTCTAATTGAAATAAGTTCTTGAATGGTTTCTTTTATATCGATAAGACAAGCACAGTTGAACACGGTCTGCTAATGGTACTCGAAGGGATGTAATAAATATAACAAATAACGCTGCACACTCAAAGCCCAACACTAGGGTATATATCTATATCTTGTGTCGTGGGTACCATGGACACATACAAAGACACAAACACCCATACTGAGAACATAAATTTAAACTCATCATTCAAATTTCTGTTTTGCCGGGAATCAACCTGAGACCCCTCAATTGGTAGTCGAGCATAACCATTGCGCCACGCGGGTCGTCCTTTATAAACTTCATACGTCTCATTAATCCTCGAAGGTTAGCGAGTTGTTATGAATATTGTGACTTAGGTATACAACAAATCTCCGCGAGTTCGGCCTAGCAAAAGCAAAAGCTTTACAACGTGCAGTCTGAAAAGAAATTGTGGATTTTACAATTTAAAATTAAACATTTCAATTTTTAGACTCACCAATCAATGAGCCAGAAAAAATATGTGTTTATTTCAAGAGAGAAACTTAAAAGAATCTGTCTAACGCAGATGGGCATGTAGACACACGCATACTATATAATGTGAATTAGAACAGAAAATAAAGTAAAAACCAGACATCGCTTTCAATCATTTGCGGACACAGGACTACTCGTACGGCGCGTGGGAAAGAAGAGGCCCGCAGTAACACAGAAATTCGCTCGAATCGATCGCGAATCACTAGTTTTAGGATAATAATAATGTAGTTATTAATTATTAAAATAATTTAGTTTAGAAAACTTTTACTTTTCATTTCGGACTCTGCTGCGACCGCCGTGAAATCCGCCGCGAATCTGAGAAGGGTAAAAATTCAGGGCTGTATGTATTTTTTAATGCCACACCAAAAAAACTTGTCACGATTTTTTTGTTTGAGCCACCCTTAACACTTAGGGGTATAAAAATTAGATATAAACCTATTGTCATACCTACTGAATACACATTAAATTTCATCAAAAACGGTCAAGCCGTTTCGGAGGAGTATATAAACACTAAAACTGTGACAGAATAATTTTATATACTCGTATTATATTACCTAGTATATTCGTAAATTACTAACAAAAGTGAATTACGCTGCCATGAAATATTTTTTCAGTGATTCTTTGATATCGATTTTAAATTGATTCACTTAACTAAAATCTTATAAACGTGCTAGTAGGTACCTACATAACAAAAGCAACGACTTATAGGTAAGCACAAAATCGCAAAAATGTTTCGCAAACCAAATAAATAATGTAGTTTAAGAAACTAAAAACACGCTTTTGTGAAAATACGAACTAAAAAGTAAAAAATAAGAAGAGAATGTATTTTACTGTAAAAAATAAATTAATTAAGTATTTTCACAAAAGCGTGTTTTTTAGTTTTTTAAACTAGGTACATCATTTATTTTAATTTTTTTAGTTCGATTTTTTTTTCATATTATTATTGCATTGTCATCGGCTCTTGACCCCTGTGCAAATTTTCAAGTTAATGAGATGCTTAGAAGTAGGTGAAAATGAAGTTTAAAGATTCCGTTACATACATATGTACTACAAGTCAAGCTAATATAAGCGTGTTAAAAAAATATAAAACTTTATATTTGTTTCATCAAGTACCTTAGGCCGCGAACTTATCAGCCGCCCCTCGTATATATTTTTTTCCTGATGATCCTAGTTAGGACTTTAATATAAAGTTATGAGATTATTAAATTGTCATCGGCCCTTGACACCTGTGCAAATTTTCAAGTTAATCAGACTTCTAGAAGTAAGTGAAAATGAAGTTAAAAGATTCCGTTACATACATACATACAGGTCAATTTTTAAAGCACAAATTTTTAAAGCTTAATATAAAGTCTATCTCTGTATTAAAAAATAATATATTTCTCTTATTACATAGTTCTTTGCGAGTTATAGTCATAAAAAGATATTTTGTTACGACGAAACTACTTTTCCAGCTCAACGCCGACTAAAGTGTCAAGCATTTTACGACATAAATTATACACTTTACTGCTTATTAAGTTTGTTTAACAAGCTTTAGAGATTTTTTTGAAAAGCTTTTAGAAGCATATCAAGGCTTCACGATTTTACACGATTTAAGAATTAAGATTTAAAAACTTAATTATTTCATAGGCCACACTTACATGAGGCTGCATACGACCTCACCGTGGTAAACGTGTGGCCACGCGTGGCCTGCATGCTCGTCTGCTACTCCATTAAAAAAAAGGTTTTTTAGTCAATACTCAGTTTGTTCCTCTTTTAAAATCAGCCTCATTTTAGATTTTCCCGTCGTAGTCTTCGTAATTAACAACACCGCATTTCTTAGGATTTAAGAAAAAATCCTAAGAAAATGAACTTTAAACCTGAATTTCAATCAAAGGTCAATATAGAATCAATAAAATTTTAAAGGATTTTAAGCATCATTTCAACTAAGCTTCAGCTACAGAGCGATAAAGTAGGAGGTTTCGTAGATACCGTTTCACGTTTTAGAAGAATTCGGCCCAAGACCCGGACAAATCGGATTTGCGTTCAATTTTCCTAGACTTTCGAGAGCTCCCGAATTCAGTTGAGCAAAACTTGACCTAAATACGAAGCGAAGAAATTCTTCAGTCCACTGCGCCCCTGATCGGACACTGTGATATTTAAATATTCGATACAATACGTGATCAATATCTACAAGGCTCGATTCATTTAAAAGTTCAGCAATATCATTCAAAAATTAAAGAGAAGAAAGATTATTTAAATGCCGCGACAATGTTTATTTGAATTGCCGAGAAATTTTCCAGCGTCTTAAATTCCAGCAGCGTTATATAAAAGCGCTAGACGTTACAGAAAAGATAGATATATTTAGAAATGCAGCTTCGCATAAAGACAGGAAGGAAACTCTCGCAGGTGGATATCACCTGACAAAGAAGCGTCGGTTCCGTAGCTCCGACGAGGTACGGAGACCTCCTCCCACGCACATTTGTTACCTTTACAACGAACATTTATTACCCCTCCCAACGTGCGACGCTCGTGTGCTTATACCGGTAAATATACTTAATTAAAATTACCACACGCGGTCCTGGAGGACTCGCGTATGAACACGAAAACTTGTTGAGGGTTAAGATAAAAGTTTACCTGCGCAAAGGTTAAATACCAAAATGTCAACGTTGAATTATCCAATTATAAAGATCCAATGTTAATGCTGCCGCAGTGACAATTCAGATAAATCATTTTTACTTAAGTTTCATAAAATTATGTAAGTATGATTGAGGGTAGGCAAATAGCTTTTGTAGAATTCATTTAATGTACACAGGATCAGTTTGGCTTGGCACCGATATTATGATGAGTTTGGCGTCTTTATGTGTAAGTCCAAAACACCTTTTCGTGTCTTACTTATTATTGTGTGTGAGAGAAGCAAGCCAAGAAGTAGAGACGTCTTCGTAACCAACCAACGCGACGAAGTTTGTATGAACATCCATTTCATTTAATACATATAGGTTCATACTATACACGGTGCTCCAAGTACATTATGTATTTGCGTTGATAAACGCCAACCACATTACGTCCGTGGTACTTATGAGGTCGAAGCACAGAACTATTTCGTTTAGCTTTCCAGCGCTCACATAGGACAAACAGTGTTTTCATTAATAACTAGTGCATTATTTACGCCTCATTTCTCTCAAACGTATCAACTATATAATAGTGAGTAATTAATTTGACATTATAAACTAATTTGAAGTTGTTTTGAATTTCCAAGTTAGATTCTGGTATCACAGTGAGAAGCTCATGTGAATGTTTTCAACAGTTCTCAACACACAGGAGTCGTGGGGACGACACGCGTAGTGCAAGTTCAAGTTTGGTGCTACATCTAATTGCAGGCAAACTTTGAGCTTACAGCAACTTTGAACATGGAATTAACTACACTAACTATTAACTACTTCAAAGTCTTATCGTGTACGTAAGAAATATAGTTTATTTAAATTTTATAAAGAATCAGTAGCGAAGTGAATATTCTCCATAGGTATAATGGGATGGGACCCAAAATGATGTTCCCTACTTTACTCCTTTTGGTGTCCTACATACATTGCATTGTACCGGCATTACTATGGCGTACTTTAAAATGAAAGTGTAGTTATTGTGACATAACTGTAATAATTAGACATATAGTATCGCGGACATCTACTCATATGTAGATATTTATGTTTTCTATAAAACTAAGTGTACATCTCTTTGCTCTATTGTCAATAATTTCCGCAGCGTACGCAATATGTTTTTTATTTTTTTTCACACGTTGGATTACAGTATCGAAATTCCTATATGTTCTAGGAAAGGTAGGATTCTAATGGTTAAATAATTTTTCAAATTGATTCAGTAGTTTTGATGCCTATTTAATACGAGTACAAACAAACGATCAAATCTTTCCTCTATATAGTATTAGTTCATACGGTTGCAACAAAACTAAATACCACCTCACACAAGACTTGTGTCACACTTGATGTTGCATGGGCCACTTCTCTCTTGTCTTCTTTCTTTATTCAAACAAAGTTATTGTTAAAAACGATTTACTTATTTCAAACATTAACATTTAACCTGCTGGTCATAGAACTTGTGAATTAAAGTAACTAGTACCCGACGGCATTTTTACTCAATTCTTATGTTTTGATGAAGTGCGTGGCACACGTTAAGATACCAAAAGTACTGAACGTTTTGTTAAGGGTCTGCAAATGGATATTTTTGCAGTAATTCTACATTTATAAAATTGTACTTTCAGAATACAGTTTGATTTTTCTCTCAAAACGTTTTTCCTCATGGGAATGTGATATTTTTTGTGAGTACGAAATTAAACAACTCTCTCAAAAACCCTATGAATAGAAAATTAACCAACTCTCTCCAACTCCCAAACTTTTATTATTACCATACAAAAAATCTGGTCAATTCTTAGCAACACACATAGTAGCACTTTCACATTAACCTATAAGTAAAGTATGGTAGTATGAATTGAATTTATGAATTTGCAGGTTAAATACTTGCGAATCGTTGTTCAAAAGTTTGTATGTTGTTCGCAGCAGTGATACGCATAACACAGGGATTACACATGACTTCGTGCAAGTTCAACAGTTTGGTGTTGCGTCTAATTGCAGGCAAACATGGCGCTTACCTACGGCAAGTTTGAACACGGAATAAACTGGTCTAGTACAGGTGAGACATGTCTATTTAGGGATTTAGTAAATATATTTAGTGTTTAGCAACAATCTATAAATTTTATAGGTGGTAGGACTATTATCGTTTGCCCGGGGAAGTACCACCGCTGCACCCACTTCTGCCGTGAACCAATTCTATTGTGTTTCGGTGGAAAGGTGCAGTTGCCGGCCACACTTACATGAGGCGACCACCAGCTTCCGGAGTAGCAGCGCAACTGCTTACGACCTCGAGCTTACGACCTCCTGCTTGAGGTTGTATGTAGATGTCCATGGGCTGCAGCGCCCACTTAACACCACGTGGCCTGCAAGCTCGTCTGCTACTCCATTTAAATAAATAAAAAACTACTCGGATAGATACATCGCTGATAGCTAAATATAATATCCATTCACGTACCTATGTCTTAGGAAATGTGTTATGTGTGCATTTAACACGTGCTTCACTGTTAAGGAGAACATTGAAATATTTTGTTACTATGCCTAAACCTATTACTGTTCATGTCTAAGAGTTAAACAAAATTTCTCAGAAACATATCAAGTTAAGTCAAGAAACGTGATGGAATATGCTTTCAACTTTAAAAGGAGAGCACTGCCTAGTACTAAGATAGATATATAAAAGGGTTGAAAAAGGGTAATAAATTGAAAATTAAATTAAACTATAATAAATTGATTCGGTGTTTCGAAAAAGAATAAAGGCGGAAACACATTATTAAAACCCGACGCGACACAACGTGACGACACCCGATATGCACCGTGCACATTACCAACACGCTACGCCACGACATCGCGACATAGTAACAATTTCTGAATATAGTTAGCTAATAGAAGTGGAATTGTATGGTTATATACTCTGTCTGTGACAGTTCTCGAACGAAAAACGCGTGAGCTAGAAACATACATCGCGCGCCGCGTCGGTTGGCGTATTTACGCCCAGCGTGGGCAACACACCGACCTGGCACGTCTGGATCGGGTGGCGTGTGCGCGCATGGCGTCGCGTCGGATGTTCATAGGGTGATTCTGGTATATAGAAAACAATACATTTGATTCGACTCAACACGCATCGCGTTTCATCGGGTCGCGACGCGTTTTAATAACATGTTTTCCCCTTAAAGGTGGTCCTAGGATAAATGCAAAGGTAATTTTATTAGGTTAACGGGAACGAATGTACATATACGTATTGGTAGGATAATAATGAACCCGGCGTCGTCTGTCGATTATCGATTCCTTGCTATTAATTAGCAACGGGCCGTTAGACTCAGGTGGATGAAGGTTGATTTATGCTACCTCTTGAAATTCTCGTCCTATGCAAATGAATTACACCCTTCTCAAGAACTGGATTAATTACCATCGATATCAAACACAAGCGCGTATACGCTAATCTTTCCTTAGTTTCTTTTCTATGTTTTAATGCCACGAATTTTGAGTTCAGCAAGTAGTGTTTGTGAAGTTAGGGCGTGTAGAGTTATCAGCTTCGCTCTGCATGCAGAACCGAGCTTGTAACTCTTAAGATATGATAACTCTAATCTTATGAGATTTGATAATTTCTTGACAGTTGCCAAGAGTACTAGCAATAGTCGCTCAATTGCTTCGCCATAGGACTCTTCGCAACAGAAGGATCTTTTAAAGATTTAAAGCTGGAAAATTCAAATGATTGAAGAAATTAAAAAATCATATTTGCCTAAATCAGTTTGCAAGATTATTTGTTTTTAATTAATGTTTTATCTTAAAAATGGCGTAGCAAATATGAATAAAGATTTCATCAATGACATTAAAATTATACGAATACATATTATTATTATGAGTAGGCATTGAGTTCTATTTCGAAAACCGTTAATTGAATGTCTTGATGTGATAGACCCACAGAGAAGAAAACAAGTAGCGTTATTTGCAACTCCGTGGATAGACCTTAAGTTGACGCGATTAATATGAGTTGTTTCATGTGCCAGATTTAACGGGACATTTTATGAGTTGCTGTCATAGCAACCATAGACTTGGGATATACTAACGTAATCCTAATACTATGGTTGCTATAACAAAACATCTTATTTCTAATATCATTAATTACATGATGAGCCTATTTTATAAATGTATACAATTTTTACCGTGAACCGGAATTCCTCAAAATTAAAACGGGCAACGAGTTTAAAAAAGAACTTAAAACGTATTTACTGAAACGGACTGCAGAAAGATCACTTTTTTTATTTTCAATCAAGAACATGTCAATTAGTCACTAAACGCGAAAACCCAAAGAACTAAAAAGAAATAAAATCTAGTCGCCTCCAAGTAATACATCTTGGCCGAGCACTCTAGTCAAATACGAGAGATACCTATAACATATGAATATGCCGTAAGTTTATTCGGAACGGAGCGCGTGCTGTATCTAAACCAATTCTATCTGGAATTAGGCTGTATATGTATAAGTATATCGTAAAAGCTCTTATACAACGTACCAGCTGCGGTAAATTGGGGATTTTTATCAGGTAACTGGAAGCTTTTAGTGCAGTAGAACACAGATAAGTTGGCTAGTTTCGCCTACAATAATTTATGACTCTCGATCATACTTACATACTATGCTTAGAATACTCAAACGATATTAATACACAAACAGCACGTTTTACTGATGATATTTTTAATTTATTTTTGAATCCATCACAAGCATTATACAAATGTAACACGATGATTTATAATATGCCTTATTTAGGTAACGATATATTATGTTTTTTATCCGTGTAGCCTTACAATATACGTAAATAAACCTTACAAAATACATAAATTTAATTACTACTTATATGTCGACAAGAGCATTGTAATACTACAAGTTGATTTACAAGCAGAGCGGAGATATTTTTCTTTCACATTTTATAACACTCGCGCTAGAAAATTCTATATCAAGGGAGTTTTTTCAATAATTCAAGTAGTTAATTCAATAAAAGTATTCGATTCAATTCGATCAAATTTTCTTTTCACAACTACGTTATATATCTCTTTTATATCATTAGAATGTACCGCAAGCGGTCCTGTTGAAGAGTGAGTGAACCACTGTTGTATCGAAACCACTTCAGATGGAATTAGGCTATACCCGCCTCATTGATGTGTATCGTACCAGCTGCGACATATTAGGGCTCTTTGCAAGTAGCTCCCAACTTTAAGTGCAGTAGATTCCAAATTCAGATTAGTTTTGATTTAAGTCAAACATTTTTTTCACCGATAGACAGACCGATCAAATGATAACATTCTATAATGGGCTAAGATTGTATAGCATTAGGGTTTTTGGCGGGAAGTCGAAAAAGACATATTGTGCTCTTGTTTTATTTTCATTTTCTTGGTGTATTTTTGAGTTATATCGGATAAAGTCGATGGCATTTTGTTTGATATAGGTTAATTACAGTGCACGAGTGTTTGTGAAATAGAATAACAGTGCTAAAATGTGTTTTTTCTGCTTGCCTCCAAAATTCCATCGGACACGTTCACGTAGTAAAGTAGCCATCGCTTTACTTAAATGTTGGACTGACTAGACTGACTGATTACTGACGACTTACTGACTTTGTTATTACTTCGTCCAGTTTCATTGAAACTGGCAAAAAATTGATGCAAAAATAATACTTGACGCTGGCAGTATGCACAGAGTTTGCGATGCCAAAATTGAAAAAAAATATGCTTTATTGAAAGCACGTCAAGCTGGAATGAGGCTTTACACCTCTCGTATCGAATTAGGCAACTGCGGCATATTAAAGCTCTTCCCCAGTAACTTTCAACTCTTGTTACAATAGATTGGCGTTAAAGTAGGAAGATTCCTTAAAATTAAGGAATATTAGTTTTAAATGTTATCCATTAAATTAAATTATTACGTAGGTGTTTTATAGTTTTAGTTACTAGAGATTTATAATCATTACAAATAGAAAAATATCTTTGAGTTAGCCAATAAACCCACACAAGTAACGAATAATAAGCTAAACATAACTTATATATTTTCAACTTTAGTGTGAATTGTCGCTTAATTGCCTCATAAAGTGTAACAATAGCGAAAGAGCCGGGAGCTTTTAACGTTATAAAATGAAGCAATCAGGTGGGAAAGCGGTGCGGTCTCTGATATTACGGAAATGGCGATTTCGCGTGCCTCCGCCTAAACCAGATAACACACCGCCGACGAGAAACGAATCAAACGAAATTACCACGTGAATGGAACACTAAAAGAACAATAAAAAATATAATTCATTTGGAACAATACATTTTTATTCACCTTTCTGGCAACGTTTTTACCAAGAGACGTATAAAACTAGAGTTGAAATTAACATCGAATTTTCTGAGTATTCTGAAATTCCTTGGAATTGTAAAAAAAACTTTTTAAATAAAGTAATTATTCTAAGAATTAACGCTATTAAACATAATATGGTCTTATATACGGAATGTTTTATTTCTTTCACAATGAAATCAGAACCGATAAGGTATTTTCCGTTAACATAGAACAATGAATATTGACTAAAAGCAGTATTTTTCTAGCGCAAGTAAAAAATTATGTTTATTTTTAAATCTTGTTAGTTCCCATTTACACGGAATCTTCGATGCATTATTTAGACTCGTATTGATCACTAGTGTTGTGGACGTAAACAATCAGCGGGAAGTAAGATCAATTTTGATCTGAGAACTTAGCATAAGTTGCTAATCCACAAGCTGGTAGTCGTTTCATATTAGTATGCTCAGCAACCAGACCTTGTGTGAAAAAAATACTTTGAACTACGGTGGAACCATATTACTTCTACGGCTTCTACCCCATCTCTAGAATAGAAGGAGTCCTGAAAGTTTTTTTTTAAGTAGTAGTCAATCCTTACTTGAGTATTTTAGAGGTAAGGTGCGTTAGGTACGTGTTTTCTTGAAATTATGCAAGCTAGCGTAATTTCAAGAACTTTTTTGCTTATAAAAACTTTTTTTATTACCTACCATTTCCTAAGACTTGTCTTGCTCCATTAACTAAGGAAGACTGGAGCTAAATCCATCACGAATGGGTATGCGGGTGGGTGGTGGTGGTAAGGTTTAAAGCCAATCTACCGTAGGGTATTTTACAAACCACGCATAAGGCCTCCGACAAGTTTAACTATAGCTATCTATTGCTGCTCCACAAACACGCATTCGAGCATTGTGGTGGCGTAAGCTCAAGGCCACCCCAGCAGTGGGATGCAAAAAGAAACCATCTATCGGTTACCGCTGTCAACAAGGATCGAAGATGTAACAGAGAAAAGCACGTTTAATTATTTATTGAAAGAAGTCACCCATCTCACTTCGACCGATTTACTTGGTGTAAAGTATAGGTTAGTACTCGTAGGTATATAAAATCCTTTAAGATTTACTCTTTCGCGGTGGGACATTTCGATAACACGAAACTCATTCGATTTGCCTCCTTAAGAGGTAGGATGGCGCTGAAATATTGAATTCCTTTCACTTTTATTCGGCATTAAAACTTGAAAAAAGATCAGATTGTGACTCCTTACTGAACTGATTTTAGCCACACTCTATTCTTACTTAATTCTAACTTTTTTTGGTATGATATCAATTTGTTAGTTTTTTTATCGTTGATTTTACTTTAAAATCACGTACAATTTAATTTAAACCTTTATTATGAGCTTTTTCTTACAATTAATTTATCTTCACCCCAAACTTCTGTATACCAATCATACTAGATAGACTGACATTTTTATTCCTTGATAAAAAAAATTGAGCGCAGTTTAATTTTAACAAATCATTTATTAAAGAGAAGGTATAAATTTAAACATTATAACTCAAAAGTTGCTGTTAACGTAACTGAAGTTAAAATGTGTTTATTTTGTGCCAAGTAATAAAGTAGGATGAACTCAAAACTAAGATTTACTTATAACACGAGCATCTTTATCATACTGTATTGCACATTGTTTTGGCAACTAACTATAAGTTCTGCAGTCACAAGACGAGAGGAGACGAACCATTTAAATAACGAACAAATTTTCTGCCCAAATTAGGAATTTAGCCTTTTCGTACTCGGTGAAACTTTTTCGTTTTTCCATAATAATAAAAAAATATTATCGAGGAGCAAAAATTATTATAGTAGAGCCATATTTGCTTGAATTTTAAATAAAACACATATTATTATATGTTTGACTTTTTTTAAAAAATCGTGTGAAGATCGTTAGTCGATATTGTAGTTAAAGAGTTCTGCGATCGCAATGAGGAGAGGAGGGGAACTATTTGAATAACGAACAAAATTAACACCAACCAATCGAGTCCTTATTTTAGCGCTGTAGCCTTTAAATACTTTTTCATATCACATGTAATGAAACAACGAGTTTTGATTTCTGTTTTGCCAGTCGAAATAAGACAATTTCAAACCAATGCGAATGTGTCAGTCAGAAACAACGTTGTTTCTGCCCTAGGGGAGAAACAACGTTGTTTCTACCCGGCACATTCATTTGTTATAAACAAAAGGAGATCAAAACTCGCTGTTTCAATGCATGTGATATGAAAAATCATAATCGTCTGACAGCTGTCGTCAAATCGTTGTCAAAGATTTTAATTTTCTTTTATTATCTGATTTCTGAATTATTCTATGATTAAAATAGTATAAGATATTACTGCGTTGTTTGTCTGAAATAGTCTTACTTCAACTGGCTACAGAAATCAAAACTCGTTGTTTCATTACATGTGATATGAAAAATACAGTGTGTGGCACGGGATGAAACAAAGACGATTTCAGACCGGGACGATGACAGCCCTCGCTTCGCTCGGGCTGTCAACACTCGACCTCGTCGGAATTAGTCTTGTTTCACCCCTTGCCACACAATATACTATTGGAAAAAACGTACTTAACCCGACGTTAATATCCTTATCTGCAAATAATAAAGTCTTATTAGTGTATGTTAAATGATAATAGTAGATAGACGCCAACTGTCTGAAAAGGTCTAAATTATAAACTTAATACTATATTTTATTAAAATTAAATGGATCTCAAGTATCTTGTCCGACGGTCTTCGCTAAATTCACCTCGTCTCTCGTCTTATTAAAATAAAACTTGCCTTTTCAATTTTCATCGTCTTAAATGAATTTTAAAAATTTAAATAAATTTATAACATTTATTGCCACGTTATGCGTTATATGGCATAAAATTTTTGTTTTGCCAATATTAAACTTGAACAAACCCAATACAGAGATTTACTCATAACACGTGCACGTAGAAATCATACTGAATTTCATATTGTTTTGGCAACTTACTACAAGTTCTGCAGTCACAATGAGGAACTATTTGAATAACGTACAACTTATCCGCCCGCTTAGGAATCTAACGTCTTCCTACTCGGAAAAATCCTTCAGAGAGAATATCTACTTCAAAAAAGGGCTTATTAGTGTGTGACAAAGTTAGTGAAAGATATAGTTCAACTGCCTAAAATGTGTACCTATATATGTAAAACTTGCTGCTATATGTATATAACTAAAATAAATTGAATCCTGAGTATCTAGGTGTTTGCTACATTTTTTTTAGTGGTAACGTCCTTTGGGTTATTTTTGAAGTGAAAACTTCTTTAGCGGCGTTGAGCACTTTTTGTGGGATGGGTAAAAACTATGAAACTCGCGCGAGGTCACGTGTGCTGATCGCAAAATTTCGTAAGATAGTAGAGGAGACGAGGAAGATCGACCTTCACCGATCTGATAATTCGATGAGACATATTCTTTACCAAATATAATTTATAAACATATATATATGCCTATGATAACTTGACTATCGAAAAGTGTTCATAGCTATTTTTAATTTAATTAATTTTAATCAATTTTCTTTCATATCACCTTCACTCTTGTAACAACCGAACGAGTGAATATCTTCACCGGCTCTTAGACCAAGACGGAGGGGTGACAGCTGATGACGGCTCATCTGACGGCTGTCTATACTTTTTTTCTTCAATTATGGCATCGCAAACTCTGCATATTGCCAGCGTCAAGTATAATTTTATCTTAAAATTCGTTTATATCAAGTATTTAAAATATGGACATTGAACAAAGTGCATCTATTAATGAAAAAAGTGACGAAGAAATAGTGAAAGAAAATGAGAGAGTACTTTGTAAAAATACTAGATAGAAATTAATAGGTACTGATAATTCAAGCAATTCGTGCGGAATTATTCCCTAACGATTCCATGACATCAAAAATACACAACGTTAATGTTTTCACTTCTGCCGGCACTCCCGGAGTGCAACCCATTGTTTTTTTTTCCTTCAATGAATTTTAAGATTCGAATAAATTCATCGAAAACATTGCAATATTATGCCCAATACCGCATAAAAAATTTGGCTTTGCCAAATACGAAACTTGAATAAACCCAAACTAGAGATTTACTTATAGCACGTACACGACGTGTAAATCATACTGAATTTGAAATTGACAACTAACTACTATTTCTGCAGTCCACAGAGTTCCAAATAACACACCCAGCTGCAGTCATCATGTGGAGAGGAGAGGAACTATTTGAATAACGAACAACTTAGCCAGTCTCATAGAAATCTATCGTCCTCGTTCTGGGAGAATTTTTTTCACGGAACGTTTTAGCGCTGCAGATTTATGAAAACTACTTTCATAAAAATAATTTTAAAAGTCGAGAAAATATATGTCTGGTTCTTTGATTTCTATAAAACAAAGTAGGAAGATCGTCGTTAAAAGTACAACTATCTGTTGGCGTTAACATTTTATGAACGAATGAAAGGTGAAAGCCATTATAAAACAAATGATGTATAAACTATTAACGATAAAAGTCTAACTACACGCAATTTCTATGCCGATTTTCTTTGAAAACATTAATTAATAATTTTTTGCACATTATTTTGGCAACTAACTACGTAGTTCCGTAGTCACGGTAAGGATAGAAGGAGAACTATTTGAATAACGAACAACTTGGACGCCAACGCAGGAATCTAGCGTCTTTGTTCTCGGCCAAACTTCTACATGCAGTCCCACATTTTAGCGGTGCTTTAGGACATGTTTATAATAAAAAATGATATTTATAATCTTTTTTAATACACAAACCAGCCTGATTATTAAAAAGTTAGACAGGCTTTTTGAAGTGTATTTTACTTTACCTACTTCTTTTTATTTTGTAATCAATTTTGTTTTCTAAACTCCTTCTAATTTTACGCATATAAATGAAAAAAAAATCATACATTTAAATGGAATATAGGACAAAAAATACTTTTTTATATGGCCTACTGACCATATTCACCAATCCGCACTTGGCCAGCGTGGTGGACTATGGCCTAAATCCCTCTCACTTGTGAGAAGGAGACCTGTGCCCAGCAGTGGGAGATAAAAAAGGTTGAAAAAACTGACCATATTGAATCTGAATCCGTGTATGTGTAAGTTATTTCAATAGGATTATTCCCAGTACAAATTTCAATAAAAGTTGATAAGTTTTCATATGAATAATGCTGACGTAAAACCTGAACTAAATGTGAACAAATATAATTAACGAGGTTAAGTAAATCCATTAAAATAGAATTTACTTACGAAGAAAATAGTGTGGATACTTTGTAACCCAAAAAGAAATTCCATAACTCAGAACGAAACTAATAAAACGAGCCGTCTGCGTAAAAGTACCCAGGGTGTACATTGCCTTGGCTGGCTATTCTATGTTCACGTTCACGTTAGTGAGCCAAGTGGGCCGCGAAGGCCTTCTTCGACGAATGATTTAAACTCTACCACTTCAGGTATTTCAGGTCATAACATAATATATTAGGTCTGGTCAGTAATAAATTATGTTACCTATGTATTGCTATTTTATGATAACGAAAATTGCTACCCGCTATTGTTAAGTATATACTTAGAATATATGGGTATTTTAACATTCTTTAGCAGAATTCTTGATATTGTCTTAGGTTTATAGCATCCTTTGTTCAATATTTAAATATGTTCTTTGGCTATATGATATTTAATTATATTATAACTACAGAGTTATTATTTCACTACGTCAAGATAGATTGCGAATACAAAAGAGAAATAACATAGTTATGTGTGAGTTAGACCGAGATAGATAGGCGAGACTATAAACGTACACGCTAATCAGCCTGTATCGGCCTAGCATCATTCGTGAACGAAACCAATTCAATGCTTTATTAAGATGTGATATAAAAATGTTCTATGTGAACGGATGGGAAAAATTATCAAATTTTATCATATTAATGCCTTAAATACAAAATAATTATTAAATACGTGAATTTCTCATATTTTGTAACCATAATTTAGTAGAGATTGACTGATATCTGATATTATTGTTAGGCTAATCGATATGTCTCTTACCGGCCAATATTTATTATATGCACAAATTAACCTCCTAATGTATAAATATACTTGAAAATAATTAAAACTTGATATTGTTATCAAAATATTAATGATCGGGAAAAATGGCTAAGATTGGTAAATAGAGAAAAATGGATATACTTAAAATTGAGTTCAATTGAGGTACCCACACGCAACACTATTCTGTTTTTGGTCTCGCCTAGTTACACTTCTTCCAATCTATAGGCAGTATATATAATAAATCTATGATTATTCTTTAAAATAATTTTTTTATTGTCAGTACACTGAATTCAAATAGAAACCTATTTTTGTCCTTTACCGCAGGATAAGAAATAATAGCCCAATTGCATGAAAAAGTATACACCATCATACGTTCTTACTGCGGATTGTTACAAAGTAGTTTTTACCTAACTTTATAACAATGAAGTGCAGCAAAGTAGCGCCTGATTCTATTAATTATATAATACTAACCCTTCAATTTCTCATACGAAGAAATTTTAAAAACTAATTTGTAAATTATAGAAAAAATAACATGCCAGCATTTGCTGTAATTGTGTTGACAGTTTTTATACCTATTACCTACTTACTCGTATTATAACAATCTATATGATCAAAACCAATTTGCCATCGTAAAACTAACTGAACCAATTTATTTAAAATGTGACTTCACTTCGAAGTGAAGTTTTTATTGTAACAAAATTATCAATTTATCAATGTAAATTGTGTTCGCGAATATTTTTTAAAGTCGAGCGTAGAACAAGGTAAGAAGAGCCGGAGCTTGTTATTTCTTTTTAGGTCCAGTTTAAAGTCTGTAAACACGAGTTTAAAACAAAACTTGCCATGCCGGGTTTTATAAAGATCACTTACCACAGGTAGTAACAATAAGTGATATTTTGTTTGTTACATTATTTGTAATATCATATTAGTTATAAAATGACGAATTTATAACAACTGCGTTTTCCTAATGAAGCCTTTTCAACAAAAACTCTGCAAATATCAGTAACTATGACAAATTTCATAAACAAATTTAATGAAACCATCTTAAGAATACACGTAATAACAAACACTGAAAAATAATAACTCTTTCATAAAAAACAACAAAGAGGATGTTGATAATAAAGTGGACCATTTATGTAATGACAGCGCCATCGTAGCCGAATTTTTGAGGATATTTCGGACCTCCGATTCATCATATATACAAGCTCATAGGGACATTCGATATAGTTTCCTCACATTTGGTTACTTTAGGAACGACGTAAATCATCGGAAGTAATCGAAAAGGAAGATTGCGGGGAAAGGAAAAACAAACATTGCAAAAATAAAAGAGTCATTATCCTTGACTATTTTTAAAATTCACTAAGGGCAGGTACCCTTTTCAAGAAAATCAGTTGTATCAGTGTATAAAATCAGTATGCTTAATAGCAAGCAAAATTTTGCTCTTTAACAGAATCAAAATGGTAAGTAGGCATTATAGGGTTAATTTTGGTAAACCAAAGTTAGGTATGATTAAATCTTGGGCATTATACTGAAATCAAAACTCTTACTCTTTTCAAAATACATATTTCTAACTACTTAAAAAATCACGATTAACTGAGGAAATGTAACAGAAGCCTCTGTATCTCAATTTTCTCAGTTTCTCCCTTACCATGTCAAGGAATGCGAAATATTTAGCGAACATTTCTTTTACCTCTGGTACGAAAACTATCCGAAAAAATCCGGGAAATGTGTTTATATAGTATGCGTGATAAAAAAATAAGGCTACAAATATCCGAGCAAATGTACAGAGATGTTTACAAGTGGATACGATATTAGTACCCACTGTGTATTTAGGTAGAAATATTTCATATTGAATTTTAACTTTATTTGAACATTGTAACAAAATTGTGATAAGAAATTCGAACTGTTCACAGTCAATTTAGGTTTCTTATTTGTGTTCCTGTCTTTGTGTGTCTCCATGTACCTACGAGTCCTACGACACAGGTAATCTTATAATAATAATAATAATAATAATCATTTATTTGCTTTAGAATTATGATTCACAAATAGGTCTTATGTACTATAGAGTTAGCTAATTCTAACCACTGTGTGGTATGCAAATTAATTTTTCAAAATTTTAATAACATTAAATTCGTTCTAATTCACAGTATCATTAATTGTAACTTACAATGTTAAATAGGTAATGCTAATTTAATACATACATTTACATTCATTCATATTGATTTTATAGAATACATTTTCAATTATCAATTATCTTTTAATTAATCAATTGTCAAGTGGATTTAAAATAATTATTACAATTTAATTATTTAAGTCATTATTAATTATGTCAAAGTATTGTCAAATGTCAATTTACTTAAGAATTAAAATTAAATTATTTAAATTCCTTATTAATTAAGTCCTTAATTGAATAAAAGCATTCCTGACATAGCCATTCGTAAATCAATTTAAGAAAAGAAGAGACTGGTCGGTTTAGTGGTTTTACTATATTTCTTCTATCACTCTTGGGATTTGGACATTTCTCAAATTGTTCTATATTATTTTTAACGTATTTCGCCATTTCAAATATGTATATTGATGGTACAGTCAATAGTTTATTTTTTATGAAAATTGGTCTACATGTGTCTTTATAGCCCATAGAGTATATTGCTCGGATACATTTTTTTTGTGCAACAAAGACTTTCTGAATGTGGGGAAAGTTACCCCAAATTGTAATTCTATATCTAATTTTTGAACATATATGGCTGTGGTATAGGAGAAGCGCTGTTTGAATACTCGCAATATTGCGTAGTCTTCTTAATGCAAACACATATTTGTTTATACTTTTGCATATTTCATCAATGTGTTGCTTCCAGTTACAGAAGCGGTCTTACATAACTCCTAGAAATTTATGGTTAGTTACCTCTTCTACCGTTTCATTGTTATGCATTACATTTATGATATTATTTTGTACTCTGTTACCTATACTAAATCTCATACATTTGGTCTTTGCTACGTTAATTTTTAAATTCATTATTTCTAGCCATTCTGTTAAATTCTTCAACGTAGTGTTTGCGTCCCTTTCAATAGAATGCGTGTCTTTGTTTCTTAATATGACAGTTATATCATCAGCATATATTATTGTTTTGTTTGTTAAAATTTTTGGCAGTTCGTTAATATATACTATGAACAGCACCGGTCCAAGTACGCTGCCTTGTGGTACTCCTACTTGTTTACTTTTACTGCATGAGTATACATTAACCTCCGAGCACGTTTGACTACATACAGTACTTATTGCTGTTTTTTGTTGCCTATCCTGGAGGTAGCTTTTAAACCATGACAATGCTTGTCCTCTTATACCATAATTTTCTAGAATTTAAAGCAGTTTTTCATGGTCAACGCAGTCGAATGCCTTGCTCATGTCAAAGAATAGTACTAAAGGAGTTTCTTTATTACTTAAGGCATTCGTAACATTTTTAACTAGCTGAAAAATTGCATGGCTAGTAGTCCTACCTTTTCTAAAGCCGTATTGTTCCGGGCAGATAATATTGTTTTTTTCTAAATAGTTTACCAGTCTTTTGCACATCACTTTGTCAAAAACTTTTGCAAATACAGAGACTAGTGTTATTGGTCGATAATTATCAATATTATCACTGTTCCCTTTTTTAAATATGGGTTTGAGAACTGACTGTTTTAGTTTAGTCGGGTATTTTCCTTGTTCCATCGACATGTTTACTAGGTGTGCTAGCACGTCAGCAACATATATAGAGGTCAATTTAATAATGTTTGTTGGTATTTGATCTTCACCGACGGCTTTCTTATTCTTTAACATCATTATTATATTGTGTATTTCTCTTGGGTCTGTTGGAATAAGAAACATAGAATTCTTTTCACACTGCACATTTATTCCTTCCCTACGCCCATTCTCACTGACATTTATCGTTTTAGAGAACTGGTCATTGAAACACTCAGCAATCTTTTTTCCCGACCTAATAATATTTCCATTGTAATATATTTTGTCTATATATTTTTGAGACTTTCTTTTCCCTAAATTACTATTTATTAAATGCCATGTAGCCCGACTTACACGGTTCGCGTTTTCTATATACTTCCTGTTTCTATTTTTTTGCGCTGTGCTTATACATTTTTTAAGGATTTTTGTGTATCGTATGTATTTTATTTTAATAATAGGTTTTCTTGTTTTATAATGTAAATATCTTAGTCTTCTTTTAGTTACACAACTTTTTTGAGCCCTTTTGTGATCCATTTGGTTTTCTCTTGTCTACCACCTATTCTAACTCTAACCATCGGAAAACATAAATTAAAAAATAAGCAGTATATCTCTTGAAATGCGTTATATGCTTCATTTATATTATTTTTTTCATAGACCTCTTGAAAAGATAAACTTTTTATGCAGCTCATAAATTTCCTCAAATTGTCTTTAGAAAAATCTCTTTTAAAAACGAAAATAAATTTTTTTTGTATATTTATTTTCTTAGTCACAAATTTTAACGTCTGGGCTGTGTTATGGTCGGAAAGGCCAAGTTCATGGGTTTCTCCTTTACTTTCTTTTATCTATACATGTATTTTGTCTTGTTGGTGTATGTATACATATATTTATGTCAAAATTATTAAGAATATTTACTAGGTCAGAATTTTGTTTACTATTTTTCATAAAGTCAATGTTGTAGTCTCCGCAAATGATTATGTTGTATTTTTTGTATTTTGATAAAATTTCCAATAGTTCATTAGTTTTCTCTAAAAATATACTGTAGTCAGAGTTTGGGGTCCTATATACACTAAATAGAAGTAACTTTAGCTCTGATATCTTAATACCGCAGATTTCGTAATGCTTGTCAACGGCTAGGTCTTCAGCACATTGTAGTTTTTCATATTTGATTTGGTTTTTAGTAAATATGCATACTTCGCCCCTTTTTTTATTTCTCGAGTAATAGTTTGCTAAATTATATCCTTCTAAATAAATATTACTTTCGCATCCACTATTAACAAATGTTTCTGTTATACATATAAAATCTATTTTTAAGTTTCGATCACTTAATGTATCAATTGCTAGACTGATCTCATCTAATTTATTTAGCAGTCCAGCTATGTTTTGGTGCAGAACTACGTACTGGGTTTCATGATTCACGAAAAAGACTTTTTTCATTACAGTTTACCTTTTTGAAATAGTACGGTATCGTTCCTTTTTTAACAATCATACTATTTGGCATTAATTCAATCTTTTTAAGATTTTTATTAGTCATTTTATTAAAATAGTACGGGATAGTTCCTTTTTTTGATGTTGAGTACTTACTAGCTTTTTTGGTATTTGCGTCCCCTTTATAATTCCACGTTTGTTGTTTTGAATTAGCAATATATGCCCTGTCATAATTAAATACATTAATGTTATATATAATTTCCCTACAGATATAGTGAGTTGATCGTATTTTACCTAAAAATCTACTTGTTTCTATAAATTTACAATTACTAAATTTATTGACTATTGTCTTTGTTTGACTATTAAGTTTGTTTAAGTTAAGATAATTATTAGACATGGTATTTATAACAATCACATTTATAGAGGATAGACATTTTAACGCCGAGTAGAGTTCAGCTTGCATTTTTAACGGATCTCTATCATTGGCACCGACACACACTATGACATAGTCCTTGCTGTCCATTTCTTGACAGATTTTGTTGCACGATATTAAAACTTGGTCAGTTGTTGCGAATGGTTTTCTAATTGATGTAATCTCATACTGTTCTAAAATTAATTAATCTTCAAAATTTGTAGCTTTCTTGCTATTTCCTTACCCTGTTGGTCACTAAGTATTGTAATTTTACGTTTATTCACAGTGTTCCTAATATCCACCTGCTCGTCCACTTGTTTGTTTTTCATTACATTTATTTTTGTTTCTCGCTCCTCCAGCTTATCGAAAATCTTATTTTCATTTTTTTCTTGTGTAATTTCTAAAGTCAATAAATTATTTTTGTTAGTTTTTATATCATTTTTATTTGGTGTTAAATTATTCAATCTTGATACTGTTTTCATTGGAGATTGCTTTTTTGGTGTGTTGTCTTTAACTAATTTGCTGTATACCGCTATTTTTCTTTCGAATGATTGTATTGCTTTTTTAAGTGTAGTATTTTCTATAGTAAGTTGGTCTATTTCATTATGCGCGCTGTTTAAATCCATCGTAAGCTTTTCAATCTTGTCTTCCATTTCAGATTTGAGATTATTAGGCTTAAGAATAAATAATACTACGTAGAACGGAAACTCCCGCTCCGAACGGGCTCAAGGTCACGATATTAGCCTACACGTTAATTTCGGCTAAACCGACTACTGAAGACGGGCTGTCTCGGACGGGCGCGTCAATTACAATAACGGCGCCAAGTTAACGTGGTGTGTTTGGTTGTACAAACAATTCTAAAACAATACCAAACTTAAGTTTTTTTAGTTTGCCCAAGGATGATGCGAGATAATTAATATTTTTTAAATATTATTCCTTTTCCGTACCTAATTTATCAAAAGGATATGACCAGTTCTTTTTGTGTAGCCAATTGTTTCACTTTCAATCAATTATAAAAAAAAATGTTAGATAACTACAGCATTTTAACATGTCGCCAAAATATTTTTTAATAGCCCTCGCCATCGGTCATTGAACCTTTCTCGATTGTATTGCCTCGCGATTGCGACGCCGCGGCACTGGCGCACGCACGTTATACTTAATATGTAATTCGTTTATTTTAAACCTACACTACGTAAGTATTTACACCTATGTAGGTAAATAATACTTACTTAAATGGCTTCATTTGGTATGGTACTTATAACTTATTAAGTAATATTATTTATAAGTATTTATAGAGTAGGTAAGTATTTATCATTCTCATATTTTGTAATACTAAACTAAAATAATGATTTTTAAGTAAAGAAAAAATTATATTTTTGCGATATTATCTTTAGACATAAGCATTACTAACAGTTCACAGCCCTGGCAGCACGCCTGGGCGACAGAGGGGCGTAACGGGGTGAAGAGGGAAGTAGGTATATAAATTGCGGCATATCGATGGCGGTCAAAGGAGATTCCGTTCTATGTAGTATTATTTATTCTTATGTATTAGGTCCAATCAGCTGATAGGATATGACAATAGTATTTAATTTATAGAATTAGTTTATTCTATTGTTTGTTTGTTTTTGTTGATTTTAAATAGATAACCGACACAATGGCACTTGCAAACTTGTGATTGTGAAGTGGAATGATTGTAATTAGCCAATGGTTTCTTAAAAGTGATGGTCTTACTTTCCTTCTTGCAGGTTATGTTGTTCGTTCACTTTCAGTCGTTTTATACACTTTTAACACTTAATACTATTTTTAGAAGCAATATTTTCACGGAGCGACTTTAAACTTATGTTATCGGGTATATACCGGAAACGGAACTTAGTCTGAGGCTATAAGCTTAAAACGTTTATTTATTACTAGCTGACCCCGCGAACTCCGTACCGCGTTAAAATGTTTAGGGTGGGCCACCCTTATCACTTAGGGGGATGAAAAATAGACGTTGACCGATTTTTAGACCTACCCGATATGAACACAAAATTTCATGAGATTCGGTCGAGCCGTTTCAGAGGAGTATGGGAACGAACATTGTGACACGAGAATTTTATATATATTTATTTATTTATTATATTTATTTATATTTTATTTTTTATATATATAAGATTATTTTATTTTATGTTAAAACTCAAGTCTGTCTATGTCAATGTATTTTTATAACTCTAAATTAATCTGATTTGTGGGTGAAATTAAAAAAAAAGTCTAAACATTCTACATCTTGCGGTTGTTTTGTCGGCGGTGTTTGTTTAGCAAACTTTTAATTAGGCGGACTTTTACTTGAATTGGAATATAAATTTTCATTAATTTTTTTTTTCACTTGATGCTAATCGGTATTACGTTTTCACTTAAAGCTAATAGGTGCTACGGTGCCGGTGGTGCATGAAAAAATAGCTAGAACGTCAACATAACCGACGTCAAACTGTGAAATAATAGGATAGGTGCTATGTTCTGCCACTGAGCTCACAAAGTTTTTTTTAAGTTAATCCAGTGATATCATCGCATCGATATTGGCATATAGCCAATGTCAAGTGAACATTTTTATCCAGTTTTTTTATTTGCATCCAGTTTAATTGTCAAAGTCAAATTGGTCGTCAAATAATCAGTTAGTCAAGTCAATCAGATTTTTTAGTAAGACGACGGCTATTTTATAAGAACGTGTGCGATGGAGTTTTGGAGGCAAATTCCATCTCCTTGAGGAGGCTAAAGAACAAGTTTTCGCACTATTATTTTATTTCACAACACTCGTGTACAAATAATAAAATTCAGTAGTTTTATTTTTTCACTGCTGCAATGGACTGTAGACTATAAACATTGAGTATATAGTTGTAATTTCAACTTGATAGCTCCACGTGTTCCCGAAATTAAGGGCCTTGAAAAATAGGCGGACAACAATTAAGGGATCATATATGGCTTTCGTTGTTCCTTTTTCGGTACGGAACCCAAAAAAGTCGCGTTTTGTTGTGAATAAATTTAAAAAAGAAAGTCTAAACATTGAGCGTCCCGTGGTTGCTCTGCCGGCGGTGTTTGTACTACAAAGTTTTAATTGTGCAAACAATTTACCGTTAACGAACCTCCGAGAAGAGTTCAATTGAATATTGCGCAATGAATCTCCATTACCACCATCAAACAAGGGCAGTATTTCTAAATCAAGACGACCTTACTATTAAGTTTAGAAAACCTAATACTATTATTAAAAATAGTAATAGTAATCCTAGTATTATAATTTACAGGAAGTAATGGTGACGACATGTGTGGCACAATGGCTACCATGCCGGACTGCAGATCGGATGATGAATGATGAATTTAAATTTCTGTTCTCGATCTGAGCGTTTGTGTTTCTGTCTTTATGTGTTTCACTGGTACCCATGACAAAGGGTGTAAATAAAGTACTATGGGACATTGAAAAAATCCTAGAATGAGTTTTAAGTGCTTAGCAGTATAGGTTTATTTTAAAAACACTGCATCAATTTTGGAACAATTTCATTATGTAATAATATTTAATATATTTCATCGGCCTGTAAAGCTTGCAATACGCTGAAAATGTTGGTATTTTGCATATTTATGATTATTGCCACCGTTATCCCTGCTATAATGTTTTCATTACTTTTTCAGGAAACCGCGGCTCGGTCCGATTCGCGAGGATTGTGGAAATGCGTGAAAAATGTACTTCTTGCCCTGAATAAAATCCTGAAATTCAAAACTCGCTACAGTTATTCGAAATGAAGGCATTTTAAAATTTAATATTTTATACATTTTCCTCTCTTACAAAGCCTCTACATATTAACGCTACACACTCATAACCCCGCACTTGGATAGCCAGTGTCGAGGGTACCATGGACAATTGGACTCACACAAAGACATGAACACAAACACCCAGGCCAGGAAACAGAAATTAGACACAAACGTACGATACGTTTGTGTTCCTGTTCCAATTTCTGTCTTGCCAAAAATCGAACCTGAGACCTTTGATTAGCAGTCCAGTATGGTATCCACCAACCCGCATTGGAGCGGCGAGGTGGATTAAGCTCCAGGCCGCCCCAATAATGGGGAGAGACCCGTGCCCAGCAGTGGGGCACAAAAAAGGGTTGCAGCCATGATATCCATTGCCTCACACGGGTCGACAACTTTAATATTTCAGATAAGAATTTTCTCATACACAAAATAGCTAACTAGTTGTGTAGGAAATTGTATCAAGGGTTGTTCCCAATATGACTAAAACGTTATGTAAATAAACAGTTCTATAGTAAGTTTTAATCTTAAAAAAAAAAAACTTACTGATATAAAAAAAATTCTTACTGATATTTTCAAATGTAAATTTTTCACTAGATATTCAGCATGCCTTTTTTTATTCTTTTTACATTTAAAGCCTTAAAAAGATATTTATTATAAAATTATATTTTATTATGATTAAATCGAATTTTAATCTATACTGCTGTAATGAACAGGATTATGCGTAAAATGAATTAGGTATTCTACGCATATTTTATTTAATAAATTAGTGGTCCAAAGGAAAATGCTATAGTTTAATCTTAATAAGTAAAAGTCCTTTCTTAATAATTAGATTATAGTCCTACATATATTAGATTATAGTCCTCATTGGACTCCATAAACTCGTACCATGCTGTCATACTTAAGTTACAATAACCGTTTTTTGTCTATATTTCTAGCTAACTAGTCCCTAATAAAAATAGTACTACTACAAAAAGTTATAGATAAGTCTATACGACTACTACACTCTATACTACAAAAAGTTATAGATAAGTTTATACCACTGCCTCACATTGTTTTGGAGCAACGCAACTCTAATGCGATGCGTACCTCATCGCATCGCCCCGATCTATACCATTACATGCGCAAGTTCAAATAGCGGGCTCGTCCTGCCGTTGCTACGGCGTAGCTCTCGGCGCTGTAGTCGGATCATCTGACGCTACGCGTGACGTAAGAGCCGCACCCCCGCCCCGCCCCGCACGTGCGTCACCCACCCCCGGTTATCGACACGCAAATTGGTCGCCAAAAACAACATCGATTTAATGCTGAAATGATGAACGTAAGAAGTGTTTATTTTCTTACGACGAGGTTCAAACGCAACTCGTTCGGATGAAAGTAAAACTCTAAATCATTATATTTTTATCGCGCGATCAGTTTCTTAATATGGTTGTATATTTTTTAGAGTAGTTTTATTTATATCTTTGTTTACAAAACGGTCACCAAAGCGTTTCTTGAATTGTCGACAGATGTAAGAATGTTAGAAATGGAAAAAATGTAACAAGGCACGTGATCTATCCTTTGATGAAGAAAAAACAAGAAAAAAGTGTCTTACACTTATAAGCTTATTTGAACGATTAATATAATAATTCAATTTAATGCCAGTAATAATATCTGAATATAGGCATTTCACTATGTAAAGCCATATGAAAACAATTAAACACTGAAACGACACAAAAACCTTTTACTAGAGTACATTGCAAAGGGTGACTGTAACGTTGAAATGCTGAAACCGTCGAAGTGATTTCCAAATTCACTGGGTGGTGTTCGATTTGGCACATATTCGAAAGTGGCCACACAGCCTCTCATATGAACTTGTATAGGATCGCCCTGATTCACGCGCGTTCCATGTTAAATCGGGATTTCCAGGTAGCCTGTGAGTTAATAGAAATTCAGTTAAAGTTCATAACAAATTTGACCTCATATTTAACGTATCGACTCTGTTATCATCTTGACGTATGTTGCATACTACATCAAGACATTTGAGACAATTTCCGAGCTGAAATTAGAAAAAAAATACGTTAACATTTTATGAGTAGCCTACGTAATTGTTTTTTTCAACCTTTTTATATGCCCAACTACTGAGCATATAAAAAAGTTGGCTGGTCTTCTCTCGGAAGTCTGATAGATCAGATATGGCATATATGCCATAGTCCACTACTGGTCTTTACAATTCGGCCGTCACTTCTCTGTCACTATTTGCGGTCAATATCGATAAGAATTCAGGTCTCATATATTCATAACCTAAAATGAAAATATTCTCTCTATATTTCTCTATATATTTATCTCTGTATATGTATTATTCTCTCTATATATGTATCTATTATATTTTATCTTGGAAATAACTTTACTTACATTGTTTGAGTTACGTAAGTAGCTCGCTACCTACTACCTGGACTCACTCTATTATTATAAAGTCTTGAGTGTATCCATAATTATTTCAATATTGCAGATTGATTCTATTCTAAATCCTCGTCGTTTAAGATGACGGTAATGAGGACGACGACCTATAATAATAATAATAATATCTGTGAACAATTCACACAACACCATCTGATTCCAAACTAAGCAGAGCTTATATTATCGTAATCAGAAAGCTGATAAACATACTTATATAATTCTAAATACATACATAAATAGATAAATTAACATCCAGACATAGAAAAAATTGTCATGTCCATCACCATAACTACTACTCCACGGAGGTTGTCTATGCAATTAAAGTTTCTATAACTTATATCTGTACTTACTAAACAGCATAAAATTAAGTTTTGTGAGCAACGATGATTGTACCAGAAAAAAACAAGTTTATTGAAATTAATCTTAAATAGCCAGAGCTAAAACGAATTTATATCGAAACAATCTAAATAAAAAAGGTACTCGTAATGTTGTTCTGGAAGTATGGTAATATCCAATCATGCTATTATTAAATTGTCTATCGCTTAGATGAGACGCATTATAAATTCTTGAAGCGTCTTCGTGTAATTTAATTGACGTGACATAATATAAAAGTGTGTCAGCAGTTTCGAAGACAACGGCTGTATCTACTTTTATGATGGTCGTCCCACTTTTTCATTGCCTGTAAGAAAATAAACTAAACTTTGGCGAACAAACACATTGTTCGCATTTAAAATATCGTATAACTACAAAATGTGCGAGGTTAACCTTTGTAACAGACATTTTATAAATAACGCGCCGTTTTCTCTGAAATAATAATGATTTTACGTCATCGAGTTGCGTGAGAGCGACATCAAACCGCCGGAAATTTGAAAACGTTCCACGATTTAATCGTGTCAAAAATCTTTAGCTGTAATGTAAAAATAATAGTGTACTCTGGTTTTATTATAAAAACAATTAAAGAATTATGACTAGCCTTACCATTATAGAAGGCGTTACTAACAGTAACGTTCTAATAACATCAATAGCCAACATTAAGTTGCCCGATTTCAGAAATAGTTATTGCTTATGAAACTATCCGGGAATATGATCGAGTGACTTAAGTAATTGAATAATGGTAATTACTAATTAACGAAAGTGGAGCTCGAGAGGAAAGAGAAAAAGTAATAAAATACTAATCATAAACAAAAAACGATACTATAAGAAACGTCAGACAGTCCTCTCGGGTTTTCTTTTCTTTTAGTAATGGCATCGCATTGCTAAAAGCAAGGAAAACCTGAGAGGGCTCTGTTTCAAACCGACATTTTCATTTTCATTTTTTTGAACGGCGGATGATGCTTGACGGTGTTTAACGCCAAAAGATTATCAATACTCTAATGGATGTCAGAGAAGAAGTCATATATTCAGCTTATATTTGATTATCGTTGAAAATACAGATAAAACTACAATTATAAAAAAATGAATCCAAGCTGGATCGATTTATCATCCCCGGAACCCCCTGGGTACCTACTAAGTTTAATGAAATGCATTGGAGCCGTTTCCGAGAATCTAATTATATATTTAAGTATATACAAGAATTGCTCGTTTAAAGGTATTAATAAATAAATAAGGCAGTCGCGACAAATGTCATCCATACAACGGTTGGTTCGATTAGCGTATGGGAGAAAGGCAGGCGCTCCTTGTATTGTGGTATGGGTGACATCTGTCGTGGCTGCAATATACGCGCACAAAATTCGCTGGTCTCAAATAGCTCCTAAACAAAACAGTAGTTTAATCAGGATCCTCTTCAAGACACGAATCGCTGAGGTACAAAAATTTAAATAATACTAGCCTTCCGCCAGCGGCTTCGCCCGCGTGGACCCGTTTTATAGATTCCCGTAGGATAAAATCCTATGTTCTTTCCCATGGTCCACTCTATCTGTGTTCCAAATTTCATTAAAATTGGTTCATTAGTTTAAGCGAGAAAGCGTAACATACAGACAGGCAGAGTTACTTTCGAATTTATAATATTAGTAGGGATAGCGGCCACCCGCGACTTCGTCTGCGTGGATGTTTGATTGTTTGAATACGCTAATCTCAGGAACTACTGAAAAATTATTTTTGTGTTGAATAGTCCAGTTATTAGGGAAGGCTATAGGCTGTATAACGTCATGCTATGCGATATTAAACTCCTCCAACGATGTATTCTGTGCTCCAACGCACAAACGCACACTGTTTTGATAGATATGATCTTTGACGTTAGGAACACACCTACATTGTTTAGACAACAGTGAGTGATTGTAATTTAATATGAACTTTATACAATAGCAATAAAGCTCAGATTGACTACGTTTTAGTTAGAAAACATTTGTATGGGAAAAAGAAAAGGGCTGTTTTTATGGTTTTTCCGGCCATTATTCGAATTTTTCTCGCCGTATAAACCATCCTTGAACTTCAACGAACATTTAAAAAAAACAATTGGCCAAATTGGTCTAGGCGTTGTTGAGTTATGCGCTTACCAACACATTTTGCGATTCATTTTTATATCTTTATCTTATAGATTATCATATGTATTAAAATTTAAACATCTAAATATTAAACCGTTGCCGCTACTTTTAAACACAACAACAAACTAACAAAATACTTGCTTTTATAAAAACAAAGAAAAGTTGGAAGAAACTTACAATAGCTTTGTCTGCCTTACAACTTTATTGTTCGTCTCAGGACTTTACAACTGATAACTGTGCAGATACATTCTGAACGGCAATGCGTCGTAAGTTAGTAGATAGTAGTACCTATGGGAATCTTGGATTTCTATGAGTTCAATACTACATAGAATTATAAGAAATATCGTATCAGTTTTTATTATGAAATATAATATGTTATGAAAGCACAAATCTAGAGACGTAATAGTTTTTCAGTAAAGCGTACAATGCTCAGGTTGTAGGATTGTGTTAAAGCTCGTATCGGCCGCCCTGATAATATGTAAAAATAAGCTAGCCAGACAGGTACAAAATGATCATTGTATTTCAATTTCTACTGTAATTAGGTATAAGTTTAAGACCTATACCTCAAATCAAATGTTCATTGAAAGCCAAATACCCACACAAATTGGACAGTGTCCTTTATTTAAAAATCATAAAGGAAATCAAAATATTCAGTCATAAGCAAGAAACTAATTATAAAAATGACATGAATATGTACATGATTTCTTTACAGGGTATAATTTTTCAACATGGAAAATTTTCACGGAAAAACTCATCGCGTCTGCTATAAGAAAATTAATAACGAACAAGAATTAAATTAAAATAGTAATTAAAATGCGTTCCTCGTTTCATAAAAATAACGTTTAAGTGTACGAATAACAGGACTTTGCAGCAGCAAATTATAGATTTTAGTCTTCACATGCCCGTCAACTATTGCTTGGGATGGGATCCTCTGTTTTTACATTATTGGCTGCAACCCTTTTTGGGTCCCACTGCTGGGCACAGGTCTCTCCCCATTATAGGGGAGGCCTGGAGCATACTCCACCACGCTGCTCCAATGCGGGTTAGTGGCCAACCCGCTGTCGGATGTTTTCAAACCGCCCATAAGGCCTCCGACAAGAGTTTAACGACTGTTATCTATCGACAACAACCGGGACCGACGGCTTAACGTGCCCTCCGAAGCACGGAAACGCGCATGAATATTTTTTTGCCACTAGCGGTCACCCATCTCACACCCGACCGCGCCCGTTTGGCTTAGTTGCGTAGATCGCTTGCGTTCTACGCTAACCGCCGGGCCATGCGCGCTTCAACACTTTTTTACATTATTATTTATCTATAAAGCATTAGCCACTAGTCTTAGAACAAGCTTTGTTCTGTAGTGACTCGCTTGGTTTATATTTTCTGAGAATCGTCTTGGCACATGCGCTTTTCTCTTTGTTGCCCTTTTATCGTAGAGGACCGAGGAGCGTTTATTTTGAAAAGTACCAATATTTGTCGTAGGTATATTGACTCTATGAGCATCTGGAAGCTACTTTTCTTCTTTTTTGTAGTACTTTAAGTGCGTCAATTATTGCAACATTTACATATTTGTACACCTGCACATTTATAAAATACTAGTGGTCCCGCCCAGCTCCGCCCGGGTGCAGACGTTGTTCAAAGAGGATTTGTTTTTTATTATCTTAAAGAGACTTCATGTTACTATCAAACAAAAATATAAAACAAATAATGACATACGAACTGTCCTGTTATTCTGAATGTGTCAAAGTTTAGAACGGCACGGCACGAAATACAAACGTTTGACAGATAGGAACAATTTATATGGGAAAACTACTTATAAATAAATAAAATAATTAAAAAACATTTCCAGTGGCCCAAATTGTGAATCTAAACCATCCTCGAATCCATTTGAATACACACAAAAAAATTCATTAAAATCTGTCCAGCCGTTAAGGAGGAGTTCAGTGACATACACACTCACAGAAGAATTATATATATTAAGATTAACTATAAGTGAGTCTATAATACTTTATTATCCTATTACGTTTTTATGTAATGTAAATTTAACGTGGTTGCAATAACACTCTATTAGATATCGCACCGTCACCAGACTATTCAATTGATTATTTCAACCTACACGACCTATGTTTCTTTACAACATTATAACAATTCTTTACACATAATTCAAAATTTCTGAAAATAAAACCTAGCTGGAATCGTTGGAGCCGCTACCGAAATTTAAAAAATATATTAAGGTATATACAAGAATTGCCCGTTCAAAGGTATTAGATAGATACATCTTTCCTTCTTACAAAATTTTGACAACCAACTATGTAGGTATCCTCGTTTCTCTATTAGTGTAAAGTGGCATGTACACTCGGCGCGAGTATCATTAGCAGAAAGGTTCAGCAGTCATGTAAATTATGTTCCATTTCCTGCGGCTGATTGAAGTCTGCTGCCACGCCCGCCTACAAAGGCTAACTGTAGCCTTCTTTTTATTTTACAATACTAAAGTAACGCTAGCAATTCCCTGCCAGCCTAATAGGTAGGCATAATTAATACATTAAGTATTTTTGCCCACTCTTTTTTATATCTTACTAGTGAACTCCGCAGACGTTGTCCTGCCTTAAAAGTATTGAAAGAGGATTTTTTTTACTTTTTTAAAGAGATTTTGTTGAACTGTCCTGTTATTCTGTTTATGTCAAATTTTAGAACGACACCACAATAGAGATCTTTGTATTGTGACGACACTGCACAAAATACAAGCGTTGGACAGGTAGGAATAATTCATATGAGGAAATGAAATTCTTATTTTGATATTTACTTCGCAAGTTATTTATATTTTCTCTTTTAAACCTTCTCTGAACCTCTACGAATATTTTAAAACCAAATTTAGCCAAATTGGTTCAGCCGTTTATGAGTTTTAACCAGACTAACGGACAGCAATTCATTTTTATATATAGAGATTGCTGGGCATAAAGTACGTGTTGGTTTACAAGAGAGTATCCGGACGCCCGAGCGTTGCTCGGATAAAAACAATAAATTTTCTTGGTTTATTTTTAAGCAAAACATTCATTGACTTAGTGTACTTAACAAAGCCTTTTGAAATACCTAGCTCCCAATTTTAAAAAAATACTGTCACAAAAAATAAAAAACGCAAATTGCCTACTTGAGATTTGAACCCGGGTCTCTAGCTCCGTAGTCAGTTTTCGTAACCATTCGACCAAGAAATCTTTAATTTCATTGACGATATCTTTATAGAGGTCTTTCATATCGACATTGTCATTAATTGTTTGAAGGGCGGATTGACGGTTGACATGTGACGGCTTTCTACGCTACAATATTATTAATATTTTCCAATAGATGTCAGTAAGAGTATTTTTATATTTAACGGCATAAACATTAAATAAAACGACAATTTCTATCAATAAAAATTTGTAGATCGATTTATCATCCCCGAAACCAGGGTACTAAATTTCATCAAAATCTTTGGAGCCGTTTCCGAGATTCAAAAAATATATTTAGATATATATGAATTGCTCGTTTAAAGGTATTAGATATTTTGCGTCTCTCTTGCATGCATGTTGGTGAAAAACATTATAAATAAAATATTAAAATGTTTTCCCATCTCGCATAAAAACAATTATTAGCACTGATTTTTCAATCCTGAGATAAGGTAATGTCCATTGCATATATCAAAAGAGAAACAATAGCCGCGTTAGCATTTATTTTTATTCGACGAATACTTTTATCCGGGGATGAAAAAATTGGCCCATACCCAGTTTTCATGAGTTTCTACCGTTGTTCGAAGGGTTTCTGTTGGAGTCTTATCCACTTGGCTATCGATCATAATTTATTGCTGTTTTACTAATTATACACAACTCGAAATGGCTTTTTGTAAAAAATAGTTTTTGCACATAATCCTACTCTCTAGCATCGTTAAAACAAAAATCACATAAAGCAAACCCCAGAACGCTTACATCATACAATTAGAAATCTATTTTAGCGAATTTCGTGCATTATTCTAGGTAGCAGGTGATTTTCCGGTCTACAATGGTTGAAATTGGGCGCTGTCGGCACAATTGCACAGTTACGAGCGATTAAACCCCTGGCCACACGGTATAAGCCTCCCAAATAGGCATTTGTGTTACCGCTAGCGAGAAAATGAAGACTAAAGCGAAACTGTTTCAGGCCATTTTTGGCATTTCGGGTAAATAACTAAATAAACCATATCAAATCAAACAGTTGCAACCGCTTTTGACGACCCAGGGCTCGGTATCTCGCCATTATTGGGAAGGCCTGGAGTCTAATCCACCACGGGTCAATAAGGGTAGCTGGGGAGATACAATATTAGTGGCCAACCTGCTGTCGGATATTTTTCAACCGCCCATAAGGCCTTTGACAAGGTTTAACGATTGCTATCTGTCGATAACAACGGGAACCGATAGCTTTAGTGCCCTCTGAAGCACTGAAACGTGCATGAAATTTGTCACTAACGGTCACCTACCCTAGCTCGCCCTTTTCGCTTAGTTGCACTTGCATTCTACGCCAGCCGCTGGGCGCTCCATAACAAATAATGTTCATTTAGCAAAATCGCTTTTAATACTAAGCAGTGCATATTAATCTGTTAAGTGGAAAACTTGGTAACTTGCCTGTATTACGATTTTTATCACGATAAATGAAATTTTCAGTGGAAGCATAACTACGAGTACATACCGCCAAACTGTGAAACTTTGTGTTACACAGCAACCTTTTCAATAATGTTGAGATGATTATAGGTACCTTTTTTTAAAGGAAGGAAGGAAGAGGGAAACCTTCAAAAGGTACCTGGCAGATTGGAAGAGGCGTTACCGGGTTATGTGGGATTTTTTACCGTACTAAAACCCCCTCGGTGGCCTACCTCTGCACTTGGGGAGGACTCTTGGATCTCCAGTAGAACGCACCGGTGTCCTCCACGCGCGGCGCCCCAGAACGGGCCCATCCTCTAGAGAGCTGATCTGCTCTCCTGCACCCTCTGGCTTACGGCGGCATGTGGCACACACCGCTGTCCTTACCGGGGCCGCTGGCAGAACGGATTGAGCTCCCGCTCTCACCGCCCACAACCCCGTAAGCCCCCTTTTAGTCGCCTCTTACGAACAGATACCGTAGCTCTATTCTAAATCCCGAAGCTACCTATATGAAACATTACATTATTTCGTTTTATTTAACGTTTTCAGGGATTTAGCTTTATATAGATAAGGCTAACATAACAATATCAAATCAACCACAAGACAACGATATCACAACTTTTTTGTATCAACCCTTCTTATGTCTTACTGCTGTGCACAGGTCTCCTCTCGGAAGTGAGAGGGATGTAGGCCATAGTCCACCACACTGGCCAAGTGAGTATTAGTGGACATCATGCATTCAAAAAATTAATAATAATTTCCAGGCGTGCACGTAATTAAATCACAATATTTTCCCTCATCGTGGAGCAGTGATAACGCACATGACAGATTTCTTTGTCAGAGGTGCCTACCCGTATTTGAATTTGGTATCTACGTGTTGGAGGCCGCGGTCTGTACCGCCCAGCCATCGCTGCTCGCCTTCAATTTTTTTTTATAGGACAGGAAATAGATTATAGCAATAACACTACAAAACTACAAAATAAACCCCTTAGTAGATCGTCGTAAACAGTATGATATAGTACTGTTATATGACATCATAACAGGAAAAATAGATTGTAGTAAACTCTTGTCACAAATTGAATTTAATATACCACCTAAGCGTACAAGACACATTAAGCCATTATTCAATACTCCTCAAGCGAGAACAAATTATGCAAAAAATTCAGTTCTTCGCTGTGTTGTCGAGACATATAATAATGAGTATTCAAATATAGACCTCTTCAATGTAAGTAAAATCTCACTAATAAAATCAATTAAAAAGTCGCATCTCACAACATAAACAAACACACGCGCACACACACACACACACACACACACACACACACACACACACATACACACACACACACACACACACACACACTTAAAAACATACATTAAAACTCAGCCCAACCGTACATAACTATACCTATATTTTATAATAATTAGTTAAAATAAAATTTTGCGTTGTTAAATAGTGTAATCCATTTTTGGCCATAGTATAAGAATTATAATTGTATCATCTATATTTTGTAACATTGTAACGCTGTTGGATTGCCAAATAAATAAATAAATAAAAACATGTTTTTATTAATACTAGCCTTCCGGCAGCGGCTTCGCCCGCGTGGACCCGTTTAATGGGTCCCCGTAGGATAAAAAATTGCCCAATGTGCTATTCCACGCTTCATTGCTATATTAAAATCATAGGCGTTTAGCCAGTCGCTTCAACCGCGTTGACACTATTACCCGTTACGTAGGAATGAAGCATTTTACCGCGATAAAAGTAACTATGTTACTCAGGGTGAATGTAGCTTTCTAATGGTGAAAGAATTGTTGAAATCAGAACAGTAGTTTTTGAGATTATTCATTACAAACATACAAAAATACATAAAATGAAATAAAATAATGCTTCACACTCATAGTCCCACAGTAAGGTAGATATACCCTGTGTCGTGGATACCATGGACAAACACAAAGACAGAAACACAAACACCCAGACCGAGAACAGAAATCTTAAACTCATCATTCAAATTTCTGTTTCGCCGAGAATCGAACCCGGGACCCTCCGATCGCCAGTCCGGTATTGAAACCACTGCGCCACACGGGTCGTCAATTACAAATCTTTTCTCTTTATAATATTAGTATAGATATAGACTTACTCAATTACATAACGTAGACTCCGCATGAATAATATTGCGGGCGAGAGCAAGTCGTCTGTATCTAAATGAATCACGGTTGGGTGCACCAGTTTTTCTTAACCTTTTTTGCTTCAACGTCAGGAGCTTTGTTAAATTAAACATTCCGTTACTTATTCTCTTTCTAAGTACATCTACTTTACTAACTAGAGATCAGAGCCACGAGCCAAAGGTAAAAGAAATTACGGACAGAAGTCAGTTTACTAATACGTCGCAAGAAAATTTAGGTTTATATTTTTTCTTGCTTTTGAGGGTTCCGTATCCGAAAGGGTGCCAACGGAACCCTATTACTGAGCCTCCGCTGTCCGTCCGTCTGTCTATCTGTCATCAGGCTGTATCACATATTAGAAATGTTTACAGATGATGTTGTCGATATAACAACAAATACTAAAAATATAATAAAATAAATATTTAAGGTGACTCCCATACAATAAACTAAAAGTGTTTTTTTTTATATAATGTGCTATATCTCACAAATCGCGATATCTAAACATTAGAAATTTTCACAGATGATGTAGGTATATCTGTTGCCGCTATAACAACAAATATTAAAAAATCGAATAAAATAAATATTTAATTAGTATTTCTGTTGCCGCTATAACAACAAATACTAAAAAATTAAAATAAAATAAATATTTAAGGGTCCCATATAATAAACGATTTTTGTAAGATAATGGTACGGAATCCTACGTGCGCCAGTCCGACCTGCACGTGGCCGGTTTTTATTTTAAATTAATTTTGAAATATTTTATGTCATATTTTTATACCTGATATTTGCGCTAAGTTCTGTGTGTAAAAATAACTCTCCTGTTATCCGTACTAATATTAAAAATGCGAAAGTGTGTTTGTTGGTTCCTCTTTCACGTCGTGATGGCACTCGCGCTATCGTTGGAATATTTTTTTGCATGGAGATATATAGCTATATATAGCTGGAGAGTCACATGGGCTACTTTTTACCATGTGGTAAAATACCTCATTTCTATGGAAAGATCCGTTATAATGTATTTGATCATTCCAACGCATGTGGAACCACGAAGCGTAACTAGTATGTCTTAAATGTATATTTTTTTCGTTCTTTATTTGTTTTAGTCACAAAATTTAATGTGTATATAATAATTAAAACAGTTATGTCTACTCATCGTCTCCAGCTAGAGATAGGACAAGATCTTCATATATCAATGTACATCCGTGTAGGTACACACGTCGATTACATCCGTAAATTTGCAGCTTCTGAATATTTGCAAGCTACACCGTACATCACTCGTTAATGAAAAACCAATCAGGGTTTCGCGAAAAGTGCAACGCCAATATTGTGATTTCGAAGCATCGGTTCGTATATTGAAAAATATTGCTACAGCTCTTTCGCCATCTGTAAATTAAAAAATCTATAACTGCTTCTTACATAGAAGAATTATAAGGTTTAGCAACTTTAAATACAGTTCCTTAAATTTTGAATAGTAACAGATATTTTCTTTATTTTCTAAATAATCAAGACCTCCGTCATTACTTATTAAAATAATGTATTTTGGTACACAAGTCGAAGAAACTTTATAATCTCTAAATAATAAATTGTCATACAAATAATATTATAAATGTAAAAACGTGTTCGTTTATTGAATTTGACCCAAAGCCAACGATCGGATCCGATCCGAAATATAAATAAATATGAATAAATAATTAAATTAACAAACAAATAATAAATACATACTTAAATATACATAAAAAAAATTGAAAAGTCGCAATATGAGATCAAATAAAAAAATAATAAAATTGATGTAAATGTACATTTTCATAAATTGTGTTAGGTATTTTTAAGTTTTTCTTTTATCTTCGCGATATTTGCATACCTCATGAAGGTAAAATTGGCGAACTAAATATGTATTAACAGCTTTTGTAAACACCCATATTTGTGCAAACAAAAATATTTGTCTTTGTTTTTGTTTGTTTGTCCCTTTACATTGCAATGGTGCTACAGATTGAGAGTTTTTTTCATACGGATAGTTTAGGGGTTGTAGAAAGGTATAGGCTACGCTTGACCCGTGAAAAAACGTGTAGCCCACGCGGACGATGCCACAGACGAAAAGCTAGTAAATTAATATTCAACTGATAAGAACAAAAAAAAAGTTTTCATTAAACTGTATATTATATAAACTACTATAGAATGAAATGCAAGTAACACCGAATGAAAAATGGAGGGAGGAAAACGTTTGGGTCATTTACTTGTTTATGTTGCGATTCAAATTAAAAAGTTTTGTTTTGTCTAAAAAGTAAAATATACATTATTCCAGATATCAGTTTCCTCTTACAAAAGATCCGGGACGCTTTGACGGAAAGACGAAATATTACAAAAGGGATTTGAAAGAAAGCAAAGTGGATTATAGAATAAAGCTGATAATTATGTTTTTTTATTTTCAAAGTAAAGTTGAGAATTTACGTTTTGGATTAATTTTGATCAACGGCACCTTTAGTCTCCTTAAATTTCTTATTTACTCTGTTAATTAAAAATGTTATTGCTGTTTACAATATTTTACATTTAAAACTATATATTTTTAAAAGGAAGTGATATTATGTAGTCGATGCTAATCACAACCAGCAACAATATATATATTCTTTGCAAAGCAAGTAAGTATGAATTTTTCTGCGGTTTTGTTCGGGATGCCTACAGGCTACAGTTGCCCCATGTATGGCTGGAATTCCCATGTATAGATATACAAAACAATTGCGTCATTTTATCTGTGTGTGTGTTACTTCCTAGTTCATGCGATGCGTTGCTTTGAATGTCGATTTAGAATACGCTTAAATTGATAATACGAGTGAAATTGGCTGGAGATTCTTCCGATCGCTTTTCTCCTTAGAGCATCAAAGTTACTGATTCACCCTTCAGTAGAGACGGCATAGCGTCTCGCTTCGATACATATTTTTTCTGCCAAATCTGATGCGGGGGAAGAACGCACACATTTTAATTTTGTCACACATTCACAAATATTCTTTCATCGCTACAGACGCATACATTTCTAAATATGTCAAGTTCAATTAACAAAGTAATTTTCTATGCACCGTCAACACTGACACCGACACACACCGACGTGCATGTGTATTGTGCATGGACGTTAGGACGAGGGATTCGCCCGTAAAGGCCACTCCTCTCAGACGGGTGTCATACCTGTCATACCTTGATGCTCTAAGCTTTTCTCCTAGGCCATAAAACCCTCAACGACGAACGAATAGCAATGATTGACCGCAAAGTAGCCAACTGATTAGACTTATATGTACAATCTTTGAACGGATTTGGAAAGTGAAACTCAAAATATTTCTTTTCAGTGACTCTTCTTCTTTTTGAAATGAAATGAAATATTCTTTGTACGGTTCCTTTACAAACTCTTAGTGAACGTTATTTTTTTTTGTTCTGTCTGCTCTGGGTGCGCTTAGGCAATGCTGAGTTGAAGAAAAGAGCAGACGGAGAAAAACTTCAGCCCTGTTTTAAAATATGGGGTATACAATAGCTAACTTTCTTACAGAGTAGCTATGGGCCGATAAGGAACATACGTGACAGCTACCGCATGTGTCAATGTCGTCCCACAGCCACCTGCTAACATAGGCAGTTTAATTCATTTAAGTCTATTACATCAGTTATAGAAACAACCTTGTGGGACTACAGCTCAATCCCAAGCTTTTTTATCAATTAAATAGTCCTTAAGATCGTAATAAGCCTTGCGGCACAGGACTTGTTTGACTTTTTTTTAAATCTGTGAAAAGGGAGGGATTGAACATTTTTCGGGATTGTATTGTATATTCTGATCGACATCCCGATAAAAGAGTGGCTCTTTTTGCGGAGCCTACACTTGGGGAATGCAAGTTTGTGGCCATTCCTTGTCGAAACACAGTTCGAACTATGTAGATCCAAAAAGGTCATAAATTCGTGTTTGTTTTTACGAATATACATTATATTTTCATAAATATATTGCGATGCAAATGTTAGTATATTAGTCTCCTTAAATTTTTCTCTCAGTGATTCTCTAGAATTTAATTTATATATTGCGCGAATAGCCCTCTGCCCTCTTCTGCAAAATAAATATTGTGTCGACATTAGCTGCATTTCCCCACAGTAAAATACCATACGACATTATACTATGGAAATAACTAAAATAGACCAGTCTAGCTGTATAGACATCTGTATTGCAAAGACGGCAGAACTTAGTCTATTCGCTAACCGAGAGATATGGGGTCCCCATTGAAGCGTAGAATCAACAGTTAATCCAAGAAATACTGCTTCATCAACAAAGCTCATTTCCTCGCCATTCAATTGTGGTTTTACAATATTTTCTTTAACATTAGGTGGTGAAAACTTAATACAATTGGTCTTTTTGTTATTTCTTTCTTTCTTTTCTTCGAGTTCTTGTTTAGGTATCGATATTATGTCTAATATGCAACATCTAGGGTGTAACATGAGCATTAATTTCATTCTAAATGGATTTCAAGAAAACCATGGAAAATATAATATAGCAAGATTAAATGTTTCACCAGAATATTTTACTCTGGGAGAACGTACCCTAGGGAGGTGAGATATACCTACATTATTATAGCTGACTAAAGCTAGAATTCTTCATCGGGATTTAATACATTAAAAAATCACAATAAAAACATTTTTATTCAACCATAGTAACTATTGTGTCTTATTATATGTGCAAAAATCATACTTTTTTAACAATTTTTAAACTGGGTGCTATTTTTAATCTAGAGCCGCTAGAAAAAAACAATTTAATTTTGTAATCAGCCTACCAAATTCAATTAAAAACGATTAAAATTGAGTAGGAAAATTTTTCAGTGTTGTCCAGTGCATATCTGTGTTGTTACTTCACACTGCTTATCATCTTTCATACAAAAATTACACAAAACGGATAAGAAGGTCCTAATTATATTTCGGTGAAAATAAAAGTGCAGATTGCCTTTAATTTATGAAAAACAAAATTTTGCCTCCGCGGCTTTAAGACTTGGTTCCTAAATAATATAATATTAACGACAAACTCGCGAAACTAGTAATTTATGAGTCAAGTTCATTGAAGTCTCTACTCTAAGACAACTTATTCTGAAAACTTTCAAGCTCTCTTTTCTGATGGCACTCAATTTCAAGCCTCAAAGAATTCATATCTGTCTTGTTTTCCGCATTGCTTATAGCTCTGAGTGGGACCACACGCGCGCTTAAGTGCGCACTACAACGATCGTGAACCCTCTTGTCTCATGATATTCAATTTCACTATGAAATGAAAAAGGTAACAAGCGTTTTTGCAAAACGAAACATTGCCTCATTTACGAACGACTTTTTTGCTTTAATGTTAGTAATATAGAATTGGATATAAAACATAAAGTAAATTATATTCGAATGTTGTATTCTACAAGTCAAGCTTGTTGATGCATAAGGTATAAAACATTATTTTTTTTTCATTTAAATGGAGTAATTCTTGTCTGCGAATTTAGGCCGCATGATGTTAAGGGCTAGTTCAGACACGGCGAGAATAAAATCGTGCTGTTTAAACCACAAAAATGTCGACTGTTCAAACATAGGCGGTTAATTAGCGATTAGCAATCAGTTTCAAGATGGAAGTCGAAGAGGACCTAGCTTGTCTATGGATGCTCCAGAAAAATCCATCAACTTAATCCATAACAGTTCTACCACCTACTAACCTTAAAACACTACCTAAAGTGATTCTTATTCATACTTTCTTTCCCTGACATTCAATTTCAAGCATCAAAGGGTTCCATATCATTTCACCATAATTCTGAAAGCACTTGAACGTTTGTGAACCTAATTGTTTGATGATTTAACCGTGAAATTGAATATTTTTGGTACCAAAACGCAAACAACAAGCAGCTCTTATAGTAAGGTTCAGAAAAGATACAAAGCAAATGAATCAGTTGGCTACATTTAAGGGAAACCTTTTTGATTGCGGCAATAACACCTTTTAACTTTAAAAAATCGCTTTTTCAGCATTGCTTAGAGGTCGAGTAACCGCACGCGGGGCTAAGTGCTTTCTACAATGCTTTGAAACCTACTTGTGTGATTCAGTTTTGAAATGAAAGTGCTTGCTACCCGTATTTTGTCAAAACTCACATTTTCTCATGCACTTTGTTGGCTCTGTTTCTCTGTAGTATGTGCAACTTGCCACAAGTACATTTTTGCCTTTTAGTGGTACTTTAATAAGCAAGATTGAGAAACTCATAATTATTTCCTTTGTAAAATACGTCCTCTACTTAAATTGACAGACTTCGAGGTCTCGATAAGAAAAAGGCTGCAACCCTTTTTACGTTCAACTACTGGGCATCTCCGCCCACTATGTTTTCAGAAGACTATGCAGTTCCAATGCAAAATTGTGGAGATGTAGTTTAATTGGCAGAGTCGGTTGGATTAGAAACTTCAGTCCCGCCTACAATGTTTCCAATAAACGACTTCTTTTGATTCGATTAAAAACTGTGAAAGATTACTTTACGCAGGTGAATTATGTAATATGTAAATATTTGTTATGCCACCAGCATACGCGAGGTTAAGTGGACTCAACAACTTGCAAACCCACTTGTCTGATGACATTCAGTTTACTATTCTTCTTATTCGTCTACTATTCTCATAATGTTTAGATATTACACTTTATGCTCAGACGAACTAATATTCATAAAAACTTTACTATCTTTTTGCAAAACGGGATTTTAAAACGTTATCTTTTAGTATGAATAAAACTGCTTTTTATTGCTAAGTGTTGGAGAGTTTATTTAGTTTCTTGGGATCGATCACTTTGCTGTTCGTCTGTCTATCCACGAGTATACATGAAGATACAGAGTCAGTTTTTTAGATTTTTTATATGTTTATATATTTGCCGTTGTGTCTCAGCATCACGAAAATATTGTAAGTACCCATTTTTTCTAATACCTAATGAAAAAATGCGCGTAAACTTATTTGACTAATAAAACTCCTATATGTATGTAAGACTGCAATTCGTTCTTCGACGTTCGTAGGTGTGTATTAACGGTGTTCAATCGAGTCCTTGAAAACGAAACAAAATATACTACTTCACTAACAAATATAAAAGAGATTTGATATTTTAGCATCCATTACATAGTTTTAGAGCCAGGAAGTCTTCAATAAGTTCATGACGTTACCTTCCATGCCATATTAGTCAAAAGCTATTCAAGTGGCTTTCAGAGTGTGACTAATTACACATGTAAAGACTGTACGATCAGAATAATTAACCTTTTAGAAGGCCACGGCGAATGTCGCGACTGTTGGAGAGTCGCCAATGTAATAATAGATAAGTACATTAATATAGTGATTCGGGAAATGGATTGATGGAACATAAACCAACAAAAATGGTGTCATTCACTTTTGTCCTATTTTATCTAGCAATCAACAAATTAATGGAATTATTTTAATCCTTAAAAATAAATAAATTGTAACTAGAATTAGGATTGAAATTCAACGAATGAATCAAAATACACTTCAAAATTTAATGGTTCTACAAAGAAAATTCAGTTACAATTTCTGTTCAAAGTCGTGAAAATAGTACACATTCAATCGTAAAATGAACAATGTCTCCTTAAAAATAAACGCACGTGATGAAAAAGATAACAAGTACAGAGTACGAATTCTAACTTTATATTTTACGAGTGCTTCAGTATGATTATTGTGTATTTTAATACGAAATGAAAATTTTCTTTTCGCTTACTAGCTATGAAACAGATTTGACACACACTCAATTTTTTAACACGATCATTCTTTTCTTTCGTATGTAAGTAGTACCCACTTTAAAATTATACGTAATATAATTTCAATGTTCACATTCGGTTCTTTGATTTAACCTACATTCAAAAATTATTACTTGATTAACTATCACCAATTCCCCATTCAAAGTTTATGGTTGCATTTAATTTGATTACAACCGCGATGCATTCTATGGCTCACGGGATTGCACATTAAATTCGCATCACATTTACGATTCTATTCGGAAGTCAGTTAATAATTTACTCACCGCCAGATACAACACATAAACTCCAAAAATAGAGTCTTACCTTTATAACATTATCGAAGAGCATCCGATCTGTCCGGGAAATAAGATCACCGTCCACAAACACAGAAGTTCACCAATTTACTATTAATAAATCCCGCACACTGCACCAATTCGTTCAACTATAAGAATGTAAATGAAACAATTCTCTCGAACATTAATTTGTCCTATCTACGGCTATAACGTAAGACGATGAGGCACTTTAAAATATTGTAAATACTGAAAACGCTAGACAAGCACTAGATTATCCACTATTAATTACATTACAACAAACTTTTATTGATCGATAACAATTATATTTAAACCTTCAGTTCAGCCTCATGAATCGGTGTTACAGAGCTCGCTACCTGAAACAAAGATATAGTACTTTTTACTTCAATTAAGAATAATAATATGATTAAACTAGCAACTCTACATAATTAATACAGTGCATGAATTTTCCACGATGGTTGTTAGTTAAATTGAATCAAAGATGACGATTCGACCGTAGTTCTCAATAATTGGACTATGGTGTGAGCTAACTCTTGCCCCTAAGATATGTGTCGAACAAGTAATATCGCTAAGCTTTATCAGGGAACCTATAACTCCAGACGTGTTAGATTAGATGTCTACTTGACAGCAACTTTTTTGTATTCCAATAATAAGGCACCGGTCTTTTGCGTTTTGAAGGAAGATATACGGGTTGGTAGTCAGTCTTCTTTTAATCGTTGCGTTTTATTAACAAATATTATCTGTGGAAAATAAAAAACGTGAATTTTGATACCGATACCCTCCTAAAACACATGCCTTTTGCAATTTGTCCATATTTTACTATTTATTTATTTTCGCTTAACTGAATAAAGCGATCTATTCTACTCTAGCTGCTGGACGTTCTAAATAACAACAATGTCTCGCATTGCAACTTGCATTCTAACTTAATTCTTACCTTAACTTAATACTTGGAGCAAATTTATGAATGTTTAAAACAAAAAGTATTAACTTGATATTTTATGAAGTAGCGACTCACATACAAATTGTTAACTAACTAAACTGAATTTGTGTGTAATAAATTATTAATAAATAAAATAAACCGTACTCCATCCCAGCTCTGATCTGAGCCCTTAGTATAAGTTTGTAAACGCGCAAAGGTTACTACTGTGTCAGAGTTTAATTGGACAGATAGATCTTAACCTGAAAGGAATAAGGTCGATAATTAAATTCTTAACGCAAACGCGTTAGTAACGTTTTCGCGTGTGTAGACTTACACAAAGGCCTCTGATGTAGAGCGCTTACAGGGACGTGACTGCGCGAGCTGTACTGAATGTTCGCTGTAGTTGCCTTACCTGTATTAATATCATCGTAATTTGAGATAAAAAAAATTATATGACTATATTTGGGTAGAGTGTGGTCACAAATAGAATAGACGTAGCCATATGTGAAGTAACGAAATCCCATTACGAAAGTTGAATCTAAGAGAAAAGTCAAACAGCATGTGCTCTTTCTGTACGCAATGACTATAATGCCGTACTGCCATCAAGGCTCCCAAGTCCAATTTCTGGCAAGGCAGAAATTTTATTAACGTGTTTCGATCTCTGTGCTTAGTCTGGTGTTTGTGTTTATGTCTTTTTGTGTGTCCATAGTACCCACTGGGGCTATGAAAACGTAGGTTTTTGTAGAATTAGGTGCGTCTCAGCAAACTCACGAGCATATTAACCAAAAAGCATTAACTAGTTATTTTATTGAGCAGCAACTCACGTTCAATTTGTTAACTGACTAAACCATACTCTACTAAACCATCCCAGCTCTGATCACATGTAGAACGCTTACAGAGACGTGACTGCGCGAGCTGTACTGATTGTATGCGATAGCTATCTTACCCTCGTTAATACTATTTTATTACTATAGTAATTCAAGATGCTAATTTAAGATGAAATTTATGTAGTCTGTTTACGAAATGAATAGTCTTAGCCATTTCAGTAAAATAATTAATAGTTTAGTTTAATAATAATAGTTTATTATGGCCCAGAATTTTTACATTGTGTCACAATATAAAGGAATATCTGCCTTTTGCTTTAGTTTACACTGTGTTGCAAAAGTTAAACTTATAATAGAGGCGTCTTAGGCATACACTACACCTCCGGGGGCATTAGAAAAAAAATTAAAATGTACAATTTTGTATTTTTTTTATGTTGCCGAAAAACAAAGACCTGAACCTGGTTACTTAGTATAAATGAAGAATAGTATAAGTGAAAAATACACTGTGTTGCAAAAGTTAATACCTAAAGTTAAAATTAAAACTCAAAAGGGTTGTTGCAATGCTTTGAAAAGTTTTATAAGTTCATATTTTTTGTCGACTTTTAAATTACATCCATGTCTCGTATTATATGGTTTAATTCAGAAGGCTTGGAGCAAGTTTACAAGGCTAAGGGCCTCTTTCACTACCTTCGAGTAAAGTTACAAGTACGCTAATTGTCGGTTAAAGTCACCCGTAACTTCAAATTCAATTTCACGATGTTCGAGTAGCACTAATCATATGATAAACTGACCCGTACTCATAACTATTACTTGCCAGTAAACTTTACTTGGAACATAACTAATCAACACTTTCCTTGGAGATAGTGAACGAGGCCCTAATAATCAAATAGTACATGCAGCAATAAATCAACTAGAAAGCCTACGTAACAACGTCCAACGATGAAATAAAACCCATATCAATGTAACTTTCTGCTCAAAAAGCTTTGTATAAGTTTACAAGTGTTTTAAATAAACTGTACAACTTTTGATTAACTAAACCATACTCCATTTGCCTCCATTTGATCTGATGTAGAGCACTTATAGAAGAACGTGACTGTGTAATTTGTACTGGATGTATGTACGTTTATTACCTTATCCTTGGTAATAATATCATAATTTAAGATTTAATATTAGATTCTATGTTATTTTAATGGTATACTACTGTGTTAGCTGTAAGTTTTCCGTATAAATTTCCAAATAAATAAATAACAATCAAATCAAAAATATTTATTTCTTAATATTAGGAATACAAAATATTCGCTTAATGAATGTAATTTTTTCCCGGTCATCGCCTTTAGGTGCCCGTTTGAGCTAGATGTTGAGCTGAGAGAAAAAAGACGGCGGAAAAAACTCCCAGCAGCACTTTTTTTTAAAACGTACGTATAACATTGAGATAACAGTATGACTATGGGTGCATAATGGGCACACGTGACAGCTGAACGTATGAAACACTATGAACCGACTTCCACCTGCTCACAGATGCGAGTATTTACAAAAACTGTGTATTAAATTTAATTTAGAAATAGCCTTGTGTGGTTCAGTAATTATATAAAACTAGTGGACCCCGCAGACGTTGTCCTGCCTTAAAGTTTTGTAAGAGGGTTAGTTTCTTTATATTTTACTGTCAAACAAAAATTAAAAACGAATAGTGACAGATGAACTGTTAGTCAGACTATGTCAAACTTTTGGACGCGAAATTTAGCGCGAAGAACCAATGTTTGAAAATTACTGTTACTGACAGTTTATTGGGAAAATAACATAAATTATTTTACTATTAATTTCGGTATGCTCCCAAATTTTCTCACCGTTTAAACCTTCCCTGGACTTCTACTAATATTTCAAGACCAAAATTAGCCACATCGATTCAGACGTTGTCAAGTTTTAGCGAGACTAACGAACAGCAATTCATTTTTATATATAGAGATTAGAAGAACATTATATTCATTTAATATTTAAAAATAACAATTTATAATAATTATAATATAAAAAACATGACTCAGCCAAAGACAATACTATACTTTATTTATATATGAAATGAAATAAGAAACATAAAATTTTTCTTTTCATTTAATATTGAATGGCTGAAAGGATTTTTATACAATGCCGTAAAACAAATTAAAAAAAAGAAACATAAAAGACAGACATGACAATTTTGATAGCTGCGTCAAAATGTAAATAATCAAATACTAAAATTAAATAATTTTGTAAAGAAATAATAAAGGAAAAGCAAGCAAGCAGCAGTATAAGAATAAAACAAAAAGATATAAGTTATAAAATATGATAATGGACGCGAATGAAGTAAGTAATAACATGTAGTTTATTTATAACACTACATGGCGCATTTCATTCATTTCATTTGCTTCCCGTGGGAATGAGATATTTTCCCGCGGTAAAAAGTAGCTAAGTAAATGTTCTTTCTCAACGTCCTTTCTATGTTTACGTCAAATTTCATCAAAATCGGTTTAGTGGTTTAAGCGTGAAAGAGTAGCAGACAGACAGACAGACAGACAGAGTTACTTTCAAATTTATAATATTAGTATGAAGTATGATTAGTATGATAATGGACGTGAATGAAGTAAGTAATAACATGTAGTTTATTTATAACACTACACGGCGCATTCCATTCATTTCATTTGCTTCCCGTGGGAATGAGATATTTTCCCGCGGTAAAAAGTAGCCTATGTTCTTTCTCAACGTCCTTTCTATGTTTACGTCAAATTTCATCAAAATCGGTTTAGTGGTTTAAGCGTGAAAGAGTAGCAGACAGACAGACAGAGAGACAGACAGAGTTACTTTCAAATTTATAATATTAGTATGGATTTACGTATTTTTTAAGACTGGTGGCGTACACACAAGTCCTTGAACGGTGGAGTCAAGTATTTGAATTAGAATTTACCTGACTCCTCATATTATTGTTATTATTATTTTATATTAATTTTAAATGAATGTAATTTAATTTCATTTAATTCCTATGTAATAAATGAATGGTTTTTTATATCTATTTTATACACTTCGCAAGAGATTAATAGAATCAGGTGTTACTTTGCAAAACTCCATTGTTATAAAGTTAGGTAAAAACTACTTCTAAGTCTTTGCACTTTGCGAGTAACCGTCGTAGAGTCAATAACCCTGATGATGCTCTGTGTTGGGGCGAAACACGCGTTGGTGGTGGTATGTATGTTGGTGTATATTTTTTATTGTTGCATGTGCATATGTCCTATGTGGGAGGGAGGAAGGTACTATTGCATGAAAACAGTATATACCATCATACGTTCTGATTGCGAATTGTTGCAAAGTAGTTTTTACCTAACTTTATAACTTCACAAGAGAAACAGCACCTAAGGGCGATACAATATAATGAAATATAATTCATCTATATAATATATAATGAGCAATGGTACATTCATGCACAAATGAAGAAAAATCTGAAAGTCGTATAGGTATATTTTATTACACTATACTTTGATAGATGCTCATTTGAATAAAATATTAAGTTCGTCTTTTTTTCTCGGAATGTTTATAAGTTTTTCTTTACCTCAATCATTGTACGCTTTGCAAAAGTTTGATCATCAATCTTTTACATGCAAGAAGTCGGCAGGACCAGACACTTGATTTATCTATTTGAATATTAGCCATTTGCGCTATGAAACTAGGTCATATTCATATTTCTCACAAAAATGTATTATTGAGTATTCAATGTTAATTTTTGAAGTGAAAACTTCTTTAGCGGCGTTGTGTACTTTTTTGGGATGGGTAAAAAATCTAAAACTCGTGTCAACTACACGTGGCCTGATCGAAAATTCGTAAGACGGAGGAGTGACAGCTGACACAATACAAGGAGCGCCTGCCTTAGCTGATGACGGCTCGACTATCTATACTTGTAAAATTCGTTTATATCAAGTATTTAAAATATGGACATTGAACAAAGTGCATCTAGTAATGAAAAAAGTGACGAAGAAATAGTGAAAGAAAATGAGTGAGTACTTTATAAAAATGCTAGATGAAAACCTACTGAAAATACTAGGTGAAAAATAATACTGATAATCAAAGCAAATCGTGCGAAATTATTCCCTAACCATTCCAAAATATCAAAAATGCACTTAACGTTGTTTAATGCACGTAACGTTTAAAGTTTTTCACTCTCAGACACTTCTGCCGACACTACCGGAGTGCAACCCGTTTTTTTTTAATAAGATGAGGTTATCACTAAGTATTTCGAGCTTTGTAGAGCTAGGGCTTGAAGAGTTCGATGCTTGGCTCTACATCAGATCTGATAACTTTTTTTTATTTGAATGGAGTAGCAGACGAGCATGCAGGCCACGTGGTGTTAAGTGGTCGTTGCAGCCCATGGACATCTACATACAACCTCAAGCAAGCATAGGTAAGTCTTGTCTGAGGTCGTATGCAGCTGCGCTGCTACTCCGGAGGCTGGTGGTCGCCTCATGTAAGTGTGGCCGGCAACTGCACCTTTCCACTGAAACACAATAGAAGAAGAACAAAACACAGAAGTGGGTGCAGCGGTGGTACTTCCCCGGGCGAACCATAATAGTTCTACCTACAAAAAACTTTTTGACAGTGCGAGTCATACGGTCTTGGCAACATTTTAAATGAAAATGATTTTGGTGAGATCGTTTATTGACGAAAATACGTATCAAAGATATTAATAAAATATTTGTTTACAAAGCCTCTCTATTTATGCCCATAAGGCGCGCAGTATTGAAGAATTGAATATATGTATTTAATTATTAAATAATATCATTATATTAAAGAATTACATGGTGTTAGTCTAATTTACTGATTAAATGACAAAAAAGTAATATTACGAGCATTAAAAATATTCCAGTTTCTAGTAAGTGCTAAAGTTGAAGCTCTTTACAAGGAAACTCTATATGACTGTACCATTTTAGTGTGACTGTTTCAACCAGCTCCGAGTCGGCAATTAGGCCGGGTAGGAAATTGCATCTCCAGGGATAGCTCACAAATTGGCTCAGCCTCAGCAACTTTGCAATTGAAATGACAATGCGCAATGGCTATTACTTTTCCCCGAAAGTATAATTCACCTTCTGGGACCAAGCTGTAAATTAGTGTAATGTCCAGACCTGCAGTTCTCTAATATTTCACTTGTATTAAACTAATAACAAAGACAAAGACAAATTGCACAAATATGGGTGTTTACAAAAGGTGTTTTTATACATTTGGTTAGCCATATAACTTCATGAGGTATTTAAATACTTATAATAATAATTAAAACTTAACTAATTATAAATATAAAAATGTACATTGAAACAGTTTTATTTATTATATTATACTATTAATTTGATTATATTATATTATTATTATCATTATTTGTTTGTGCCCACATTGGACGTTTTTATTGATTATTTTTTATTTATTTTTATTTTTCGGATCGGATCCGATCGTCAGCTTTGTGCACCCATATTGAAGGGTTTTTGTACACTGAGAGGAAAAAAACGGGCTGAAAAAAATACCTCCCAGGTTATTATGGGATTCCTTTACGCCGCTTTATCGTTTAAAAAAACCGGCCAAGTGCGAGTCGGACTCATGCACGAAGGGTTCCGTACCACTATCTATAAAAAATCAAGTTACACGTCACAGCCCCCCCCCCCTCGAAATATTTATTTTATTCTATTTTTAGTATTTGTATAACAATAGCGGCTACAGAAATACATCATTGCCTTTGATTATCCATAGAAATCATTGCATTAAGATTGAATGAAAGGTAAATTATTGTGGTTTACGATTTATGACGTATTAAAAAAAACTACTTACTAGATCTCGTTCAAACCAATTTTTGGTGGAAGTTTGCATCGTAATGTACATCATAATAATATATTTTTTAGTTTTATAATTCTCTTATTTTTGAAGTTACAGGGGGGGGGACACATTTTACCACTTTGGAAGTGTCTCTCGCGCAAACTATTCAGTTTAGAAATTATTAGAAACCTCAATATCATTTTTGAAGACCTATCCATAAATACCCCACACGGTTTGATGAAAAAAAAAATTTTTGAGTTTCAGTTCTAAGTTATGGGGCACCCTCAAAATTTATTGCTTTTTTCTATTTTTGTGTAAAAATCTTTATGTGGTTCACATCTACGTACCGAGTTTCAACAGTATAGTTCTTATAGTTTCGGAAAAAAGTGGCTGTGACATACGGACGGACAGACAGACAGACAGACATCACGAATCCATAAGGGTTCCGTTTTTTGCCATTTGGCTACGGAACCCTAAAAATCAGTGACCAAGTAATAAGCCTTTGCTAGTAAATACTTTTGAAGTTCTTTTTAAAACTCGTTGCCCGATTTTATTTTGAAGAATTCCGGTAGGTTATTGTATATTTTTGGTCCCATGCAAAAGACACTGATATGATATTGTCTTGTTTTAGAAGCTATTACACACAGTTTATTGTTATGTCTTTTTGATTTAAGGGTAACGCTGTACACACCCTTATATTAATATTAAGGTGCCTTGAATTCAATGCCTGTTTTCTTTTTTTAGTCTCCCGAAAAAGTATACTACTTAATTTGTTTCAACCTTAGCAATGTTCTAGCCACGTGGTGGTAATAGGTGATTCTCATCATTATTATATAGATTTCCACACGCAACCTCAAGCATTCCTGAGTCTTGCTTTATTTAATGCTTTTAACATATTTAACGCTTCAACTAAAAGGTTAAAGGTTCGCCTCAAGTTGATAAAACTTTTTGCCTTAACATGGACCTTTTATAAAAGCTTTATATCTTTGCGAAGCGAACCGACTAGGGAAATGTTATGACTGTAGTAAATAAATATATAAAAATATTACCTCTAGGAGGCTACCCTTTTAGAAATGGGATACCGGGCTATGTGGGATTCGTGCCGCACCAAAACCCCTTCGGTGGCCTGCCTTTGTGCTGGGGAGGACTCCGGGATCTCCAATAGAACGCACCGGTGAAATCTATACGCCCTACTACATACACTACCAGCCCCAACTTCACCAATTCTACATCCCAGTTAAAATGGCTTCGCCGTTCCTATACAGCTCATATAGTTGCGCCACGGGGACGCCTCTATGAATATTTTGCCAGGTCCAAAAATATTGTAGATCTGGGGATCACATACCAATTCTGCAACTGAAATGACAATGCACCATGCTTATAACTTCTTTTTCCCAAGAATTTTTCATCGGATGGGACAGAATTGTAAATGAATATTAAGATACTATCTTCAGTAAATTAGCAAACTACTCTTTAATAAATTCGTGAAGCTCTATAGGAAACCTAACATAGTTAAAAAATAAAAATATGAACAATAACTTTGCATGAAGGACGTAAAAACTATATTTATTTATAGTAGTAAACTAATCATGGTTGTGCATCTCGATATATCCTTAAATTAAGACAAAGGATTGGCACTTTATTAAAAAAAAACAATGGGTTGCACTCCGGGAGTGCCGGCAGAAGTGAAAACATTAACGTTGTGCATTTTTGATGTCTTGGAATCGTTAGGGAATAATTCCGCACGAATTGCTTGAATTATCAGTACCTATCAATTTCTATCTAGTATTTTACAAAGTACTCTCTCATTTTCTTTCACTATTTCTTCGTCACTTTTTTCATTAATAGATGCACTTTGTTCAATGTCCATATTTTAAATACTTGATACAAACGAATTTTAAGATAAAATTATACTTGACGCTGGCAATATGCAGAGTTTGCGATGCCATAATTGAAGAAAAAAAGTATAGACAGCCGTCAGATGAGCCGTCATCAGCTGTCACCCCTCCGTCTTGGTCTAAGAGCCGGTGAAGATATTCACTCGTTCGGTTGTTACAAGAGTGAAGGTGATATGAAAGAAAATTGATTAAAATTAATTAAATTAAAAATAGCTATGAACACTTTTCAATAGTCAAGTTATCATAGGCATATATGTTTATAAATTATATTTGGTAAACAATATGTCTCATCGAATTATCAGATCGGTGAAGGTCGATCTTCCTCGTCTCCTCTACTATCTTACGAAATTTTGCGATCAGCACACGTGACCTCGCGCGAGTTTCATAGTTTTTACCCATCCCACAAAAAGTGCTCAACGCCGCTAAAGAAGTTTTCACTTTAAAAATAAGTTAGATGAGACTCTTCAAGCAGTTCTGTGGAGAGACCAATTAGGCTGGGGAGGAAATAGCATATCCAGGGATGGCGCATAAAGTAACCCAAATCAATAAAATTAGGACTAGGTACACGGTAAAGCTGTACACTCTCTTAAGAAACTCCACAACACTGTATAGTTTGGGCGAAAAATTTTACCCAGCTCGCTGAATCCTTGAGAGTCGCCGAGAAGGCAATTATGTCATATGATAGCTCACAAATAGCTCAGTACAACTTGGACTAGGTTTACGCTAAAGTTTTACCCTTGCTTTATTCAGCACTGAATCCTTGTAAACCATTAGGCTAGGAAGGTCATAACATCTCCAGGGCCAGCTCACAAGTTAATCCAAACCATTATAATTGGGACTAATTGACGCAAATCAATAAAACTGGGATAAAGGTTTTACACTGCATGAGGAAACTCTGTAGTTCAATACAACTTGGGTGAACCTATTTCAACCGGCTCGTTGAAGCCTTGGAAAGAAGAGAAACTGTGTCTCTTTGGATAGCTCACAAAGTTGTACAAGCCAAAGAAACTCTGCAATGGAAACGAGAGTGACCAATATGTAACACTTCCCATAAAGGGAAAATTCTGCTATGTTAACCCTGTGTGAGCCAGAATAGTATAATTAGCAGCTAAAGGATTCTTTAATTAAAGCTATGAAAGAGCAATACTCTTTCATAGTTCCTTACATAGCTCTCACAGTTCCTTTATAGTCGGTACATCTACAACTTGGTTAAAAAATTCCGTAATATACGAGTATTGCCATAGAATTACATATTTTATACAAAAACCTTTACTTGAATAATCATTAACTAGTTCTTGTTGTCATATCACGTATCATGTTATACAGTCGATACTATAACATTTTCAACAGAGGTACGAACATATCATTTTGAACAAGACTCTCAACTCCAAGGGGCGATCAAAATTTCGTAAGCGCTCTGTCAGGACCACTCCTAAATATTTCACGCAGATAGATATGTATAATACCTCCAGGTTAAATACAGTGATGAGTATTTTAATGAATGAATGCTTATACGAGTTTTATTATACAATACGTACTAATGACACACCTTAATGTTTTATTTACATTCACAATAATTACTGAGTTGGGATTGTTAAAAGCACTTCTTTCTTAGACACTATGAGACGGCATTTCTGGACTATTAACAGTGAACTATTTAGATGTTTTCTAACAATATATTATCTCTAATTTCTAAAATATTCGCTTACTTACTAAAAGATGCGCGCGGTCGGCATTTGGCATGTGTCCAGTACTATTGCTCTTTTCTCTCACGACAATTTCTATGAGTTGAAACGCAATACATTCTTTCAGATTTTATAAAAACACGTGAAAATATATTTTATTGTTAGCTGATCGATCGATCCTTTTGTTGTTGTTTTTTTTTTCTTTTTGGGTTTGTGGTTTGCTTATGATGAGAAGTATGGAGAATTTAGTTTATTCATTAAATAATGTATCATTCCCGTTGAAAATATAAAATGTTCTTAATATCTTACCAGATGATAAAACCACTGTTGCTCTACGTCTCTACCGGAAGAACCGGAATCACTATCGAATGAACGTACGTAGCGAGGGAAGTTCGGACGTGAACACTAGCGATACTCGAAACTGCAGCGGGATGAATGAGAGTTGCATGTGTGCGCGCGGTGTCACCGAGAGGGTGCCGTAAGAGCAACGCACGGGAGCGCAGGATTGGCGAGGGCGACCCGCGCCGGCCGCCTGCTGCGAGCGACTGCCGCCCGGGCCGCGCCGCGGCGCCTCCGCCTGCACCGGCACCACGCACGGAGCGCTGCACGCCACGCTGCCCGGCCACCTGCCAGCGCTGCAGGCTCACGCACCGCGCGAATATCGATGTTTTTTTGTGAGGAAGCGTAACGTGGCTTGGGCGGCTGCGGGGCAGGCACGCACCGTGCGGGGCAGGGGGCCGGTCCTGCGCTCTGCGTCACGCATCTGTCTCGGCGGCTCCTTTGCGTGCTCATAGGGTTGCCAAATCTCAAAATTGAAAAGCCGGACTGACTAACTTAGTCAGATATTTGGGTAAAAAGGCTGGACGCAATCCTCTGTTACGGACTTCGTACTACGCATGAATTAAGGATCTTGATCAGATTACTCAGATTAATCAGTTTTCTTAGTTATTTTTTATTACTGCACTACAATTAGCGATGATAATGGCCTCCATTACTGGAAACGCATTAAGAACAAATAGTAAAAGTGTAACAAAATCGTCGAGATTTTTTTTGCTTATTAGATGCGCGTCCGGGCTCAACTCCGTTGAGAATGCCCGGACGCGCATCTAATAAGCTAAAAAACGCCTAACTGACTGAATTGAAGACTAATATAGCGTAATGGATACTATGCAGATTTCCATTCGGAGTGTCCTTCGATTTCCAGCAAAGCAGAAATATGAATAATATTTTCACTTCTGTGTGTGTGTTGTTCATTATTTTAACTGTATCCGGCTGTACCCGGATGCCTGGCGACGCTATTGCTCCGCAGCCGCCATCTGCAGAGATGCGGACGATCCGGCAGCGCGCCGCCTGCTTTCCCGACGCCCGTACGCTTTTCTCCTCACATCGCCTCACATTGCCAGTATTGCCACGATGTTTAGTATCGATAACTACCTTTTTACATCCTTAGCGTAGCCTCCATCAATTGAAGAGATAACGTTGACACATAATTAGCTCAAAATTTTATTCACAATTTTCTATTTTGAAAATAATATGGTTTAGCATTGCCTTCTTAGTCAAAATTTGGCTCTTCCAACGCCCGCACAATTCTCTACTCACGTCGACAACAAATGCTTTATCTTTCTACATCCGTCAAGAAGCATTTATTGAAGAGGCTACGAGTACCACTGCTACAATCATATCTGTCGTAAACCAACTCTAATAGTGTTTCGATGCAAAGGTGCGGTTCCGGTCAGAGTTACACGAGGCGACCATCCACTTCCGGAGTAGCGCGCAATAACATACAAATGAGGCTAGACTCAGGTATGCTGTGCGTAAACTTAAAATTATCATTCGTCTTTCTATTTTTATATTTTGTTTTTATTGTCCCCTTACACTTACCAAAAATCGTGCAACCTGTTTGTTATCTGACTACTTTTTTTTGTTTAGTGTTTGCACGTATCATAATAATAATACTCAATATAATAGTAAAATATCTACCGAGTGCAGTTGCTACGAAATATAGCAGTTTGATGCTATGAACCGCATCTAAGCATTGTGTATATTAAGAAAAATTAAGATGGGGTTTATCCCTTTAGTGTAAGTAGGTACAAAAACCCTACTAACATTATAAATTCGAAAGTAACTCTGTCTGTCTGTCTGTCTGCTACGCTTTCCCGCTCAAACTACTGAACCAATTTTAATGAAATTTGGAACACAGATAGAGTGGACCTTCGGAAAGGACATAGGATGGTTTTTATCCTAAGGGAACCTATAAAACGGGTACACGAGGGCGAAGCCGCTGGCGGAAGGCTAGTATTATTATATAACATATTTATAAGTATCCTTTTTTATCCTGTAATTTGGTGAGATAAACCATATTTTCGAAAACCTAACAATAATCATAGTAGTATTGGAAGTCCATACTACAGCCACTATTTTAGCGTGCCTTTCGGAAGCACGGCAATGAACATAAACTTATTTGCATCTAGATATTTTACTCCTGATCACGTCCGTTTTAGGTGTTAGGTGGTTACCTTACGTACTATAAAAGCCGCAGGAACAAGCTTCGTTAGTCATATAAGTCAGTATTATTTTTTTTCAACCTTTTTTTTATGTCCCACTGTGGGCACAGGTCTCTTTCTTACAAGTGAGAGGGATTTAGTCCATAGTCCACCACGCTGGCTAGGTGCGGATTGGTGGACGTCAAGCTTTCGAGAAATTATGAATTTCTCTCAGGCATGCACGGCGATGGAGAGCATCGTAATCAATTAAATATCGCGATATTTCAGTCATATAAGTCAGTATAATTTCCAATAATTCCAATGCATTCTCGAGTTTCACGTACCACTTTTTTAACTGTAGAGCAATATCGAGCCAATATCAAGTGCCACTGTAAAGATCATCCATCCATTAATCAGTACATCAAATGAGCTTTATTAATAAACCTGATAGGTATAACTATTTTTTATAAGTATGACCTAAGTAAAGTTACCTAGGAGATGCAGGCCTTGCACAATCAGTCAGTAAAGCCAGTTATCCAAGTTAAGTGACGGTTTTTTTTATTTGAATAAAGAGGCTTGGGCTGTATCAGCCCAGGGCACTTCAACCCACAAAGATTGTTTGTACCCGTAGCTAGGTTACAGATCACCGTCCAACCCGATAGCCTTGAAGAAGGCTAGGATTTTATGAACGGTGATTTGTTTGGCTTCATCTGGCAGCAGCACGTGCCTCCCTAGATGAATGCTATGCTTGAGGTTTAGCGCACCACAATTTAAAAGAAGGTGGCGTGGTGTCTCGCTCTCCTCCCCACAATATCTCCACGTGTCGGTTGGACTTAGTCCTAAAAGTGACATATGTCTTCCGAGCTTACAGTGTCCAGTAAGGACTCTGGTTACCGTGCGGATATTTGTTCTGTTGAGCTTTAATAGTTCTTCAGCATAACTCCGATCATATCTTCGTATCAAAGCTTGGGAGTGGCTGTGCCCTGGTCCTTCAGTCCAGTCCCTCATCGCCTCCTTCCTGCACTGAGTGAGATTTTTTTGTCGGAATATCGTTTTGGAAATACCACAGAATGGTTCAGGACCGAGCTGAGTCCCTTTTGCACCCTCACGTGCCAGGACGTCAGCTTCCTCGTTTCCTTGTATGGATGAGTGTCCTGGAACCCATATCAAAAAGACTCTGTTTCTCGCAGCCAGTGCGTTAAGTCGCTCTATGCAGTTCTTGACCAGTTTCGAATTTACAGTATACGAACTTATGGCCAAGAGTGCTGCCTGGCTGTCCGAAAAGATAAAGATGTTCCTGTTGACGTAACGTCTTTCAAGGTTTAGCTCTGCGCACTATATGATGGCGAACACCGCCTGAAAGACTGTGGCGTGGGCTCCTAGGTGTATGCTAAGCCTCGTTTTGGGCCTTTCACCGTAAACTTCACATCTTACGTCATGACCCATTTTAGATCCATCAGTATACCAAACTACACCGTTCAGCCCTCCCGGCATCTGGCCATTAAGCCATTCGTTCCTGATAGGCATCATTACCTGGTATAGTTTGGTAAAGTTCCTCTCTGGTATAAATATTATGAGCGAATATCTGGTGGATTAATTTAATCTTGACATTTGAAACCAAATTAATGTCGATTTGAATTAATATCAATTTGTAGAGCGGTTTAAGGCCAGCGTATTTTACACACGTATACTCGTATTTCGGCCGTGACCACGATCGCGGCTGAATTACCCTTGTTTACAACCGCTCGTACCTACTATGCGTTAGCATCCTATCCTAGTACCAAGTCTGTGCTCATACTCTTGATACCGGTATCTAGCGCGAAACGCTATGTTAAATAACGTGACGTTTCACACTCAAAGCCCCACACGGTTTTATACAATGTGTCGTGGGTACCATGGATACACATATAGACATGAACACCAACACCCAAACTGAAAACAGAAACTGAAACTCTTTATTTCAATTTCTGCTTCGCCGGGAAGCGAACACAAGATCCACAGTCGGCAGTCCGGCATGGCAACCATTGGCTCACGCCATACGGGTTACGACAACACGACCGTTAGCTACACGAATCTCGAATATGTGACTAAACTCTTTTTTGAAACAGTCAGATATTGTATGTTAAAGTAAATTGCTGGCCTCATATAAAGTTAGGTAAAAACTACTTTGCAACAATCCGCAATCAGAAAGTTTGATGGTGTATACTTTTTCATGCAATAGCACCTCCCACATAGGATACACGCACATGCAACAATAAAAAATATACAGCAACATACGTACCACCACCAACACGTGTTTCATCTCTCTGTCTCTGTCGTCTCTGTTGCTTGTCGTATGACGTTAGCACACTACATAATTATAGAATAAAAAACTTTTCCCTTGATCCTCGATTCTATTTGGTTTGAGATTGCTAATTCGGAATCGTTTCAAATCAAAATCGAGATCGAATCGAAAATCTAACCTTTAAAAGTTTCGGGGAAAAGGCCCTAATTTTTCACTTGCAATGTATAAAAACTATTTAGAAACCTGCTGGCTTGCCATTTCTTACCTATATACATCCCATAGTTGGACATAATCCCTTTCTTTACTGGATTATACAATCTAGGCAAAACTTATATAAGTAAATTTAAATTCCAACACGTTCACAAGTGCTTCACAAGTTGAAGCAAAATCGAGTTATTGAATGCCACTATAGAGTTCATCCAACCATAATGCAGCTAGTTCGTAGCTGCTAAACAGTGTATTTGATACGTGTTTAAAAATAAAAAAATTAAATGAAGTAGCCACAATGTGTTGGTGCCTCATTGGTAGTAAAAAAACTAGTACTAGTCCTACTATTTCGGTTCTGTTCGATTTATTTATTAAATTTTATGTTTGAAGTGCTTACAGAGTAAATCCAAGGCGCACTTCAAACTTACGATTCAACATATGAATCTGATCTGAATCAGACAGGAACAAAAAAAACTTAAAATTAAATTAAATTAAATTAAATTAAATGGTCGCACTTAAAAAACAAAAACAGTGCTTTAAAAATTGTGATACAGGCATATGGAACAAGTCGACAACAATCGATATAGATACTATAAGTATACTTCATTCTGATTTTCGTCAAAACATGACTCAGGTCTCTCACTATTATTGAGGAAGCCTGAAGCTTACATCACCACGCTGCGCAATGCGGTTTGGTCGAGAAGCAGGTTAGTGACCAATCGGCTGCCGAATGTCTTCCACCCACCCATAAGGCCTCCGTAAAGGTTTACCGACTATTATCTATCGATAATAACCGAGGCCGACTGCTTAACAAGCCGTCCGAAGCACGGAAACGCGCCTGAAATTTTTGTCACTAGCGGTCGCCCATCTCACACGGTACTCACACACGACCGCGCAAGTAGAGCGCTTTCGTTCTGTTCTATGCCAGCCGCCATGCACGTTTCATCAAAACATACCTACATAAAAACTTATTTTTAACGTACATAATAAATACACATATAGTGCGCGTTACTACGCGTAATACGGGAGAAAAGTATTAAAAATATCAAAGCCTATGCAGCGATCGTTATTATTGAAAAATGGGCGTATGTAAATCGAACACTCGTATTAAGCTCCCCCGATCCGGGATGGGGGTGTTACCCCCTCCCCTCTTTAGTACGGCTTAGCTTTAATTGAGTTATGGATGTAGGATATCCACTTTTTCGTTTCATAATACCATCGCCCGTTTAGAACCAGCATGTGTGATATTAATTGCGCATTGAACCATCAAAACGGGGTAGGTACTTATATTAAATATTGTAGGAGAAAATTATACGAGGACCTCCAAAACTTTCTTCTGAATTCACATAAGTATATTTTAGACCATATTGATAGGTATATTAAATGAATTCTTCCTAATTTAAGATCATGTTATCTCGTTTCGCAGATATTATTTTGCACATCCAACCTGCCTTGATAGAGTTTTCTCTGGGAAATTAAAAATGAACTACACAATCCACCTTCAAAGTTGATAGCATTGGGAAGATCATCAATAGCAGTATGGACACGCAGTTGAAAGTCATTTGTATACATATGATACGAACAGTCGATGAAGGAGGTAATGGAGTATATTTACAATGAAAATAGTAAGGGAGGAAAAATATCGCCTTGCGGGACGCCAGCTAGATGGACCGCCCAATCGGAGCATTCCTGCCCGATATGGACTAACTGTTGACCATCGCAAAGATAGGAAGCAAACCACGCTACAGTTGTTGGTGCAAATTTGAGGTGAGATAGAATGGCAAGTATCTATTCCATCTATCCATCTTTAATCCATTCGTTTAGAAGCTCAGATAGAGTCACAAACACTTTTAGCTCCCAAACCCTATTTTTGCATCGGGGATTAATAAATTGTGACTAAATTAGTAGACTTCGAGCTATTAAAACGTTTTTTGGTTCAAGAAAAATTAATAAATTCGGAGGTCTCCGAAGGTAGAGCGCAAATTAATGGAGGCTCTTGACTGACTTGGAAAGCCTGATATGAATATATAATGAGTAATGACTTATAGTGTGGGTCCACCCGAAAATACTTAGTCTGGCCATAAATACTGTTACAATTAAAAATAAAAAAATGTTACATTTGAATTTGGAATCTGTCATTTTTATACGATTGTTCATTGTATTTTCTAGTTTTGGCGCTATGGAGTGGGGTGATAAAGAGAACCGAATCGCTGTGTATGCATTACACAAAGTAGGTATGGAGCCAATTGCAATTTTTAAAACTCTCCATACACTTGGTATTAGTCAAATGTTTGTGTACCGGGCTATTAACAGATACAATAAGACCTCCTCTGTTTGTGACAGAAAAAGACCTGGCCGTCCACGTAGTGTTCGTACGAAAAAGGTGCAATGGTCAAAGCTGTAAGGGAAATAATTCGAAGAAATCCTGTCCGCAAGCAAAAGATTTTATCTCGGGAGATGAAGATAGCACCTAGAACCATGTCGCTTATTTTAAAAGATGACTTAGGACTTGCAGCCTATAATAGACGCACTGGTCATTCCTTAACTGATAATTTAAAAAAGAATAGGGTGGTAAAATCGAAACAACTCCTGAAGCGGTACGCAAAGGGAGGTCACAGAAATTTTTTGTTTACTGATGAATTTTTTTACAATTGAGCAACATTTTAACAAACAAAATGACCGTATTTATGCTCAAAGCTCTAAGGAAGCTTCCCAATTAGTCGACAGAGTGCAACGTGGGCATTATCCGACTTCAGTGATGGTTTGGTGGGGTGTTAGCTATGAAGGAATGACTGAGCCATATTTTTGTGAAAAAGGTATCAAAACATCGGCAGAAGTGCATCAAGATACCATTCTTGAGAAGGTAGTTAAGCCCCTTAACAACACCATATTCAATAACCAAGTATGGTCCTTCCAGCAAGACTCGGCACCGGGTCATAAAGCTCGGTCCACGCAGTCTTGGTTGGAAGCGAACGTTTCGGACTTCATCAGAGCCGAAGACTGGCCGTCGTCTAGTCCCGATCTTAATCCGCTGGATTATGATTTATGGTCAGTTTTAGAGAGTACGGCTTGCTCTAAGCGCCATGATAATTTGTAGTCCCTAAAACAATCCATACGATTGGCAGTGCAGAATTTTCCCATGGAAAGAGTGCGTGCTTCTATTGATAACTGGCCTCAACGTTTAAAGGACTGTATTGCAGCCAATGGAGACCACTTCGAATAAGCTTTATAAATTTTAATTGTTTTATATTTATGTATTAAACTAACACACTGTAAAAGTAATAAATGTTATTTGCAATTAAAAAAATATTTTTTTCTTTGTTACAATGTTTATGGCAAGACTAGGTATATATTTTTTAAATGTTGATTTATTATGGACTAAAATTTCTTTTCAACCACGCCTGTAACTTTAGCAAATAGGCAAGGAAGTGAAATATTTCGCCATAATATAGTGGGAAAATGTCATGTTAATATTACGGCTCTGCTGAAACTTTGCGATAAAAAGCAGCCGCGGAGGAAGACGCCAATAAGGGAACAAGACGGGATTTATGTAGCGGGAAGCTAATCTTTACAATGTATGCCATGTTGTAGTGAGATAGTGAAATTTTATTTATCGCTGCTAAAAAGGGAGATGTTTTAAGAAAATATTGAAACAACATCTCTCCTTACTGTTTTTAAATGTTTGTAAAAAACGTGTTTCTTTAACATTTAAATTACTTGTGGAAAGTAATATCAATATTATGTTTCTCTGGTCCCCGTTGAAAATTTCTGACATAGGAATATATTTGGAATAATTTGCCCAATTTAGATTTACAAGTAGGTGCATATTATATACTCAAAAATAAATAATTAGCTTCAAGAAAAAATTGTGATTTTCGACGATTGCGTGAAATTAAGCAAATTACAGACGAGCCTACATGAATGATGTATGTATTGATGTTTACAATCGGTTTATGTGGACATATTAGTCAAATAAAATAAACCACTTAAGTATTTCATTTACTAATGTTTCATACCAGTCTTTAGCTAATAGGCAAGGAAGTGTACACATTTGTCAGTTAGGGGGGTTAATTTATTTCACTATATGCGTATTTATTATCTTGATAATATTAGGGCCCTGCTAGAACGCTGTGATAAAAGGCAGCCGCGGAGGAAGACGCCAATATGGGAACACACGAGATTTATGTAGCAGGAAGTTGATCTTTGAAAATATGTTTTGAGACATGTTTCTAGGCCCTACGCTTTTTAAGAAGATATTGAATCACTTTCTTACTGTTTTTTAAACGAATCTTGTTGAAATTTGTTGCAGAGAAAGACACCGATAAGGGAACAAGACGAGATATCATAGTGTGTAGCGAAAGAGAAACTAAGTAGTATTCATAATGAACGAGTATTCATAGATGTTGTATCAAAATATGTTTTGAAAGACACGTTTGAGATGTTTATCAAGATATTTATACCTACGATTTTTAGCTGCTTTGAAACAAATCATCTTTGAAAAAGACGCCAATAAAAGAACAAGACGAGATTTATAGAGCGAGAAGTTAATCTTTACAATGTATGTCTCGTTTTTGTGAGATGTTAATGTAAAATGTGTTGTGAGAGATGTTTCAAGACTTTTTATAAATATATTGAATCACTTTTTAACTTTTTTATAAACGAATCCTGCGGAAGATGATGCCAATAATGGAACAAGACAAAATCTATGGAGCGAGAAGCTACAAGTTTAACAAGATTTGCCATGTTATATGGAGATGTTGTATAATACAACAATATATATAATACAACTCCAATAAACACATAAGTGTTTATTGGAAGAAACATGTTTTGGGAAGTTTTGAGAAAATATTGTGACAAAATCCAGACGGGCGGGCCCGGACGGTCTACATGAATGATATCAATGATGTTTAGATTCGATTTGTGTGGAAATATTCATTAAATAAAACAAAATAAAAGCTTTTAAACATCCATTTGACACTGTTACATACCACTCTTAAGTGAGTAGGCTATGAAGTAGAGAAAATTTCGTAGTAGGCAAATGTCTTTACAATATTATGGCTCTGCTCAAAAGCTCCGATAAAGAGCAGCCGCAGAGGAAGATGCCAATAAGGGAACAAGACGGGATTTATAGAGCGGGAAACTAATCTTGAGAATGTAATGCATGCCATGTTATAGTGAGACGTTACTTATATCAAAATATATTCTGAGAGATGTTTCGAGACATCTTATGAAGATATTGAAACGCTTTTAAATGCGTTAAACCTACATTAAGATCTCACATTTTTTAATAACAGCAATTGTTATAGGTATCCAATAAAGCAAAGAAATAGAGTTTAATACTTGTTCATAATGTTATTTTGTTCCTATAAATACATATTTGGATTTTGCATACAACTTGGCACTCATTTAGATCTCCATTCTTTTTGCGGCGAAACCCACACCCAAGCATAATTTTTCACTTTTTTAGTTTGATGTGCTTCAAAATCGTGTTTTTTAAATAAGCCCATGAAATTATTGTATTGTGTAAAATAAGCTAAAATAAAACGGTTGGTGTTCCAACAATATTCTTTTAATGTCTATTTTTTAAATAAAAACAAATGGCTGGCTATGGCAAGAGAGACGGCTCCCCTTATTGGCTAGGCTTGGCTGTTGGGAGACGTCTCCATGGCAATGGCATGGCGGCTTGGCTCCGATTGGATGGCAGCTGGCTGACGCATGCGTAACATTCGGCCATCCTGGAACAATTGCTCCCGCAATGGGAACAACAAGGTGATGATTAGCTTTCCAACAGATCAATTAGGTCCTCGGTTTCTAGTTGCTCGTCAGAACTGCTATCACTATCTGATATAGGGGCTACACTTTTATACGGCCTTAACGTGTCAACCGCTACTAAACCTGTAAATTTTTTGTAACCGCGTAGACCTTTAATACTTCTTATTTTATATCTGTCATTACCAATTGCTTTAGTAATCACATATGGACCTGAGTATAAATCATCTAATTTCGTATTTACTCTGGACCCACTACTGGTAGGGGCTTGTCTCCAAAGGACAAAGTCTCCCTTTTTATATACATGAGCACCTTTTCGCTTTTTATCAAAGTGACGCTTCATTATTTCACTAGCTTTCTGTATTTTGGCCGAGGCATTGCTGCGCCTAGATTGGACCGGCTCAGATTGCTGCCCTGAAATAGTAACATCGCAAACAGGTCTACCCGACCGTGCAAACATCAAATCGTAGGGCTTATATGTGGTGGTAACGTTCACTGTATTATTAATTCCCCAAATTATGTCTGGCAAAGAATTAGCCCAATTAGCCGAAGCCTCACTGGGATCAGAGGCACGCAGGGCATCCAATATAGTCCTGTTTGTGCGTTCGACCTGTCCATTTGCACGTGGACAAGCAATTGCATTTAAGGTATGTCTGAACTGTTTATCAATTGAAAACTTTTTAAAGTATCTACTAGTAAAAGCTTTACCGTGGTCAGTTACTAAGTGATTTGGGTATCCGAATAGACTAAATTTTTTTTTTAATATACGTTGTTCAATTAAAGAAACACTTATTTAAACACAACACTTTATTACTGCTCACAATCACATTACTTCACTTTGCAAAATAAACTGAACTGACTGAACTCTAAGAAAATAATTAACAACCTTATATGCTATGCCATCGTACACTCGATAGCGTGATTCAGCCTTTAAGAGCGCCATCTATCGGCAAACTAGTAAATTAAATATTTTAACTAAACATACCGGCGCCCAAGGACGACTATAGTCCTTAAATAACATGTTTTGCAAGAAAGTTAGTTACATACATCAAAAAAGTAAATTTTTACATTGGTACATAAACAGCATAACAATTAAGCAGAGTCAGGAACCTCCAGAGGGAGAGGGCATAACTTAGCTAAAGGTCTTTTAAAAACTTTAGTTTTGTACTGTAAACTTACTACACGTGTAATTCCATCTGCCCCTGGGTGCTTCTGAATAACTCGTCCCAAAAGCCATTTTCCTGGAGGTAAACGTTCGTCTTTGACTAACACGATGGTACCTAGTTCAATATCAGCACAGTGTTTATTCCATTTATAACGTTGTTGCAATGTTGTAAGATACTCGCAATGCCAGCGTTGCCACAGACATTGTACCATTCGTTGGAGCATATGCCATCGATTTAAGGGACTTATATTTGTATCAATTAAAGATTGTTCAGGGACACCAATTAACGGTTCTCCAATTAGAAAATGACCGGGAGTTAAAGGAGGTTCATCAATAGAAGAACTAATGAGAGAAAGAGGTCGAGAATTGACACAAGCTTCGATTTGTGTCAAAACAGTTGAAAATTCTTCGAAGGTTAACGAGGTCTGCCCAATTACACGCTTTAAGTGACCTTTGACACTCTTCACTCCGGATTCCCAAAGGCCGCCGAAGTGAGGAGAACCAGGTGGGATGAAATTCCAAGTTGTGTGATCGTTTGCCAGAAGTTCAGAAATTTCAGCAACAGTCTGAGACTTCGAATTCTTGTATGCTAGATTTAGTTCACGCGATGCACCTACAAAATTTGTTCCACGATCACTCCATATTTCTTTACAGTGACCACGACGAGCCACAAAACGTCTAAAAGCAGCAATAAACGAGGCAGAAGTTAAATCGGTAACTAGTTCCAGGTGAATGGCCTTAGTTACGGTACAAATAAATAAGCATATATAAGCTTTGCACATTCTCTTACATCTACCTGGATATAGTTTTAAAGATACTGGTCCGGCAAAGTCTACTCCACTTGTGAGAAACGCTCGACTAGGTTTAACTCTTGAAGTTGGGAGGTTTCCCATAAAAGGTACAACTGGTGTAGCTCTTCGCTTAAAACACGGTATACATTTTCTTAAAATTGACTTTATCAAACTTTTTGCTCTTATTATCCAATAACTTTGTCTGATATAGTTTAGGGTAAGTTGATGTCCACCGTGTAAAGTTTTTACATGGGCATGAGATACAATTAATTTAGCAAGTGTACAGTCATGACTCAAAACTACAGGATATTTCATATTATTAGATATTTCAGCATTTGCTAGTCGCCCACCAACTCGTATAATTTGAGTTTCATCTAAGTAAGGATCAAGAACATAAATTTTACTTGTTTTATGAACACGTTTGTTTTCAGCTAATAGGTTTAATTCATCATAGAAAGTGATTGATTGAGATATGCGTATACAAACATTCAATGCATCTTTTAATTCAAGTGAGGTAAGGTAAGTAGGTTGCGTAACACTTTGTTTTAAAACCCTGACTCTACAGAGTTTTATAAATCTTAAACAATATGCTGTGACACGAACTAATTTTGATAAACTAGAGAATCTTTTCAGATGAGAATCAGCGTCTTTACATATTGTTATATTCACGTTTGTGCTTATCTTAGTTCTAGATTCCAAAATTGTATCTGAAATTACAGTTTCTGAATGTTTAAATTCTAAATTTTCCTGTAGGAATTTTGGGCCTTTCCACCATAGTTGTGACTGCTTCAAATCTTTTGGATAGACGCCGCGTGACGGTAAATCTGCTGGGTTGTTCGCGGAATCAATGTAATGCCATTGATTACTATTTGTGACTGACAATATTTCAGAAGTACGGTTAGCAACAAAAGTTGTCCAGGTTCTAGGATGTTTACGAAGCCATGCCAAAACTATAGTAGAATCTGTCCAAGCGTAGACATTCTCATCCTTAATTTTTAGTGTTGTTTTAATATGCTCAATCAATTTTACCAGTAGGACTGCACCGCAGAGTTCAAGACGAGGGAGAGAAACTTGTCTAACAGGTGCAACTCTGGACTTGGCCATTACTAAATGCAAATTGACGTTACCATCACCATCCCAAACTCTGAGGTACACCACACCCGCATAAGCTAGGCACGATGCATCACTGAAACCATGCAACTCCAACCTTGTTGTATGACCAGAAACTCCAAACCATCTTGGAAGTTGACTGCTTTCAATGTGCTGAAACTCATTTAAATAAGTATTCCATTCATTTAATAAATTTTCAGGTAACACTTCGTCCCACTCTAAGCCTGCCAGCCACAAATTTTGCATAAAGATTTTAAGTGAAATTATGGAAGGTGCCAGCCAACCGAGAGGGTCGAATGTTTTAGCAATTGATGATAAAACATTTCGTTTTGTCCAATTATTATGATTACTATTTAAAACAAGATTCAATTCAAAATTATCTGTGTGTGAGTTCCATGTTATACCTAGAGTTTTAACAGTATCATCTATTTTTATGATTACAGCTCCTTTGGACTCTCTACTACTATCGGGAATTTGACTTAATACAAGTTCAGAGTTGGAAGCCCACTTGTGTAAGAGGAAACCACCACGTGCTAATAGTTGTGTTAATCGGTTTTGGAGATATATTGCATCTTCTTCCGTGGATGCACCAGTCATCAAGTCATCCATATACAAATCAGTCTTTAGTATTTCAGATTCTACAGGATAATCACTACTCTCATCATTAGCAAGCTGATGAATTGTTCGTATCGCCAAAAAAGGAGCACACGCTGTTCCATATGTAACAGTAAGTAATCTGTATTCATTTATAGGTTTTAAAGAAGATTCACGCCACACAATTCGTTGATAGTCAACATCTTCTTTGGCTATCAGTATTTGACGGTACATTTTCTGGATGTCAGCGAGCAAACAAAATTTGTGTTGTCTCCATCTTATAATTAAATCTGTAATATTTTGTTGCAAAGGGTAACCAGTTAATAATTCCTCATTAATCGACCTTCCATTTTCAGGTGCAGCGCTTCCGTCGAAGACTACTCTTAGCTTTGTGCTCAGACTCGTCGGTCTAAGGACAGCGTGATGAGGTAAGTAGTAGGAATTCTGTTTAACTTCTTCTCTTTCAGGTATTTTCATCATGTGACCATCTGATTCGTACTGCTGCATAAATTTCTCATAATCTGCCTTAAAGTCAGCGTTGTGAGTAAAACGTTTTTCCATTTGTTGTAAGCGTCTGACCGCCAGCTGTTTGGTATTTCCCAGTTCGGGAAAATCATTTCTGAAGGGTAAACGGACTATGTAACGACCGTCATCAGTACGAGTGTGAGTATTCTTAAAATGTTCTTCACATTGTGTTTCTAGCTCTGTCATTGGTTTTTTGTGAGGTATGTTCTCTTCAATCTCCCAAAATTGTCTTATTAACTGATCCACTTCAATTTTCGTATGTGAAACAACCATATTGTGTTCTTGTACATCAGTTTGTGTAACTTTTCCCGATATCAACCAACCAAGTCGGGAGTTAAGAGCTATCAATGATTTGTACTTGTGTAATCCTTCTAGAATGATTTGAGCATGCACGTCGGCACCCAAAAGCACATCAATAGATCCTGGCTTGTGAAAGTTTGAATCAGCAAGATTCAGCTGTAAGTCAGAAGGCCAAGTATCTTGTGGGAATTCTCGAGAAGGTAACAAAGAGGTAAGTTTCTTTAGTACGTAAGCATTAACTTTGAATTTTGTTAAATAATCTTTAGTATGTATAGTTAGTGTAACCATAGATCTAGTTGTGACCACTGAAGTGTTTGAAATTCCAGAGATTTTGCCAATTACAGGAATTCGGTCAAGCTTCAAAAGTTGAGAGGCTGCTTCAGATATAAAGGAACCCTGTGACCCTTGATCGACAAGCGCTCGTAGTTTGTACGTATTACCAATTTTAGATTCAACAGCGATTTCAGCGGTAGCTAAAATTACTTGATCATTTTCGCTTGTTTCAGTTTTCAAATTAACAGAGAGATTGCATGAGGATGTCGAAGCTGTATTTATAGTATTAGTATTTTCCTTTATTTGAAGTTCCACTGAAGGTTTGATCTTGTTAGGGTTTGTGTAATGTAATAAAGTGTGATGCCTTCTACCACATTTCTTACAACACGTGCTTTGACGACAACTATCCACGGAATGACCCTTCACAAGACAATTCAAACAAATTCTATTCTTCTTTACAAAGTCTTGACGATCTGCTACGGTAAGTGAAGCAAAATCTTTACAGTGGCATATGTAATGATTGTGTGAGCAGTATGTGCAGTTAGTTTCTAATTCTGTGCTATGACTTTTTATATTTATAGGTTTCGGAGTGATAGACACTAGAGGTAATCTAGAAGATTCTTTTCTTTGTGACTCTTTAACTTGAGCTATATTAATCATTTCCATTGATCTGAATCTCTTTTCTAAAAACAAGGCAAGTTCTGTGTATGTAGGGATTTCAGTAGAACTCTCGAGTGATTGTTCCCAAAGTTTGTGAGAATCCATATCTAACTTTGAGACAACAAGGTAAACAATAATAGCATCCCAAGACGTTGTTTCTATTTTCAAATTTTTCAAAGAGTTAAGACATTGGCTTGTTGTATCTAAAAGGTCCTTAATACCTTTAGAAGACTCAGATGTTAATTTCTTTTGATTCAGTAATCGACTTAATATATTGTTCACAATGACTCGCTTATTCTCATACCGATCCTTAAGCCTTTGCCATGCGTCATCATAGTCTGCTTCTGTTAGCGAAAAATTCCTTACCAACATTTCAGCTTCTCCAGTTAAACTAGCTCTCAAATAATGGTGCTTTTCTATTTTAGTAAGACTGTCATCAGTGTGTATAAGAGAAACGAACAAATCTCTAAAACTCATCCATTGATTATAGTCCCCAGAAAAGGTAGGAATGTTTATAGGCGGAAGCTTTGGTTTGAGTTTCGGTTCATTATGAGCAACCGTATCTGTATGAGTTGTTTCCAGTTTTTGATATTCATATATGTAGTCCTTTATTAACGATTTTAACTCCATATAACACTCTTCCGTTCGATCATAATTATCTTCCGCATTAAATTCTAAAAGCCTCATAGCTTCTTTAGTTGAGGTAGCAATCAGATAATCATGGCTCTTGGTGTAGGTAGACCAATAACTCATTAAGGTTTCCAAACGCGTATCTAAATAGCCTTTCGTGATTTTACTTTTTGCTGATTTCTTTGTGTTCATTAATAATTTAGATATCTTTGTAGCATGTTCCTTTAATATCGAAATATGAGCTTGAATATTTTCTGCCATATTGAAAACTATTTTAAATAATGTCCACACACGATATAAAATGTTCAAAGTATTGTAAAATTTACAAGTTCACTATTAATACCAAAAACTAAGTTAAATTTTCTGAGTCCACAACAATAAAAATTTTCTAAGTCCAGAAAGCACAAATTTGTTCTAAGTCCACGATAATAAAAATTTTCTAAGTCCAGAAATCACAAATTTTTTCTAAGTCCACGAATCACGAAATATTCTAAGTCTTTAACACTGCACAGAATTATTCTAAGTCCCAATTAATTTTCCCGTGAATTTACTAAGTCCAAAATCAACGAAAATATTCAAAGTTCTTACCAGTGTCCATTACACTTATAGTAATTCACTCACTGCACTGTACTTACAACATCCGCTCGAAGAACCAATTTAATGTTCAATTAAAGAAACACTTATTTAAACACAACACTTTATTACTGCTCACAATCACATTACTTCACTTTGCAAAATAAACTGAACTGACTGAACTCTAAGAAAATAATTAACAACCTTATATGCTATGCCATCGTACACTCGATAGCGTGATTCAGCCTTTAATAGAGCGCCATCTATCGGCAAACTAGTAAATTAAATATTTTAACTAAACATACGTATTGTTTCAATTGAATTAACAGTACGGGTTGCTTCAGCTACAACAAATTTAGAAAACGAGTCAGTCATTACGAGCATGTATTGGTAGTTTTTCTTTGTTTTACTAAACGGTCCTAAGTGATCTACATGCACCATACGCATAGGTTCAGAAGGCTTCGGGATTGGATGTAATTTACCTTCCTTCTTGCCATAACTACCTTTACCATACGCACAATAGAGGCAAGCAGATACATATTTCTTAATAAACCTTGTCATTTTGGGAAACCAGTATTGACTTTTGATTAACTCCATACAACGATTAATACCAACGTGACCAATATCATCATGATGCATTTGTAAAATTTTCCATCTTGCTGCATTTGGAACTACTAAACGGTTTCCGTTAAGTATTTTCCGATAAAGCTGATTATTAACAATTTCATAATTATTTTTTATATCCTGTCCTGCTAAATTGTTTTTTAACTGATTAATAATTATTTTTAACTTTTCATCCTGACATTGTACAGTATAAAACCAGTCTACCACTTCAAGACGATTTATGTTCATGGCGTCCACAGGGTGTCTACTGAGTGCGTCAACGTGTTTCATACGATCTCCCAGCCTATACTCAATACTAATATCATAATCTTGTATCAAAAGCCACCATCTTGCAATACGCGGTATAATATCACGTTTTGTAAGTGTAGCTCGGACTGCTGTACAATCCGTTACCACTTTAACATGTTTACCTACTACGTACACGCGAAACCTACGCAGTGATTCAACCACAGCAAGCGTTTCAAGCTCATAACTATGATATACACTTTCTTCCTTACTTGTTACCCTACTAAAATAAAAAACTGGACGCAAAGAACAGTCTGTTTGCTTTTGAAGTAAAATACCAGCAATACCTAATTTACAAGCATCAGTATGGATTTCAATATCCAGCGCAGGATTATATAAAGCAAGTACGGGCTTAGAGCACAAAATGTTTTTTAATTTTTCGAAACTTTCTTTTTCTTCACTACCCCATACCCAACACGAATTTTTCTTCGTAAGGTTTGTTAACGGGCGAGCTATCAAGGCAAAATTATGTATAAACTTGCGAAAGTAACTGCATAGGCCAATAAATTGGCGAACATGATGTACGTTATTAGGAACTGGAAAGTTTGCAACTGCCAATATTTTAGACTCGCCGGGTTGTATACCATGAGGCGAAATTTCATGTCCCAAATATGTAATTTGACTTTGTAAATACGAACACTTACTCATGTTCAACTTTAAATTTTCGGCTTCAAGCTTACTAAGCACGCTTTTTAACATTATTAAGCCAGAATCTACATCGTGAGACGGTAAAAGTATATCATCCAAAAACGCCAATATTTCGATCTGATTTTCGTTTGCTCTACTCACCGATTGTACAATTTTATTAATTAATCGCATAAAAACGGAAGGTGCATTGGCCAAACCAAAAGGGACCCTAGTATATTCGAAATGACCTTGAGGTATAACAAAGGCGGTCTTATGTGTATCTTCTGGACTAATTGGTAATTGGTGATAGCCCTGAGCCAAATCCAAACTAGTAAAAAACTTTTTAGCATACAGTTTAGAAACTAAATCATCTATGTGTGGTAAAGGGTATCTGTCCTTCACTGTAACAGCATTCAATGCCCTGTAGTCTACACAAAGTCTGCTATCACCATTTTTCTTTTTAACTAAAACAACTGGAGCAGCATAGCTAGATTCAGATGGCCGAACAATACCAGCGTCTAATAATTCATTCAATTTAGATGTTAAAACCGCCTGTTCACTATGAGAAAGTCTATACGGTCGGCGAAACACAGGCTGGTCAGTTGTAAGCTTAATTTTCATTTGCGTTAGACTTGTACAACCTAATTCACGTGTATTGGCGGCAAAACACTGTTTGTATTCGGTTAATAAACGTAATAATTGTGAACGTTGTTTATTGTTTATAGGTCCTATTTTAATATCTTGTATTTCAACACCTCCTATACTTGTAATAGCTACGTCGCTGTCAACATTAGAATTATCGCTGGCAAAATGACAGGTATCAGAAAGGCAACATACCTGGCTAGTTGGCATTGGCTCCTGGCAGCTTTTGGCTCTGGTCAGCACCTGACCTGACGGCCATATGATAGTTTCACACCCCATGTTTAGAACCTTAATATAGCCCTCCTTGCCACGCAGCAAGGTTGCCGGCAGCGAGTAGGAAACGCCTTGAAGCTCATAGTGTTTCGGAGGTGTGATCACATCACTATCCAATTCATTACCTAATATTCGTACATGAATAATGGAAGATCCTGGTGGTAGTTGTTCTTCATTTATGGTTACAACTTCAAACTTTCCGATTTCCTCGATGGCTTCAATTACATTTAAAGGATTATCAACATAACTAAATTTAGCTAATCCTTGGCTTACAGTAAATGTGATACCATCTTGGTTTATAACTGGCTGTCCAATTAAAAGATTCACTTCGCACATCGCTACATTAGATACATGAGCTTGGCACGGCATAGCGATGCCATCTATTTCTAGTTGAAAATCTACTACGCCTCTACAAATTATCACATCACCAGAGAATCCTTTTAGAGAAATATTAGCAGGTTTTACATCCAAAGATAAGGCTCTTGAAACCTGTTCATTCAAAATATTTACTTGACTTCCAGTGTCAATGTAGGCCTTGACATAAACGTCATTAATTTTTACAACCTTTTTATATATATCATTGTAAGGTCTTACTAGGTTAACCTCCTTGACACCACCTTCAGATACAGATACAGATGCTTTGCTGCTCGAAGCGCTTGTTGGACAGCGAATTGAAATATGGCCTTTAGCACCACACTTATAACAAGTACGCGTATCTGGCTGCGGGCATTCACGCAGTAAATGACCTGTTTTTCTACATCGAGGACACGGTTCTGTTCCAGGATTTGTGGCTATTGGTCTTCTATGAATAAATCCCCGATTAGGTGTTGTATTAACCTTTTGCGATTTTTCGTAATTACGTTCAACTGGTGTGGTACGATAGTCATCAAGTGCACATAAAAATCCCTCATAAAGTTCTCCTGGTGATTGACATTGAAATGCTCGAGCATTTGGTTGTAAGGAGAGCGGTAAACCTTTTATAATGCAGGATACACTAGCGTTGTCTGACAATTTGCACCGAAAGCACATGGCAATTTTGTCCTGATAGTATTGGGTCATAGTCTCATTCTGAAGCTTCTTCCTTTGTAATAATTCTTCTAGCATATTTCCATAATCTCTATGTTTAGGAAACGCGCGTAATAACATCTCTTTCCATTCGGTCCAAGTATAATTATAGTCATCTAACCTATTGTACCACTTCTTGGCCTGACCTCTTAATTTATCTTGCAAATGAAATGATTTTGTTGTGTCGTCCCAACCGTGAATTTCACCAATTTGGTCAATTTTCCTTATCCAAGCTTGGACAGTACACTCATCTCCATCAGGATCGAAATCAGGTATTAAAGAAGCGGCACGATGTTGTTTGGAATTCATGACTTTACTTTCCCCTTGAAGATCACCAATCGCCTTTTGGATTTCCTTCTCAAGCAACGTCTTCAATAATTTTTTTGCCGATGGATTTTCCGTATCGTCCCCATCCGATTCGATTTCGCTGAAAACTTCAGGATGTTGTGTTCGTGTCCCGATTCCGTCTAAATGTCGCTTCATTTTTGGGAATCGATCTCACTTCTGAAAATGTAAAATAAGCTAAAATAAAACGGTTGGTGTTCCAACAATATTCTTTTAATGTCTATTTTTTAAATAAAAACAAATGGCTGGCTATGGCAAGAGAGACGGCTCCCCTTATTGGCTAGGCTTGGCTGTTGGGAAACGTCTCCATGGCAATGGCATGGCGGCTTGGCTCCGATTGGATGGCAGCTGGCTGACGCATGCGTAACAATTGCCACTGATTCTCGATAAGTGTCCAAAGTTTGAATTAAATCTGTCCATTGTGTCAAAGTGGGTCAAAATCTAGTCGAAAGGATAATTACAAACAAGCTCATAAACATACAGGTAAAGCCAATATAAGCATGTTAAAAAGGCGGGATTTATCGAACGGGAGGCTGATGTATAATAACAATATTATGCGGAGACATTGCGTGATAATATGTTTTGGAAGTGAGGTATTTGCACGTTTTATGAATTTTCTTAATGTTTCAGAATCTTAAAAGAACTTCTATGTTTATGGCAAAATTGTTATAAAACCTTACTTTTAAGTATTTAATATATGTATTTTTATACTAATATCCCTACTAATACACACAATTCGAAATTACAAATTCGAAAGTTACAAATTCGAAGTAACTCTCTCTGTCTGTCTGTCCGCTTTCCCGCTTAAACTACTGAACCAATTTAAATGAAATTTGGAACAAAGATAACGTGGACCTTGGAAAAGGACATAGGATGGTTTTTATCCTACGGGAACCTATAAAACGAGTCCACGCGGGCGATGCCGCTGGCGGAAGGCTAGAAATATTATATCTTTAAGTATATAATATTTATTGAAATAACTAAGGAAGTGGGGAACTTTAACAGCGGGAAGTATATTTATATTAAAATGGTATGTAATTACAGCTCAATCGCTGTGATGATAAAAATCTAGCTGCCACTGAGAAAGACGCCAATAACGGAACAAGTTGATATTCATGAAGTAGAGAGAACATTTACTATAGACTTAGGATATAGTTATCCTAACTCTATGATATTTACAATGTACGCAATGCTTGAGACGTGTCAAAATGAGACGTCTCAAGCATTGCGTACATTGTAAATATGATTGATCGTATGTTGATCGTAAAAAAGAAACGTTTTTTGCTGTTTTAAAAACCTATTCTAAAAAACGTAAGTAAATTTACTTATCAGGTTCTGCTCCTTGTTTGAAAATATTTACTATACTTTTCAAATTAGGCTTAAAAATTTATACAAGAAACCTCATTAAAGTTCAGTGATTTTAGAAGTCTATAGAAGCCTCGATCACGCTGATCACGGAAGGATCTACATGAAGGATAAGTGTATAAAATTAGTATGTATGTACATGCCGATATAACAGAATTAAAAAAATGTAGCAAAACCTACTAAGAACTTATGGACCTGTATTTCATATCAAACAATTTAAAAAGTCGCCTTTTGTTCAGAAATAAATTTTAAACTGCCATTAATTTATTGTTAGGGTGTATAGCTTATTTGTATTCATATTAGCAAAGAAGTTATTAAAAACCTTTATGTTATGGTAAGCACTCTGCATGATCAGCGTGCACTCTGCATGAGCCGAGTGGTAAAAAAACCGCGGTCTTCGACACGACTGATCCTGGGATCAAATCTTCGGCGCGCACCTCTGACAAATAAAAATGTAATGTGCGCATTAGCGCATGCAAACCGGTATTCGATAATCGGTAATTTATCGATAATCGTCTCATATTTTTCAGCGATAATTATCGAAAATTTTGATAAAAAATACCGATAAACGATAAATTAATAAAAAAAATCCAATGACCCATCATCGCTCCCGCGAGCGAGACATGTTTTGAAATTCGCGCCCGCAAGCGAGTGTGAGTTTGGGTTTCGGGATTCCCGAGTATATTCCGTTTCCGGGAATCGAGATTGTTTTTGGAAACTTCCCAGGGATTCCCAGGAATCGGGAAATTGAACATTTTGTTAAAATTGGTGTCTGGCTTCAATATTTTAAAGAAAAAGACAGCCTTAAGAAACCAGTATTATAATTATTTACGTTTATTTAATTACAGTTTCTTTTAATACCAGTTTTGTTTCAAAACTTCTTTTTGGTTTACAATCATTGAGATCATTATAATTAAGATAATGTAACAATAATAAGCAACATTATTTTGGACATGCACGATTAAAAACAAACAAAGTGACAAGATTTCAAGATGTTTACAACATAAATTTTGTCGTTTCTAAGACATAAATTATATTCAAAGTTTTTTTTCGTTACTTTTAGGAAGGTCAATGCATTAAGTGATTTATCACTTAGGCTGCTACAAACTTTCGTGGCAAAGTTTCCAGCTACCGAAAATGCACGCTCGCTGTCAGTAGAAGTAGGCTGGGTACTCAAAAGAGCTATGTACAAAACTTCCAGATTAGGCGTATGCTTCATCGTGGTTTCATAAAGTTCACAAGGAACTAACCTATCGGTGCTTTGGGCACGTGTAGACGCTGGCGCTAGAACCCGAATATATGCGTGCCTCTATAGGTCCTATAGCGGAGACGCGGAGACGACTCGATTATTTGAGCACGTCCAAAAGGCGTCCGACAGAGTGCTGGAACTGTGTCCTTCGGCTAAGCTGGTGGTTCTGGGTGACTTCAACGCCCACCACACCGAATGGCTGGGATCAAGAACCACCGACTTTGCTGGCAGGGCCGCTTATAATTTCTCCTTGGCATATGGGTTGACGCAGGTGGTACAGAGTTTCACCAGGGTACCAGATATTGAGACCCATACTGCGTCTCTGCTGGACCTACTGCTGACCACCCATCCATTCGACTACCGGGTGACGGTTGGGGCCCCATTTGGGACTTCTGACCATTGCCTGGTAAGTTCTGCCGTACCATTGCCGCCCCCAGAAGGTTCTCGACCCAATGGGAAGCTTCAAGTCTGGCATTACGGGTCAGCGGACTGGGATGGACTCCGGGAATCCTGGCTTCCTACCCCTGGAGGCAGCTGTGCTTCACCTCGGGTGATCCTAGCACGTGTGCGGAATCGATAGCCGATGTGATACGACAGGGCATGATTGGTTTTATTCCCAACTCTGTAGTATCCATTGGCGGGCGAAACAAGCCCTGGTATAATGGTTCTTGCGCTAAGGCTTCTAGACTTAAGCAAGAAGCTTTTAAAACCTGGGCTGATGCACACGCGCGTAAGGACCCCGAAACGTCTAAGCTTCGAAAAAAAATCAACGCTGCCTCCCGTTCGACAAAGAAGCAAATAGCTAAGGCGAAGTTTAGACACGTCGGCAGAATTGGCCAGCGTCTATCAAGCTACCCTTGTGGGAGTCGAGCTTTTTGGTCGCTTGCCAAGGCTGTCGAAGGTAACTTCTGTCGGTCGTCTCTACCATCTTTACGCAAACCGGACGATACTCTGGCTCACACGGCAAAAGGGAAAGCCGGTCTCCTGGGTACCCTGTTTGCCTCAAACTCGACTCTGGACGACAGAGGTGCCACACCGCTAACCATCAAGCAGTGTGAGAGCTCGATGAAGGACGTGCGTTTCACTCAAAAGGCCGTCAGACGAGCTCTGCTAACCCTCGATGTCAAGAAGTCGAGCGGGCCGGATGATATCCCCGCGATCGTATTAAAGACGTGCGCTCCCGAGTTGGCTCCCGTCTTAACGCGCCTATTCTCGCTTTCCTACACTACTAGTAAAGTACCGTCTTCGTGGAAGGTAGCCCTAGTACACCCAATACCGAAAAAGGGTGACCGCAGTGACCCGTCCAATTACAGGCCCAGTGCGATAACCTCCCTGCTCTCTAAGGTGATGGAGCGTGTTATAAACACGCAGCTCCTTAGGTATCTTGAGAAGCACCGGTTGATCAGCGATCGTCAGTATGGCTTTCGCCAGGGCCGGTCGGCCGGTGATCTTTTGGTATACCTCACACACCGATGGGCTGAAGCCGTCGAGGGCAACGGGGAGGCTCTGGCAGTCAGCCTGGATATTGCAAAGGCCTTTTACCGGGTCTGGCACAGGGCCCTTCTCGCGAAGCTTCCATCTTACGGTCTTCCCCTGAGGCTATGTAAATGGGTGGCAAAGTTTCTGTCTGAGCGGCAGATTAAGGTCGTTGTTGACGGATGCTGCTCAGATATGAAGCCCATTAACGCCGGTGTTCCCCAAGGCTCAGTACTGTCTCCTACACTATTCATTCTGCATATCAATGACATGCTGCAACAATCACGCAGTATACATTGCTGTGCAGATGATAGTACGGTGGATACACTATACACCTGTCGAGCCAATGCCTCTCGGTCACAAGTGGAGGAAAGCAGAATCAAACTTGTGTCTGAAGTCGAGAACTCTCTGGAGCGGGTCTCGGAATGGGGTCGACTTAACCTTGTCGAGTTTAACCTCACGAAGACACAAGTTTGCGCGTTTACCGCTAAAAAACCCATTTGTTATAGCGCCCAAGTTCCAGGGTACCGCGCTCACCGTCGGTGAAAGTGTTGGTATCTTGGGAGTTGACATTACGAGTAAAGTGCAGTACCGGAGTCATTTGGAGCACAAAGCCAAATTGGCGTCCAAAAAACTTGGTGTCCTCAATAGGGCGAGGCAGTACTTCACTGCGAATGAAAATATTCCTGGGAACAGTATCCCGGGACCGAAACCCTAGTGTGAGTTCATTGCTCCCTGGCTTCTGAACGAGAGCGCGCCGCATCGTCAAGAATAAAAATCCAACTAAAAAATTTAAAAATAAATAATGTAGTTTAAGAAACTAAAAAACACGCTTTTGTGAAAATACGAACTAAAAAGTAAAAAATAAGAAGAAAATGTATTTTACTGTAAAAACAAAGCGTGGGGTGCATGGTGTCAATAGTATCTTAAAAACCACTCCACGCTTTATTTACAGTAAAATAAAATACATTTTCTTCTTATTTTTAACTTTTTAGTTCGTATTTTCACAAAAGCGTGTTTTTTAGTTCTTTTAACTACATTATTTATTTGTTTCACAGGAAAAAAAAATATGTTTTGTTTTCAAATAAATGTTTTAAATAAAACTTGATTTGTTATTTTAATTTGTAGTTTTAGTTCATATAAAACCACAGTTTAACGTAAAACAATATCCTTGTAGAAATAATGTCGATTTTTAGGAAATTTAAGAGTCTTATATAAATGTTGAACAAAGAATTCAAGTATTTTTCTTGTTATAATAACGTAATACAAAACCGGAAATTATCGGTTTTTATCGACAAAAAAATCGATAAAAATCGTAGTATCGTTTATCGAAAAATTTCGATAATTGCACGCACTAGTGCGCATATATCGCTGCTCCACGGTAATGGAAAATATCGTGATATTTAATTGATTACGATGTCCTCCATCGCCGTGCATGCCTGAGAGAAATTCATAATTTCTCGAAAGTTTGACGTCCAGGTATCCGCACTTGGTCAGTGTAGTGGAATATGGCCTAAATCCCTCTCACTTGTAAGAGGAGACCGGTGCCCAGCAGTGGGACATAAAAAAGGTTGAAAACAAAGCACTCTGCGTAGGTATCATTTTTCCCCCTTTAGTTAGCAAACCATTTGACTGATTGGCATACCGTTACAAAAAGTGGAAATAACCAAGAGATAATAGTATCAATTCCATTAACTCCGCGAGTTTAGAACTCTAAAAAGAAGTCTAACAGCAAATGTGTATGAATGTATTGCCTCCAACGTTGCTTTGCTTCCAATTCGAAAACTTATTGCGTCTGTACACTGCATGGAAATACATACTTGCTTTATTCATAGCAATGTTGTATACACGCGGTAACTTAGAACACAATGTCTTATCTGAGAGATTCTTGGCTTATTCCAAATAAGCAATCCAAAGGAAAATAGGAGGCAATAAAAGGGCATAATCCCGTTCTGCCGCAATATTATACAACGGCCATCCACGCTGGCATAATAAATTAACGGTTCCTCGCGGGAATTACATGCCCGATGAGAAGTTTTGCGAACAGAATCGCTCTACACATAAAATGAGACTAAAGAAATATCTGTATTGTTTCTGTAATGACGCTTTTAACTAATAGCCCGAAATATTTCATGTATGGGCGTAGTGTATTCACAAACATAAAAAACATGTTTTTAACTTACTTTAATTTTGCAATAATAAAATCATGCTCAGTGGTAGTTACTATTCAGAACAGTTTTCATATTACAATTCAGACATACTGCAGAACAGTGGTCAAGTTAAACAATCAAACTTTCTATTTAACTTTGAAACAGGACCAGATACCGTTGGAAGTGAAAACTTACTAGAGCCTGAGTATCATCTGACAATGAAAACTAACAACTGAAAGTTTCGCAGAAGTTACCGGCGATATGATAGTTGAAGTCTGACGAAAATATGGAAATGTTAAACACGAGAAACACAAGATGTTTTAACAGCTTTATTTCGCTATTTCACAGTCTGTTGAAATTGAATTTTCCATCCGAAGAGTAAATGTTTAAATACAAGCTCTTTCTGTTGGTGCTTGCTGCACAGTGGGTAAAGGAGGCCCTTTAAATCTTAATGTTAGTTGAACAACCCTTTCTGCTTCTCTAACGCCACTTAAGCGAGCTCCGCCTATCGTCGCAAAGTGACCAGGTACGGTGGCCTCTCCCGCAAATAGAAGTATCGGCGGTACCGGTTCACTTGGTCCTGGTAGAGGACACGCCAAAGCTCTCTGAGCAGTTCCATCTTCACAGTTAGTTTCATACGAATAAGCTCCGCAGAAGAAAGGATCCGAAGTCCAGTGTGATCTAAGTACAGTTACAGGATACGGTATACAAGGATTTCCTGTTGAATCTCGCAACAAATCTGTAATGCCTTCTGCAACGTCCCTGTCACAAAGTCCTTCCATAACCATAGCCGCTTGCCCGACCACCCAGACACACATGACGTGCTTGCTAGTCGGTACGGTCTCGATTGCAGTTATACCGCGAGTCCAATCTCGCCTATGAGCCAGTTGGTTGCATGTATATTTAAAGTTTAAGTTCCCTTTATGCCAAAACCAAAATGGGCGACAGTACTCCACGTATATTTTGTTGCAATAACCATAACCTAAGCATCGCATTGCGTCTATTTTTGAAGCTGGCAATGCTGGACAAAACAATTTAGTAGAGTTGTACGATAGTACTCCTAATGAGACGGTAATAATAACATAATCGGCAGGAAACTCTTCGCCGTCGGTCGTATAAACAGTAGCACGATAACCAGATTTTTGAGATGTTCCCCAATATATACAATTCACGGGCTTACAATAGCGTATAGCTCCTTCAGGTATTTGCCGTAAAAGGGGCGCTAATATTCCAACCAGTCCTAACGGAACTCGTACTTCGCCTCCTGGCATATTCATGAAGCATCCTATATGATCGGCACAAAGCAAAGCTGTGTCATCCCCACATCGCGCATTAAGCATATGTGTGAGACCAAACATGATTCTAGCCGCGTCATGTTGTTGTTCTTCTGGATATTCGTGTAGTTCTTGCTGAATTCTAAGGCTCATAAAATTGATCAATGATCCCTGTTGTTTGTTTCCTCCAAGGCAATAAATCTGAGCTGCTTCCTGTTCAATTTGCCGGAATTTATTATAAGCACTTATAGTCGGCGGAAATGCCATTTTACCCCCGACGGCACGGTTGAAGATACCGGGTGGTTGTTCAACACCTGGTACTCCTGGGCGTGGAGGATTTTCACTTGCAGAAATTGTATAGATTGGATGAGTTGCTCCATTCTCCGGCCTCCAATGAGCACCAAGCTCCGCAACGATGTCACCGAGCCAGCAAGAATGGATTCGTCCGCCAGGTCTAAAAAGGAATTTAATTTCTAGTAACTCGTAAGTGTCTTCAAACTAATTTATTTGAAAGGCGCATTACCCTGTGGTTGTTGTAGAAAGTCATCACCAGTGACATTTAATATTATGTGCGATTCCGTTTTTAGAGTTTTCACGTCTGGCCGTTACAGGCGACAGTGGATTAGCCAACTAAAGAAAAGATCCATTTGTTTGGAGAGCCATGTTCGGCTACGGGACGTAAAAAGGTTTGAAGCCAAATGTATCAATTTAAAAGAGAAAACTTTTAAAAAATCTACCTTTCATAAGCCTCTAATACGACAAGATTGTTTATGCCTTGTTCGGACAGCCTTGCGGCGGCGGAGAGGCCTGCCATGCCAGCGCCCACTATGACCACACGTGGCTCTGGAAGACATTTTTCAGGGTCAAATGGTTCGATGGCACATATTCCACGGTCTTGTAAATCTGGACCACAGTCAAACAACGGAGGGCATTTCTCTGCCAGCCTTAAAAATGATGTTTGTTGATTATACCTTTAACTTTATTTACGAGTATCTTCTAACAACACGTATATCCTTTATATGTTTAAAGATACTTAAATGTCTACTTAAATATATAAATGAACTTACCATCTCTTAGAAAAATTAAACCATACTGTAGTCTTATTTTTTAATATTATACTGAAAATTTTCATAGTAATAATTTTTTTATTAAATCTATTGCAGTGACACGTATTCCGACATTTTGTCTAAATTTCTGCTAAATTTCTTTTGAAGTTTTATGTCAAAAAGAATGTAGGCATCATACATTATTCTTAGTCTAAGGTAGGCATAGTACGTAAGTACATTATTCTTAGTCTAAGATAGTAGGGGAGAAAATCATGACTTACATGCTTAGACCAATAATCCTCAGTACATTATTCTTAGTCTAAGCTTACATGCTTACACCCATGCCTTCATATTTGCAATATTATATATCTGCGGAAATAAAATAACACGAGCTGAGTCACAAACCTCGAATATTTTGCTACGCTCAAGAAATGACCAACCATTTTGTACAACCCTTTTTTGTGTCCCACTGCTGGACACGGGTCTCTCCACTTTATTATTGGGGAGGACTGTAGCTTACTCCACCACGCTGCTCCAATTTGGGTTGGCGGAGATGCAGGTTAGTGACCAACCCGCTGTCTGATGTTTTCAAACCGCCCCTAAGGCCTCGAACAAGGTTTTAACTATCTATCGATAACAACCGGGAACGACGGCTTAACGTGCCCTCCGAAGCACGGAAACGCGCATGAATTTTTTGACACTAGCGGTCACCCATCTGACACCTGACCGCGCCGCTTGGCTTAACTGCCTAGATTTCTTGCGTTGTACGCTAGCCGCTGAGCCTTGCGTACTTATAGAACTGAGTAGTATTTTATAGAAATGTATTTCTATTTAAAAGGGTTTATCCGTCGGACATCGAGGGAAGGTGATGCCTAGCCAGATAGAGAAGATATTGACAGGTATGACAGTGAGTCAGTACCTTTGATGCTCTAAGGGTACAAGCCTTCAGTTTTATTTGCACAGTTTTAACTGTACATTCGAATTGTGCAGTTAAACTGCCGGTATGTAACAGGCTTAGAGCATCGCAGGTATTGACTCTCGAATACCTGCGATTGCTGCGATGCTATAAGGTAACAGGCTTAAGACCTTAGAGCATCAAAGTTACTAACTCACCAACGGGTGACATACCTGTCATACCTTGATGCTTTAAGCTTAAGACCAACTGAACTGACTGGCGATTTAAAGAATACATCCTAAAGTGGCCATTTGATGCAGTGGACTTCTATTCTAAGGGCTGACGTATAGAGCGCTGCTCGAAGACACTAAAAAGGTGGATTATTTGTAGAAATGTTGAGCTCCACCCTACAACAGATTCGAGACTTTGGATACCGAATTTGGGAACATATCATAAATCGTTATATTACAATTTAAAAAGATAAATTTTTAGTTAAATTCACCACGGACTATCCAGTATTTACTGACATAACCTAACGCGTTAATTACGTGGTTAACATCGGTGTTGTATCCGTATCACAAATATGGAGAAATTCAATTATTTGTGCGTTGTAATTCACGTTGCGGTGAAATGCTCCTACACAAATTACGTTGCGAGCGTTGACTTCAATTTATCGCATATCAAATACAGGTATTAGTACTCGTATTATGTTGCCAGTTGCCACTGCAATGGGATCTGTGTCAGGCTTCCACTGCTAAAAAATAGACTTTCCCTAACATTCGCCTTTCCGGGCGCTAGCTACTTCAAATCGTCGGTCCACCTGATTTGAAGGTGGCTTGTTCTTCTTTCTCTAAGATGTGGAATTATTTGACGATATTATTATGATTAGTCTGTATTTACTTTTTTCGTACTATTTTACAATACATACACAAATGTTTGCCACCATTTTTACCGACTTCCAAAAGGAATTTTTTTTTTTTTATATATGTTCACCGATTACTCCGCCGTTTGTGGACCGATTTTCAAAATTCTTTTTTTGTTCGTATACTTATACTCCCGAGGTGGTCCCATTGTCACCAAATCATGATCTGATAATGGGATCCCAGGGAAATCGAGGGGAACTCTCGAATTTTATAGGCACACACATTGATTTTCTTATACTTTCTGAGTCATAAGAGATATTTGTGCATAGTAATCATCATCTCATGTTGCTGAGCTGATGATGGAAGGTACTGCGACATTGAGGAGTTGAGAGCAAATTCTTTCAATAAATAGTTTTTAATTCGAAATCTCACATTCCTGAGGTAGTCCAACTGTCACCAAGTCAAAGTCTGATGAAGGGATCCCAGAGAAATCGAAGGGAACATTCAAATTTTATAGAAAAACAAAATGATTTTCATATTTTTACTAAAGCAAAACAGGCATTTGTGTATAATTATCATCATATCATGTCGCTGAGCTGATGATGAAAGGTAATGAGACGGTTAGGAGTTGAGAGCAAATTCTTTCAATAAATGGTTTTTTGTTCGAAACCTTACATTCCTGAGGTAATCCAACTGTCACCAAGTCAAAGTCTGATGATGGGATCCCAGAGAAATCGAAGGGAACATTCAAATTTTATAGCACAACAATTGATTTTCATATTTTTACTACAGTAAAACAGGCATTTGTGTATAAATATCATCGTATCATGTTGCTGAGCTGATGATGGAAGGTACTACAATAGTTAGGAGTTGAGAGAAAATTCTTTCAATAAATGTTTTTTTGTTCAAAAACTTATGCTCCCGAGGTGGTCCAACTGTCACCATGGCAAAATTTGATGATGTAATACTAGGGAAATCGAGTGAAATACTGAAACTTAATAGGCACACACATTCTTTTAGTCATATTTTTTAACATAATACAAATATTTATGTCCGGTAATTATCACCTAATGTTGCTAAGCTGATGATTGAAGGTACAACTCCTCAACAGTTAGGAGCTGAAAGCAAATTCTTTCATTAATTTATACGTTCAGGTGGACTGATAGTAGTATTCTTTCAGGCTATAAAATGGCTATTAGATAAACATGATTATAAAAGGTATCTCTTTTAACGTTCAGAAATTAACTGAAAAAAAATCCAGTAATGCTTATACATATGTGCAGTGTGTGTTATTAAAATTACTAAAAAGAGTGAAATAAATTAAGTTTTTAACAAAAAAATAGAACCGACTTCAAACGGTAAAAAATAAAATTGTTCAGTACCTACTTCTTCTTGCTTATGGTAATGACTCTTAAAACTATTTTTGAAGTCGGGCCCTTAGTAAAATGTCCTGTCTTAGTAAATATAGTGTACCTTTCGTTCTGAATGGGCACCGACTCCAATATAGTTTTAACAGTCATTACCATAATCAAGAAGAAGTAGGTACTGTCCCACTGTCTGTACTGTCGGTGCCTATTTAGAACGAATGGTACGACATTTTAGTAAGGGCCCGACTCCAAAAATAGTTTTAAGAGTCATTACCATAAGCAAGAAGAAGTAGGTACTGAACAATTTTATTTTTTACCGTTTGAAGTCGGTTCTATTTTTTTGTTAAAAACTTAATTTATCAAGGAATAAAATCATACAACCAAAGCTCTCTCTATAAATAGATATATTTAGTTCAGTTTAAACTTACTTATATCAAATAATCAAATAAATATCAGTAAAAACTTACATCAAATAATTTCACAGATATCGTACAGCATTTGTAAATTTTAGATAAACGGCGTTATATACTTACACAATAAACACATGTCACAATCATGGCTACATAAATATACAGTCTTTTGGTAACTAATGAACACAAAGCTTAAGAATTTTAAAGTTTAAAACATTCTGTCCAGAAACGATCTAGTGTGTGATACAAATGTCGACTGACTCCTCGCAGGAAATGATTCTCATCAGTATAGCTCTGGAACAAAAAAATGCATTGGATTAGCCATTTATTTATGAAGTAAGTAAGGTTTAAATAAAATAAAATAGCAGAACGTGTAAGGGCCTCATAACACCACGTGGTGACCACGCCACACCAGTGTTGTGTTGTAAGTTTGCTGCAGGCAAATAACTTCTATATCCCACCTTAAATAATCACAATTGATCATTAAAAAAATATAAAATTTATTATTTAAATGTGCTCTTACCATCTGCTCAAAATCTATATCTGCGTGTTGGAGCGCCTTGGCTAACTGCAGGCTGTGCTGATAATGCACATTGTCATCTCCAGTTCCGTGGATGAGGAGGTATTTCCGACCTCGTAGCTTCTCTGCGGATGACATCAGGTCTGAGCGCTTGTAGCCCACGAAATTCGCTTGCGGAGTGTCCATGAACCGCTCAGTGTATATTGAATCTGTAATGAAAGCCACGCTAAATATCCAATTAATCTACAATCTACAACACATGAGCTAATGTAAATGCTGCATTGTGAAAGTGACATGCGTTTTGTATGTGTAACAAACAGGTCTGTATAAAATATGTGAATTTGACCTTATTAACTACGCCTTAAAATTCTCTAATTCTTTGATCTTTCTTTCTTTTCTATGAAACGGTTTAAGTATGATGAAAAAAGAAACCTTATTATGGACACATACCAGTAAATAGGAGATTTGACGCGTTTTTTCTTCATTTCCTCGGCAGTTCATTTCAGTTTAATTACAGTGCCCATTGATTGGGAAATGTAAAAACAATGCAAAAAAAACTACGGGTTGCACTCCGGTGGTGCCGGCAGAAGTGAAAACTTGAACATTAACGTTGTGCATTTTTGGTATTTTGGAATGGTTAGGAAATAATTTCGCACGAATTGCTTTTAAAATCAGTATTATTTTTCATCTAGTATTTTCAGTAGGTTTTCATCTAGTATTTTTATAAAGTACTCAAACATTTTCTTTCACTATTTCTTCGTCACTTTTTTCATTAATAGATGCACTTTATTCAATGTCCATATTTTAAATACCTACTTGATATATACGAATTTTACAAGTATAGACAGTCGAGCCGTCATCAGCTGTCACCCCTCCGTCTTGGTCTAAGAGCTAGTGAAGATCGACCTTCACCGATCAAATAATTCGATGAAACATTATTTTTTATCAAATCTAATACTTTTAAACAAGCAATTCTTGTTTAGATCTAAATATATTTTTTGAATCTCGGAAACGGCTCTAAAGATTTTGATGAAATTTAGTACCCTGGTTTACCCTGGTGGTGTACCCTGGTTTGGATGATAAATCGATCCAGATTTTTTTTATTGATAGAAATTGTCGTTTTATTTAATGTTTATGCCGATAAATATAAAATTACTCTTACTGACGATCAGGCCACGTGTGTTGACGCGAGTTTAACATTTTTACCCATTCCAAAAAAAGTGTACAACGCAGCTAAAGAAGTTTTTATTTCAAAAATTTAATGTTTGCGTCTCTTCTTTGTTTTCTCTCTTTTATAGTCATAGCCTTACTCGAATAACTGACTTGACAGGCTGTAACCCGGACTGTAGATCGGACTGACAGATTAATTAAGAAAAGATTAAACGACGCTCATGATCTAAAAGATGGAATTACCGTAATAAAGCCACGACGTAACCGGCGCAACGGCAGCTGCGCAAGCAACAGAATGCCTGTCATCTTTCACCAGCATCATGGTGGAAGCAAAGCCCCCGTAGCTCCAGCCCCACGCGCCGATACGCTTCTCATCGATAAATGAATAAAGTTCGGTTAGTTTCCTGCAAAAATAAAAAGATCTTTAGGTGAACTTTTACATTTAGAAGACTAATGTTACTAAACGGAGTTTTCTGTTAAATATTCATAAATTTTGTAACGCTTTAATTAATGCTTAGTTAAATCAAAACAAAGTTAAAGTTCCTCTATGGATTGTAATACTTATTTTTGGCCCCTTTTTACAACGTAATTAAAAAAATTAACTCAATGGTTGATTCCGATATTTGTAAACGTAGACTAAGAATAAAGTACTATTGGTCTATGTTTGTAAATATTGATTTTTGTCACTTTTAAATAAAGAAGTGCCATTTCGTTAGTATCAAAATCGAATTATGGAAAGTGTGACTTTTTCTAAACAAGATTTACCTTTCTACGCGTTCTTTAACTAATGTGAATTTTATAATAATATCGCATTAGTTACTTTCATAGTTTTTAATATAAAAGCAAAAAGAATTCCGTATTCGCTTTGTCCATTTAAGCGTAAATATTGAGGCCGCTTGCCTTGTCTTACTTAATGTACCAATAATTATTGTTTATACATATATATAGAGTTATAAACTTTTTGCTATGTTTCCGTTATAGCAAAAAGTTAATAATTCCGAATCCCAGATATTGCCTACGTTATGGATGGATACTACATTATTCCTAGACGAATAACAGAGTTTTAATATTACTATGCGTTAAAGTTATATTTCGTCTAGTTCTTTTATATGACAAATGCACTTTTACAATGGTTGTGGGGTCTGTGATGTCAACAAGTGTCACATCCAAGCAGCCAGTCAGGTCACTATAGGTACCTTCTGACCAGTAACATAGTTACTGATCCTAAAACAGATTGACAGCTCCTTAGGTAATGCACTCAAAAGCCCCCAAAACCTTGGTCAACCCGCATTCGTGAGATAAAAGGTATGTAGGTTCTGCTAAACAATTATGGCAATTATTTGATATTATTTATGTATAACTTTGTTATGGGTTTTATGCCTGACTTCTGCGGGTAAAAATCTAAGTCATTTTGCCCAAGCCAAGGCTATGTCATTACTTGAAGACTCCAATCATGATGGAACTAAATAAACTAAAATACATAGCAAATGTTTTCGTCAAAGTACTCTCAGAATGTCACAATGCAGTTATAGATTTCCCAAATTGTAGGTGCTTTCCAAAAGAATCAGTACAGATTTAATTTTAAACATAAGTGGCACACAATCTAACTTGTTACGTACTTATAATTATGACGACCGAGGCTGCTGGTCGCCTCATTACTTACATGTAGACGACTATAGCGCCTTTACATCAAAACACTATTGCGTCATCGAGTGATGTTAATTTTCTATAATGGAATCTTGCAAGTTCTGCCAACCAAGAGAACAGCATAGGACAACATGTCGAACAAACCTTATCGCCTCCAAAGTGTCCGTGATCTCGACTGTACCCAGGGCATTGTTCAGGGCATGCATAGCCTCCACTCCCATCGCTCCTGATCCGCGTACGTCGATGGCCGCTACGATGACGCTTCTGTTCGTGGTCAAGTACCAGCTGTCATACTCTGAAATAAGCAGTTCAAAATGGGCCAAATATTATTTTTGTAGAGATTAAGCGCAGCACTCAGTTCCCAGCCAGCACGCAAGCATTTGTTAATAATTCATTAGTGTAATTGGAGCAATCCCTACTAAATGACTAAAATAAATAAAATAAATGTAAATATGTAATGAGAATCGCAATAAATCCACGTTAAAAGTTACCTTTACCTAGATCGTAACTGTCCTTAACTCTCTCTGTGCCTGGTCCTGCGTACATTCGGACAATCATCGGGTACTTCTTCCCTCGCTCCATGTCTGGCGGCAATAGCAGCTTAATGTGCGCTCTATTATCTTCTTCAAGTCCAATCACGTTAAACAATACCATCGGCAGCTTATACCGACTAAGTCTCTCATATAACGCTGAGTTCTCAATCATTAGCTTAAAACTATTTTCCTGTGGAAGGACAAAATTGGTGCTTTAAAGAGATCCATAATCTAAACTGACAATACTTGTCCAACTACTTTCTTTAATTAAAAAAATAAAATGGTAAGCAAAACACTTTAATTTTTTTTATTGAACAGAAATTTACCTTAGTATCATACAAGTATGATTTGGGTGGCGAATTGACCTTGCTACATGATACCAGACCGTAGCTAGCATCCGACGAGAAAATACCAGTTGCATGATGACATCCTGATATTCTACAGGAAACACATCGGGCCTGTCCCTGTGACGTGACCCACACTTGTCTGAGCCACGGCTCTGTTCCAGGTGCCTCTACATAATAAACAGAATCTGTTGCTTCATTCCATCCAAGTATTTCTGTTACCGTAGAATTTCCAGGACTTAAATCTTCGATAGTCAGAGAACCAACGTCAACCCGGGCCACGTGCATAAACCGTTGATCTTCATAATTCAAAGGCTGAATTTCCACAAACTTTGTCCCATTAGAACGGAAAATGGGCTCGCGAATATCAATCCATCCATTGGATTCTCTTTGTTCGTTTAAAATTCCACATTTATCTTTTTGTAGATCACAGTTGAATAACACACTTATACTCTGTCTCCTGTTTAACCAAAGGACGAATACGTTTTGGTCTGAAGCCCAGTTGACCCTCCCGAGGATATGGTCCAGCCCTACGATATCAACAGGTGCAGGTATATTCCATGGCTGGCTGTTTTCATCATCCAATTTGTAAACACGAAGGCTGACCCCGGGATTTGCGAGACCTGCCTGTCAAATTAACATCACGTTATGCACTGATAAGTATTTTTTGCACGGAACGGTTATATAAAATGCAAATTGGCAACAATTTTATAAGAAACGTGGTGGTGTAATAGAGATACTGACAATTCATAAAATTTTAATCAGTAATTCAAAATCATACGGAAATGAATGGCACTACGGATTATAAAATATCACTTACATAAAAGCTTGAGTTTTTATACTCAATGCATAAAATTAATGCATGTTCAAGACCATTTTATATTCCTGTAGGTATATATTCCATTCAAGCGATGTTTAAATTGTTAGTAGGTAAGATAGGTACAATTTGAGAACGGTTAAACATCTGTCTTAATTAAGGGTCATTCATGTTTGAATGCATGACATGGACTATGTCTTGTTCTGTTAATAAATCATACTAGGTACCCAATTAAGCAGCGTAGCGTTATGAACTAGTACAATAATTTATGAATATTAGACCTTGATGTTGGTACATACATACCTATTAAAATAGTCGAAACATATACCTACTTACGAGTACATAATTTTCATTGTATTTAGTTATTTATTAGTTTATAAAAATTTGAGATTATTTTTGTTTTATTGTCTGGAAAGGTAAATTAAGTTGTGGGCACTTAGGTATAGGCCTTTTATAATATAGGTTGGTAATGTTAGAGACATTTCCCACTGGATTTCGCAAACAGATAAAAATAGGAACCTTAAGTCACTAACTTCGGAATTTTCTCTTTTTTGGCTGGCTAACTACAGTGCAAATAACCTAAATTTTCTTTTTGCTATCATTCATGATACTAGAGTTACGGTAAACAGTAAATATTTTGATTTTTTTCAGTCAATACCATAGATGTTTGGTTTTATCCACAGCTCCAAGGGATTGCAGTATTTGTTAGAAATTTTCATTTGACACCTCCATTGGGTTCTGAGATTAGGATTTTTACTAACAAATACATAAACCAACCTACAATTATGTAGACGTATAGAAGGACAGACAATGATTTATATACGGAATCCTTTTTCCTATTGAGCTACAGAACCTACTAACCTTGGGATACTTAAAATGCACCATCTCAGGGTAAGCATTTTCAGGGTCGGACGAATTTCCGTAGAAGGGGTACACCGCTGACTCGACGTTGGTATCATTAAACGAAGCCACCGCCAGGTAAGTGCCGCTCGGTGAAAACCAAATAGCTTCCTCACTGTTGAACACTTCCTCTGGAAATACAAACTGCCAATTATATCGACCAATTATACGATAAACAAGCTGCAACTGTTTGCAAGCAATTATGACTGTACGACGGAACTATTTTCTTTCTGATTTATGTTATGACACAAATTATTACAATATTTTTTATCATAAATTTTTTTTTCAACCCTGTTTTTTCCCACTGCTGGCACAGTTCACCTCTCGTAAGTGAAAGTCATGTAGGCCATAGTCTACCAAGTGCGGATTATTGGACATCACGCCTTCAAAAAATTATGTGTAACTCATATGCATGTGATGGAAAACATTTTAATTTCACAATGTTTTTCCTCATCGTGGAAAAGTCATAAATACGCACATAACAAACTTTGTCAGAGATGTGCACCGGGGTTTGAACTCGATATCCTGTATTGGAGACCGCGGTCTTTACCACTCGGACATAGCTGGGTCAATAATGAATAATAATAAAGGTAATACTAATAAGGCATCTCGTATAATAATTGGATAAGGACCAATGGTTCTGGACCATGCAAACATGCGTCTTTCGTTCATCAATTTTTAATACATTTGCATCATGTAGCACTTTTCCTTAACGCACTTGTACGTACATAGCATATTTCATGCTTCGTTAAATTATGCAGATTGATATAGATAATAATCATTAATTTATATGCCACGCGCAGTGATTTTCGATTTCTAGTTATAATTTATCTAAAACGACTTTTTATGATATTTAACTAATAAGGTAAAATATCATAGATGTAAATAAGAATCTGCGCTATTTTAGGCCCACATTTAAATCCTACCTTTTTTGGTAATGGGGGAAAACCTTCAAAAGGTACCCAGCACCTTGGGAGAAGATACCGGGTTATGTGGGATTGGTACCGCACTAAAACCCTCTCGGTGGCCTGCCTTTGCTCTTGGGGAGGACTCCGGGATCTCCATTGGAACCCACCAGTGTCCTCCTCGCGCGGCGCCCCAGAACGGGCCCATCTTCTGGACAGCAGATACTCTCTCCTTCTCCTTCACCCTCAGGCACTCACAGTTTTTCTCCGTCTGCTCTTTTCTTCAGCTCAGCATTGCCTAAGCGCACCCAGAGCAGACAGAACAAAAAAAAAACGTTCACTAAGAGTTTGTAAGTGAACCGTACAGTGAATAAAGAATATTTCATTTCATTTCATTTCACAGCGTCATGCAGCCAAGCCCACACCGCCGTCCTTCCCGGGGCTGGCTGGACGGGTCGAGCTCCCACTCTCACCGTCCGCAACTCCGGAAGCCCCCTTTTAATCGCCTCTTACGATCAGGCAGGGAATACCGTAGCTCTATTCTTAATCCCAAAGCTTATATCCTACCTAATTTAAATTATCAATGCGTGCTATTATACGTTAAAAGCGTAGCGTGGGCGAAATGACACAAATGCCTTATAAGAAAAGCTAAATATTATTGTCTTATCTCTAAATATGGTTTTTAGTAGCTATAAGAAGATTCAATAATCACTCTTATAGTCAATAGCATTTGATACAATATACTTCAACGAAGTATAAAATCTAGTAAGTTCCATTCCAAAATCCAAAAGTATTACAATTCCATTCCAAAAGTATTACGTTCTAATCGCTTGTTATAGCGAGAGCGTTAAGTTACCTTTTTTTTTTTTGTTGTCGGGGGGGAAACCTTCAAAAGGTACCCGGCACCTTGGGAGACAGTACCGGGTTATGTGGGATTTGACCGCACTAAAACCCCCTCGGTGGCTGCCACTGCGCTTGGGGAGGACTCCGGGATCTCCGGCGGAACGCACCGGTGTCCTCCACGCGCGACGCCTCAGAACGGGCCCATCTTCGGGAGAGCAGCTTTGCTCTCCTGCACCTTCCGATGCTTACGGCGACATGTGGCCACGCACACATCGCCGCCCTTCCCGGGGCTGCTGCTTGGATGGATCGAGCTCCCACTCACACCGTCCACAACCCCGGAAGCCCCCTTTTAGTCGCCTCTTACGATCAGGCAGGGGATACCGTAGCTCTATTCTTAATCCCGAAGCTACAGGGACTAGCGTTAAGTTACCTAACAAATAATGTCCAGTCTCAAATACGACCGCATTCTGTATCTTTAAGTTATTGCCTAGTTGAGTTGTTTAAAACAGTTATATTGACCTAATGTGTATTGTATATACACTAGAATAGCCAACTAAAACTTCCTCAATTTAGGTGTAGGTAGCTATTTATACAAATCAACAAATCTCTCTCAATGCAGAGTAGGTATTTGTTTGCTGTTAATCACAAAAAGTAATAAAAAAGTTTATGATTATTAAGCACCATGAAATGAATACAAAAAACTAAATTCTAAACACTTTATACTAAGTTTATACCCTCTTGAAGCGCGCATGGCCCGGTGGTTAGCGTAGAACGCAAACGATCTATGCAACTAAGCCAGACGGGCGCGGTCGGGTGTGAGATGGGTGACCGCTAGTGGCAATAAATTTCATGCGCGTTTCCGTGCTTCGGAGGGCATGTTAAGCCGTCGGTCCCGGTTGTAGTCGATAAATAACAGTCGTTAAACCTTGTCGGAGGCCTTATGGGCGGTTTGAAAACATCCGACAGCGGGTTGGCCACTAATCCGCATCTCCACCAACCCGCATTGGAGCAGCGTGGTGGAGTAAGCTCCAGGCCTCCCCAATAAGGGGGAGAGACCTGTGCCCAGCAGTGCGACGCAAAAAGAGTCGCAGCCATTATATCCTAGCCCCCAGTAGTGTCGTAGAGCGTCGTGTTATGTGGGATTATTATACTGCACGAAAACCCCTCAGTAACTTATGCCTCACCGCTTTGGGGAGGGGGCGAGGGTCCTCTGAGATCTCTAGTGGAACGCAACGATATGCTCCTTATTGGCAGAGCGATGTAGTTCTCTTACGCCCTCAGGCGATGCCCTCAGGTATTCTCATCACCCGTAACCAATAAAACCCTCTGTATGCATCACTTAAGATCAGGTATCAGGTAGAACACTGTAGCTTAAATACCGTAGATCTTAATCCCGAGATCACAGTTACCTTCATAAATCCAATCGGTAGCACCATAGTACATTTCCCCGGGTATGCCTGCAGTCGTGAGCGCTGTGACGATATCCGGGTGGGCGACGTCCGGTACGTAGTACACATTGTTGTCCTGGACGTAAGCTACTGCGTGCCCACTGTCCCATATTGCCACTTGCAGCGGTCCTTGGCCTATTCGGGCTAATGACCTAGAATTGTAAGAAATTGAAAGTGCTTGATGATTTAAACCTTTGAATACGGATCTTATCGCGGAAACTTATTGACCTTCAAGAACGAAGGTTTCTTAATTATTGCTAGCTACGGCACAAACGACCTTCGAATTAGGTAGTTTAATAATTTTAATAAAAATTTTAGACTTGAATACTGTTTGGTTCAAAAAGCCCATGGGCATACGAAGTTGCACAAAAAATTAAGAAAGTCGAATAATACGTCTCTAACTTATACCAAACATTGTTATGTTAAATATACGAGTATATTGTTATGAAATAACTTAGAATAACGCAAAAACAAAACTGTTACCTACTTATGTACATTACACTGATACCTCAGACTCTACAATTCATGTTACTTACTTGGTTTCAATGTTGTAAACTGCGTATTCCGCTACGGTCGAATATCGATATATCTAGAAAATAAAACAAATTTCATAAACACAAAACTAATTATTAAATATAGTGAGTAGGTACATCATTATGAAATATTATGCATATAAAACACATAAAAACTTAAAGATACTTAATTAACTTTTCATAAGTATTGTTAGTAAAAATATTTTCCCCATATTACAAAATATTATTTTTATCTCACGTACCAAAAGACCTTCAGTTGGAGACGTGGTTAATATACAGAAACTAACTTTTCAGTACCTACTCTTCACTAAATGTCAAGCAGCTTATAACTGTTGAATGTAAGAAATTATGTAAGCCAAGGTACAACACTGCAATTTTATTTAGATTTGTACCGTGTCATAATATTGGTAAATAAATTATTACTATTATGCGTTTCTACATGACTTATAGAATATGATTGATAGTAATAAACATATTCATTTTTATTGGAGATTTAACCGTAAAATACCAGAATTATGGATAATGCACATACCTTAGTTCTATTGGCTGATACTAACACATATTTCTGATCCGCCGAAAACGTTGATATTGCGAATGGGCTTATATTGAACTGAAAAAAATAATAAAAAATACTATTGTTTTGTCTGTTAACTCATGTCAAGGAAATACATTTTTAAAATATCTAATAAAATGTACAGAAATCAAGAAATAAATTAGCTATATAACTAATTGATGTAAATTACTGTATTACACACGATAGGTAGAGTTTGTGCGAAAAGAGAAGCGTCTTAATTAGGAGCGGTGTTAGAGTATCGATGGTTTTGACATTCGTCATGTGCTGGCATCAGTCGTTACTCTAATGTTTAAACTCGTAGTACATCCTGTAATCTATGAGTATTGGTAAAGCAGCAGCGGTACTGACTGACAGCGCTAGATGGTAACCGTCGTTGCTCAAATCTAAGTAGATATGTATTATGATCGAGGCACAGTATTTTTAATAATATAAATCTCTGTTTTTTTATTTCATTTGCTGGGTAAAGGGTGTTCATTGACAAACATTAAAACCACATATACTCTCATTTTGAACTGATTCAACTTTTAGATAAACTAATATTAATTGAAATAAAACTAAGCTACTGTTACCAGTTCTTCGTAACTTAAGATGAGGCTAGATGAGTTTTCCTTCACATTGTACTTCTTAACACCACTCGCCTCTACCGCGATATACTCCGAATCTGTAACAGATATTTACCTAAGCTATTCTTTTCTGTGACAAAAAATTGAACTTTAATTATTTGTACGATAAATCGTATTCTATCCGTCCATTCAGCCATTCATCAGTCTTTTGATATCTGCTGGATGTAGACCTCCGCTAAAAATTGTCACTTCAATCAGTCTGTCATTATTAAAGTGAATGCCATCGTCAAGAGTTAATTAATACGAGTATGAGGTAAAATTAATGTAGGAAACGCCTAAAAGTTTACTCTAAAAAGAATCATACAATTTTTGATGATATAGGTCGGTATTAACTTTACTTTTAAATTAAAGTAACAGTTTTGAACTTGACTTGAGTTTACACTAAAATTACCTGAAATCCACTGAATAGAAAGTCGTTTAGGGAAGAATTCGATCTGAAGCGGTATAAGCTCTTCTAATGTAAATGTCTTCAACTCGGACTGGGCAGACGGGGACGACTCTATGACGCCGCCGAGCAGTGTAAGCACTAGGAAAGTAAAACGCCGTGCCTATAAAAAGATTAATATTAATACCAGCAGCGTTTTTGGTCCGCTTGGTTATAAGCGGTAAACCCCGTGGTCTCTGACACGGTGATACCGAGATACAGAGTTCAAACCTCCGGCGCTTACCGACGTATTTCATCACTGTGCAGGCCTGAGAGAAACGGATAATTTTGAACAATTCTCGAAGAATTTAAACAGTCTATCATGCTCTGGCATACAATATTATATTACTTAAAATAAACTATGGCTCTAAATCCCTTTCACCTCCTAGAGGAGACCCTTGCCCAGAAATGGGACATAATTAGGGTTTAAAAAATACTACTATTGAATCTAGTGATCCCTCGCGACATTTTGATGCACACCGCTACCTTATCGGAAGTTAGATTTTAGATTTAGATTATGTTATGAAGTTCCTTTCAAGTTCTACGACAAAAAGTATGGCAGTCTTGAATCTCCTAACGAACAGTTAAAATATTGCCTGTTTTATTTGTTAACGATTCAAGAAAAATATAATAATATCGAAATGAAACGTGAGTATTTTGTAATGTCGAGTAGGTATATTATGAAGCTTATGAAGTGCACCAACCCATACTTAGTCAGCGGAGAGGGCTATGACCTAAGCTTTTTAAATGGAACAACATCCAAAAATTAAAAGGTTTTCAATGTGGTTGTAACGTATTAAAAAAATGATAATGTCCTTGTTATTTTAAATCGTTAGATAGCGCATTTGATGTAGCACACATATATTATTAATATTATTATCAAACACAACTCTAAAGAATTTATTACTTTGTAATAACAGTTAATTGCATACGTTTTACTCGTATTAAAGTTCTACGTACAGTCAGTCATTTGGTACTTAGGTACTTTACATTACATTACAGTTACACGAAAGACGCTAAAAAGATAAGAAATTATTCATTTACTGAATCAAAATGTTTGATATTAGGTACCTACCAGTACCTACCTACATTGCTTTTAAATTCTTGAATTGAATAATGCATAAAACTTTAAAATATTTCCTGTTTTTTAATTCTAGATAGCTTAATGGCTGCAACCGTTTTTGCATCCCACTGCTGGGCACGGGTTTCTCCCCATAATTGGGGAGGCCTGGAGCTTATTCCACCACGCTGCTCCAATGCGAGTTGGTGGAGATGCGGGTTAGTGGCCAAAACGCTGTCGGATGTTTTCAAACCGCCCATAAGGCCTCTGACAAGGTTTAACGACTGTTATCTATCGACAACAACTGGGACCGACGGCTTAACGTGCCCTCCGAAGCACGGAAACGCGCATGATTTTTTTTGCCACTAGCGGTCACCCATCTCACACCTGACCGCGCCCGTTTGGCTTAGTTGCATATATCTTTTGCGTTCTACGCTAACCGCCGGGCCATGCGCGCGGCATTTGTAATTAGGAACTATGTTATTTAAAAAAACTAAAAAATATTGTACGTAAGTATCTGGAATGTGAATTATCGTAGTTTTATTAATTTTGTTTTAAACATTCCACTTTGTTAAATATTTTAATCTAGATAAGAAATCTTAGGTATGTTTTGGTATAAGCAGTAACAATGGCACGACCAATTTTATCGAGACGAACAATCAGGTACTTGAACGAAAGCATTTCTCAAATTAAAAGGCTTTATCATTAAACATTTAAATTAATTTTCACTAAAGGATAGTTTAAAAAAGAATATACTGAGGTAAATATAGAAATCCAAAAATAATTTTTTCACATATTCAAAAAAATATTTGTTTAGTCATAAACACGTGCAAACTTTTGGTCATGCTATACCAAAGGTGGGCCATTTCTAGGACTTAGAAATAAAAAAAATTAGGCTTAAATTAGATTGAGTCGATATGTCGACCAGACTTGTCCTCGCTTCGGGTGACCAGAGGGCTGGCAGTTATTTTGCATAAAAAATCAGCCTTTTAATTCAAAGAGGTAATGCTGCCAGCGTTCTGGGGACCATGCCGCAATCTGGTCTTTTGGATGGCATATACATTTTGTAAAATATGTATATAATTTTTTCCTTTTTTTATATAGTTGTAAAACTCATATTATATCGATGGTTGTAAAATAATTATTAAACTACTTAGATTGAGTCGTGAAGATTAAACTAAAATAAACATTTATTGTTATTTTAACTTTCTTTCTCAGATCAATATTTACCGAGATATTGAGGTACAAAATTTTTTTTTTCAATTTTCGTCATTTTTAGGCTTAAATTAAATTGAATCTTGTAGATTATGCTAAAATAAGCATATTCTGTTCTTTAAATTTTTTCTCTCAGAGCAATATTTACTGAGATATTGGGGTGCAAAATTCAGTCATTTTTAACAATCATTTTAAGCGTAACAAATAGGTCAAAATAAGCATGTTTTATTCTTTATACTTTTTCTGATCTATTAAGGGTAGTGTAACGATAATGAAAACATTGCTTTAGGTATGTTGGAGAGGATGGATCATTTAGAATAGAGTACAAAAGAAAGAGTATCCTAGAATGACGCCTTTGTCGAATGGATAGCCATTTAAGCTGGTGTCGGTAATGGGATATATGGTCAAACTTACGTAAGCCGAAGATGTATCGGATGCAATTATTAAGAAGGCGTTCTAGTTTATTGAGAAGTTCTTCTGTTAGATCAGGGTAGCAGACGTCAGCATAATCGATAATGGGCAGCACAAGTGTTTGGATAAGCATAAGCTTCGTGTTTAACAGAAGAAAATGTTTTAGACGACCGAGAGACCGGAGCACTGCAACAACTTTACGGCTAATTTGTCTTTGTCTAGGAGCCCTTTAAAATGAGTAATGTTTGAACCTCAATATCTCGGTAAATATTGATCTGAGAAAGAAAGTTAAAATAACAAAACATGCTTATTTTACTTTAATCTTCAGGATTCAATCTAATTTAAACCTAAAAACAGCAAAAACAAAAGTATTAAAAATTTCCCAGAAACGGCCCACCCTTTGCTACAGTCCAACCAAACTTTTATAATAATTATTATATTATAAGGTTTGGTTATTACTATTATAATAGTTCCAAATTATTCCTACGCCCCAAATATTCATGTAACCCAACGTATTAGATTATTCTTCGATGTAGATTAGAAATGTCTTCTGATTACTGAATTCTATGATAAAATAATTTGTTTTTTGTATACAAATTTTATCAATATGAGGTTTTATTACAGTGCCATTTTTTATCTGTTCCAGCCAAGTTTGTACGGGACTCTGAATGTGCGAGTCAGCCTTTTTTATATGTCCGTTTTTATCGTATTACTAGCTTTCCACTGGCGGCTCCGCCCGCGTTGACTGTGCATATTACACTGCACTCACAAGAGTGATTACATGACACATATGAATAAGATTTTTTTCCGGGTAAAAAGTAGCCTATACCTACTATATCACTCCAGCCCCCATCTATTCCTGTACAAAAACGCAGGTCAATCCGTAGACGTGAAAAAAGGACAGACCAACATCCTTTTGCATTTCTAATTTCAGAGCGGCGATGGCCGAGTGGTAAGGGCTGCGGTCTCCAACGCGGGAGATGCCAGTTTCAAATCCTCGGCGCGCACTACTGACAAAGAAATCTGTAATGTGCGCATTTCATCGCTGCTCCACGGTAATGGAAAATATTGTGAGATTTAAGTATGTTTTCCATCGCCGTGCATGCCTGAGAAAAACTCATAATTTGGCATGATGTTCACCAATCCGCACTAGGCTAGCGTCCCACTGCTGGGCACAGGTCTCCCTCCATTAATGGGGAGGCCTGGAGCTTACTCCACCACGCTGCTCCAATGCGGGTTGATGGAGATGCGAGTTAGTGGCCAACCCGCTGTCGGATGGTTTCAAACTGCCCATAAGGCCTCCGACAAAGTTTAACGACTGTTATCTATCAATAACAACCGGGACCGACGGCTTAACATGCCCTCTGAAGCACGGAAACGCGCATGAATGTTTTTTGCCACTAGCGGTCACCCATCTCACACCCGACCGCACCCGTTTGGCTTAGCTGCATAGACCGCTTGCGTGTGGTGGACTATGACCTAATTCCCTCACTTGTTAGAGGAGTCCTGAGCCCAGCAGTGAGACATAAAAAAGGTTGCAAAAAAATGTCTGTATTATTATTTTGCATTCACTTTTTTAATTAATTTATTTAGGACTCAAAGATATTATGAATCACGACGAAAGAACTTAAAATTAAGAACAGAACACGCTGGATTGAAGAAAAGGTCTTTCTGCGGCAGAGAGAGGCATACATGACACATGATTATCTACTACGTTACATACCTTGTACCATAGCAGATAATTATAAAGACAGTATACTTAATGAAACACGTGTTTTCTATGTTTAACGACGCATACATTATTCGCAGAGCTATTAACTTTTCTATTGTCTATAAACACGTGAAAACAGCTGTGAAAGCTGTTACTAGTAATTTTTAAAATTTACATTAGGTACAAATAAAAAACACGTCATAAGTACTTAAAGTTTATATTTTGTACCCTAAAAAGAAAGTGAAACAATGGGCCTTAATTAATTAGTTATTATGGCTCATAATAAATAGTAAAAATATTAATTAAAAGTTACGAGAACCAGTTCGCAATCATTCTACAGTTTAATACATAAAGGTAACTTATAAAAATAGTCAGATCTTTGTTTATAATAAATAAAAATTAGTATGAAAAATTAATAAGCAATCTCAAAAGTAAATAAAGTCGATCAAATAGTTTTTTCATCTCCATATGTGTGTTATCTTGATTAGTACACTTATCGCTCTTGCTAATCACTGCCCTTTATTTGCAAAACAATGCCCGTAGTACCTTCAAAAGTTCATCAAATATACGAGTATAATAAAATTATAAAATTCGCGCTAAATAATTGCAGCCATAGGACAAGCAAAACACCCGAACACGGAAAAAAGAGGCTTATATTTGTATTTTTTGTATTACATACATGTGACCACAGTTCTAGTATAATTAATATACTGATTTCGTAATTGAGAGATTTATATTAAAATCTTATTTAATACTTTTTATAAGTTGGTATTTTTTTCGTCGTGGGGTTTTAGCTTTATACTTTCTTTTGTTTTAAAAAGTACTATGATTTACCTTCCTACTGCATTATTTACTTTTCAGGAGGTAGATCATAACAATACGTAATGTGCAATAATTTATGAAGTTAAACATAAGTTCAGTGCCATACAATTTCTGTGCCTTTCCCTACACATAAGTATGTTCATTGTCTTCGATTTTGCAATGTGCAGCGACGCACATTCTGTACCTATTATTATAAAATTTATAATAACACAAAATAATAAAGATCATTTTTGTATTCTGATAATTTTGCGAACTCTTAATTATCTCTGCTAGAACCATATTCAGATAAAATTTGTTTACAAATATAGTTAAATATAGTTTGATACTAAAGACATTTTGCCAACTCTACCGTTTCCTTCTCTGATTAATATTAATGACAACACAAATGCGGAAAACAAATGATGAAGGAAAATTCATTCAGATAATAAACGTTAAAATTTACCTTTTAATATTTTCGGTGTTTATTCCAAAGTCTTTTCAGTGACAAGACTTTTCAGTGAAATTGAAAGTAAAGCGAAATTATCGCATGTCTGAGCAAAAAAAATTCTTACCATGATTACTGAACGAGCACAAAAGTCACAGAATGGCCTCCCGTTCCCTCAATGAGTTAAATTGGATTAATCAAACAGCATCACACACGAAAAACGGCACTCGACTCAAACGCACAAGCAATCACTTCGCCGCGCGCTCTCCGACTACGAAATACATTGATTCTGACCACCGAAGACCACTAAACTCGTTTTTTATGCCCTTATCCAATGAGTTCCGTTAAAGGATAATGTACGAAGCACTCCTGTGGTAATTGCCCTATTGCACTCTAATATGAATACGTCGTGCCGTGATTAAAAACAGACGAAAGGTTGCACGAGCGAACATCAGCCTCAAGCTTGCCCCACCCTGGCTCTGACCTGTAACCTAACCTAACCAAACCTAAAAAACTAAATTAACTATATAGGCACTAACTACAATACTTAATATCCGTAAGTAAATAAGTAAATTCACACTCGACAATCGTCAGTCGATTTTTGGTTGTGTCCACATAATTATAATAATACTATTATAGAACGGGATGCCATTTTTTTATAATTACCGCACCCATGTAGTATAGAAGACTCAACTGTTTACTTTTTTCCGTGTACATAAATATACATATAGGTAACATAAGTTATATATGTAAAACTGTAATATAACATAGGTTACATGTATATATATATATTATATATATATATATATATATATATATGTATGTAAAATTTTACATATAATCTTTTTATATAAAAAACTTAACCGGGGTAAGACCGCGAGTATAGTTTGCTACTCGTAGTTATATATTATTTTAGATTGCTGTCCCACCCTGAGGACCTGAGACTTGAGACATGGTGCCAGAAAGCACGCGGATCAGACTTAACTGAGCCCATGGGTGGGTACGCCCATGCTTGCTTGAGGTTATGTATGGATGTCCATGGGCTGCAGCGACAACTTACACCAAATGGCCTGCATGCTTCCCCATTTAAATAAAAAAGACATCCATCCAACATGTATCAATGGTAAATAACAAAACTTAAGGTGTAAAGGCAGATTTTCACATGCAGTATATTTAAAACCATTGCAATGAAAATTGAATTACCTTTTGCACTTAAATAAGTTGTCTTTAAAATTCACTGTAACTGTAAATAACATAAACCATAATCAAATCTGGGACACATGCAAAACATTGACTGAGTATCGCCTCATTTCGCGCATGATAAATATTAAATATCCAATTACACGGTTATGCTAAAGAATTCTATTCAGCTCTGATAATTAACATACAGACGAACAGTGCCACATACGCGTAAGTTAGCTATGAATAAATAGTACTTGATGTTCTGTTCGACAACTACTCGTAATGTATTTTAAATACATATTCTTATTCATAAAACAAATTTTTAGACTAATAAAATTGATTTGAACTTGCGGAAAAAAGCATTTTATTATAAACTTCGTTCGTCATAGTATGATGTCGTTATTTGATAAGATATTTTATGGTTATAAAAGTAATATATAAAATTTTATACGTAGGTGTACGTCATATCACTTAATTTTTTGTATGTGGTCGATACAATTAAAATATGAATGTGCGGATGCGCAGGCATAAATATAGGTAATAAAAATATAATATAATGACGTAAACTTGAGTAATACGGCCGTAATTTACAATAGGGTCTTGGACACTATGCTCAAAAAATTTTAAAAAAACCTTACCTTAAAAAGGTTGCACTAAATTACGCTTAGAAAGCAATATAATTGTTAATTCTTTTTTATACATGATTTTTATTAACGATTACATCACTAATAATGAAGTCAATTGACTATATATGATAAGTGACGTCACTTATCATTTTCTCATACAAAATGTATGGGGATGTCACGTTTTGACAGCTCATTAAAAGTATTTCAATTGACTTGGTAGGTAATCCAAGACCGGATTCATAAATTATGTTAATTGAATTTATGTATGTAGCACTTAATTATCGTGTATCATATTAGCATCGTGTAGTGTAGTAAGTATCAATTTATCTCTATAAAAGTACTGCTACACATCATAGATATTTATATCTTGGTTTTGCTGGTATCAGGTATTTTTATTTTTATTTTTACCTGTATTTTTATATTTCATACAATATAACATAATATAATATAGGTAATAAATTAATAATATAGTTAATGTATTAGGAAATCCAACAATAACAATAAAGTAAAAAGAGGTCATTCACTTTATCGCGACAATAGTAATAGAATAGTCGTAACATAAGTCATTACATTATTTTCATTATTAATTCTTCCGCTGTGCCTTTAGGTGGTAATCCCTGCTCCTGGCCGTCAATTCAATTAGGTGCTGAATATCTTGATTTATATATCTTATAGTGTCTCTTTCACCACCTTCAAGTAAAGTGACAAGTACGCTAATTGTCGATTAAAGTCACACGTAATTTCAATTTCAATTTCACAATCTTCGATTAGCACTAATCATATAAACTGACCCGTACTCATAGCTTTTACTTGCCAATTAACTTTATTTGGGACGTAACTAATCAACACTTTGCTTGTAGATGGTGAACAAGGCCCTTATTGTTTATAGTTCTACATTAGTAAAGTATTTTAAGGATTTAATTTTGATTTCTATTTACGCATTACCAAAATATGTCTAATGTATACAGGCAAATAATTCTTCCGAATTTTTACACAAGGGAAAATGCATACGTAAAGGTAAAATTTGTATAGATTAGCGTAAAAACGAAACTGAAGGAAGAAAAAACCGTTTCTATATGAAAGCAATTTATTTCGTGTTTTGGTTGAAAAGTTGGGAATCAGTAGGCCAAAATAGATGTGGAACTGCACTTATCGTACTATCGGTTAGACTGCATTGAGATTAAGGCTTGAAATTGGATTGAGGCGTCCATGGGATACAGAAACTATTTCAGAAACGTGGCACCTATGTTCTTTCGTTGCTTTACTAAAAAAATAAAAATAATTGAATCCAGAATACATATTTTGTCCTAGTCAACAGTTTCTTATTGCTTCTAACAGCTCTATGAAGTGGCTCTACAATCCGCTCTACATAATTTTCACAGCTTCGATTTGCTTTGAATTCTACCTTAGCATATATTAAAATGTAAAATACATTATTTATCCTTAGTAGTAATATATAAAATGCCTAAACGGCACATACGGAACCCCGAAGACCGAGTTTTGCGTACCTACACAAATTGCTTACAACTGGCACAAATTCACACGAAGAGTAGTAAATCTTGATAAAATTATGACGAAAAGTTTATCAAAGGTCAGTAACGTCGCATTTACGTATCAGAGCAACAAGCAAACGAAGTCAACGGTGACGTAAGAGTAAGTGGCTAAGTACGGGCGCTGTGAAATGCAGTTATGTGACCACGCGTTACACAAGACCTCTCGATCGTCGACGGTAAACAATAAAAAGATTGACCCAAATGACCAGTTTTGCAAAGGGCGGATACTGGTAATCCAACTCAAATTAAATCTTTAAAAGTAAATCTTATTTTTTTCGATTTCTATCAGTACCAGTAGGTATCATCTAATTTGCCGATTTCGCCGAAACTCTCTGGTAGCATGCGCAAGCGGATCCCATATTGTCTCAACAATAGCGCTGACGGTAGGTACCGCTGGGTTTTAATGGGTATTATGGCATGTCGTCATCGAGTCCCACACGCCTCTTGAATCCCTTGGGAACATCAGAGGTGTGCGTAAAAATAATCAGCTATAATATACATAGACATAAAAAAGAACGCACCGAAGTTTGCATAAAATATAAGGCAATACATCCTCTTATGAGGAACCCGCTAACGAAGATAGAAGCGGAACGCGGAAATTTATGCGGAAACATTTATTTGGTGCGTGAGTGTAATAATATTATGAATTTATAAGTTTTCTAGCCGTACAGCGGCGCCGCGACGCGCCGGCATTCACCAACCGACTATAGCCTAAGATTTCTATAGGTGAGCGAAATGAATCTAGGACACATAGATATTTATTAAGTGTAGGTAACTTATTTCAAAGGAGGCTACAACATTTACTTAAGTTGCTTCATTTAAGTTTTCCGTTTTAGTTTTGTATTCCGTTTTAGTTACCTATGTAGGTACTTTTTAGTTTCTTAGTTACTTCAGTTAGTTTTCAAATAACTTGTTTCCTTTTGCAGATTTTTGTGATAATTAATTATCTTTTTTAAAACGCTTTTATTAGGTCGACCTGTATGTAACTAACTTTGTAATGGAATCTAAGGTAACTAATTTAATCACCTTTCATGGATCATAGCGTAATGAAAATTGGCAGCTGTATGTAGTTCCTGAGAGCAGTGCCTGAAGTCGAAAGTTTTCGAGCAGTGTGTGTTGCCAGTGATAACCTACGGCGCTGAGACGTGGTCTTTTACAGTTAGCCTTTTCCACAGGCTCAAGGTCGCTCAGCGAGCGATGTAGAGGGCTATGCTTGGTATTTCTCTACGCGACAGAATCCGTAACGATGAAATCCGTAGACGAACGAAGGTTACCGACATAGCTCTCAAAATCTGCAAGCTGAAGTGGCAATGGGCAGGCCACATAGTTAGGAGGACTGATAACCGGTGGGGAAGAAAGGTCCTCGAATGGCGACCACGTCTAGTAATACTAGTCGTGCTGTAACTCCAGTTACTGGAACACAAATCTGTGTAACCTGCTTCCCGTAACATCGCTTAACTTGATTTCTCAGCAAGTTATACAAAATGTCTTTCCTGTTCCAGCGCCCCACGCTTTTACAATCAAATACCTATTATAATTAAAAGCACATGTACACTTCAGCCCAGAAATAGAGACAACTTGAACGATCCATAAATTTATTATTGATTTTTACGTGCATTTATAAAAACGTGTTAAGTATTCTATTTTTTGACGTGATAACGTCTTTAAAATCGTTTTAGTCGGGTGACATGTTCAGAAACTTGTGTCACACCAAAACCTCACGAGCGCGATCGCAGGTATAACGAGAGAGAGACGGACCGATCTCCCGTCTCATTTCGAGCGCTGCCAGTCATTCCGTGAAACTTGTCACGCGGAATCCTCACGAGCGGAGGCTGGCATAGCGTTCGAGTGAGTGGACCGATCTTCCGTCTCTCTCACTCTAGCGGCATACAAACGAATGGAGATTTTCTCGTGCGGACGTTATCACGTAAACATCTCGATCGTAAACCTACTTTACAAACAATTTGCCGTTTTTTTTTTAAAACGATTAATTTATTTTTGTACATTCGTTTTAAATACGGTTTAGATATCTGTTCATTATCTCCTAATTACAACTATCCAGACGTGTTTATCAAAAAAGGTAATGCATTTTATACAAAGCATGTAACAAATATGATCAGATTAATCTACTCAATTGTATAATCGGGTATCTCCTTTCACTTTCGTTGGCCTCAAACTGCTGATATAAGAAATGATATAGGTAGAAGCGATTATTAGAAATTCCTGTCATGTATTCGCTAGAAGTTTGCTTCAAGCAATACAGATTTTTGGATGAAATAATTCTAACGAGGCAGATATGGTACCTTGATAGTCCATAATTATACATTTACATTCCTATTATAATATCTACCTAGCTACTGGCAATTTCGGAAGCCATTCCAATTATAATGGTACTGTAGGGCTTGATGCTTCACATCAACCTCTACGATGATTACTGGTTGCTTATAAAAGTTTATTAAGAAGATATTATTTCTAAAATATGAATTAGATGTCGCTCTCTTCTGTTTTGTGTCTGATTGAAGTAGTCGTAGTTCATCTCTCAATAAAGATATATTAAAAAACCTAGGCAGTTTTTCTCCGGTAGATTCCCCGCAGTATAAGTTTGATGCTTCACATCAACCTCTATGATGATTACTGGTTGCTTATAAAAATTTATTTAGAAGATATTATTTTTTAAATATGAATTGAAACCTAGGCAATTTTCCTCCGGTAGCTTCCCCGCAGTGTAGTACTATCTATAGTTAGAAAATGTTATTAAGCAATTGTAGCATATTACGTATGTAGCTGTTTTGAGATGCTCCTATAACTGTTGCTACATAACTAAGAGTATCTTCCCCATAAACGCTACGAGGTCACCAAGCAGACAAACATTCATTTTTATATACTTAGCTATATAAAAGAGAATGTTTGTCTGTATGTCCTTTTAGAATCGTAAACTATGCATTTGATCTTGTCATGATCTACAGCAAAGTGTAGTGCATACAAAGTAGGTACCTACATACAAACGTTTCTGAGTTGGTACGACGAAGTACCGTATATAAAATATACTATTTGAGTCACGAGTAAGAATCTACTGGATGAGAGATTTTTATGCATATTACTTGACAATATCTATATTGACTCAAATGGATTAGCTTTTTGTCTTGATGTTTACATTCACCATTTTATGATAATACCACCAGACGAAGGTTAAAGTTCCACCGACACCATCTGGACTCGTGGCGGTCCTCCACAGTCCGCTTTGCACGCTCCTTTTTTCCACGGAAGTGTAAGTTAGTGGACAACCTTCCAGCTGAGAGGCATTTCCAATGGACTATGACATGGGGTTCTTCAAGAAAGCTGTAAAAAGCTCTCCTTCAAAGTCGACAATGCTTGGGTGGCTCCCCTGGGGTTGCGTGTCCTTAGGCTACGGTGATCGCCTAATACAGCGCGGCCCGTCTGCCTTTTTGGTCGGTTAATTTGTAAAAGAAAAAGTCTAAAGTATATAGACAAGCTTTTATCGATATATTTTATACTTTTAGGTTAGGTGGATATGTTTTATTACTTAGGACTAGGATCAAGTAGAAGCACACCGCATTTAGGATTAGGTATATCTGCGCCATTGATTAATAATAAAATCCAAAACGAGCTTACAAAAAGTAGGTTGTGAATAATCCATTTTAAATATTAAAAATTCTAGCTTTCCGACTAAATTACTAAGTGAGCGACTAGCAATACAGCGAGGGCAGATTTAATATTAAAGGTCTCTGCCCGCTACACCGTATCATAACATGACCGTGCTAGGAACGTGTCAGACAAATAAAAATTATTTGTATTGAAAAGTATGACACTGTTCCCACTAGACCGTTCCGTCACTGACCAACACCATCGCGTGTCATGCACGGAGCGAATAAATGACGGCGAGAATATTTTGCCGGTGCTGACACGCTCTGACTTTATAGTTCTATCCCATCGGTCACATCTCATGCGACACATGTCATCTAGCAGAATTTCCTTAACGTGGCGAATAGAGTAATGAGGTAATGACTAATGAGTAGCTTTTGTGAAATTGTATTGCTTATACTATTTGAAATCTGCAAAGTAAATGTGTATATTATGGACGACCCATATTATAGAAAACGGCAAAATGCCATGCCATGGTTTAGATTTCATTTCCGGGCCTAGGTGTTTAAGTACCTGTCTTTGTGTGTGTATTTTATTTGATGCACAAAAGACAAGCAGGCAAGTTGAGTGTACAGTATTTTACTTATTTATTTGTAATCAAAATAGATATAACGCAAACATTATGCATATTTCATTGATAAATTTATCAAATAATCCCTTAATAACTGAGATGTTTATTATAAAATAAAACACAATTAAACATGAATACAAATTATTTATTTTCCTTATAAAAGTACATAACAACACTTCAATACAGACATACTTCTAACTTAAATAGTTGTTGTGGCATTTTCTTGTGGAATCTTGATGCACTTTTCCCAGTAGCGGTTCATGGTATCGTATCTGTGCAGGTTCACACCTCGCAAGCTGTGAGCCTCGTCGGGATACGACTGAAAACCACAAGAAATTATTATTTTTATATAGCGGATTGTAGTACAATTAACTATTAACAACTTTAAAATGTCAAAAATAATGGGTAGTCTGTACATCGCATCAATCTATCTTTAGACTTCGTAGGCGAGCAAAAAATAAGGAAACATCAAAATATCAAATAGAAACATTAATCATTAGAATGGCAATAATTATGGCCAGCAATAGCTAGATAGCTACGCTAGCTATCGCTAGCTAGATAGCTACGCTATTACTCGCTTACTTTCAAATCTGAACTGCACTGTAGAGGAATGATCACTAGTTTGTGTCTCGGCGTGAGTCTGACCGCCAAGCGAGCATCTCTGAGCCAATATTATCTTCAACAGCTCTTGCCGCTAGTGACAGACTAGTGAAGCGTGTCCTCGCCGGCAGTGTAAAAAGTCGGCGATCATTACACAAAATGTATATTGTTATCTATTGTACTTTTCTTGAGCGAGAAAATGGCCAACAGTTATTCGTTTTCTTGCCAGCGGTGGGACATCTGCCTTACACGACACTCACCATCTGCTCAAAGGGAATATTCCTCTCCTGTAGTGCTTTATATAGCTTGGCGGCGTTCTGGTAGTGCACGTTGTCGTCGGCGTTCCCGTGCATGATGTAGAAGTCATGGCCGCGCAGCTTGTCGACAAGGAGAGTGACGTCACCGGCTTCGTAGCCCGCCAGGTTGTCCGCCGCGGTCGGCAGCCCCATGTAGCGCTCCGTGTACATCGTGTCTGTGAATGGAACAGATATCTATATTTTTTTTCAACCTTTTAATCCCACTGCTGGGCACGTCTTCTCTCAAAGGTGAGAGGGATGTTGGCCATAGTCCACCACGCTGGCCAAGTGAGAATCGGTGGACTTCGTGCCTTCGAGAAATTCCCTCATACATTCATGGTGATGGTGTTCCATCGTAATTAAATTTGGAAAGCAGCGATAAATAATTCATGTAATTGTATGATTCGTGTAATCATATCACGCGCCATTATTTAAGTTTACAAAAAACTTCGATAGCGTGATTCAGAACACCTATGGCGCCATCTCTTGTGAAAAAATACTTACTGTAGTAAAGCCAAGAGGTGACAGGGGCAGTAGACACGCCGCAGCTGAAGAGATGGTCGTCGTCATGTACTAGGGTCAGCAGCGTAGCATACCCGCCGTAGCTGTGTCCCCAGATACCCACACGGGAACGGTCGATGAACTCGTAACGATTCAATACTTGCCTGTAAACATATTTTCTTTATTTACAAAAGAAGTATACGAAGAGAGTGCAGATGCAAAAGAAGAAATGGCATAAAGATTCTTAATTTAAAAAAATGTTGATTTCCATAATTTAAGAACTATTATTATACTATTATATTGTTATCGTTGTGCTTTTTCAATTCATGTCAAACAGACACATAAACTCAAATGTATATCTACAAATTGCGTTCATCTATACAAATGAATAGAATAGAAGTGTCTAATTGTAAAATAACAGCTTTTTACTACGTACATATGAATGTATATACGGTACACATACCAAAATAACATTTTTTACAATGTTTGGACCAATTTTGACGGGACTTTCACTGGCAGTTAGCTGATGTACTACGAACTAACTTAGATTACTTTTATTATAGAAGAATTCTAAAGCTAAAGTGCACGCGGAAAAAGTCGCGGGCGGCCGCTAGTTTTTAATAAATCCATAACTGAATTGTATATAAAATTTATCTCACGAATGCCTATTTACCATGGTTGTGTAAATTGACACCAGCAGGTATCCATAGCAATCTGTTAAAAACCTTAACCTCCTGGTAACTATAGTAACTATTCGTGAAATGATATATTACTTCTTAGTTAACATACACCTTGGTAGACCGGAATTCGTGAGATACACAGAACTAAGCTTAGTAGTGCATTAAAAAAACAAAAGTGGAAGATGAAGCATAATTAAAGATAATACTAAAATCACCTCAAAATAACGAAATGATCTTCAATTTCGACAGTGCCGAGGGCATTGTTTATGGAGAACAGTATATCTTGACCGTTAAGTCCCGCTCCCCGACCGTCCGCCAACATGTAGATCGTGTTGCGGCTTGTAGTCAAATATGAGTGGTATCCTGCGAACAGAATAATAGTCAAATGTTAGGAAACTGATATACATTCTACAAGTTTGAAGGTATGAATTAGGTTAAAAAGGAAGCAGAGAGTCGGTGTCAATCAAACCGAAGAAGGCGGAGACATGAAATGGATTAAGTACACGTACGCACATACAAGTACACTCGAATTCAGCTTCAAGAACTGCCTGTTGGTAAGATCTGCTACAAACGTAAGTAAACCAAGTGTACTTGAAGCAACCAAATGGTTGTCGCCCTGTCTGCCGTCCAAAATCTCGCTAGCTTAGCTGACTTGCGCGAATTCGAAACCAATATCTGGCGAGAGATTGCAAAAAACAGGGAGAAGCCGCGAGCTCTCTTGTCAGAGGCCAAGACACACTTTGGGTCAATGCGCCAGAGCAGTAAGTAAAAGCTTATATGCTATTGTAAGCAGACTCGGATACATGCACACACGCATACACGACTGTGAACACCCTTAGCATCTAGGGGGTTGTCACGACCCCCTTGACCCCACTCCGCCTCCCCTGGGCGAGTCGAGTTCATTTGACAAAACAAAGGTTTCATTAGTATGCAAAAACACAAAGATGTCAATATACTATGCTAATTTTATTATCATTACACTTTTAGTAAATTCTTGTCTGTAAAAATGTGTATACCTGACCCACGAGAATGCCAATACAGATTCACGAGTCAGGGAGTACCTGACTCGTGAATCTGGCTTGAAGGCTGAAGCTTTTTTTATACTTACCGACAGTAAAAGTATCGAACACCGTGTTAGCGTTCGCGCCAGGGGGTATTTGGTGTCGATTCGGAAGTTGAGAGGGAGATATAAGTTAGTAAAGGTAGAAAAAAAGAGAGTTATGTTTCGTAATACCATTTTAGGGGCAAGAGAGAGAGAGGTGTGAGCACAAATATTCTAATTTTTTTCTTTCTCTCATAGCCAGTTACATTTCGAATATCTAAGACACAGTGCAGGCCTATAGTCTGTATGACACTGTAGGAGCAAGAGACAGCAGTGCGCGAGCAAATTTTCTTTCTCTCTTCCTCTCATAACCAGGGCTTGAAGTTTTACTTAAAGTGTGTGGTCTAAAGCACACTCTCGAATTTTTCAAACTCACCAACAGTAAAAGTGTCGTACACCGTGTTGGTGTTGGGGCCGGAGTACACGTAGTACACCAGGGGGTACTTGGTGTCGGTGTCGTTGAGGTCGAGTCCGGGCGGCAGGAAGAGGCGCACCGGCGCGGGGTGGCCGTCCTGCAGCGGGACCGTCGTGATGATGCTGCCGGGACGACTCTTGCCCACTAGTCGCTGGCGAACGATGGCGTTGTCTTCCCACGTGTAGAGGACTCGACGGCCCTAGTCGTGCAACGAAAGAAGTTTTATAGTCAAAGCAAATAAATTGAATAATATTACAGTTTTCACAATGAATTTATGGATTAATCTTTGACATGCTGACTGCCATTTGCAGTGACAGAATTTCGAGAGATTTGTTTAAATTTTTGTTCTTGGTCTGGGTGATCGTGTGCTTGTCTTTGTGTGTCTCCATGACATCCTAGGGTGGGGTTATGAGAGTGAAGCGTTATTACTGTGACTTACAATGGGATCAAATATATAGGTGGCGGAGGGTTCCTCGGGCGAGGAGCAGGTGATGGTGAGGTAGGAGCCGGCGCGGCTGGCGGTGGCGGTGGCCCACCTGCACTCCCCCCCATCCGGCATCACGATGTTGCAGGACAGGCAGCCTACGCGAGCGCCCTCTACACGCACCTCCGAGCGCCAAGGACTTCCCTCTACTGTGCGCGTGAAGAAGCTGTCCAAAAACGTATTTGTAAGGCAGGTATCCCACTAACGATTTACGAGCGTTGGCCTTTCTCTAACATTGTCGCTGCGCAAACGCGAAGTTGACGTCGCGTCAAGGCAACATTAACGTTGCATTTAAAGCATGCATAACGCTAACTAACTCATGCTGCTATTGGCCGTATCCCCGCCCCTGCCCGGTTGCAAAAACCGCAACGTCGACGTACCGTTGACTCTACGTCAACATAGCGTTTGCGCAGCGACAACGATGGAGAAACGCCAATGCTCATAAAACGTCAGTGGAATAACGGCCTTATGCTATGTTTACACACTTGGTAAGTCTCGGTAACATAAGGACATAATGCCTTTGTTTTATCTTCATTTTCTTGGTGTATTTTTGAGTCATATTAATGTTACTGGCATTTTGTTCAATATAGATTAAATGTAAGGATTTAAAAATTTTAATGGCTAAGAGCTTGTGGATGCTTGTCGAGATTATCCAAACGTGTAAATTAAATAACAAAGAACGGTTAACGAAACCTGGCATATCCAACACACTCTTAAATGTCAATATATTGCACATACCGGGAATAATAGCGTAATAATCGATCTATGTACATGTTGGAGGTCCGAATGGATTTCCATCTGAGTGGTCGTAATGTTCATTATACATTATTATTTTATGCAATCAGTGTGAACGTCAGACACGGCCGCTGTCTTGCTGGCAAAAGAGTCTTCACAACACGCACTACTTACTGATACATTGACATTAAAAACCAATAAAAAGATTTGAGTTGTTGGTATTTTAATGAAATAAAGAGGTCGTATACCCAAGGTCGTATACGTATACCCATAGGTATAAATTGATTTTTTCCGACATACAAAAACATTATATTACAGCAAGGTATAAAAAAGAATGAAAAGGTCGAAATAAAAAAAGATTACATACTACAAAAGGTTAGCCTCGTCCATCCCAACGAAGTTGTTAACCGTGGAGGCGCCGGGGGTGATGGAACTGGAGATGATTTCGCCGTTGAGCCTCATGCTCAGGAACAGGTGCTGCCAGATCTTGCCGTCGGCCTGCGCCAACGACCAGCGCGGCGACACGTAGAAGTCGCCCTTGGAACTGAACCGTGGCAACGCTATCGGCACCCATCCGTTGCGTTCCTCGCGGTGCTCTTCCTGTAATCAAAATAACATCTTTATAATTTGTAGTAAGAATAGTATAAATAAGATTTTTATTTCTAAGGCCTTCTCACTTCCGAGAGGAGACCTGTGTCTAGCAGTGGGATATAAAAAGGACTGAATTTTTTTAGACATTGGATAAAAAGTAAATAAATATAGGTATAGAATTTTTGACATTTCGACCTACAGGATTCGTATGGAATAATAACTATGTATAAAAACAGTTGAATAGAAAATTCTAGTTTGATAGGTAAATTTCCGAACACAACTCACCTCACAGGTACCAGTTTCAATGTTACAGATCCTGAGGACGGTATAGTTCTGCCGCCTGTTCAGCCAGTGGGCGGCGACCTCGTTCGCGGTGGGCCACACCACGCCGCCGAGGATGTGGTCTTCCGTCACGATCTCCGGGGCCTCCAGCGTCAGGAAGTTCGTGGTGTTGGTTTCCACGAGAGCGGTCAAGTTCACTACACGTAGGTCCACCGTTGGGTTTTTACGACCGACCTGAAATATACATATAGTATAGTTGTAAGGTACATGTAATAAAGATTATAAAATTATAGGAATGACTTTTGATGTTCTTAAAGCTATTTCCGCTAATTGTTTAACATAATGCTTTTTACGTAAAAGGGAAAAAAATTGAAAGCTGTAAAAAAAGCTCTCCTCCAAAGCCGGCAATGCTCGGGTGGCCTCCCTGGGGTTGCCTGTATCCATAGGCGATGGTGATCACTTAACACCACGCGGCCCGTCTGCCTTTTTGATCGGTTTATTTATAAAAAATAATTGAGCTTACAGTTGCTTGCACAGACGTCTGTGGCTGCTTATTTAATTACTTGGTATGCAATAAAAATCAACAAATTTTTGTGGCTCATTTTAATAGAAAAATATAAAATTATACTATTTTAATCCCTATAAAAAAGTCGAACTTTTTTAAACGAGCAAAACATAAGCCGTATGTGTTAATTTACGCGTAAGCCGCAAACGAATTAACCTTATTCGGTATTAACCTTAGACGCCCTTTAACAAGTTTGACCCTACTCTTCTAACAACATAATTTTAGTTCTTTTCTTTGGTACTATATACTATAGTTTGAAACAGTTATATTTCTTGTATTTCACGAATGCCGGTTTACTAACACAGATGGGCTGTATGCACGTGCAAATTGTCTTCCTGGGTGTTATTTAGTTACCAGCAGGTTAATAAAGATGCCAGCAGGTTACTATAGTAACCTGACTGATGGCGTGACTGTTTAACAACTTGTTAGTTAATTGCAAATAACATATTAAAGAAGTCAGAATGGAATTGGCGGGGCAGACGCGCCAATGATATGAGCAACGTTCATATCTCTACAAAGAACACACGATCGCGCTGCGATATGCGTGCCTGTTTGCGTGCTTGGGTGCATTTAAAATCGCTTGATTGTGCGGCGCTAAGATTGGCTAGATTTGAAATTGCAAATATGTGCGTAAGGTTCATATTAATTTAAGTACAGATGTAGTGGAGGAAAGGTGGGGCTGGATCGACGACACCGGTTTTTATAAGAACGGCGCATTATTGCCATTCTACCTCTTTTAATATGTCCTGTGTAATTGTATGTGCATACATCCCCACAATCTTAGTAAATCGGCATTCATCGGATGAAAGAGTTGTACATCACTTAATTTAACACAAAAAACAAAGCAATATTGATGACTAGCTCAAAACAGTATGTATTGCACCTTGGGGTATTTCAAATCCACCAGTTCAGGGTACAGATCGTTCGGGTCACTCTTATCGACGAAGTAGTAGTACGAGTAGCTCTCCACTTCAGTGTCGTTGAAGCTGGCGAACGCAAGGTACTGGCCGTCCGTTGAGAACCACGTGGCTTGGCCCGAGTACATGACATCCTCTGTAACCGATAAATCAGTTTTAATTATAGTATTGTGCACGCTGCGACATTTTTTTATTATTATTTGAATGAGGCAGCACACGATCGCGGTCGCTGAAGCCCATGGACATCTACTCACAACCTCAAGCAAGCCTAAGGGCCTCTTTCAACACCTTCAAGTACGCTAATTGTCGGTTAGTCACTCATAACTTCTATTTCACGATGTTCGAGTGGCACTAATCATATGATAAACTGGCCCGTACTCATAGCTTTTATTTGCCAATTAACTTTACTTGGGACGTAACTAATCAACACTTTACTTGCAGATGGTGAACGAGGCCCTAAGTCTTATCTGTGATCGTGTGTGGGTGCAGCGGTAGTACTTCCACGGTAGAAAATCCACGATACCTGATTTAACACATGAGATTTCGCAGTTAATATACAGTATTTTCATAAGTTTTATTGCGCAATAATAATCTAATTGATCATGTCAATAGTAATCTAATAAGTACATTAGCCACTTTTTTAGCTTGCGTCAATAATTATAATGCGAGTTTTAGGTTACTTTAAAAGATTTTTAATGCCAAATTTTCATTAATAATTTGATAATTCTTTCAGGAAACGGATTGATAATGAACTGAAGTATAGGTATTTATATAAATTTTATGAAAGATTAAATAAAAACAACACGACATTTAGCTTCACTGGTCAAATCAGTAAGAAAAGCATGCAACAATAAACCTAACATACCTTCATACACCCAGTCAGTGTGACCGTTGTAAACGACTCCCGGAATGCCGTCGGTGGTGAGCTGGATGGCCTCATCGTAGCCCTCTGGCAGGTAGTACACGTTGTTATCGAGCACGTAGGCCAGCGAGTGGCCGCCGCCGAATATACACAGTTGGAGACGCGAGTGATTCGCTATGAGTTTCACGGTCCTGTATCAAAACGAACATTTTATTGAAGTGACGTAGCGTGTCTTAGAAGGGCGCTGTATTGGGCCCAATAAGAGGTAAAGATAGTTTACAAAAGAAATAAAAACGCACGCTTTAATATAATGGCCCTCTACTTTTTTCCAAGTATAGCACTTGACAAACACAAGCAACAGCCGAAGAGTGAAGAAAGCGGTCTCCAGCACGGAAATACCGAGTTCAAGCGCCTGGCGCGCACCTCTGACAAAGTAATTTGTGTCGTATTTATCTCTGCTCCCTCGAGAGAAAACATTGTCAAATTTAATCACGATTTTATTAATTACTAGCGGCCGCCCGAGACATAGTCCGCGATAGATTTTTTCTAAAACAAAAGGAGCCTGAGTTACTCCTTATTACATCAGCTACCTGCCAGTGAAAGTCCCGTCAAAATCGGTCCAACCGTTTTAGAGATTAGCCGGAACAAACAGATAGACAGACAGACAAAAATTGTAAAAAATGTTGATTTAGTACATACCTACATTCATATGCATGTAGTAAAAAGCGGTTATTTTAATATTACGAACAGACTCTCCAATTTTATTTATTTGTAGAGTATAGATTAAGTGGTGTACGATAAATTCCACCAAAATGCCACAATCAGTTATGAGAGGAGACTAGCAGTAAGACATTAAAAAGGGATGAAAAAAACATTACCCTGTTTCAATTTCGTATAGAGCGAACTTAGCGGTAGTCGAATAACGATACACCTGAAAGAAAAAGAAAAAATGTCTTAATAAACTTAATAGCCAAATCAATCGAAACAATTATTTCAACAATTACAAAATAATCGTTACACGATATCTTTAGCGAGATAAGTAACATTTACATTTTATTAGATTAAAGGTGTTTATCAACAGTTTATTATATATTTACAACCCTGTAATAGCGATAAGACTACAATATGGTGTACCTAAAGTACCAAGAGGTATTCTCATATATACTATATTCAGTTAAGAGGCCTATTACATTTTTATCCGGAAATGACGACAAAAGGGAATTATTGAGGCTGTAAATCGGAGAAACGTTATGTTTTTTTTTTAATTTTAGTTACTGAATTTTAAAAAAATCCTGGCCCGTTAAAATTAGCTTGCAGTTGTGCCTTAAGGGTAGCAATTGGTTAAATACTGAATGCAAAATGTCAGAGGCCCCTTATATTGAACTGACATTATAGTTCATACCAGTTCTACTTCACTTTTTTTAATTTTAGTTATTGAATTTAAAAAAATCCCGGCCCGTTAAAATTACCTTGCAGTTGTGCCTTAGAGTAGCAATTGGTTAAATACTGAATGCAACATGTCAGGTGCCTCTTAAATTGAACTAGCATTATAGTTCTTATTATACCTGTTCTACTTCACTTGGGGCCAAGATGAACTTCCTGTCCGCGGATAGTATAGGATTGCTCGTGTTTAGTTGTGCCTGAAAAATAATAATTCATTATAATTAAGAAGTGGCGCATTTTTTGTATCGTGGGGGAAACCTTCAAAAGGTACCCGGCACCTCGGGAGAGGGTACTGGGTTATGTGGGATTTGACCGCACTAAAACCCCTCGGTGGCTGCCTCTGTGCTTGGAGAGGACTCCGGGATCTCCAGTGGAACGCACCGGTGTCTTCCACGCACGACGCCCCAGAACGGGCCCATCTTCGGGAGAGTTACCCGGTATTCAGGGTGGGACTTTGAACACCTAGACACCGGGCTCTCCTTCCACAGTAGACGTGAACTCCGTATCTGATGTGGTTTTACCGTGAAGTAGCTGAGGTACTTACCATAAGCTCGCCCGGTACCAGCACGCTGCTGTTCAGATTGGGCACGTTGAACATGTAGATGCCAGGCTCTCCTTCCACGGTATATGTAAACTCCGTATCTGAAACCACACCGTATAAAAAATTTCTAATACATCACTAAAACTATGAGTAGGTAGTCAAATTTATTAGAATAAACTGTATTATCTGTGGCGGATTTACGCATTTCTCCTATATGTACCTGCATAAGTTATAGAATTTCTATCGCCCTTTCTTTCTTAAAGGGTAGAAAAATTGGTGTTCAAATACTTTGCACTTGTTGACACTAAGATCATGGCGGCGACAGCAGCGTACAGGACAGCAGGTACTATAAAAATGAAACTCTAATTTTTTTAAATAAATCGATCGCCTTCGTAGCGAAGCCTTCTTAGTTATCTGAAAAATCCGCCACTGACTACAATTAAAACAGAAGAGAAGGAAGGCATGTAGTTAGACGGCATTTACTTTTATTTCTGGTGATGTGTCGTGTGACTACCAGTCCCACACAAATTCATACCAGTTGCCTATTTAAAGGGCATTGCCTAGAGGGTAGTATTAAAAAAGAGGGTTGTACTATTCACATATATGAAGAGTATTTTACCCAATAAGAATCACCTTTGTGCCACTCTAATAATGGAGATGGAGTGGCCTAACTATAAAAGGAAAATATGACTGGAGTGAATAAGAGAATTAAGGCCTTAATAACTAGAGCTCCCTTTTATCAGAGACCTTTAAAAATATTATTAGGTATGTAGTTGAATCCTTACCAGATATCCAAGTGCCACGAAATCCTACTTGGCTAAAATCTCCTCTCACAAATTCCTCTAATGTAAAAGGGTTCTGAGCAGAGGCCGTCGCAAAAAGCGCCAGACATATGGTCCATTTTAAGGCCTAGAGACAAAACGTTAATCAATATCTTGAAGCCAAAATGTTAGAATAAAACTGAGATTACTTCACATTTGCTGATATTAAAATAGTAGGTACATAAGTGGAATAGGTACTTCAGTCTTCTACTAAAGTAGTTGATTCGGCATTTTTTTTATTAACTTTTACAAAGGCATTTTGAAGCTACATAATACTTGGACGCAAATGAATTACCTTTATATTATGTAGGTATGTTGATATGCCTCGTGCGCCAATACGTAGCAATTGCGCTTATAGACATAAAATATTATCACATAAACTATAAAAGATCATATATTAATAGTAAAACAAGTAAAAAAAATATATTTGTGACTTATTATCATAGAAGGAACTTTATCGAAATTGAATTCCTGCGGAGTTTAAAATATGATTAATAAAACTTTAAAATACACTTACCATGTTTAGATACTTAATAAAATACTTATTTCACTACTTATTTACATTAGCAGTTGCTGACGGTACAGTCCGCCAACGCAACTGCCTTTAGATTTAGACCGTATCGCCAAATACCCCTATCCTTGTGATACAGATATCTATAGATAAAGATTATATTGTCAGCATTCGAAAGACCATGTTAATAGGTCGAGAGCGATTAGATTCTATTATATTATAATCTATTACGAGATCCATAGTAGGCTTTTTGACGGACATTACTTGCATATCTGTATAATTATATAAAAGGCAAACCTAACTGACTTAGAATAAACGCACAGCCGGAACTACGTACCTAGAAACTTTAAATTTGGTACAGGGCTTCCTTTCATGACATAAGTGAGCACTAAGAAAGGATTATTTTAAATTCAATCCCTAAGGGGGTGAATGGGGTGATGATGAAGATGGAATTTTCTCATTTCTGAACTAAGTATAAAAATAGATAGGTATAGAAAAATAGACGTATAAGTTCTCGATTAGGTACATTTAAATATCATCGGTGTAGGTGAAATGGCCAAATTTCTCCACAAAGGGGTAAAATGAGGGGGTAAAATTTGTATGGTAAAATTTCTCATTTCTGACCTTAGCCGGATGAAAATTGGTATACATACAGGGTCCTTGATGAATGAAAATGATATACGGTTTCAATTGGGACACATAAAATCTGTGGGGTATATTCACTTCATGCTAACGATCCTTTCTAACACGGGTGAAACAGCGGGGCACACCCAGGCGCGATCGCAGCCTTCAATTTTGGGGAAAAGAAAGAAAGAAAAGAAAAAAATATCTATTTCATATTAGGAATACAAAATATTCGCATGATGAATGTCATTTTGTCCTGGTCATCGCCTTTAGGTGCCCGTTTGGGCTAGATGTTGAGCTGAGAAAAAAGGCGGCGGAAAAAATCCCAGCAGTACTCTTTTAAAAAAAGTACAATATATTTGAGATAACAGAATGGATATGGTTTTATAATGGGCATACGTGACAGATGATCGTGTGATATACTATGGGGGGTCAGCAAGAAATTTTGGGGGGTCACTTAGAAATTTGGGTGAAAGGGTGACCAAAATTGGCTTGTTTCGCCTTCCATCTACGCATGACTGATGGGTTTTGGGGGAGTCATGTCCCCTGTGACGTTCTTTATTACACCACATAGAATAAGGGTATAAAAGGCGGACTTAATTCTAAAAGCATTCTCTGCCAGTCCACTTTTGGGCGAAACAGAGATTCGTAGATAGTAGTACTCGGTCAATTCATAGAGAAAGCAAAACTTTTGGACTCTGTAAACAAGTACTTACTGAAACCCTGAAACGCTGACAATACGGACATTTACCCTACCTACGTGCGCGCGTTATTTGCAACTCCGTGCTACCTACCCTATCAGGTATCTAAGAATTTATGTCTTTCCTTTTCAAATCAAAACTGCAGGCTATATTGTATAGTGAAGTCGCTTTGTTCTGTTGCTCTCTCTCTGTGTAATGTTTAATTTGAAATGTAAGTAAGAATGCATATTTTTAAGTTATTCAAATGTCGGATTTCGATGGGCTAGTTATCTAATAAAACACTCACATTGAATTTATAAAACTGTTAACCCAAGAGTTTTTGGACACGCACAAATAAAACCAATAGTCTCTGGAAAATGTTTATTAAACATCATATTGATTGGAACTACATCATCATCAGACCATTTTCTATAACAATCATAATAATGTAACAAATTTGACCAATTCGTATGTCATGAAGTTTTTGCTTGCTACCCTTAATAAATTTAATTATAAACTGAATGTTCAAAGCCAGATTTTCATTTCGATGATTTTATTTCAATTTAACCATAATTGGCATGGTAATAACATGTGTGATCCAAGAGTTTATAATACGAAGATTTCCTCCAATGTTTCCAATTTGATGTTTACCAGATACAAGTCCATTTCCACAGGCTACTGCTACTTATTAATTGTTTACAATTACTCTTAAACACCATCTCTTCTTATCTTAAGCCATATCTTTCAATGTTTGCGGCACCAGTCAGTTGGTTGTAGCTATTAAAATGAGCACAAGATCCCGAAGACAGCTTCCTTGATAACGACGTCATTATACAATCTAGGGCATCATCATTTCTGGTCCACTTCAGAGTGTCAGCGACGTCCTCTTAATTGATCAAGCAACTGCATTACTCCGACGATGAATTAAATCATTGGATTTCCTCCAAGCCTGCCTTTCTATAACATTTTGTATAACATAAATTCAAATATTCTTCTGTAGCGTCACTCTTGCCTACAAATCTTGAAAGTGTCTTCATTAACCTAATCAACAGCAACATACATCTAAGGAATTCTTCAAAATTCTGAACATTAAATACGACAAAAATGAATAGTCTCGTAACCTGTAAGGAATGTCGGGTGCCCGACTAAATATTAAAATGGAATGAGTTGACGGATGACAATGATTAAAATGAGTTTGTGTAGTATGTAAGTTATAAGGTGTCATAATTCTAAGTTATTTTTGTTTAAAAAGTGTCTTAAAAATATAACATGAGTATGTGTGTCAATGTGTGGATGTATGAATGGACATGGGACGGACCATGTTAATGTCTATGACGAGTGCGTCGCAGCTCCAGCAAGCGGCGCTCGTGCTCCAACATGTGCTGTCTTCGCTGCTCCTCTTTTACAGCAATCTGAAATAAAAAAATTGCAAAGTTAATATCTTCTTCCGAACTAATTACTCCTATTTTTATGGGAACAAGTATATATTGCACACATTTTTAATCAAATTACTAACAAATTTTATATACAGTGGAGGTAACATAATTAAAGACACCTGTGTATTTTACTCATATAACAGTATAAATAAGGCAAAAAATACTATCGATATAATGTATTAATTCTATTGAACTTGTAATAATCTCTAATTACAAATCGCCTTTTTGAAATCCGAATGGAAAAAGTAGTGTATTTATCAATATTGTAACAATATTTTGGCATCAGGGGGAGGTGGGGGGGCACCTTCAGGAGATCTCAGCGGCATGCGGCCACGCACAAACCGCCGTCCTACCCGGGGCTGCTGGCTGGACGGGTCGTTCTCCCACTCTCACCGTCCGCAACCCAGTCGCATCTTACGATCAGGCAGGGGATACTGTAGCTCTATTCTTAACCCCAAAGCTACAGGGACTAGCTGTTAATATGTACCTATTTTATTCTTTTTTTAAATGTAACACAAACTTTTTTTGTTTATCGCTGGACAACTAATTATAGACAGTCTATTATTATCATATCTATACCTATATTATTATGTTCTATATTTAAAATAGTGATAAAAAGACGCTTATTTTTAAATTTTTCCGCGAATTTTCCAGCTAAGGTATTTAAACGAAACAAGCCCAGGTTTTATCATTTAATTTTTTAATTTAAATTGAGTCGTTAACGGGAAAAATAAAAATTGCGATCCCTCAACAAGGAAGATTATTCTGAACTTGTGTTGGTCGTATAGAAAGATTGTGGACCGCTCAAAATATTGAAAAGTTATGGTGATGAACGCTGTCCCACATTGAAAAAACTTTAATACCACAGAAAATATACCTAGGACACTTAGACCTAGAAACACCACGCCGCGAGAAGACTCAAGAATAGTAAAGTTAGCAAAGAACGGAACCCTTTAAACTTTAAAGGGTCGGAACTGATTCGTTTAGAGATATTTGGAGTGAGAGAGGAGTGCCTGCAAGAATGATAAGAAGAAGATAATAAGAATATCTCTGGTGCCACTATTAAAGAAAGAAAATATGAAAGCTAGATTACAATTTGCCCAAAAAATATGAACACTGGACAGAACAAAAATGGAAAAATGTGTTTTTTTTTTTCAGATGAAACAAAATTAATATAGTTAACTCTGACGGAAAAGTTTATGTGAGAAGTCTTCCAAAAAAGAAATGGATCCAAAGTACACGAAGAAAACAGTCAAACATAGGGGGGTAACATTAAAGTTTGGGGGTGCTTTTCTGGCCATTGGTTATCTCCGGACCTATCAGGAAAAAAGAAAGCAATATGGACAAATTCCAGAAATAGAAATAGAAATTTATTTAGTATGTATTGCATTTAGTAGGTAACAGTACAACTGTTACAACTTGTTACACAGTATGTAATAAAGTTCTTCTTAAATGCTACCTTCGCAGGCGTATACACATTTTAGTCATTATAATATACATAACATATTAATAATAACAATTAATATTTTATATTATAATGACTATGAATATTTTGGAGGAGACAATGATACCCTATGTTATGACAGTTTGCCGGTGGTTTGGACTTTCCAACACGATAACGACCACACACAGCAACAGTTATATACAGTGGTGTAGTACCGACATCAACCCCATAGAAAACGTGTGACACCGTGTTAAGAAAATGGTGACAACAAAACGTACTAGTAACGTTCATCAGTTATACGAAGCTTTTGAAGAAGCATGGGAGTAAATCGCAGTGGAACCTTGCAAAAAATTTATCGCGTTAAAGCCAAGGCGATGTCAAGCTGTAATAGTTGCCAAAGGGCATGCGACAATAATTTAATAATTATGGTTTTGTTTTATATTGGGTCATAGCTATAATAAAATTGAGATTCATATTTATGATAATTTCCTTTTTTACCGACTTCCAAAAGGAGGAGGTACTGTATTCGGCTGTATGTATTTTTTTATGTATGTATGTTCACCGATTACTCCGCCGTTTGATCGATTTTCAAAATTCTTTTTTTTTTTGTTCGTATGCTCCCGAGGGATGGGACCACCATTGTCACCAAGTCAGGATCTGATGATGGGATCCCAAAATAATCGAGGGGAACTCTCAAATTTTATGGCCACACACAATAATTTTCTTATACTTTCTGAAGCATAAGAGTCATATGTTGCTGAGCTGATGATGGAAGGTACTGCAATGGTTAGAAGTTGAGAGCAAATTCTTTCAATAAATGGTTTTTTGTTCGAAATCTTACATTCTCAAGGTGGTCCAACTGTCACCAAGTCTGATGATGGGATCCCAAAGAAATCGAGGGGAACATTCGAAATTTATAGCACAATTGATTTCCATATATGTACTAACAAAAGCAAAACAGACATTTGTGTATAATTATCATCATATCATGTTGCTGAGCTGATGATAGAAGATACTACGACGGTTAGGAACTGAGTAAATTCTTTCAATATATCTTTATTTGTTCAAAAACTTATACACCTAAAGTGGTCCAACTGTCACTATGTTAAAATCTGATGGTGGGATGCTAGGGAAATCGAGGAAAACACTGAAACTTTATAGGAACACACAATGTTTTAGTCATATTTTTTAACATAATACAAATATTCATGCTCTGTAATTTTCAACTCATGTTGCTAAGCTGATGATTGAAGGTACAACTCCTCAACGGTTAGGAGCTGAGAATAGATTCTTTCAATAATTTATACATTCAGATGGACTGATAGTAGTATTCTTTTAGTCTATTAGATGACTACTTTAGTCTATTACATGATTATAAAAGGTGAATCTCATTAACGTTTAGAAGTTAGGTGGAAAAATCCAATTATGCTTGTGCCTTATACATATATTTATACAGAATTATTAAATTAAAATAACTAAAAATTAAATTTACTAAGGGCCTGTAGTAAAATGTCGTACCTGTCATTCTGAATGGGCACTGACCCCAAAATAGTGTTAACAGTCATTCATTACCCTAAGCAAAAAGTAGGTACAGAACAATTTTATTTTTTTACAGTATGAAGTTGGTTCTATTATTATTATTTTTTTTATATATAAACTTTATTATTATATGTACTTACATAAGTTTAGTTGTGTGTCTTTAATTAGTTGTCCAAGTCTTTGTGTTATTTCTACAGAAAAAAAAAGTTAAAATACGTAAAAAATTCGAACACATCAGCTTTAGCGTTAATATTTTCACTTTAATATTTCATTATACTTTTTTTTATTTTAATAGAGAGGCTCTGGCTGTATCAGCCCAGGGTAGTTGAACGGTTCAACTTGAACCTTATGTAGATTATTTGTACCCATGCATTATACTTGTACTAATAATTTAAATACGGTCGCAAGCTTCTACTACACTGCAATAAATAAATATACAGACAAACAGAAGTTAACTGAATATCTTCGTAGTGTTTTTAATTATGTGACCGCCACTGTAATTACATCATATTCAGCAAATCAAACTGTTGTTTTAACAAATATTTTCACTTTAAAGTCATTGATATTATATTAGACTAGTGGACCCCGCAGACGTTGTCCTGCCTTAAAAGTAATAAAAGAGGATTTGTTTTCTTATTATCTTAAAGAGACTTCATGTTACTATCAAACAAAAATATAAAACAAATAATGACATACGAACTGTCCTGTTATTCTGAATGTGTCAAAGTTTAGAACGGCACGGCACGAAATACAAACGTTTGACAGATAGGAACAATTTATATGGGAAAACTACTTATAAATAAATAAAAAAATTAAAAAACATTTCCAGTGGCCCAAATTGTGAATCTAAACCATCCTCGAATCCATTTGAATACACACAAAAAAAATCATTAAAATCTGTCCAGCCGTTAAGGAGGAGTTCAGTGACATACACACTCACAGAAGAATTATATATATTAAGATAATATAAAAATGTCAATGACTTATTTGTTTTTAATGTTAAATATCAATGATTTATATTATACTATGAAAAAAGTGTAAAAAATAAAATCCACTTGTCTTCACAAATATTTACTTAATTGTGACTAACATTTATAGCACAACAAACAGCTTTATGGCATCAGAAGGCAAAATCATAAGCAAAAAGTCTTAAATAAAAAATATAAGAAAATCAAGAATAGTGTAGCAGATCCATATCTGGATCCAGTTAATTTAAACCATATATTAAGGCAATTCTTTAAGTAAGTACAATAAATCTATAGAAAGAAGTACATTATTAATGTTTCTTTATCATCCTTATGTGTTTGTATACTACCGTCAAATAAAATATTAAATTAGTTACGACACCGCAACTCTGACATGATGTTAATTTGACAAAATGTTGTAAAGAACAAGATGTGATTCGAAAATAGAAAAAAGAAATGACAGACATCTTGTGTCATATTAATTTTTAATGAATGAAAGCACAAAGAATAAATGATTGTTGGACCGTTTAAATGAAAAAATAAAATTGTTAAAATATCTAATAGTAACATTGAGATTTTTTCAGATTAACATATTATTATTTTAATACTTATTATCTTATTCAAATCGAAGACAAATCAGAAAATATTGGTTTGTCCGTTCTTGAGTTAAATTGTGTAACTAACATGACTTTGTTTTATATATATAACATATATTGCAGTTATAGATTGCCTATAGAAGATAGATAAATTTAACTTACAGTTTCTGCAGATAATGGCAGCCAGTATATACATGGAGTGGCTTTTGTTTTTCTAAACAGATCATCTAAAAGTTTAGCTGGAGCCTCTTCTTCTTTTTTCTTAAATTTCTTTGCTAATAAGAAAAAGCAAACTTTATCAAAACATTATTAAAACACACTAATAAATAATGAGGATCAGTAACGTTTATAGTTGATACGAAATCTATAAACATACAATGCAAAAATGTTTGCTCTACGACATAAATTGACGAAGATAATACATGTACAAATTACTAGCGAAGCTACATTAAAGTAGCCACTAGCCGCCGCGGTAGCCGTGACGTCACGACGACGCACGGTTAGCCATTGTCTGGCTACTAAAAAGGCTTACGGTTTTCAGCGCATACCATTTTGATATTTTAAGTAAAAGGTACGCTACCCCTGCTGACACGCTTACGACTTGCGTCACATGATGTACAAGGGACCTGTGAACGAGAAATCCGAAACCACCGTAATCCGCAATGGAACCACCAGGTGCGGATTTAAGGATCTTCGTGTCCTCTCTTTGAACTTCGGAATTATTATATTTAAAAATATTTTCAAAAACTTTTAAGTAAAGAAGTCTTGAGTCTGTTTGAACATTCGCACAAAGAGAGACGCTTTTAGGTATACGACTTAGTTGAAAGAAGCGTAATGTGGATAATATTGTAACAATAACCTGTGGTTAAGTTAATTCACAGGATTTTTTGTTCAGCTAATACAGCTGCCTTCTTACTTTATTTTTATTTCGACAACCTAACCTAGGTAATCTAAAGTACCTGTCGTATTAAAAATAGAGTAGTAATTTTAAGTTTCAATAACCTATATAGGCATTTTGCACGTTTAACGGATTGAGATTGTACAAAATTTCTAATTTATTTGCACTAATATTAGGTATTATGGTACATTTTATACTTTAATTATAAAATTACACTCTAACTACACTTTATGCCCGGTTTACAATATTCCAGTCCAGCAATTGAATCCAGCGCTGGATTGCTAACTGGAAAAATGTAAACCGGCACTGGAATGCACTGAATCTTCGTTAGTTATGGTCCAATTTGGACAATTCAAAAAGATATATATCTTTCTTGTGTCAACAGAATAACGTTTTTATCGAATTTGCTATAACTTTACTGATCCTCATTATATAAGAATTATACACTGTAATAAATATAATTTAAAAAATAATGATGCATTCATTAAAATTATATCTTTATATTAAAAAAAAAAGATTTAATATGTAATAGGTAGTATATTTTGGCAAAATTAATTTGGCCAGGAAGTGACAAAATACCATTAAAATTCTCTTTACCCCAAATTATGTTCTGTGCTCCATTTCCAACATGGTGTTTCATATCTTAAGGACTTTTAAAGTTTTTCTTTGTAAACCAGACTGACATTGTTATGTAAATCAGACAGCTGAAGTGACAAAAAGCAGGCTATACAAAGACTGAAAAAACTGGCCAAGTGCAAGTGGGACTCACGCACGAAGTGTTCTGTACCTTTATCTATAAAAAATCATGTTGTATGGAAGCCCCCTTAAATATTTATTTTATTCTATTTTTAGTATTTGTTGTAATAGCAGCAACAGAAATACATCATCTGTGAAAATTTCTAATGTCTGGCCATCATGGTTCATGAAAAACAGCCTGATGACAGACAGACAGAGGAGGCTTAGTAATAGGGTCCCGTTGGAAGCCGTCGGGTACAGAACACTAAAAAAGATCTGTTTAGAGAAGTCTTACCAGGTTCTGGACTTCTTTCTGGGGTACGGTGTCTCCTTTTCTCTTGAAAGCGATCATCTCTAGGAGGTTTCTCCTTTTCTTTGCCCTTTTCGTTCTTTCCAACATCCCATTCACGCATTGCCATTTTTCTTTCCCATGGTTTTTCCTAAAATAGTTTTTTGTATGGCTTAAGTCAAATTGCTATTCAAGATGTGGTGTAGTAAAGAAAATAGAAGATTAGCTACAGACAAAAATTATGTCACATAATTTCTGCTACTTGGAGTTTATTTGAATATTTCCGTAAATATTGAAATTAAATAGTATATACATATTAGGAAATCCATTTTATTAGATTTAAAATGTCCTTTTCTTACCAGTTCACCTCTTTCTCTTTTTAGGTCTTGCTCCCGTAGCCAATCCTCTACAGTCCCGGGTATAGTGGATTTCTGTGCATTGTCTGTTTCTTCATTAGCCTTTGCCCTGTTAAAGTCCTCCTTAGTAGAAAAATCAACATGCAGAGTCTTTGGATTTGATACAGGCCATGTTACTCCATGTAATGCATGTCTAGTTTCAACTGCTTGGCTGTAAAAATGTATAACAATGTATTACCGAAAAAAGAAAAAAATACATTTAAATTAAACTATTAAACTTCATGTTTCACTTCTCAATTAAATTAAGATTGCCTTATTCTTTGTTTAATTAATGTATTGCTTAACGCTTTAATTCTTAAGTTTCAAAATACTACTTACTCTTCATTTTCATATTGAACATAGCATTTTGATTTGATCTTATCAATCCAAAATCCATTATCTACAATCCTTCCTGTCCTTTGCAACAAATTTTTTAATTGTGGTAATGTGAATGGTCTCACTAAGTTAGTTATGTATAGAACATTAGACTGCTTGTGTTGAGGTGGGCTTGGAGGTCTTGCTATTATGCTGTCATTATCTTTGACAATTGATATTTTTCTGTTTGATGATAGGTTGGTTTCCCGAACTTTAACATTTTCCTTATCTTTATCATCACTTTCCTTTTTATTGATCTCAACACTCTCTGTATTGTCAATGACAATCTTGGGCAACACTGGTCTTTCCAGCTTTTCAGTAACTTCCACTCTTCTATTATGTTTCTTCTCTTCAATGACTTCATCAAACTCTACAGGTTTTACATCTGGTATAATATCCTTAAGAACATCTGTAGAAATAGTTATAGATTTTTGAGTAGATATTCTGTTGGGACGTGAACCCCACCTTCTCTTTCTACTTGATTGAGTTGCCTGTCCATTATGTATAATTCCTTCTTGGCTGGCTAATGCTGGTTCTGGTGGTGGCTGGTCTACAGTATCATCTTTTGACCCCTCTGGTTGCTTCTCTAGCTCTTTTGAAATTGTGCTTACTATTTCCTTTTCAGGACTCTTAGAACACTCTACAACATTTGGTTTATTAGTAGTTACTTCCTTATCTCCTGTATCACTTGCATCTTCTGAATTAATATTTTCTGTTTTATCACCTGTAACATTACTTACCTCACTTTTGTCCAAATCACTTTCATTCCTGTCTTCTTTCAAAGGTGTTGGTGATTCCCTTGACTCAATATTCCCAATATCTGAAGTTTCAAGTCTACATTCATCAGCATGTATTTCCAGTATTTCAGACTTGTCTCCTGAAACACTCCTTTTTCTGGAGCTTTTCTCTTCAGGTAAACTACTTTGGCTGTCTTCTGTTTCTGTTTTAGGCGATGAAACTGTTGTATCTGCGTCTAATGGTTTATCTTGTGATTCCGATTTGTTTTCATCACTCTGTTTTTCTTGGCTAGTTGATTCTTCTGTAGCTGAACTTTCTTTATCATTATCTTTTGTTTCCTCAGCTGTTTTAGCTTCTTCTGTAGTCGTAGACATTGGTGTGTTATCAGAAGTGACTTCCTGCTTCTGAGTACTTTGGGAATCTGAATCTTTCTTTTCCTGATCCTTTTCACTATCAGGTTCATCACCTTGACTATCTGGATTCTTATCAGAATCTTCCTTTGTATCTGTCGCTGAACGTTTCGCACGATGCTTAGTTTTTTTGCGTTCTTCTGTGGGTTCTCCACTCGCGGATCGAGAATGTTTACGTTTACTACGCGGTGATCTATCTGCCCTTTCAGGGGTAGAAGGCGGACGCGTTAAACAAATTTTTAGTTTCTGGATTTCACCTACGTCCCCGCCTTCAGCGGTTTTTACTTGCCACACCTGATCATTGGTTTCTTCTGGGCTGTCCTCTTTAGTAGACGATTGTGGAGGGTTGTTTTCGGGTACATTTTCGGGCGGCGGAGGTTGAACTTGAGTGGTCTCCTCCGCAGATTCATTACCTGAAGATGATGACTCTTTTCTTCGCCTTGTTTTTGGTCGCTTCACTTTATCAGGCTTGTCTTTTTTCTCCGGGGACGTTTTCGCTTTCTTACTAGCGGTTCGTTCACTCTTACGACGCATTCTCACCTAAAACATTTTAGTACACCTTTAGATTTAATATTCAAACAAATTAAACAATATTTCAAAGGATCTAAGCTAAAGCTGAAGTTACCAATATTATAACAAGATACTGTTTTCAGTTTCACATTAAATAGCACGCGCTTTCGAGTAATTTGGTTAGTTAAAATTTATAAAGAGTTGCAGCCATTTTGAAAATAAAGCTTTTTGTTTTTTTTTTCAATTATAAATGGCGTCGCAAACTCTGTGCATATTGCCAGCGTCATGTAAAATTTTTGCATTACTTTGTTTTGTAGTCGTAGAAAAAATCAGCTAGTCGTCGTCTAGTTAGAGTCCTTTTCACGAAAGAAGTCCCCCAGACGCAGCGCTGTAGTCGCGTGACGTAATGTTGCCATTTATGAGTAAAAAATTACCTATTTTACATTTACTTCGATGAAACAATATAAGCTCTTAAATTGTATTAAGAAATAAATACATTTTAGATAGGCTGTGATTTCATTACTCAAGCCCATACTATAACAATAGTTCAGATTAGTGAAACATGTATATTTCTGATAACTGATAAGTCAAAAGTATATTTGGGCATTTTTATCAAAATGTCTACCAACAGTACCAACCCACTCATGGGATGACCCATGCAATAAGTCCAAATAACTAACATTATTATGACTGTAAGTGTCGTGTTATTATTAAAGTTTAAAATGACTAAAGTTTCCTTTTTTACTATGTTGTTAGGTGAGATTAACCTATATTTACTATTTTTCTGTTATGTAAAAAGTATATTTTTATTTACATATATAAGCGGTGTTCTACCTACTTACAGGGAAAAGATGAGAAAATAGGGTACCTAAAGAAAAGCATCACAATTTTTTATTCAGAGTTTTATTGAATAATTGTGATCAGCGGCCATAGGAACATCACTGTCTGAAGAGTGGATGGAAACAGAATCAGATTCTGTTTCAGTATCACTAGTCGTAGATATAATTATTCGGTCCATAAGTAGTTTGCGTCTAGACTGACATCGCTTGTACTTGAAACCAATCCTATTTAATATCCTGTGCAATGTTGTGATGCTTCCCTGAAAATTAATGTCTTCTCTCTCTCAGAGCTGCCCGTAATTTAGCCAATGTTGGTAATTCTTTATGTACAACGTAAAAACTGTGATTTTTTTGCCGGATAGCGCACAAAATAAATCGAACCCGTCCAAGTCGAAATTTTTCGGGTGCGGGCGACTCTTCCCCGGGGTGACAATTTTTTTCGAAGTACACGCCGTTGTTATACCTTATTTTGTAATTCTTGTTACAGTATTCTCCGACACACCTGCAATTTAATAATGGACAATAAAATTAAAAATAATAGTAACTTTAAGTTTATAATGCTTATGTACTACGTTATATATGTTTTAATTTCAGTTACTTAGTTTCATCACGTTATGTTTATATATCAATTTTGTCGCAAAAATCAATATATATCTTAAAAGTCCCATCAATACAGCAAAAAATTATTATATGGCATCTCTAAAAAGTACCTGTTATGACGGCGACTCTCTTCCAAACATTGTTTAGTGGTATTAAAACACCTTGATTCTTTTGTTCCGCTTCACAGAAATCTTTCACCTTCAATATTATTTCTCCAGCCGAACTTTTTACAACTTTTGGCATTGTAAACAATCTTAAAAATGCACTAAGCTGGTTAAAAACTCACAAAAATCTACCACAACAAACGAACTTGATAACATCGACAAACGACATGGCTGACCTGTCAAATTTAGTTCCAAAAATCACCGCGGGACTTCTTTCATGAAAAGGACTCTAGTCAAATGTTCAAGTAAAGTGATGGCTACTTTACCAGAACATGTCCGATGGAGTTTTGAAGGAAAGCCGAAAAAACATGTTTTCGCACTCTTATTTTATTTCGCAATACTCGTGCACTGTCATTAGCCTATATCGAGCATACAATATAATAATGCCATCAACTTTATCCGATATAACTCAAAAATACACTAAGAAAATGAAAATAAAACAAGAGCACAGCTTATCCCTTCAGACTTCCCGCCAAAACTCTAAGCTTTTTTTATTTTTTTTTTCTTCTTCAATGGCACCACGCGATTTGCGCATCGCCAACGGCAAAGCGAGGAAACGGGACGGAAAGTAAAAGAAATTTCGGAATTTGGAAAAAAAACAATCAGAAGAGTTAATTAAGCTATATAGATATTATATATCGAAATAATTAAAGATACAATATACAAAATATCAAAAATAATAATAAAAAAAAACTATTCTACAATATTCCACATTAAATATGAATATTATTTTCCAATATGAATGATGAAATGGTTCTATATACATTAATATTTTCACTGCTTAAGAGGCATGGCACAGAGGTTGGGAAAGGAATTTTAAGCAAAATAAGAGAAGCAACAAAGGAAGAATTGTTATATAATGGACAACCAAAAAATATATGATTTAAATCACCCACCTCAAATCCACAGGCACAGTTGGAACTATCAATCAAATGAAGTCTAGCAAGATGGTTGGGAGTACATGAATGGCCTAATCTCATTCTTATTAAGATACTTGTAGTTTTTTTAGTGAGTATTATTTTTGAAAACCAAGGCTTGAGAGGAATATTTGACTGTATTTTGAAATAATGATTACCTTTTGTTTTACTTGTTTCTTCCCAAAGAACGCTCCATGATTTTCGGAGATGAATCCCAGGTAAAGAAGACAAGTCAGGTGCATAAATTTTGTAGGGGAAAATGTCACCACACTTCACCGCATCGTTTGCAAGATAATCTGCCTTATCGTTACCTTTAATTCCACAATGACTTGGTACCCAAGCAAAATCAATAGTAAAGTTTTGTAGAGAAGAAAGAAACAGTGAATTTTTTATTTCAAAGATGATAGGATGCTGCGGATTATGTTTAAATGGAGATTTTACTAACGCTTGAAGAGCACTTAAAGAGTCCGTAAAAATAATTGTTTTGTTCAGCTTCATTAGCCGTGCATATTCAACTGCTTTATGTATCCCCATACATTCACCAGAGAATATTGTAGATTCTGGAGGTAGCCTTATTTTTTGGACAATATTGAATTGCGCGTGGTAGACGCCTACACCAACACATTCATTGACATTTCCTGTATGTTTTGATGCATCGGTATAAATATGATTAAAATCTGACCAATTATTATTTATAACAGAATTAAAATGAACATTTGCATTTGGGTCGTCTTTATGAATTCCTAGATCAAAAATAATATTAATAGGATGAACCAGAGCATTATAACTATATTTAAATAAGGGTAGTACAGGAAATCTTTGTACAGGTGCCGAAAGAGATAAATATTTTTTGAAACTATTTACTAAACAAGGAACCGATTTATGAATCCAATAAGTAGAAGAATCTGTCAGATTGGAAAGAATTTGAAGCTTTGGTAATAATAGATGCTCAGAATACTGTAGAGTTCGAAATAAATATTTATCGCTAAGCATTTGACGTCTTAAATTTAAAGGCGGCTCACAACACTCCACCTGTAATGCATTACGAGGGCTTGATTTCATAGCACCACTAATTATTCTCAAGCATTTAGATTGGATAGCTTCTAGTCGTTTGAATCCTGATATATTACCTGGCTCTAGGAGAAAAGTTCCGTAATCTAAGCGACTGCGAATCATAGAGTTATAAATTAATCTTAATGAGGACGGATGTGACCCCCACCAAACACCAGTTAAACATCTTATCATATTGATAAGATTTTCGCATTTATTTGCAATAAATTCGCAGTGTTGCTGTCCAGTAAGCTTGGAATCGAGAATTATCCCTAAAAATTTAACATGAGTTTTAACAGGTATAGATATGTTACGGTAATGAATGTTAATACGTGGAAGAGATCGCTTACGAGAGAATAAAACAAGTGTACTTTTAGGCGCTGATAGTTGTAACCCATTTTTATTTAACCAAATTTCTAGTAAGTCCAAAGCTGAAGTTATTGATGAACATGCGTCCATAATATTTTGACTCGACGAATATAAAAGTAAGTCGTCGGCATACTGTAAAATATTGACTGTGCTATTGAGTGACTGTTCTAAATCATGGGTGTAGATATTGTATAACAAAGGTGAAAGGACAGACCCTTGGGGAAGACCCTTCCAAACGGTTCTTTTTATTGTATTATAGGACTCATTAAAAGACAAATGTATTTGTCTTTCTGATAACATTTGGAGGATAAAAGCTGTAAATTTGTTAGGTACCCCTAAACTTATAAGTTTTTGTTTTAATATAGACGGAAGAACATTATCGTAGGCGTTATTGACATCTAGAAAAGCAGCCAAAACGGAATGATTTTGTGTAAAAGCTAATCTAATATCTGTTGTTAATAAGCTCAGACTATCAATAGTACTTTTGCCCTTCCTAAATCCATATTGTGATTCGCTGAGTAATTTATTGCTTTCAATAAACCACTCCAATCTATTTTTAATTAAATGTTCAACAACTTTGATCAAAACTGAGGAAAGAGCTATAGGTCTATATGATAAAACATCTGAAGGGTTTTTATGTGGTTTTAAAATGGGAATAATTTCTTGAGCCTTCCATGATCTCGGGATGTCACCTGTTACCATAATAGTATTAATGATATCTAGATATTGAAATAATGTGATATCGGATAAATGGGCTATGTACGAATATGTTATACCATCGAGGCCAGGGCTAGAATCTTTAAGATTCTTTAAAACATTCTTTAGTTCTATCATAGTAAACTCGGAACTTAGACCAGTCGAATCAGTTTCATTAAATATAAACCTAGGTAATTCTAGAGGAACAAAAGGAGGAGCCAAATGGTCCAAAAATTCATTTGCTAAGCATTCTGATAAACAGGAAAATGAGGATGGTAATGTATTAAATGATGACCGAAATCGTCTAATGTTACGCCAAACCAAGGATGGGGGAGTTTCTGGACTTAAAGACGAGCAAAAGTTACTCCAGCTCTGTAGCTTTTTTTGTTTAAAAAGCATTTTAGTAGATTTTATTGCGTTAATGACCAAAAAAAAGTTTTTATTATTCATATTGCTATTGTAATTTGCTTCAGCAGCTTTTCTTTCATCAATAGCCCGTGAACAATCTTTGTCCCACCATGGGGGAGAAGGAATAAACGACTTTTTACTATTTTTACTTGGGAATATCTTATCAGCTGTTTCGATGATAGTTTTAGCTAAAACTTCTGCACGTTGGTTAATTGTGCCGCAATTTTTATTTTTCATATGCTTTTCTACAGTAGAGCTAAAGAGTTTCCAGTGGTTTTCAGTCAAACTGTTAATATTATGACGTAAGCGAGAAGATCTTTTGTAATTATTACATAAGAAGTCATTTTTGGGTAAGCAAATAGTGATAGGAAAATGATCACTTCCATAAGATGAGCCAAGAACCGTCCATGATAGTTTTGATGCTAAATCAGGTGTGCAGACAGTTAGATCAACAGCACTACAAATTTCATGAGGGCCTGTACGGCGAGTTGGAAGGCCTGTATTTAAGACACATAAATTCGTAAAATCAAATACATCCAATAGAAGCTCTCCGCACTGTGTAGAAATAGAACTCCCCCAAGATTGATGATGACAGTTAAAGTCGCCCATTACAACAAACGGTCGAGGTAGATAATCAAATAGAGCCTTTATTTCATTTATTATAAGCGGACTAGGTCTGGGAATATATAATGATACAAAACATATATTTTTAATAATTATTGCTAACATCGAAAAATCATTACTGTGGGAAGGAAGAGAGACAGTGGAAAAAATAAGGTTGTTTTTAATTAGTATGGCAACACCGCCATACCCGTCAGAGCGGTCTTGTCTGACACATTGAAAACCTGATATTTTGAAAATAATATCAGGTTTAAGCCAAGTTTCAGATAAGGAAATTAAGAAAGGTTTATATTTATTTATTAAAAAGATAATTTCGCTTTTTTTATTCATCAAACTCCTACAATTCCACTGAAGGACCTTGCTGTCCATCATTGAAACTATAGCTGTTTGATAATACATTTTTTAAAGGAGCAGCGTTGGGCGGTAAACGGATGTTATACTGAGATAAAATAGTAATAAGTGCATTAATAATTTCAGAAAGAGATGGAGCTGAAGCAGCTGAATCACTTCCTTTAGATGTAAAAACAGTACCATTATCAGTTGAATAAAAATTATTATGATCTTTAATTATTTGCTCATGAGCTTTACGATCATAACTAACTGAATTACTCGAGTTAGGAGCGCGTCGAGGCAAAAACATGGTTTTCTTATACGATACAGCTTGGGTATTTGGATTAGAAGTTATGTTGGATGAAATTAAATTATGACTATTGTTTGAGGAAACAGCGCTAGCGTAAGACTTTGTGATTGGCGGATGAAGTTTTGAAGCCTCTACATAAGAAATACAGTTTTGTGACATGGAAAGCTTTATTTGTTTTTGTCTATTTAATTCAGGACAATTTTTACTGTTAGCAAAATGAGAACCAAAACATATGCAACAACTAGGGTTTTCTTCTCCTATAGAACAAGAATCACCTGGATGCTCTTGACCACATTTGTAACAACGAGGTTTAGACCTACATTGCAGTTTCGTATGGCCATAGCGGCAACAATTGTAGCATTGTATCGTGGGGTAAATATATAACTCAACAGGAAGAGCATTATAGCACATAAAAATGTGTTTTGGCAAGACCTGTCCATCAAAAGTTATAACCACTGACTGTGTTGGTTTCCACGTTATAGAACCATCAATTAAACTCTTGACTTTATAATTCAAACGTCTAACTTTCAATATCTTGCCGTGGCCAAATGGAGTTTGGATATTTTCTATAATTTCCTCTGGTGACCACTCAGGTGGAATTCCTCTAACTATACCCAATTTTGCTACATTGTATGAAGGGATGAACGCCTTCATATTACTGTTAGTGAGACATTCACTAGTTACGAATAAGTTAGCATCTAAATAAGTAGAAAAGGCAAGAGACATTCGGTTTCTCCCAATTCTTTTCAGACTACCATCAACTATGCTTGAAAACTTGTTATTTTTTAAGAATTTACCGAAGGTAATAGGGTGAAGTGTGGCTCCATCATTTGGCGAGGATGTGATTTTTTGGACATGAACTATAAAAGGGGCTGCATCTGTTTCATTATATAATTTTCTAAATACTTGTTGCGGTTCTGACATCTTAGAATCAGTATTTGTGGACATGGGGTGATCAACATCAGAATTAATTGTATTTTCTATATTACCAACTGTGCCTGTAGATTGAGGGAAAGTGTAAATACTACTAATTTCAGAATCATTATCTTCATTTTGGCATTGACAACCAATGTTTGGTTGGTTGCCAAGATGTTTTCTCTGTTTTTTGTTACAATTCTTACAAACTTTCTTTTGGAATTTCCTTTTCCCTTTAACAACTGTGGATGACCCATCTGTGTCAAAAGCCGATTCGTCATTCTCACAAAAATCAATAGTAACAAAATTTGCCGCCTGAGGGACCGTTCCCCCAGGGTCAGGCGGATCATTCATGTTGATGTGAAAATATTTACAAACTACTTACCAAAACTGCTAATATATACACAAATTAATAAATTTACAAGTTTTAATAAAATTAAACTACTATATACACTTATCTGATTGATTTAAAGGAAATAATTAAAATTTTAAGTTAGAGCCAAAAAAAACTCGACCGCCCTTTTTTAAGTTTCCCGCGCTTTTCTCCTCATAGTACTAACTTTTTTTTATTCTTGCTTTTTGTTTTTTAGCACAGACATTACAAGCTTTTTTTTTATTTCATTTTACGGCATTGGATAAAGATCCTTTCAGCCATTCAATATTTACTTTTCAATTTTAATAGTGGCGTCGCAAACTCTGTGCATATTGCCAGCTTCAAGTAAAATTTTTGCATCACTGTAGTCGTAGAAAAAAGTCAGTTAGTCGTCAGGTATCAGTCAGTCTAGTCAGTCAAATGTTCAAGTAAAGTGATGGTTACTTTACCAGAACATGTCCGATGGAATTTTGGAGGCAAGCCGAAAAAACATGTTTTCGCACTGTTATTTTATTTCACAACACTCGTGCACTATCATTAACCTATATCGAGCAAAATGCCATCAACTTTATCCGATATAACTCAAAAATACACTAAGAAAATGAAAATAAAACAAGAGCACAACTTGTTCCTTCAGACTTCCCGCCAAAACTCCGACATACAAGCAAGCAAAATGACCAAAGACAAAATAAATTATATAAATCCCCCACATGAAACTACCTAATGCCTGCCCTACACGTTGCGAGAAATCGTTCAGATTACTTCAGATTTCTCTGAAGAAACCTGTTTCTTCAGATTTCTCGCACTGTGTGGATGGAAATCGTTCCGATTCGTTTCAATTTATCGTACGTCGTCGGCAGTATGAAATTTTATCAGAGAAATCGTTCGTCGGCGGTTCGGGCGGCTTCGGGATCGCTCGGCTGAACTCGGCTCGGCACTCGACAGTTCGCTAGCTTCGTCTCGGACCCCGTTTGTTTTCGGACGTGCGTATCATGTAAAGCGTGCTTTATGCAATAATATGTATGCTCCTCGATTTTTTGACGTGATAACGTCTTTAAAATCGTTATAGTCGGGTGACATGTTCAGAAACTTGTGTCACACCAAAACCTCACGAGCGCGATCGCAGGTATAACGAGAGAGAGACGGTCCGATCTCCCGTCTCATCTCGAGCGCTGCCAGTCATTCCGTGAAACTTGTCACGCGGAATCCTCACGAGCGGAGGCTGGCATAGCGTTCGAGTGAGTGGACCGATCTTCCGTCTCTCTCACTCTAGCGGCATACAAACGAATGGAGATTTTCTCGTGCGGACGTTATCACGTAAACATCTCGATCGTAAACCTACTATAAAAACAATTTGCCGTTTTTTTCTTTAAGCACATAATTAGACCCCTACTATCCTAGCATCCAAGTGAAATGTACACCCGCAAATTGCGCACTCTAAATAGTCACAAATTATATGTATGTACATACATACATCGAATCAAGTTATCTTTGACATCTGGAAATAGTTTTATTATGACAATTAGATTAAACAACCAACTACCTGATAAATTGAAAAGTTACGATTATTTTAGACTTAAACAATAAAATTGTTTCAAACAATATATTTTTAACTTTTTAAAACGACTTATCAAACAGCCCTCGTATATTTTGTCGGACATTATTATAATAATAAATAATAAAAATTTCACACTCAAAGCCCCACAGTAAGACAGATTTACCCTGTGTCGTGGGTGCCATGGACACACACACAGACACAAACACAATATGTGGCTAATGGGATCACTTTCAAATCAAAAATACACTTAAGGATTCATAAGCAAATTATTTATTTGAACTTAAATATTTTAGAATTTACTTATTATTAAAACGTATTTTTTTTTTAAATAGGAAAATTATGTCAGATAGATACATGTTTCTTATTCAAAAGATTGTCACGGAATCAACAAATATGACATAATTCATTCAAACATTATACATTAACCAAACATATCAGAGTATATATACTCTGAGATTACCACACACAACAACACCCAGACCGAGGACAGAAATTTTTAAACTCGTCATTCAAATTTCTGCTTCGCCGGGAATCGAACCCGGGATCCTCTGATCGGCAGACAGGCATGATAACTATTGCGCAACAGGGGTCGTCGTTATATAATAATATTATAAGTATATTATTGACATTTAATTTTAATGATAAATATTAAGTTTCTCACATAATTACTGTTTTAATATTCTATTTTGTAAGTTTACAATATTATGATGTGTGAAGCCTGAAAAGGTAGCATTTATTTGAACTCGTATTATGCATTAAGACCTGCAAATATTGTACTAAATGCCTCACACCAATGTTTAAATGAATAAATTAATAAAGAACGCAAGAGCAACATCATCATTTTTCATCTTGATAACATGTTTATTGTGCAAACTTCTGCGGAAAACTGACGATCGAATCAGATATCGGTGACGTGTGGAGGCACTAGGGGCTTCCGATTTCTCTGTTCAGAGAAAAATCGGCCGATCTCTGAACGATTTCTCGCAACGTGTAGGGCAGGTATAAGGTAGTTTCAAGGATGAGTCAGTACCTTTGTTGCTCTAAGGTAGTCTACCTTAGAGCAACAAAGGTACTGACTCATCCTTTACGGGTGTCATGCCCATAGATATTTTATTTTACTACGTAGTATACATATATAAAAAATCTACGGTCATACCTGTCAATTTTGACGCTCTACGAACTAAACCACTAAATCTAAAGTTAATGGTGCGATTACATTGGCCAACGTGCAGGGGCTGATTTAGCATACATTGCTGGTAATCTGAGTATATTCAAGTACATTGTAATAAAATACTCAATATAACAAGCAATGTATGTCAAATCGGACCTTGCATGTTGGACAATGTAATCGGCCCTTAAGTGAAATTCATTTCATGACGATTCTGTTAAACAGATAATTGGTTAATCACTTATAAAATTTATATACAACTTATCTTGCTTTGCCGATTTCACTCATTGCCACTTACAGTATAGTATTATGCATTGTTGTAGACGCTGGCTTGTTCTTTTCTTGTTTCATCGATAATGAGAGTTTTGGCGGGAAATCTAAAGGGAAAGTTGTGCTCTTGTGTTATTTTCATTTTCTTGGTGTATTTTTGAGTTATATCGGATAAAGATGACATTTTGTTCGATATAGGTTAATTACAGTGCACGAGTGTTGTAAAATAAAATAACAGTGCGAAAACATGTTTTTTCGGCTTGCCTCCAGATCTCCAGAAATGTTCTGGTAAAGTAGCCATCACTTTACTTTTTTTCTATGACTAAGTGATGTAAAAATTATACTTGACGCTGGCAATATGCACAGAGTTTGCTTGCAATGCCATTATTAAATATGAAATGAAAATATTGAATGACTGAAAGGATTTTTATCCAATGCCGTAAAACCTTAGAACATTATTTATTCTTATGCCTTAGACTAAGAATAATGTACTTACGTACTATGGTCTTTGCGTAAAACTAATTAAGAAAATCGAAAATGACGTTTACTTATCGCTTGCTTGCCTGCTTCTGTCAAAAAGCTAAAAGATGATCTCCGCTCTGAAATACATATTTCTAAAATAATATATAATTTATTGTGATTGGTAAATATTTAAGGTAAATTTAGTTTACATAAATTGAAAATCACTGAAATTACATTCGCACTTGTTTTTATTCATGTAATAATTGCATTTCTTTTGTTACAGATATTATGGGCCTTATATGTCTTACTTGCATTTTGGAGACCTGTAAATGTGTAACTAGACGTGCATTTGTGGCTAGAGACTGATAATGAGTTATTTTTATTGATCATCTAATACTATATAAGAATGGGTAACCAGAACAGTTGTTGTTGTTACCAAAGTCCGTCGCCCATCAGGAAAGATATCGTGAAACTTGAAGACTACCTCCCGGAAGGTGAAGTCAGCTCAAATAACATACAACACATAAGCGAAAGGGAGCCTGACGATGGAGACATTGATCCTTCCCAAGATCCAATTGCAGGTACAATATTTATGGAAAGATCCAAAGCATCTATTGAGAATGGTATAACTAGAAAACGTAGTCAACACCAAATAGCTGACAATAAGCTGAAGAAAAGCAGTTCCTGTTCAACAATATATTTAGATGATAGTACAGTGTCCCAGCCAAACTTGAAAAATACAGTCAAGTGTGTTGCCCTGGCTATCTACTACCACATTAAAAATAGAACCTCTGAACGCAGAATAGATATATTTGATGAGAGACTTCACCCTTTGGTAAAAGAAGGAGTTAGTGATGATTATGACAGATATAATCCAGAACATAAACAGATTTACAAGTTTGTAAGAACATTATTCAATGCTGCCCAACTTACAGCTGAATGTGCTATTATAACTTTGGTATATTTAGAACGACTCCTAATATGTGCAGAATTGGATATTGCTCCTTCTAACTGGAGGAGGATAGTATTGGGTGCCATTTTACTGGCTAGTAAGGTTTGGGATGATCAGGCAGTCTGGAATGTTGACTACTGCCAGATATTAAAAGACATCACAGTTGAAGATATGAATGAGCTGGAGAGACAGTTTTTAGAAATGTTACAGTTTAACATAAATGTTCCATCAAGCGTCTATGCTAAATATTATTTTGATCTCCGCACCTTAGCTGAAGCGAATGACCTGGCATTCCCAAGTGAGCCTCTTAGCAAAGAACGGGCACAAAAACTTGAAGCAATGTCTAGGGTAATGGAGGATAAAATATCTGCTGAAATTGTCAAAAATGGTATTAAAAAGTGGTCAAGCTTGGACAATGTCAACTCTGGTGCTGGTGTGAGGCGTAGTGTGGCCATATTGTCTTAAATTTAGCCTTGAGCCAAAACTTGGATCCAAATTGGAGTCATAAAATATATTTGATAATTTTTCAAGTTTTCATGGTCTTTAGAAATTTGCACCAAATTGATAATTTGTATTTATTGGTAACAGTGCTTCAATGTTTTAATTATTTGACTTACAATATCAAATGTAACTTTTGAGAAGTTTACCCTGTGATCACAATGTTTAAAATTGAGAATTGATTTCCATCTTAACTATGCAGTGTTCACCAATGGAAATGATGTAGGTGATGTATCACTTGTTATCATAAGTGCTCAATCATAGCATAACAGTTTATAAACATTTATAGTTAAACTAAAAGACTTGTAAATGTGGTCCAATATAATATTTTGTATTCTACCCATAATAACTGATTTGAATTAATTTCCTTTACTAAATTAGCTTCCAATTTTTTTATTTATTTACTTTACTTCATAAGAAGCACTAATATGAATAGTTAGCTTCCAAAACTGTGCTTTTAGGGTATGATAAAATTAATCTAGAATGTGTAAATGCATTTTGACTGAAATAAGGATCTAGTGATTGTGGTATGAATGCTTAGTCAACAGATATAATTTTTTATTATTTTACTAAGTATAATGCATTTAGGACTTTGACATAGTGTGTATATGAAATTATGCCAAATTATTTTATAATCAAATTACAAGTTATATGAGTAGTCAAAATTTTTAATAATCAGGTACCTATTATTTCTGTTTTATTGGCAATTCAATTTTTTGTTCATTAATTAAACAAAAGGAATTGAATATATTTGATAATTTAAACAATTTAGATTGTGATTAAGTTATACAATCCATACTTTATGTATCTTTAATGTAATTAAGCAAGAATAAACATTTTATATGAGACTTTCTATGCTGTATTTTATTCTATTTGAAATAACAACAATTATATGAGTTATAACTACTGTTCTTTTTATTTACACCTTTTTCACACAATGTTTGTTATAAATGTAAGTTTAGCTATTGTAACATGTCTGTCTGTTTGCAATACAACATGCAAATTAATTTAAAACTGATTTACTTAGTATAAGTCATCAAACACATCAATCATCAATTAATAGAAATAAAATAAGTAAAGCCTTAATTTATTCAATTCATTTATAGAAAAGTAAACTCCTGGCTAATGGGAGACTTATGTAAATATCACCGGCGGCAGTATCAGTCATTTGATAAAAGTGAACTATATTGCCATAAGATTTTTTTTCTTCAAAAAAGTAAGTACAAATCAATAATATGTGGCATGTGGTTCTCAATTAATTATTACAACAACTTTTGGTAATAACATAAGAACAAAATCTATATATTTATGAATATTATTCATCTATAAAATCATATTTAGATACACTATGATAATGGTTTAAGATCTTTCAAATATGCACTGTAATTTTCAAATATGTCTACAACTTCACTCTTCTTATTAATTTGTTCATCATATTTGGGCCCCACAGACCACAGTGTCTCTAAGTCATAAACTTCACGTGCTTTTTCTGAGAATATATGCAAAGCTATATTACCTGAAACATTACAATGATTATTAACTTCCTTGTTACTGTAATACACAATTAAAGTATTCAGATATTTTGCACCAATTTAATCATCTTAACTAAGTGTCCTTAGAGAATAAATAAAAAATACATTTTTGCAGTACCTAAATCTAATGCCATCCACTCATTAGAATCTTTGCCTTCAATTCTTGGTATGGGATCTGCTTTATGACATTTTCTTTTATAGACTTTTCTTACAAATTCAGCCAACGCCAAGATGTGTCTTTTACTTCTAGCACTAACAATACAAATATATTCAACATAGTTGATGTCAGGGCTAACTGCAGCTACAAAGATATCTTTTGAATTTTCTCTTTGAAGTAATTCTACAAGGTCTTCTATTTCAAAAACACCTTTTTTTCCTCCTAAAATAAGAAGAGATAATACAAATGATAGCATAATTATTTTTGTTCATTAAAAATAGTATCAACCCATGACTGGCAGACTTCGCATGGGGCTTAGGCGTTGATTTGTAACACTTGGTGGTGTGCCCACACGCTGCTACAACATTTGTCCACCACACAGACAGCTAATGGGCATGTACACAAAGTTTGAAAGTTGTACAAATCAAAATTATAGTTTCTGATAACAAAAACCAGCAGTATAGATTAGTTGACCCTGTACAGCAGAATATAGAAAATTATAAGGAAACCCTGTGCTTGATCTGGTGTCAGAAACTAAAAGAGAAAGCAATCTCTCTAATTAGCTGTGTAAACTATGACCTTAACTCACCACATCTAAATATAAATCAAATTAATTTAGGATCTTAATAATAATTATAAGATCTAAAGTAAATTCTAGAGAGTTTACCATACAATCTGACTTAACATGCTACCAGCAGCTACAATAACATACCTGTCAGTCAGATCATTGGTTTCTTCCAAATGCTTCATTATTTATTTAAATTATTACTTTTTATTGCTGACCCGACAGACGTTATGCTGCCTTAACTACGAATACTGAATTAAAATATTAAATGAAAAAAAAATTCCATACAATTTTCTTAATTTTTTTAAGAACACTCCAGACAATAACAAACACAGCAAAAAAAAAAACAATTAGTGAATTCGGTCCAGACGTTCACATGTGATGCTGTGACCAAGGGAAATAGGGATTCATTTTTATATTTGTATTTATGTATTTACCTTAATTAAAACAGTTATAAAAAGTGAAGAGAAGAAAAGTTACAAAAAGTCCTGCCTACTAAAAGTTTAGGTCGGAGTGTCTCCTTTTAAGGTAATATTAAATACTCTTCCTAGACATTTAACAATCCTACAGTTACAATATTTCAATCTATATATATATAAGAGATTTCCACCCATATATTGACTCATCACGATATCTCTGGAACTATAAGACCTACCGACTTCAAATTTGGTAGGAATATTCCTTTCGCCGAGTAGAGGTCAGCTAAGAACGGATTTTACGAAATTCCACCCGGAAGGGGGGGTTGCGGGGGTGTTAAGTAATGTTTGTATATATGACATCGCAAAACTCAGAAACTATTCGACCGATTATTATGAAAATTGGTATGTACATGTATTTTTTCACGGAGAAGGTTTATATGCTATCCATTATTATTATTATTTAATATTTAAACGCGATACGGAGTTCGCGGGGTCAGCTAGTAAAAAATATATCTTAAAAGTATCTTACTTTTTAAGTTTATTCCTTCAAATTCATCGCTTATAATCGGATATTTTTCTTCTTTATGAATCTCTTCAGCGGTATTTTCTATAATTGGCGAATTAGCTTCTGTTATCACTTGATATTTGCTAGCTATCGCTGGGGAAGTGGAGCTGTTTGGTTTTGATGTGTGCCTTGGATTTCTTAAACAAACTCCGCAATGTATTTGCTTTATGTGATCTATATTTTCTATACTGGAACGTCCTGACATCAGAGACTTGTGAAGGCTGCGTAATGCGTTTCTAAACATTGTCGTCAATTATTAAACTCTATTACTTATAACTCAAGATTAAAACTAACCTGTTGTTAAAGTAAATTACAAATTTACAAAATAATTGATAGAGCGATAGCAGTAAAAAAATGATAAAAAAATATTTGAATTGAATTGAATCTTCAATTTTGACATTAGACAGTGACAACTGACAGGTGACAACACATAAAATGACAATGACTGCAGATTTTTTATCTTCCGATATTAGCACCGTATTACTTATATATTTAGCCAATATGAAATACACACAATTTCATATAATTTATTAACTCACAAAGATAAATGCTACATCAAAATGGACCCAATCAACCCAATTTTAATCCTTATAACCTTCAACTTTATTTATTGTTAAAATCCAAAAATGAAAATTATGTCGCCGATTTGTCTGAGCTACTTTGATGCTAGAAAAATAATGTTACAATGGTAGGGAGGGAGCAAGTTTTAAACTGAATAACAGTCACCATGACAGACGAAATCTGACGAAACAAAATTCGTTGAAAACCTTAGACTAAGAATAATGTACTTAAGATGCTGAAAACATAGACCAATAACGTACTAAGTACATTATTCTTAGTCTAAGGCATAAGAATAAATAATACTACGGTCTAAGGTTGAAAATAACATCTGCCCTCTAGTTTACAGAATGCAAAATTAATAAAATTTTCTGGTTGCGGCCAAACAACAAATGGCACTATTTACAGTCTGTGATTTTCCTTCTCTCTGTCTTCTACGCAAAAAAACCCAGTCGACATTTGGCGGAGAGTTGAAAAAAAAACCATACAAATCATATAATATGGTTTTATTTCTTCATTATTGGGGTTGGATTTCTTCATTTAGTTTTTGAGTCGGATATTAGATATGGTACAACAATGTCCATATTATAAAAACGCATTTTACAAGTATAGACAGTCGAGCCGTCATCAGCTGTCACCCCTCCGTCTTGGTCTCAGAGCTGGTGAAGATCGACCTTCACCGATCTGATACATACTATGATAAAGTGTTCTTTTAGTATAATTAATTTTAATAAATTTTCTTTCATCACCTCACTCTTGTATATAAATAAATATAATAATAATAACATTATATATAAAATATATAATAATACTTATATGTTTATAAATTATATTTGATAAAAAATATGTCTCATCGAGTATCAGATCGGTGAAGGTCGATCTTCCACGTCTCCTCTACTAGGTATCTTACGAATTTCGACGATCAGGCCACGTGTGTTGACGCGAGTTTAACATTTTTGCCATTCCAAAAAAGGGTACAACGCCGCTAAAGAAATTTGACTTCAAAAACAATTGACAAATGATTTTCTGCCAATTTTTTTTATTACTAAGAAGGTTGCAAGTCGTTACAAAAAATATAACATTCGAGATTCAAATAGTTCCGTTTAGCTAGAAGTGCAAAACTTTTATTGTGCCCCATGTATTATAATTATTGACGATGCGTAATGGTTACCATGCTGGACGGCCACCCAAGTGTCCCGGTGTCGATTCCCAGCAAAACAGAAATTTGAACGTCGAGTTTAAATTTTCTTTTTTCGGTTTGGGTGTTTGGGTCTTGACTTTGTGTGTGTCCATGGTACCCACGACACAGGGAATCCTAGTCTGATGACTATAGGTGTGGAATCGTTTTTTTATAAGTAAATCGAACAAAAAGGCAGACGGGCCGTGTGGTGTTAATCGATCACCGTCGCCTATGGACACGGGCAATCCCAGGGGAGCCACCCGAGCATTGCTAGTTTTGGGCGAGAGCTTTTTTTACAGCTTTCTTGAAAAACCTTATGTTATAGTCCACTGGAAATGCCTCAGCTGGAAGGTTGTCCCATAACCAATACGTCTGTGTTAAAAAGGAGCGTGTAAAGCGGACTGTGGAGGTCCGCCACGAGTCCATAAGGTGGCGATGGAACTTTAACCTTCGTCTGGTGGTATAATCACGGAATGGTGATGTAGGCATCAATTTGAAAAGTTCCTCGGAGCACTCACCATAGTAAAGACGGTAGAACAGGCAGAGCGAGCCTATGTCTCTTCGCAAGCTTAGCGGTTCTAGCCTGTCAGTCAATCTTGGGTCGTTGACGATTCGGACTGCGCGCTTTTCAACGGAGTCAAATGGGTGTAGCTGGTATTTTGGTGCTCCTGCCCAGAGATGGGAGCAGTACTCCATGTACCCTTATACAGCGTCAAGAGTTGCCCCACATGTGAAGTACTGCTTCGCCCTGTTGAGGACACCAAGCCTTTTGGACGCCGATTTGGCTTTGTGCTCCAAATGACTCCAGTACTGCATTTTACTCGTACACTTTACGTTGTATTATATGCCCGGTTATCCGGCTTTCACCCGGTTTCAAAGTAAGGCAAAAACTGGAACTGATATTGATATAGTGATATTGTCAATATGCTCAGATGCAATCGCATTACTAAAAGAAAGAAAAACACTGCTGCCACTGCATGCATGAAGGGAGTTTTGACGGGAGCCAAAATTGACGAGACGGCTTGTGTGACTCTGATGCCAGTTGGAATAGATGAGCATTCCACAAGCAGATCACGTGATGTAAGTGGTCGCTGTAGCCCGTGGACATCCTATAAATTACTACAAACCGCAAGATCTCAAGCAAGCCTCAGGCTTGCCACAGCACAGAGATAGGTATTAATAGTACTTTTCCGGTCGAATTATGGAAGTTACCTATAATATTGATAATGTTAAACTAATCAACTACCTAAAATCTATAATATGTAGTACGGTAAACGACTGTACTATTGTCAGTTTTTGTCAGTGTTCCAGTACTCGTCATTCATAAAAAAAGTGTACCTTTTGGCCATTTTTCAATGCTATCGATATTATGGACTTTTACCTTCCCTCTAATGAAACTACCTACTGCAATGCATTGGCCGTTAAATTTTCAAAACAAAAAAAAACATTATTTACATCGAAATGTAACACCAAAAAAGAAAATAATATCTCATTACTTACTAAAGCTAGTATATATCACCAGCTAGTGGTTATCAGTACGTATGTACTTACGTGTTACGATATCATTATCTTATCACTGAAAATCAATGGGCATGGGAGTGGTACGGTAAACCTTGCTTTGTTACATTTGTTTCTTTCAAATTAGTCATTAACATTTTTTGTAAATTTTTTGTTTAGGAGCAGAAATGAAAATTATTTCGAAAGTACCGACCTAAAGATATAAATCCGACTATGAGTGTCCTACAATTTACTTAAGTACAAAACGGTGTGATAAGTGACAAGTGAAAAACTGAAAATGATATTAAGACATTTTCTGAGAACTGCAACGGTTAAGTGAAAAATGGTGGTATGTGAGTTGGACAACGAAGTATCAGGAGAGGTTTTGGGATGGAAGCTCTCAACCTGGCAGTCTTTGTTTCTGCACCGGGTCCTGCCGTCTTGCGGCGGGCTAGTCATATACATAACATTGATATGTTTCGACCTAGCTCTTATTTATGGGCACTATCGGAATGGTAACGACGGGTATGTTTCCATTGTACACCTACTTACCTCAAGATTTATGACTAACGATTGAGTCAAAGACGATACTTTTTTACAACATTTAATATCATTGGAGAACGCGTCAGAGCGTCTTCAGAGCGAACTTAGACGGGACTGCATTTTTAATCGCAGTACAACCTACATGTTAGTCTATTATCAACATCACTTAGATAATTTTTGAATAACGTGTTGTTCGACAAAGAATATCATGGGAAGAAGTTCCAAAAAATGTAATCAAATTAGGAGCGGTAACATCAGGAACGGTAACATTGATAGTGTCAAATGTTGTAATGTTACAATAATGCTTGATAGCCGCTGGCCTACATTATGCATTAAATTGTAGGCTATTTTGTGCTATATTGTGCTTCCAATAAACCAATTGTCTATTTTAAAGAGAGTGAACTCTTTAAATATAAACAATTATCAATTCAAAATGTGGTTGTTTAAAAAACGGTTTTGATTATTTAATTTACTTATAAAAATTGTTATTAAAATTGTTATTGTTTGTTGGTAAAGTAGGTTTACGATCGAGATGTTTACGTGATAACGTCCGCACGAGAAAATCTCCATTCGTTTGTATGCCGCTAGAATGAGAGAGACGGAAGATCGGTCCACTCACTCGAACGCTATGCCAGCCTCCGCTCGTGAGGATTCCGCGTGACAAGTTTCACGGAATGACTGGCAGCGCTCGAGATGAGACGGGAGATCGGTCCGTCTCTCTCTCGTTATACCTGCGATCGCGCTCGTGAGGTTTTGGTGTGACACAAGTTTCTGAACATGTCACCCGACTAAAACGATTTTAAAGACGTTATCACGTCAAAAAAAGTCGATGCGTTTTTAACCGATGTATTACCTACTGTCTGAAGTCCACGTACCAGGAACGTCATTATAATATATCTGCTCTTAAAACTATATTATTATATTGTTTTTCATGTTTGTAGTACCTTTTTTGTATCGGGGGAAGGTTCAAAAGGTACCCGGCATCTTGGGAGGTGATACCAGGTAATATGGGATTTGACCGCACTAAAACCTCTCGGTGGGCTGCCTACCCCTGCCCTTACGCTTGGGGAGGACTCCGGGATCTCGGTTGAAGGGATCCGGGATGACGCAGGTTATGAGGTTTTGTGGGGCATAACTAAAGGAACTATAGTGTGAAGCATTATAGGTTAGAAGTCATCTGACTCTAAAAATAATATTGGTAATTTTATTAAACGACTTCAAAAAAGGGTTTTGTAGGTGGTAGAACTATTATGGTTTGCCCGGGGAAGTACCACCGCTGCACCCACTTCTGCCGTGTACCAATTCTGTTGGGTTTCTGTGGAAAGGTGCAGTTGCCGGCCACACTTACATGTGGCGACCACCAGCCTCCGGAGTAGCAGCGCAACTGCATACGACCTCAGACAAGACTTACCTATGCATACTTGAGGTTGTATGTAGATGTCCATGGGCTGCAGCGACCACTTAACACCACTTTGCCTGCATGCTCATCTGCTACTCCATTCAAATAAAAAAAGGAAGTTATCATTTTGACCGGTGTGTATCTTTGTGATATTGTTGGAATTCATATTTTTAAATACATATGTAATTATATTTATAAATATGAATTTATTACGAATATAATGTAGTGTGAAAGTGTATGTTTATTTGTTTGTAAGCCTTTCTTGCACGGCGCAATGTTGCTCCGAGTTTACTCGATTTTTGTATGGAGATAGTGCACAGAATACTCTGTAGTAACTATTATAGTTTGGCTTGGAGAATGTCATAGAATTTGAATATAATAATAAAAATATATTTCGGCTTCCAGGTACATGTGCTAAGTCCCTGTAGCTTCGGGATTAGGAATAGAACTACGGTATCCCCTGCCTGACCGTAAGAGGCGACTAAAAGGAGGCTTCGGGGTTGTGGACGGTGTGAGTGGGAGCTTGATCCACCCAGCCAGCAGCCCCGGGAAGGACGTGGTGTGTACGTGGCCGCATGCCGCCGTAAGCATCGGAAGGTGCAGGAGAGCATATTGCTCTCCCGAAGATGTGCCCATTCTGGGCGCCACGCGTGGAGGTCACCGGTGCGTTCCACTGGAGATCCCGAAATCCTCCCCAAGCGCAGAGGCAGGCCACCGAGGGGGTTTTAGTGCGGTCAAATCCCACATAACCCGGTATACTCTCCCAAGGTGTCGGGTACCTTTTGAAGGTTTCCCCCGATACAAAAAAGGTACATGTGCTAAATTTCTCGGAAAGAGCCATATTGAGATTTCTAAAAAATTTCAATCCGAAATAGTCCAACTTAGGAAACAGTTTAAGTGTCATATAACCGGATTAGTATAGTTTTTGAGATATTAGTTCCGTAAGGGGATGAAATTATTGGTATCTAGAGTTGTATTGGTATAAGTATTAGTAGGTATATGTATATGGTATTTGAATTTGAAAGGCATAATTTAAAAAAATCTTCCTCAGTCTAGCTGCCCTCTGTACAGTACTGATGGTGCTGCCAGCTCTCATCAGCATGGTGTTCACGCTGGCCAGTCCGCCTCCAAGCCTACAAACAGATCTGACAGCCTATACGGTCCAAATAGAGCGCACTGACGTAATATGGATATTGATGGAAATCGTCAACGCCGTTTTCTTCCCCATTTCTGCAATCGGCAGGTAGGAAAATAAATAAAAATTGAGTCAAAATATTCATATTTACACTCTGTCAGATCAGTTAATTTTACAGTTTTTTTATCAGTTAATCAGTTAATTTTACACTGTGTCAGATTTAGTCAAGTCTCAGGTGGCTTTTGATTTTCCTTTTTTCGGATGGAAAGGGGCGGGGATTTGGGGAGGCAAATTTTTATTAGCAACAAAGGCCGCTTTGCATTTTCTTATGCTTAGAAAAACATTTATTTTTAAGGTATTATATTTTAAGATTTTGTTGCTCATTACATGCATCAACCCAAACATTATAAATATGTCTAAAAACTAACACAAAATACTCAACGGATTTTTGTCTCTCGCGACAGAAGTACCTACATGAGCAGTCGCTTGTAGCAATTAACTTCAGAAAGACAAAGATCCGTTGTGATAACTGTAGGTATCAAAAATCCTAATTACACTGTATGCAACTTTAATTTGATGGGTAAGAAATGATTGAAAAAAAAAATGTGTTTCAGATATTGTTACTTAATATTTTGGTGGACTGAAGCGGTTTTTGCGTGCCGTTCAGAGGACGAGGAAAGAATACGTGAAGCTGTATCGAAGGCTCGTGCGCCATCGTCACTGGAATTATATCTATTTCTGCAGGCTTTTATACACGCAGCGCCACATGCCATTGTCAATATATTGAATATGATGGCAGGCTTCAGAAATCCAGATTACGATAAAAGTAACTATCACACCATTATTCACCATAGATTTAGCCGCACAACTCGAGGCACTATACTTAAACTTTTTTGTTTTGTTTTCAGTAACATTGCAAGCTGTTACCTTAGTGGCATCTTCTCTAAGAATGGCCAGCACAGCGACGACGTATAGAAGATTCGAACGAGAAAAAATATGTGGCAGAAGATATCCGTGGAGTAACAAGGCCAACGTTAATGACGATAGCAAAATTGAGGAAAATACGGCGAAAGGAAATGAAAATAATAACGAAGAACCCATTTACGAACATGTACTAAAAAGGCAATCTACTCTTAGCTCATCTCAAAAGTCGTACGATAGCAGGCAGTACATCAACAGTGACTTGATACAATTTTCACCGAGAAGTTCAGGAAAGGATCCCTATTCCTTTAATGACAGCGATACGGAAAGCGATTCGAGTTCGGATTATTTACCACCAGTAACGCGACGACATGACGATAATGACTCTAAAGACGGCGAGGAAACGGAAAGACCTTTAACAATCATAGATAGAGTCGCTCCACGTAGACGCGATACGCAATATACTATTGAAAAAATCGACATACCACCACCCCCTCTTACGCCAGCTCCTCGACCAGGCTCTCTAGCAGTATGGGCGGAGAAAATGGTGGAAAACGCTGAATCTATTCCCACGTGGCTTTCTGCGCCACCCAGACGTAAGCACTGGGAAGTAATCCCCGACGAACCGGACATACCTCGCCGCGTGCCCCGATCTCTCATTCGAGGTCTTGAACCTCAAGATTTAACTGCTGCCCTAGTGCAATTCTTAGGATGGTATTCATTCTTTATTGCAAGATTGCTCTCTATAGCAGCATTTATAAACTTCTTCCCTATCGTGTCAATAATAATACTCTTTTCCCATTATCAAATAATGTTACTGTTCTTGGTAGTGCCACAAGCCAGCACGGTAAAAAGGGCGTTCTATTTATTTCTAGCTTTTATATATTTATTTTGTCTAATGGAGTTCAAGATTCGCTTCCGTCACGTTCGCGTGTGGCATGTGTTTTGGATCATAGTGTGTACTATAGAGACTGTATTATTTATAGGTTTATGGGTACATATTGATAATAATTTACATGACTGGTGGAAGCAGTACGTTGTTTTATTGACGTTTGGAAGTCTATTGTTAAGTTATATGTTGTTACTTGTATATTTTGTGATCCTCCAGCCATCGGAAAAAGTTGTGAAGATTAATAGGAATAATTTAAAAAGCAATATTAAGGACACTGTTGTGTAGCGTAACCTTTCATTTGTTGCATTCTGATATCAGAATGTATGTAAATAGAGTCTCAAAATTCGATATAAATCTAAAAGAAATACCTAGTTGAATTCAATCAAACATGGAATGAAACATAGGTACTTACTTGGAATACCTTTGTATGTTGTTGTTTTAATAATTATGAATAAAATAATAATAAATAAAGATAGTCAAAATCAAAAAATTTTTTCTTTCACTTTGACGAAATACTTTTCTTGCAAGCTTTCCAGAAAAGAAAGGTTATAAATTACAGGCAAAAAGAGTGTCTGTTTGTTTACATCGACGCCGAGAGCCCACAGCATGCGTTGCTCAAGATTTTCTTTTCAAACAAGTCTAGTACAACGAAGGCCATACGATTTGTTACCTACTCATTTTCAGGGAATCTCTACACTTACCAACTTCTTATAACTATATTATAGTATTTCATTATATTCTTATATATTACTAGCTAACCCGCAAGACGTTGTACTGCCTTGAAGTATCAGAAATAAAATAATATTGCAACTATAAATTGAGATGTAAGCTATTCTGTCTTTCAAATTGGATCAAACTGCACACGGTGTGCAAATTTTATTAAAATCGGTTAAGCAGTTTAGGAGTCCATCGCGGACAAACAACGTGACACGTAATTTATATATATTAAGAAGATAGTATATATATAGGTTTCACAATAAATTATAATAAAATTAGATCTTCCAGTTAGCTCATTGCATGTAATATAAGTTTAGATACATAACTCATAGTTGTCATGAAAATTCATATGCGTAATATTGACGTAATCCTGCGAGTAGTAAAGGAAATCAGCTGACAGAAAACTCGTCAACTGATACTTTAAAATAGGCGATAGACAAATTATAAATCATCATCTGAAAATTCAGTTGGGAAGAAATCACAGAAAAAAATGTTTTTCTCTTATTCTTGTGACCAGCGGACTTATAATGCAGCAACTTATGCTGACTATTTTTTTACGATATTAGGTTAACTTAAATTTGATTAATTTTTAATCGGAAAAATTATTAAAAATATTGTTCTATTAAATATTACGTGCTTGGACGGCTACCACTTCTCAACTGATTGGAGTCGCAGCTGATCGTCACAATACTTAGTTGTACAACTGTCTAAAGCATTTCACGAGTTATCGAATTAGAGGATATAAGTACATGACTATTTTATATTTGCGCAAATAAACAGACAGAAACAAACCAATATTGGTCTGGGAAGCTCCAACAAGTTTGGTATGTAATGAAACTTAAAAAATTGGCTAAAATGGCTCTACATTACACACGTTTTCATTTATAATGTCATCATCAATTAATAAAATGCCATCAATAAAATAATTTAATATAACATATACTTGCTTATTAGATACTTAGTAGTTTGCGTACTTCGTAGTCAGTCCCGGTCGTTATCGTTAAATAGCAGTCGTAAATCCTTGTCGGAGGCCTTATGGGCGGTTTGAAAACATCCGATAGCGTTTTAGCCACTGGCCCGCAGTTCCACCCGCATTGGAACCGCGTGGTGGTGAAAGCTCCAGGCCTCCCCAATAATGGGGAGGGTCCCGTGTCCAGAAGTGGGACGCTACAAAGGGCTGAAGCTAAGGGCTGCACCTTGTAAGATAAGTGGGTAAATCATAAAAAGTCCCATTTTTTCGTGAAATCTCCCTTTATTTCAATGTTTTAAATGAACTTTTAACAATAAACTATGATCTATATGTCATTATTATTCCATTGCCATACATTATTCGTAATTCATACAAAACTTATTCATAATAATATGTGAATTAGGTATAATGTATGGCAATGATATACATAATATATATAGAGATACAAAAACAAATAACGGTACTCACTCATAGCTCCACACTTAGGGTACCCAGTGTTGTTGGTACCATGGGCACACACAGAGACATGAACACATACACCCAGACAGGGAACAGAAATTAAAACTCGTTATTTCAATTTCCACCATTGCGCCACATCCGTCGTAAATCTATCTAGCTAAAGCGGATTCGTACGGATAGGCGAAGAAACTCCCATAGCAAACACCGTAAGAGACTGTTACGCCATGTAACATACCAATGGCAACGTACATTATGCTTTGTTACTAACTTCAAAGAAAATGTAGCGTCAGCTAAAGGGCGATTGAAGCGTTCCTTTTGGTCGTTAATGCTTCTGAACAATTTTTAGTCGTTTTCGTTTATTTCCATACTTAACGGAGATATTCAGTCCGAATGATGATTCAGTTTCGGTTACTACGCGTATTTCCATGAATTAGAGATACAGTCGACTCTCGTTAATTCAAACCAGTGATAATTAGAACCTCATAATTCTCATCTCATGAGCAGCGATGGCCGAGTGGTAAAAAGCCGCGGTCTTCGACGCGACCGATCCCGGGTTCAAATCCTCGGCGCGCACCTCTGACAAAGAAATTTGTAATGTATGTGCGCATTTATCGTTGCTCCACGGTGATGGAAAATATTTTTTTTAATTGATTACGATGTTCTCCATCGCCGTGCATGCCTGAGAGAAATTTATAATTTCTCGAAAGCATGACGTCCACCAATCCGCACTTGGCCAGCGTGGTGGACTATGGCCTAAATCCCTCTCACTTGTGAGAGGAGACCTGTGCCCAGCAGTGGGACATAAAAAAGGGTTGAAAAAAAATCTCATCTAAAGTTATCATGAGTTCCCTAGAAAATCTCTTTCTATTTCGAACTAAATCAATACATTTTTATGCACTTGGTAATTCGAATCTGGAAATCGAACACGAGCAGGATCGGTGGAGCGACGCTCGTGGAGGACAACGGTATGTTCCAATAGGTTGATTCGCAGCAGAAATGGGTAATACTTCCCCAGGCAACCCATAATAGTGCTATCTCTTATAATAATATTTGTTTTAAAGTCAGATTTTTAGGTAAAGTGTAAATAGACAACAGAAATTTACAACAAACACAAACGATAATTTTCTGTATATTACACAATGATTAATAGTATGTTCTTATAACCCCAAGGTAATTAAACATGACATACGCTACGATCGACATGTAGAACTTATTATTCGAAGCATCCAATAATAAAGTTCATATTATCACATCTAAAGCCATCGATAGGAACTCTTGCAGAAGGGAATAATAACATTTGGCTAGCAAACTTTTAAGTCAAAACAAACATTTAAACTATTATGAATTAGTCAATTTAGAAATCAATATTTTAAATCATATCAAACTCCTCATCTCCCTACAACAGTTAAAAAGGTCAATGGAATCACACAAATAAATTTACCTTGCTCTTGCTTTTAATTTTGTTAAGTTGCGACTGTACTTGAATAGTTTTTTTTTTCATTTTAAACCTTTTTACTGTAGGTAAACTATGGGTAGATATTGAATCAAGTAAGTAAATATTTACAAGGCGGTTTTGGAGGGAAGTCGGAAAAAATTACAGTGCACGAGCGTTGTGAAATAAAATAACAGTGCTAAAATATGTTTTTTCAGTTTGCCTCCAAAATTCCATCGGTAACGTTCTGTTACAGTAGCTATCGCTTTACCTGAATGTCTGACTGACTTGACTGACTGATTACTGACGCCTTACTGAATTTATGTATTACTAGTCTTCCGCCAGCGGCTTCGCCCGCTTGGACCCATTTTATAGGTTCCCGTAGGATAAAAACCATCCTATGTCCTTTCCGAAGGTCCACTCTATCTGTGTTCCAAATTTCATTAAAATTGGTTCATTAGTTTAAGCGAGAAAGCGTAACAGACAGACAGTTACTTTCGAATTTATAATATTAGTAGGGATAGAGGCCGCCCGCGACTTCGTCCGCGTGGATGTTTGATTGTTTGAACACGCGAACTACTGAAAAATTATTTTTGTGTTGAATAGTCCAGTTATTAGGGAAGGCTATAACCTATATAACATCATGCTATGCGACATTAAACTCCTCCAACGATATATTCTGTGCTCCAACGCACACACGCACACTGTTTTGATAGATATGATCTTTGACGTTAGGAACACACCTACATTGCTTAGACAACAGTGAGTGCTTGTAATTTAATATGAACTTTATACAATAGCAATAAAGCTCAAATTGACTACGTTTTAGTTAGAAAACATTTGTATGGGAAAAAGAAAAGGGCTGTTTTTATGGTTTTTCCGGCAATTATTCGAATTTTTCTTGCCGTACAAACCATCCTTGAACTTCAACGAACATTTAAAAAAAACAATTGGCCAAATTGATCTAGGCGTTGTTGAGTTATGCGCTTACCAACACATTTTGCGATTCAAATCTTCCAGTTTTAACGAAGCTGGCAAAAACTTGATGCTAAAATTATATTTGACGCTGGCAATAATATGCACAGAGTTTGCAATGCCATAATCGAAAAAGAAATGTCATAGAAATTACACGAAACGTACGTAAGTACATTATTCTTAGTCTAAGCACGAAACATTAAAATAATACATACATATTTTTCTATGGTCCCACAAATAAAAAACAATCGATGTGCATATCGGATGCATGTTTTTGTCTGATCGAGTTATGTTTTTTACAACAATTTTTTATTCACTTTTCTTCACAACAGCAAAGTAAGTGCATATTATACAATACATTTTTCTAGACTGAGATTTTATTAAACACTATGACATGTTTAAGCTAGGATAAAAAGGTTGCGAGCACCTGACTCAAAGGATCATGTCAGGTCAGCAGCCGCTATACGAACCTCTTTGTATCGAGCGCCTCACAGCCGTCATTCATTACGGCCCCAGATCACAATTTTTTGCTACTCGGATTAATTTTAATACTTCAAGACAGAGATCATCGATCAAGTTATCTTGTTTTACCTCTATATGCCTCGATTGAGTGGTACATTTATTAAGCGAAGATTTTATAACACAAATATGTAGGTTTAAATAATTATGGAGACGAAATGATAAGCGCACAATATTGCGCAAAAATATTTTCTGCATAACCTTCTCTTTCTGTTTTATATTCTATGATTAATTTGTAAATAAGTATTACGAGGAAGAAGCAAAATTCTATGTCACGATTTTCGTAGCCCAATTGCCTAGTGTTTGAAAATAACTGGCAAGTTTAGAATCATATGTTGCCTAAGATATTTACGCGAAGCGCGCATGGCCTGGCGGCTAGCGTAGAACGCAAGCGATCTATGCAGCTGAGCCAAACGGGCGCGGTCGAGTGTGAGATGGGTGACCGCTAGTGGCAATAAATTTCATGCGCGTTTCCGTGCTTCGGAGGGCACGTTAAGCCGTCGGTCCCGGTTGTTGTCGATAGATAACAGTCGTCAAACCTTGTCGGAGGCCTTATGGGCGGTTTGAAAACATCCGACAGCGGGTTGGCCACTAACCCGCATCTCCACCAACCCGCATTGGAGCAGCGTGGTGGAGTAAGCTCCAGGCTTCCCCAATAAGTGGGAGAGACGTGCCCAGCAGTGGGACGCAAAAAGGGTTGCAGCCAAGATATTTACTAACGGAGATCACGATATCTTGCACTATAATTAAGGTATATATGCTTACGTTATACTAAATTTACTCACCTAATAGGTATTAAATTTTTGTAATTGTCATCAGACCGGGATTATTGGTTCGTATAGGACGTTTTCGAAAGCTTAGCATTTGTGTAACAAAATAATAACCGTTATGAACGGCTTCTACTCATGTAACTTTAGGTAAATTTATTGCCTCTATTTCTAAATTAAATATTGTATAGGTTATACAAAGGCTTTACAAATTGCTAACAGGGTATTGCCGGAGGGGTATACGATTACCTACTTTAAAGCTGACGTAAGAAGTAATTTCAGAAGATTATTTCTATTAAGGCAGAACCGTTAATATTGAAGTACCCCCACACCTATATCATCTGTGTTTCATAATTTGCAAAGTTACCTCATGAAGGCGAATATGACGAATCAAATTTATTATAAATAATTTTTGTAAAAACCATATTTGGGCAAATAATAGTCTTTGTCTTCGTAACTTACAAAATTTAATCTTACGATAGACACGTTTTGAGCGCTGCAACATGCAGGTCATTTACACAAAAATATTATTTGTTTGCGAGGAGAGATAGAATAACGTGGATAGTTAAATGCCATCTTGGAGGTCTGGACGCCAGAGGGTCTTGAACACTGTCAACAACCCAATTCCCAATTTTGTTTCTATGAAAATTGTGACGGGAATTTTTGCGGGAAGTCTAAAAATACATATTGTGCTCTTGTTTTATTTTTACTTTCTTGATGTATTTTTGAGTTATTGGATAAATTTGATGGCAGTTTGTTCGATATAGGTTAATTATAGTGCACGAGTGTTGTGAATTAAAATAACAGTGCGAAAATAGGTTTTTTCGGCTTGCCTCCAAAATTCCATTGGTCACGTTCTGGTAAAGAAGCCATAGCTTTACTTGAATGTCTGACGGACTTGACTGACTGATTACTGACGCCTTACTGAATTTGTGTATTATTATTCGTCCAGTTTTAACGAAACTGGCAAAAACAAAAAAAAATACTTGACGTTGGCAATATGCAGATTTTGCGGTGTCATAATTGAAGAAAAAAAATTGTGACATTTGACGTACATTCCTTCACAGTTCCTTTGGCTATGGCTTAGACAAAAAATAATGTACGTATGGGCTAGGCTATCACCTTACTCGTGGTTTTTGGGCAGAGTTTCTATTGCACGTTACCTAACTACCTAAATACATACAAATTTTTCGATATTTTAGGCATATTGTAGATATTGGTAGATCACGTTCTCCAAATCGCCGTAGGGGAATCCAAACAACACGCAGGCACCGTTCCAATCATAGATAATTATCTATCTGGTTCCAATAATGCCAGGTGTGTGTGTGACGCACCGTGCGTTGAATTGAAACACAGAATAGGTCAATATCGGCTCCTTAAGATAAGATTACACCAAACAGTAGGAGGTAGAACTTTCCTGGTTCTGCAGGGGAAGTACCACTGCTATTTTTAGTACATGGGCAGCAGTTATTTATCATTAAAACAACGAGTGGTCTGCATGCCCCTCTGCTATGTCATTCAAATGTATTTTTGCAAATGCGAAGAACGTAAAATGAAGTTTACTATTTAAACAATTTTATCTAATATCTTCAAACGTGCAATTCTTGTATACTTAATTTTATAAAATCTGAATTTTGGTAACGGCTCCAAAAATTTTCATGAAATTTTTCAGTTAACGTCGTTTTATCCATGTTTTGAGGCAATAATAAAACTGCTGCAGTATCATTAGAATACGAAGGTAAATTTCGCCATCATCTACAAGATTATGAGAGCTGAGGTGGCAAGTCAGGCTCTCTCGAAATCAGAAAACCCAAATTCGAGTCCCGATGTCTCCAATGTGATAACTTTTTTCCTTTTTTTAGGTAGCCAAATGGCAAAAAACGGAACCCTTATAGATTCGTCATGTCTGTCTGTCTGTCCGTCCGTATGTTACAGCCACTTTTTTCCGAAACTATGAGAACTATAATGTTGAAACTTGGTAAATAGATGTATTCTGTGAACTCATTAAGATTTTCACACAAAAATAGAAAAAAAAACAATAAATTTTGGGTGTTCCCCAAACTTAGAACTAAACCTCAAAATTTTTTTTTCATCAGACCTATACGTGTGGGGTATCTATGGATAGGTCTTCAACAATGACATTGAGGTTTCCTACATCATTTTTTTCTAAACTGAATAGTTTGTGCGAGAGACACTTCCGAAGTGATAAAATGTGTAACTTCCCCTCCTGTAACTTCCAAAATAAGAGAATGATAAAACTAAAATGATGTAAGTACATTACCATACAAACTTCCACCGAAAATTGTTTTGAACGAGATCTAGTAAGTAGTTTTTTTTTAAATACGTTATATATCGTAAAACGCAACGCAATTTACCGTTCATTCAATCAACTCAGATATAATAAAAAAAAAAACATTTAATTTATATTATGTTACTTGCTGCTACGGAACCCTTCATGGGCGAGTCTAGGCGGCTTTTATTTCAAGTTCATTTTTAAACGAAGAAAATCAATCACTTTTATCCGAGCAAAGCTCGGTTATTCATGTACTATATACTTTTTTTTGCAATGCTTTACCTCATCGTGGAGCAAATATAAATAACGCACATAACAAATGCATATCAGAGGTGCGCGCCGAGGTTTCTCTCTCTCATTCGTCTATCGTATTATATTCACTTACACAGTAGCCATCTATACATATAATAAAACTGTAAGCAGGGTCAATTCTGTACATTGCATATAAATTTATAAAAATACTTCTAGGGGTCTTTTTATAAGTAACAGAAGCTAAAAATATAAGTTTTGAAATTATTGTCTGTCTGTCTGTCTGTCTGTCTGTCTGTTGTTAGCTTTTCACGCAAAAACTACTGGACGGATTTTGATGAATTTTTTTTTGTTTTATGTATATTGGTCCTCGCTAACATTTAGGCTATAGATAATTTTAAAAATCACCCTTTAAGGGTGTGAAATGAGCGATGAAAATTTGTATGGAAAACTTGGATTTTTTCAATAGATTTTCTTGAAATTTGGTATAAATATTTTCTAACCAAAATAAAAGAATACATGTTTCAGCATTTCCCGAAATTCACCCTTTAAATGTCAATTTTCTTTGAAACTCTTTGGAAATTGTCTTTACTAACATAGTAAGAATTCTATTTAAGCTTTTTTCAAAACTCCCCTCAATAGCGAATAAAATGGATTCGAAAGTTGGTATCTCAAGCGTATAATAATTAACCTTAACTTAATATTTCATTCTCAAATTCCTTTCCCTTCTTTGAATGATGTGTTTACTGATATATTGTTGAATGAATTTCCGTAACATTAGTGTGTATTTCATATCAATCGGGTGATAAAAAAAGTTATGTTCATTTACACAATAGGTACGCGACATAAACTTAAAAGGCACTTTGGGGAATTTGTATGAAAGTTTCGGTAACAGCCCATTCAAAACCATAAATAACAGTTTAAATTTAAGTAAAATTATTTTGAACTCTCACTAATATTGCCGACTCCTATACTTAGATCAGCTTACTGTATTTTCTTTCGTTGGCCGAGAATGGCTAGACTAATGGTACCTAATAAGTGCATCGCGAGCCTTACCGCCGCCGAACCTTACATCACAGGCTCCATTGAGTTAGTTGCTCAGCTTATTAGTCTTCGTTTGGGATGGAAGATTATGAACAGGCTGCAGCTGAAACGATTATTATCGCTACATTATATCAAGCTGCAACCTTTTTAGCATTCCACTGCTGAGCATGGAGCTCTCCCAATATTGAGGAGGCCTCTAGCTCCGATGAACCGAAATCCAAATCTTACAATCTCAATGCATCCAGCATTAAGGTTGTAAGATACGGAATCTAAACCTTCATACAGAATGTACAAAGCCTTAACAAAACGAGACTACTGCAGACATCTAGGTGACGAATAGTTAAACTTTTAGTGAACCAACTGTTAATCTCAATATCTACCTATTTGGTAATTTGACATTCGATTTATCAACCTCAAAGTTTACATGTCATACGGTAGATGGCGTTGTTGAGCAATATTCATTTCTTCTCCAAAGTGATTCGATGGAGATAATTTCAAATAAAAGCCTTAAGTCTAATAAAAGTAAGTACATAGTGTAAAAATAAATAAAAAATAACATTTCACACGTATAGCCTCACATTAGGGTAGATATACCCTGTGTCGTGGGTGCCATGAACACACATAGAGACAGAAACACAACCACCCAGACCGAGAACAGTTTCATCATCATTGAAATTTCTGCTTCGCCCGGATTCTAACCCGGGACAGTTCGATTAGCAGTCCGGCATGGTAAACATTGCGCCACGCGGGTTGTCCCATCGTTGGGAAGGTATACGTATGATGCTGAACATTGTTAATCGGACCAATGATAACACTCATTTTTTGCGTCTCTTTATTGCGTACGGGCTGAGGGCTCATCCACACACGTTGATTGATGGAGATATTAAGGATTCTTTAAAGATTCTTTATAAAAATATTCTTTATTTCCAAATACAGATAGCACACTGTGTAGAGACCCCGCCTTCTGCTTTAGTTTTCACAATGTTATATGAGTTATGACTTATGACCAAACTGCTGTCCGCAAGTTTTAAGCCTATAGTTTATTAATTGACCTTACAATTATTTTTCCAATTGTTTAATCCTAAGCACGTGTATGTTTAGAAATTTTATCTCCCAACTACAAGTAGTTGTATAGTGCACCTCTTTTCTGCAGTAGGTTAAAGCTATTTTAGTCCCTGTAGCTTCGGGATTAAGAATAGAGCTACGGTATCCCCTGCCTGATCGTAAGAGGCGACTAAAAGGGGGCTTCCGGGGTTGTGGACGGTGTGAGTGGGAGCTCGATCCATCCAACCAGCAGCCCCGGGAAGGGCGGCGATGTGTGCGTGGCCACATGTCGCCGTAAGCATCGGAAGGTGCAGGAGAGCAAAGCTGCTCTCCCGAAGATGGGCCCGTTCTGAGGCGTCGCGCGTGGAGGACACCGGTGCGTTCCGTCGGAGATCCCGGAGTCCTCCCCAAGCGCAGTGGCAGCCACCGAGGGGGTTTTAGTGCGGTCAAATCCCACATAACCCGGTACTGTCTCCCAAGGTGCCGGGTACCTTTTGAAGGTTTCCCCCCCGACAACAAAAAAAAAAAAAGGTTAAAGCTATGTGTATAGAATGAGTCTATACATTCTTTGCAGTATAAATTCACCCAATTTACTAAAGATACTATTTTTAACATAGATGAAGCCACGGGCACAGCAGTATAGGTACATATTTGTAAATAGAATCTGATTGCGCGAGAAAAGCGAAACGTGAAAAGTGGATTAGTAAGATCAGTACAGTAAGCATTCCTTTCTGTTTTAGGTTTGAAGGATTTAGAAAAAATACATTAGGTTTCTTCTGAACATATGAACATTGTATTATAAGTGATTTCACTATATGTAAGAATAATCTACCTACTACTTATTCAATGCAAATAAATAATCTTTAATTTTTAATCAATCCATTTTATAAGTCTTTATACACGCGGACGACGTCGCGGGCACAGCTATATAAAATAAATCTCTTCTGAACATTAAATTAACATTGTATTAGAAGCTATTTTATAACAGACATGTAAAAAAACCATCCCTTTTCTACAAGTCTCTATCCACGCGGATGACATTGCGGGCACAGCTACCTATTACAAATAAAAATGATCAGCGTAGGAAAAGATACAAAAAATTTAAGTATGGGTTTCAATTAGAACACATGAAATCTGCGGAATATATAAGTACACTTCATGCTAATGATCTTAACTCAACTTTCTAACGCGGGTGAAACCGCGGGGCACTGCTAGTTGTAAATAAATGAGCGGCAAGAGCTTTGATGATTATTTTTTGCTAATTTACCGTGCCGTCGATGGAAGTCCGGAGATGAGAGCCGTAATTACGTTCAGACCGTTGCAGTGCTCGTATCAAACAGGTTGTCATTCTTCTTTGCAGAAGGCGTCTCGGTCGTTTGACCATTTTGGCACAGTCAAGTAAACATTTGTGTTTCTATTTCTGAAATTATCCCTATTCATATTCGATAAGTATATCGAATAAATTCGAAAGTAACTCTGTCTGTCTGCTACGCTTTCCCGCTTAAACTACTGAACCAATTTTAATGAAATTTGGAACACAGATAGAGGGGAACTTGGGAAAGGATATAGGATGGTTTTTATTCTGCGGAAACCTATAAAACGGGCCCACGCGGGCGAAGCCGCTGGCAGAAGGCTAATATTTCTATATATTTGTACATATATGTCAAGTCGTGTGTCAAGTTCTATTTTGTATTTATCTTTTGTATTTTCGTTTCTGAATTCCTTTTTAAAATTTGATTTCTGTTTTTGTTATTATATTACTGTTTTGCAATTGTGTTTGTGTCCGTTTTTGTAAAAAATTGTATTTGTATAACTGTATTTTATGGTCAGTTTTTTTGTATTTCTGATTCTGTAATTGTTCTGTTTCTGTAATTTTGTTTCTATAATCAAGGATCATTATATTAGGAGTTGAGGAGTTTTATCAGATAAATTTTATTTTGAAGTGCATGCAGTTTTAATCACCCTAAAAACGATAGTGTGTGGAACCATGAGTGTCAAACGTTAATTAATAGAATTTGCTGGTACCTCGACTGGTATTTCATAGCGTTGTTATGTAGGTAATTGTTCTTACCTAATCATTTCTTTCTTTACATGCAATCCTACAGCCATCGTCATCGTCATAATATTTTTTCACGCTTTATAAGGAAACAGATCTTTTGTTAATGATTATCAAAAACTATTGATTTTATAGTCATATAACAGGAACCCAAGATTCGTTTGAAACCCTTTTTAAATGCTTTGCTACAGAAAGTTAATCGCGCATTTCGTGAAATTCTTAATCTGTGTATATCTTTATATTAACAAAAAACTTTTCATGAAAATTATAAGAAACTCTGGATCTGGAGTTTTGGCGGGAAGTTGAATAAGTCATATTGTGCTCTTGTTTTATTTTAACTTTCTGTATTTTTGAGTTATATCGGATAAATTCGAATTGTGAATTAAAACAACAGTGCGAAAATGTGTTTTTCGGCTTGCCACCAAAATTCCATTAGTCACGTTCTGGTAAAGAACCATCGCTTTACTTGAATGTCTGACAGATAGTACGTAAGTACATTATTCTTAGTCTAAGCTGACAGACTTAACTGACTGATTACTGACGACTAACTGACTTTACCAATTATTACTCGTCCAGTTTCACAGAAACTGGCAAAAACGTGATGCAAAAATTATACTTGACGCTGGCAATATGCAGAGTTTGCGATGCCATAATTGAAGAAAAAAAAACTCTAGATCTCATTTTCCATCAGAACACCAATTTGTTTTGCTCTTCTAACAATGCTCTGCTACTCTTAAGTCCACTCAAACAATTACCTAATTAAGTTGTTAACAAAAAATAGAACCGATTTCAAACGGTAAAAAATAAAATTGTTCAGTACCTACTTCTTCTTGCTTATGGTAATTACTCTTATCACCACTGTTGCGAGTGTGGCCCAAAAAGTAAGTCTCAATGGCTTGAAGATCATCTCCTAACTATGAATGTATCTAAAACGAAAGTAGCTTGTTTTAATATGCCTCGTCAGTTAGCACCTGACAGCAGTTTCTGCTTAAAAAATCACAACTGTGGAAATACAATTAATTGTTCATGTCCACCATTAGAAAACGCGGATCATATTCGGTGTCTTGGTGTTGTCATCGATCGAAAACTATCTTGGAGTAATCAGATTGACGCCATTACCAATAGAGTCCGTAAACTCATACCTATTTTTAGGCGCCTCTCCTCAGTTGCCGATCAATCTACCATAAGCCTAGTTTATCATGCCTTGTGTCAATCGATACTCAGTTATGGAGTTGCAGTATGGGGCGCAGCCTGTAAAACACGTCTTATAAAAGTTGAACGAGCTCAACGCGCAATCCTGAAAGTATGTTACAAAAAATCATTTCGATTTCCCACTGAAATATTATATAAACTATGCCAGTTTCTAAGTGTCAGAAAATTATTTATATAAAACACAATTCTAAAATTCCATAGACCAACGACCACAGAACACAAGAAAGAGGTTCTATCTCTTTTCTTGTTATATTAACTAATGTACACGTATGTATGTGTTTATGTTAAAAAAAAAAACCTGTGCCATGGGAAGGTGGTCATCCACAACACGGGAATCCTAGTGTGGGACCATAGCTCATGTACTTGTACCAAGTATTTTTAAGTTTTCAAGAATAAATTTTAATCATTATTATTATTATATAATTACCGGACATAAATATTTGTATTATGTTAAAAAATATGACTAAAAGAGTGTCGAAGAAGAGTTTTTTCCGCCCGCTTTTTTCTCCTAGCCCATATAAGCCTTAGCGCAGCCAAAGCGGATGACGGTCAGCTGATGGCCGTAAAACAATGACAAACATCAAGTGTATATTATTACCCAAGATGTTAATAAACTATTTCATTTCAAAATATTTCATTTCATTTCAAACTATTTCATTTCATTTCAAACTATTTCATTTCAAAATATTTCATTTCATTTCAAACTATTTCATTTCAAAATATTTCATTTCATTTCAAACTACTTCATTTCATTTCAAACTATTTCATTTCATTTTATTTCTGTGCCTATTAAGTTTTAGTGTTTCCCTCGATTTCCCTAGTATCACATTATCAGATTTTGACATGGTGACAGTTGGACCACCTAAGGAGTATAAGGTTTTGCACAAAAAAATACCTCCTGAAAGAATTTGCTCTTAACTCCTAACCGTCGTAGTAGGTACCTTCCATCATCAGCTCAGCAACATAATATGATGATAATTATACACAAATGTCTGGTTTGCTTTAGTAAAAATATGAAAATCGGTCCACAAACGGCGTAGTAATCGGTGAACTCCTCCTTTTGGAAGTCGGTAAAAAATAGGCCCTTCTCTAGTTGTATTTGCAGAATTCTACAATTAAATAGCAGTCGTTTTCTAGGAAATGGTTAATTACTATTGTTGTCATGTAGTGTCCATTGGAATTAAGTCAGGACATTATGGAGACAACAAACATACCCTTTATCACTTGCATTAGAGTTCAACGGTTGCAGCTTAATCCGAAAGTTTGTGGTTTATGTTGTATCAAAACTCGTTTTTATCTGGAGATAAAAAGTACTGGATGTGTATAATGGAATTCAACGCAAAAGCAAGGAAAGTATTAAGTATAGTAGTCGGGAAATGATGATTAGAACTAAGAATGTTATCGTTTTCTCTATTTATTTATGGTTTAAATTTTTATGTTTATAACAAGGTAATATTAATCTGAGGTAACATAAGTTATTTTGAAAAGCTTTTTATGTTTAAAGATGTAAAACTCTGGTTTTTTAAACATTTATTTTTAAATAAGTACCACGCATATACTTCAATTTTACTAATTTTTATGTTTTTTTTTGCATATTTGGCAGGTATGAGAATAGGTCATAAAATATGTTGCGTTTTAAGGGTACTTACCTATATTTTATATGGCCAGGTAATACGGTAATTGACTCAAAACGCGACACGCGCATATTTGCATGAGAAAAATATTTATGACGTCTCACAATGTAGTAAGTCAATTGACTAAATTATTACTGATAGCTGTGCCCGCGACGTCGTCCGCGTGTATAAAGACTTATAAAATGGATTGATTAAAAATTAAAGATTATTTATTTACATTGAATAAGTAGTAGGTAGATTATTCTTACATTATAGTGAAATCACTTATAATACAATGTTCATATGTTCAGAAGAAACCTAATGTATTTTTTCTAAATCCTTCAAACCTAAAACAGTAAGGAATGCTTACTGTACTGATCTTACTGTCCACTTTTCTCACGTTTCGCTTTTCTCGCGCAATCAGATTCTCTTTACAAATATGTACCTCGTTTATTAAATTTAAGAGATACTGCTGTGCCCGTGGCTTCATCTATGTTAAAAATAGTATCTTTAGTAAATTGGGTGAATTTATACTGCAAAGAATGTATAGACTCATTATATATACATAGCTTTAACCTACTGCAGAAAAGAGGTGCACTATACAACTACTTGTAGTTGGGAGATAAAATTTCTAAACATACACGTGCTTAGGATTAAACAATCGGAAAAATAATTGTAAGGTCAATTAATAAACTATAGGTTTAAAACTTGCGGACATCAGTTTGGTCATAAGTCATAACTCATATAACATTGTGAAAACTAAAGCAGAAGGCAGGGTCTCTACACAGTGTGCTATCTGTATTTGGAAATAAAGAATATTTTTATAAAGAATCTTTAAAGAATCCTTAATATCTCCATCAATCAACGTGTGTGGATGAGCCCTCAGCTCGTACGCAATAAAGAGACGCAAAAAATGAGTTAAGTTATCATTGGTCCAATTAACAATGTTCAGCATCATACGTATACCCACCAAACGATGGGACAACCCGCGTGGCGCAATGTTTACCATGCCGGACTGGTAATCGAACTGTCCCGGGTTAGAATCCGGGCGAAGCCGAAATTTCAATGATGAGTTTAAACTGTTCTCGGTCTGGGTGGGAGGCTATACGTGTGAAATGTTATTTTTTATTTTTTTTACACTATGTACTTACTTTTATTAGACTTAAGGCTTTTATTTGAAATTATCTCCATCGAATCACTTTGGTTCGAGAAGAAATGAATATTGCTCAATAACGCCATCTACCGTATGACATGTAAACTTTGTGGTTGATAAATCGAATGTCAAATTACCAAATAGGTAGATAGTCATTAACAGTTGGTTCACTAAAAGTTTAACTATTCGTCACCTAGATGTCTGCAGTAGTCTCGTTTTGTTAAGACTTTGTACATTCTGTAGAAGGTTTAGATTCCGTATCTTACAACCTTAATGCTGGATGCATTGAGATTGTAAGATTTGGATTTCGGTTCATCGGAGCTAGAGGCCTCCTCAATATTGGGAGAGCTCCATGCTCAGCAGTGGAATGCTAAAAAGGTTGCAGCTTGATATAATGTAGTGATAATAATCGTTTCAGCTGCAGCCTGTTCATAATCTTCCACCCCAAAAGAAGACTAATAAGCTGAGCAACTAACTCAATGGAGCCTGTGATGTAAGGTTCGGCGGCGGTAAGGCTCGCGATGCGCTTATTAGGTACCTACCTATAGTCTAGCCATTCTCGGCCAACGAAAGAAATTACAGTAAGCTGATCTAAGTATATTCAATATAGTCGACAATATTAGTGAGAGTTCAAAATTTTAGGTACTTAAAAAACTTTTATTTATGGTTTTGAATGGGCTGTTACCGAAACTTTCATACAAATTCCCCAAAGTGCCTTTTAAGTTTATGTCGCGTATTGTGTAAATGAACATAACTTTTTTGTTTATCACCTGATTGATATGAAATACACACTAATGTTACGGAAATTCATTCATCAATATATCAGTAAACACATCATTCAAAGAAGGGAAAAGAATTTGAGAATGAAATATTAAGTTAAGGTTAATTATTGTACGCTTGAGATACCAACTTTCGAATCCATTTTATTTGCTATTGAGGGGTGGTTTTGAAAAAAAGCTTAAATAGAATTCTTACTATGTTAGTAAAGATTACAAATACAAAATTATAAGTATATTACTCTGCACAAAAATATTCTGTACATCAAGTTTCGACACTCAATTTTCAAAGAGTTTCAAAGAAAATTGACATTTAAATGGTGAATTTCGGGAAATGCTGAAACACGTATTCTTTTATTTTGGTTAGAAAATATTTATACCAAATTTCAAGAAAATCTATTGAAAAAATCCAAGTTTTCCATACAAATTTTCATCGCTCATTTCACACCCTTAAAGGGTGATTTTTAAAATTATCTATAGCCTAAATGTTAGCGAGGACCAATATACATAAAACAAAAAAAGTTTCATCAAAATCTGTCCAGTAGTTTTTGCGTGAAAAGCTAACAACAGACAGACAGACAGACAGACAGACAATAATTTCAAAACTTATATTTTTAGCTTCTGTTACTTATAAAAAGACCCCTAGAAGTATTTTTTTAAATTTATATGCAATGTACAGAATTGACCCTGCTTACAGTTTTATTATATGTATAGATTTGAAATGAAATAAAAATCAGTAACAAAAATGAATTAACTATTATTCTATTTAGAGTAATTTAGCGCAACCTTTATTAATTATGCAATTTGAATTTATCTGTTATGTACATGTTTAGCTATTGTACTATCTTTATCTCGATTTTGAAAGGAGATCCGTTCCCTGCAATGGGACATTGGGGATTGAAAAAAAATTACAAGACGCTATGAAGCAGAAGAGTGCAATTTATTTTTCGCCCACCTTAAATAAATGAGTAGTTGTAGTCGGCGGGTTGGCCGAGGCCCTCGCCTGTCGGACGCACGTAATCCGACACCTCTTGTACTCAATCTTCTATACTAATTTGCGGGGCCCGCTGCACAGGGCTGTACTTAAACACAATTACGCATGCTTACTGGTTTCAGTTAATTGATTTGATTTTATGGTTTATTACGACAAATTGCTCAAAAACGATGTACGACGCCGTAACTTAGTAGTAGCAATTACAATGCTATAGTTTGCACATATAAATTATGAATGATAGCCGTACATTATATTGTATGGGGGCTGAATGGAAAAAGGCACGATATTATCATAGCCTTGCTATCAATTTAATTGTCCGTACAGACCTTAGAACAGCGTAGATTGTCGTCAGTATGGAACTTAGCTAGCTGCCGTTACGGTTCAATATTTTTTGTAGGTATCGCATCGTAATTGGATAGCTGAATAGCTATATGTTTCTGTATAAAAACGGTAACATCGGAAATAATTGCACATGTTTTATTGATTTGAATCGCAATTATAATTATAATGAAGTACACGCTCTTCTCCATAAGAGCTAGTTAGCTTCTCGTAAGATGTAATTAAGTTTCTAGTATTTATATGTCTTGATAGCCATCAACGCCTCTCAATAGCAACGCTTGCGAGATGTACGTTAAAGATAGGCATTCGCAATTATAAGTATTGAAACGTTATTGCAAGTCGAACACAGGGATTGTGGATGATGTAGAGCCAATCAGGTAAGCAAACAAGTTCGTTAGAGGCGACGAGAATGCAGTATCGCGTGATAGCCCTGGCTCATCCCGGCTGCAAGTAAGGAGGCGGAAACATACAACGGGCCGCGTTGTGCCAACTCGGCGATAAATCGAATTTCGCCGAGGACAGAGGCGCTGTCGGTCGAGATGGACGCGCGCGATACTCCAGAGATATTCTCTTCGCTCTCGATATTATATTTAACCTCCACATCGTCGACTGTGAAAATTATTTCTTTCCTATTGAGTCTAGGATATCGCCTCTCAGACAGCCGTAGTTTATGGAACTAGCAATGGAACACTGGAATTGTAGAGCTAAAATTATCACGGATTTCAATTACCGTTCCCTTTAAACTTCACCGTTCGGTTGTCTGTTACTGCAACAATACGTTCGCCTCGGAGCCTCCGACGCCCTTAGCGAACTACGAGACCGTACAATGGTTGCCATAAATCCAAAATAATAGAAACTAAACCAAACTGTAACTATACAGACGCGAAATTCTCAATAAAATCGTAGAATTTACTCTGCAGTATTCGTTCTACACAAGAGGGCTTTCATGGTAACGGGATTGTTATTGCAAAATATGTTCCAATTTTCTACTGCGTCAAACGGTGGAAAATATCGAATATGCTACAGAAAATTACATTCGATGTTAAAATAATAATAACTCTTTGAGAATTGATGGATCAGTGGCGCCTGAGCAAATATGGGCCAGGGAGATTAATCGACGCATTTCGATTTATTTATAAAACAACTTGACTTGAATAAGTATTCGTTTCAGGGAACATGCATTTCTTTAATACCTTTCGAACCAGTTGCTCCACAGCTAAAGGGAATATTAAGGGCTTGGAAATTTTTTGGTGGTTTCGGCAAGTCATTGTTTCAACTATAATTTATCGTTTCGGGGAAAATGTGCTGACTACATTTATCTAATTAAGACTTAGTTTTGCTTGAGGTTGTCGATGCTCATGGGATAGAGCAAACTATTAAGTAGTATTTACAAATTAATTATTATTATTTACAATCTAATTCAATTTCACTGAAAAAATCCCAACTTCTCACCCCTCTTATAATCATCACAATATGAGATAAATTTTAAACATTAAACCTAATTACCCAGTAAAATTAAATAAATCGTCAATCCGCGTAAAAATCTGCTTCATGTTGAGTTGGTTCTATTCAATTTTACTTTTGCGACTTCGTAAAGAAATTGATTTAGACATTAAAAGATGTAATATTGAGTTGGTTTCACGATTTACTAAGAAAGCAGTAAAGATAAGTATAATTACAAGCATGTTTACGTGCACAAAGTTCAAGAATGTTAATCAATAAACACATCTATTGGTCACGTATGAACAATGCTGGTGTGGACCTTTATCGCCAGGGAGTGTGGAGGGGCCACACTCGCTCGTCCGTCGAACGCATTTCTCTGCAACGCATCTACACGAACCCGAGTGATAAGGTAATGACTTTCTAGATTGACTCATGCACGTCTCGAACGCATGTAAACAACTACGTACATAAACAAATACACAAACAATTCAAGTTCTATGAACTGTAGACAAGGAGATACTAAATTTATGTCACGAGTTATCTGGAATGAATTTTGTAATGGCATACGTTTTCCGGCACGCACCGTTCGCAAGATTTTATCGGGTGATATTTATTGCTTTAAAAAATCTTACATCGTACCAAAATGTGCCAAGCTGTGTAAAATGTACTGTGAGTTACAGTTCACTACAAAATCCAAAATCGGTGATAACCTTAAGCGCAATGTTAAGTAAAGATAAAAATTATTATCTCTCTAAAACAATCATTTTCTTAATATGGAGTTGATGACAAAAACATATGCAAATGCTTATTTTAATAAATTTTCTTAGTCGGTAGGATAGGTAGGTAGTCCTTGTAACTTTGGGATTAAGAATGGAGCTACGGTATCCCCTGCCTGATCGTAAGAGGCGACTAAAAGGGGGCTTCCAGGGAGGCGGACGGTGAGAGTGGGAGCTTAACCCATACAGCCAGCAGCCCCGGGAGGGACGGCGGTGGATGCGTGGCCGCATGCCGCCGTGAACACCTGAAGGTGCAGGAGAGCACATCTGCTCTCCCGAAGATGGGCCCGTACTGGGGCGCCGCGCGTGAAGAACACCGGTGCGTTCCAATGGAGATCCCGGAGTCTTCACAAACGCAGAGGCAGGTCACCGAGGGGGTTTTAGTGCGGTCAAATCCCACATAACCCGGTATCCTCTCCCAAGGTATCGAGTACCTTTTGAAGGTTTCCCCCTCAAACCAAAAAAAAGGATAGGTACCTAGGTAGTATTTAAGGAATAACTGCTTGCCCGCGTTCTTGATAGCGACCATGTCTTAAGAAGAAAGAAGAAATCTTAATTATTATTTACTTTAATTGTGTAGAACATTATAGAAAAAATAGTATAGGAAAAACCAAAGTGTAAAGAATTTCATCAGTCAAGTTATGGCTACTTTTTGGTATAGTTTGACTTTGCTGTACAAGTAGTTTAGAAATTGTAGTCACAGTTAACTTACCATTTAACTGTAACTTGTAACAGTAATAAAAACTAATAAATACGAGAAGTTGCAATAAATGTTGCAGTTATATCATAACACTATGTTAATATTGTGGGAAATCTAAAGAGCGGAATAGTGCACTGTGGGAAGCGTAGAAAATACAGTTAGCCCAGCAGCGCAATACCTTGTCCGTAACGCATAATGTGTCCAACTATATGTGTGACAAGCAGCCTCTCCTTGTAAGCATGCGACGTGCTTGAAACCTTAATGGCCACTCTTTGTAATATCTAATTAGTTACTTTAACTGATTAGAAGAATCTTATAAATATTTTGTTACAAATGAACACATTACGCCAACTTTGCATTATAGAATTAAATATTTTTATTATCCTTTAAACGTTGTGTAGGCCGAAGTGTCTAGGCGTTAATAATAGTCAATAATTTAACGCCACGATGTAATTTCGCGGACGTCAATGAATTCTTCGTGTGTGGTCAGACAGTGGATTGATTTATCGACTCTATAACTTAGTAATGTCTCTCAGGAATGGATTGGTTAATCTTTTGCAGTCATCACTTGCGTCATAGTGCCAAAACCGTTGATACAATACGTTTGAAGTTTAGCTTAAGTTTATAAATAACGCCATACTGGAAAATGCGTAACTTTACTTATCGAATGAAGAATTCGTTAAATTCAGTTAATGTTTAGTAAACGTATTCGCAGAAAATATCTGCTTAATACATAGTAAATGCATACAATGTAAAATAGTAATAGAAACGCTTGTAGAGATAGTATAACAAAAAAATCTTGCAGCAAGCAGATGTTATCAAGACCGAGCAAAGAATTAGATGTGCCGAAGTAGATCTAAGTAGATATAGAGGAAAATGAGGATACAATATTTGTAACACATACCTTTAATGAGATTTACATACTGGTAATGGAATTGGCCTACTTTATAAAGACATTTTTTTATGATAATATTTACGTAAATACTTATTATTTTAAAAAATGCCATTGCTTTACTGTTCATAAATTGATTCATTTTGGGTCTTTCATGAGAGTATACGAAAGACTCAAAACTAATGTAATGTCTACGCTTAGTCTCAAAATTCATTCATTCATTTTCATTCATTTTGGGTCTTTCATGAGAGTATACGAAAGACTCAAAACTAATGTAATGTCTACGCTTAGTCTCAAAATTCATTCATTCATTTTCATTCATTTTGGGTCTTTCATGAGAGTATACGAAAGACTCAAAACTAATGTAATGTCTACGCTTAGTCTCAAAATTCATTCATTCATTTTCATTCATTTTGGGTCTTTCATGAGAGTATACGAAAGACTCAAAACTAATGTAATGTCTACGCTTAGTCTCAAAATTGTATCTTACGCAACCCTAATACTTACCTCCCAACTTATCAGGTCTATACGACAAAATTAATTCATGATGAATATAACATACAAAACATTACACATGTTACGCTGACGGTAACTGCACCTAAAGCGGGTGTTAATTGAACGACTTTCCCAGAAAAATACATATTTATGTTTTGAAAGGCTATGTTTGTTCTGTCAACTAACCATATTTGTGGACTAAACAAATTGCAAATCGTAAATGAATATAGTTAAAAATTACCATATTAGTTATGTATCATTTATAAGTTGTTGATTTTAGCGAGTGAGTAAATTGTAATTGCAACCCTTGCGTGACTGTTTGACACAAAACTCTTCCTATAACCTTCCTATAAGTAAGAAGCGCGCATTGCCCTGCGGTTAGCGTAGAATTCAAACGATCAATGCAACTAAGCCAAACGGGCGCGGTAGGGTGTGAGATGGGGGATCGCTGCTTGGAACTTGCTGCAACCACCAGTTCTGTCTGTTTTGTTACGCTGTGGATGAGATGTAATTGTCTGTTTTCATTACCCTTTAGCCCTCCGATACGGTGCAGCGGTGTAACGAATGACAACTAATTAAAGAACGGGTCTATGTGTTCGGAACTGGTGTCCGACTGATCTTCCTTTGATGCACGGAAAAATTTACAGAATTTTCGTTGAATCATCTAAATCCCACCGCACCCGATATTGTTTAATTGCGTATTTCCCTTGCGTTCTACATATGCTCACTTAGTCTTTAAAGTTTCTAAGTTATTACCTTTTTTTTGTGCGGTAAAAATCCCACATAACCCGGTATCTTTTGGGTTATGTGGGATCTGCCGGGTACCTCTAACTTGACCCCTCCTCCGCTCGATATCAAATAATGGACTTGTGTTGATTTAGTCCAAGTTCTCGCCTTGGAAATCGTAAAATAAACGTGTCTCATTTCGCAGGGTTTTTTTCCATCGCTCATAATAGGACAATAGATAACCTAACGCAATGCTATGTGGACACTTGTAACGCAAACAACATAGGCCAAATGCAGGACCATAGAAAGTTGCGTTTGGCTTTCGCGACGTGTTAATTAAAGAGATATTAAACAATAGATGTATAAATTCTGCTTAGAATACGTGTAGTCACGAAATAAAATGCTGCAAAATGGCCAGTCCATTAATTCTGAGTTAGATAGTTTGGAAGTTGGTTAGACTTGTAGATTTAGGGAGTGTAGAGTTAGAGGCTTGACTCTATATGCGATCTGATAACTTTTTGACTGTTCGATATATTGCCTCGTCATGTTTTTCGTGAGATCCCCTAAATTCTTTTTCCGCTCTTGTTTTTGACCTATAAAATATTTTATATTTAGGTATTTATAATATTATGAAATATTCCTTTGTGTACAATATCATTTTACTTTATAATAAGTAATGTTACACATGTGCAAGACGACCCGCAATGGCTCACATTTTTTTATATTTCGCCGTGTTTGAAAATCACGTACAACAATGCAGAGAGAGAATGATATGCCGTGACACGGGATCATAAGAAAGACGAAAATGCGTGACGGCTCCGACCTACATTCTACTCGTAGCATAAACGTGGAAACTTATATATTCAAAACGCGCATCCTTTGGAATCTAATTATCATAGTGACTGATGCTGCAATGAACATTGATATATGATTTTACCATTAACGTACCTATTTCATAAAAGTCCATAAAAGTTATTATTAAGTAGCAAATAATATGAGTATAAGTAATTAGTATACTCCGGAAGCCTTATGTTGTATGATTTGACCATTCCACAACCATTGGAGCAACAATCTTCGGTTTCGGTTTGAAAAGTATGGTGGCTGCTGATCGTACTACAAACATGACGCATCTAAAACAGAAAGTTTGATTTAAAGTATTTCTTTATACTTATTGTAATTTTGTTATTAATGGGACCGACTGCAAGTCGGTAAATTAGTAAATTTAACTAATGTATATTTTAAATTTATAGGGACCAAAAATTTCATCTCAGTGCTTTGATATCCATAACCTTTATGTGAATTAGTGATTAATAATTAATATTTATAATAATATATAATTGAGATAACAAACATAAAAAATATAGGTACAGGCGAATTGATAACCTCCTCCTTTTTTGATTGAAGTCTGTTAAAAAGTGAAAAAGTGTGATATTGCGTAAAAAGTAGCCAATGAAATCCGTCACCACGTTAATGTTTTGCATCATGATTTGATTGATTGGAAAGTAGTCACGCGCACGCACGGTAGGTGCTCACTCGATTAGACTAACTGTATCCTTTGCTGGCAACTGGTAACTAATCAACAATTCTGCTTGTCAGTAATCTATATATTAATTCATTAATTCTTAATATATTAATATTTAATATATATGTATAGAAAAGATACACTTTTAACCGAGCAATTCTTGAAATTTTAAATTATTAAAAAATGTTTTTAGCGATAATCAACTTAAATATAAATTGACAATACGACTCTTCCTGACATCCATTGGAGAGTATTTATCGCCAATCGGTCAAACGCCATCCGCCAATCCGTCGTTCGAAGAAATGGCAATGTCGATTTAAAAGAGCTCTATAAAAGTTTCGTTCAATGAATTAAAGCTTCTTGACCGAATGGTTACGTGGGCTGCGGAACGAGAGACCCGGGTTCAAACGTCAATCAAAACCATATTATTATTGCGTTTATTTTTATATTTTGTGAAAATATTTTTTATTGGAAGCTATTTCAAATGGCGTTGTTAAGCAACACTAAGCAAATGAGTGTTTCGTTTCAAATTAAATATTGGTTTAATAAATAGTTTCTATCCGAGCAGCGCTCGCTCGTCCAGGTACTGGTATATTATAAGTCTATGCTCCTCAAAGATACATATGGTCGATTTATATCTTTTTTTAGATTTATTAGTGGTGATTGTAGAATTGGCACAACTCGTACTGTTGTAACAAATAGATTTAAGTAAACTTAGTGTAGGTATGTAACTCTTTATTTAAAGTGTGTCCCACAACCCGATGGCATCTGTTCTCATAAAGGGAGAGGTCTCCAAAAGGATCTATGGGCTAATGGCCAACCTTTTACACATCGTTTAAATGTTGTCCATTAATACTTTGACCGCCCTAACGTCATCTATTTACAGACCGCGTAGGGAAATGACACCTTAAAAATACTACTGAAGTATGGAAATACTCAATCATCCAACCAACTGTGCTCTTTTTCTCATTATTAGTATCCTAGCGTACTTCGTCAGTAAGCTGTAGGGCTATACGAGCGCTGATGTTTCGGATACAAAATCTACGGCAGCGGCAATCGTGATTCAATCAATAATCTTGATTTGATTAAGTGGAAAGCAGTCACGCGCTCGCACGTACCTCTCACTCTATTAGAGCAACTGTATCATTTGCTAGCAACTAATCAACATCTATTCTGTTTGTCCTTATCGACACTTATTCACCTAGATGTATCCTCTAAGATACGTTCGGTCGATTTGTATCATTGTTTAGATTTACTGACAAGTTTGTAAAATTCCAACAGCAGAACAAATACAAATGAACAATTGTAACAAAATGATAAATTATGTTTTTTAATTTTGAAACTTTGGGTTAAGTTAACAAGACTTACTAATACACTAATAACAAACATAAAAACATGATCTGGATTCTAGAACCTCCTACTTTCGGAAAAACCATTTTGTCATCCGTAAATGTTCCTTAATGTTTAACAGACTTCAAAAAGATAAATCTTTGTAGTTATAACCAAAACTGCTCTATTTAAATAATTACTTTCTTTATGAACCATTAACGACTATTCCTTTTTTTATTTGAGTGCAGTACAGCTTTAGAGAGACTAGTTACGTGAAAAAATGATAACCTTATGTAAATCTTCATAATCTTAATATATATATAAAAAGTAAAGGGTTTTCTTTGTACGTAAAGACACGGTTTTCTCTATTCTCATTAACTCCAATCAACTTCCAGTTGTGGTGGTAAATACCCCTTAGTACGTAGATGATAGTAAGGGAGTTTGATCGCGGTGGGTGGAAGTGGGTGGAAAATCTTAATATATATAAAGTAAAGGGGTTTTGTACGTAAAGACACGGTTATCTCTATTACAATTAACTCCAATCAACTTTCCGTTGGGGTAGTAAATACCCCTTAGTACGTAGTTTAGTCGAGGTGGGTAGAAGTGGGTGGTTCTGGTGGTGGTGGTGGGTGAAAATCTGAAAAAAAAACTGTCCTTTTCTAACCAATAGGGTGGGTAAACAATCAGGTAAATTCTGGGTGGATCTCAAAATTTCTGGGATGATCTAGCAAACTATTTTAATTTTATTGAGAATGTTCGAGAAAGTTCCAGTAACTTCTCGAATCATTTGGAATTTTTTTAATTATGTAATTGCAGACTATTTTAATATATTTTAACGAATCATTTGGAGAATCCTACCAATATTATAAACGCGAAAGTTTGTAAGTATAGATGTTTGTTACTCTTTCATGTAAAAACCAATGAATGGATTTTTGTGAAACTTTACAATAATATAGCTTATACATACATCATGAGAATAACACATAGGCTACAATTTATAAAGATATTGTGTGAATTATCCAAAATATGACGATAAGTGTCAAGTAAGTAGGAAACCATCCATCTGCGAGCTATTCTGGCGTGCGCTACCAAAACCGCTAGAGTTACACATAATATATGTAATGTAATAATGTATGTATGATAGAAATGTTTATCTTAAATAGTCCTACAAAAAAGGCGGTCCAGCGGCACTTCAGAAGGGACTTCACTTTATGCTAATGATCCTCTCTAACGCGGGTGAAACCGCGGGGCACAGCTAGTTATGAATAAAATCCTTTTTAAATCCACTCCACTTCCTGGTTAAAGTTAGTTTAAATTATTGTTTGAATAATTCTATTATTATTTCTGCAACAAGTCTTCTACTTCTTCTTCAGCAACTTATGTCACCCACTGCTGGTCTCCTCATTTGTACGCTATCTCGTGCGGTGTTGTGCTTTCTGCATCCAGTTCTTTCCTGCTACCCTTTCTATGTCATCGTTGTATTCTGGCGGATTGATGACCAACATTTCGCCGCCCAGTCCAAGGTCTCCATTCCAGAACTCAGCAACAAGTAAATTTACTTAATTAGGCAAACAAGAAAGTTTGTATGTCTAATTACTAAGATAGCTATTTCAACAAATAAAACAAGGCAATTGCTTCCAAATAGTTTTAGTCGAAGGGACCTACAGTCCAAGCAATCAAGATTAGAATTAGGATTTCATTAATAACTGTATCATTTATCTGATAGAGAGAACCGCTTCAGCTTTATGGTAAGTTCACCACACGATCATAATAATATTATCTGTTGAGTCTTTACTAAATAAAATATTAGAAAACTTGTCGGAACAATAGAATCATTAGGATTTTAATCGCCTAATTAGCCACTTTGTTCATTATCTATAGAATATTGTGTTGTGATATTGCTATTGGGAAATCGGTAAACAATAGAATTTTATTCACAATCAATAATTCATTTTATTTTCTCTTATTTATTCAAAATAATGAAAACAAAAAAATAATGCAAATATTATAATGATCCTGCTTGCTTTAATCAACCTTCAAATATAAGAGGCATTGACAACAAAAGAGTAACAATAACAACATAAATATAAAATGCATAATTTATTTATTTCATAAACATTAATAATTAAAAATATAAAAATTTATAAATGAATTGTAAAATATAAAACTATACATATAATTTAATTAAAAGAACAAAGAAAAAAACGTGTAATATTTTATTGTTGTGCATAATTATTTATAATAATGATGATAATTAGTTAATAATTTAAGGATGTCCGCCTTTGTAAGTAAATTATAGAGACAATATTCATTATAGGTTGTTAAACGTTCCATCTTCATAAGACGGTGACAATCTTTATCTAACTTCTGCGTAAACGAAGACCATGTTTGTACAACGGAATACTGTTTACAAGGAACCTAAATAAGATCGATAGATATTGTCACTCGCCGACAATGTACATTCATAAATCTTATAACTAATTAGTATGTAGTTACTTACTTAATCATCTATTAGGAACGCCACTTGGTTTTAAATGAAGCCTGGAGACTTATAAGCTGTATCGTTGTCCCACTTTAATGTAAGTAGGTTTATTTCTTTTTTCTTTGTTATACAGGAGCAAGTGGAATGATATTACTGAACTACTATGGAATTGAATTTTTTTTAACGTTTGTCTTCTATTCATTGTTTTATTCTTTCTTAAGTATTAATGCTTGAAAAGATACTAAATTACAATAGCCATAATACTAATTCATACTTTATTTTCATAAAAAAATGATAAATATTTTTGGACATCCGTATAAAAATAGATAAAATAAATCTTTCTTGTGTTGTTTTGCTGTACTCTGTAATCAGTGAGTCCAGTGCCAGAGAAACGTAGAAAATTAACGGAACAGGGAAAGAAAAACAACGGTTTGCACGCCGGTAGTGCCGGCAGAAGTGAAAACTTGAACATTAACGTTGTGCATTTTTGATATTTTGGAATGGTTAGGGAATAATTTCGCACAAATTGCTTTTATTATCAGTATTATTTTTCATCTACCTAGTATTTTCAGTAGGTTTTTATTTCATGTAGTATTTTAATAAAGTACGAGCACTCACTTTCTTTCACTATTTCTTCGTCACTTTTTTCATTAATGGATGCACTTTGTTCAAAGTCTATTTTTTAAATACTTGACATAAACCTTAAATTAAGAATAATGTACTTACGTACTAAACGAATTTTACAAGTATAGACAGTCGAGCCGTCATCAGCTGTCACCCCTCCGTCATACGAATATTCGATCAGGCCACGTGTCCTGACGCGAGTTTAACATTTTTTTCCCATCCCAAAAAAAGTGTACGACGCCGCTAAAGAAGTTTTCACTTCAAAAATCTGCTGTAACAGCATTTATTATATCAGTGGATAGTAGCTGTTAAACCTTGTCGGAAGCCTTATGGGCAGTTGGAAAATATACGACGGCGGGTTTGATAGTAACCCTCTCGTCTCCGCTTTGGTCTGTACGGCTCTGATCGGCAGCTTTAGAAAAACGACCAGATTCATTGAAGAGTTGTTTATTACTGACTTAACATAAAAGTATACTACTTAGGGTTAACACACACTACAGGACCAGCGTGCTGAAGTCAGCTCCTGGCTTCCGCCGGAACGTAAACAGGGTTGCAGCCGTCAGACTACATTCGATGTATGCTTATTCCTTAGATGGGTACTGATTTCATCGTTGTTAACATATTTGTAATTTTAGTTTTTGTGTTCGATTTTATTTTTTTACGAATTTTCATTGTGCTTAATTACTACATATAAATTTAATGTTTACTGATTAGTGATAACATTAAACAGCTTTCATTTATTTGAAGTTTTTGTTTTATGTATATCCCTAAAATAAAACGGTATTCCATATTTGGTAACTTTCCTCTATTAGGTACTTGTTATGTCGTCAACTTGTCACACACGGATTCACCTTAATATTTAAATTGGGGTCGTCTTTGAACTGCTCTAATAGCTGAACGGTGTTTGTAATGAAAGTAAACAAAGTTATTGATTGCTCAGGTAAGTAAATGATGGAATATGTTTAGACTTGATCACGGCAAATAATAAAGAAGAAAGCTTTAGGCCTACTTTCATTTCAATGTTAAATAAACATTGCAAATTACGGTTACGGTTACGATTAAGGATTACGACAAAGGTAATCCTGATCAAACGCAACGAATTTATGAAGGTATATAAATATTAAACTTGCCTTAACTTAATAAAAACTTACCTTAACTTAACTTTTTATTATACTTTTTATTCCATCTAACAAAAAGACTAATATTTAGTAACTACTATAATATTTAGTAGGTGGTAGAACTACTAGGTTCGCCCGGGGAAGTACCACCGCTGCACCCACTTCTGCCGTTCTAATCCAATTCTATTGTGTTTCGGTGGAAAGGTGCAATTGCCGGCCGAACTTACATGAGGCGACCACCAGCCTCCTAACTAGCAGCGCAACGATAAGTACCATCGATTATACGACCTCAGAAAAGATTTGCCTATGCTTGCTTGATGTTGTAAGTAGATGTCCATGTGCATAGTTTAACATTTTTTACCCATTTCCAAAAAAAGTGCACAACGCCGCTAAAGAAGCTTTCACTTCAAAAAAAATTGTCTATGTGAAAGAGTCAGCTAAGCTTGTCTTGATTATTTATCATACAGTCAGCTATTTACTTAATAGAACAGGGCATGGTTTTAAACTTTCTAGGTTTTTCTAGTTTTTATCTTTTTTAATTGCCGTTCATATAATGTTACCAATAGCCTTACTGAAAGGTTGTGAAATGAAAAGTTGTGTAATTTAATGTGCTTTTATGCTATTATGATTTATATGATTACAGAATAATTAGTTTCTCTCCATTGTTGAGGAGGCCTGGAGCTTACTCCATCACGCTGCTCTAATGAAGGTTGGTGAAGATTCGTATCAGTGGCCGCTATTGTCGGATGTTTGTAGATCCATAAGGGCTTTGTCATTTTTCTATCGATAAATTCTGGGACTCACGACTTACTTAATGTGCCCTTCGAAGCACCTCCATGAAATACTAGGGTTAAGCTAGTATCTCATACCCTACTACGCCCGTTTTGCTTAGCTGCAAAGATAGATATACCAGCAGCTCGTTTCTTGGTTTTAAAATGAGCATTCAGTCCCATATCCACGTTCTCAATGAGCCGTTGGACACGGCACGCCCGGATCGGGCTCTGACACAAATACCCCAATAACTCGTCTTTATGGCGATAAATACTAAACAACTAATCGTTTGCAACCATTGACAGCCTCCGTAATGGGCGCCGGCGCTCGTAGCCGCCATGGTGGTAACCATTCGAACAATTTACGACCACTTTAATTATAAGATACACCTATATCGCCAAGATTGGTTGTAACGAATACAAATTTACTGTCACAAATTGACTGCAATCTCACGATGCATTGTGATATTGTTAGAGATTTAAGTCCTTGCAAGTCATATCCTTGTCTGCAGCTGTATTTACATTTATGTTTTCTATCATCATAATAATAAATTGGAATCTTAGTCCATCACAACGTGCCCTTAAAAGATTCTGCAGATATATTATTACAAATATCGTATCGTAAAACAAATGATCGTAAAAGAAAAGATAAATAGCCGCATATTTTTTTTTTGTAATCAGATGTGCGCGCAGGGATTCGAATTCGGAATCGATGCGTGGGAGTCGTAACTCAGCCATCAGTGCCTTGCCGCAAATTTTTTTATAATATATCGTTCATTGTAGTTGTATTATATTCCTCTGTGACTATTCAATTAATCTCCGATTCAAGCAGCGTTCACACAATGCCTCACAATTAGAGAATCAATTTTTCATAGAGTGTGTATTGTTACTATCGGTCGTAAATCAATAAATCAGGAAGGCTGTTGTGCTTAATTATAAGTTTCGAAACATATTCATCAGTCGGTCAATAAATAATCTTGTTTGGGCAATTAATTTGAAAGTAAAATAACGTTGGCAGTTAAGCCGTCAGGTCTGATTGATTCCAGTGATCACTGATAAGAATGGTGATTTACGATTCCACGTTTCTGTCACTATGCCAATGTAATCCACAAGGTTAGGGAAAACCGTTACGTATTTTTTTACAAGCTGAAGTAACGCCGCGCATTTGGCAAAGTAGTCACATTGTGCTAAGTGACGCACAGACCACGGACATTTACTACACCCAATCTTAATAAAGCTTCTTTGTTTTTTCGAATGCTGCAAACTCCGCTTTTAGAAATAATAGAATTGCTTTACGATAGAAAAGGGTGCAGCTGTCAAACCACGAATTCTACCAGAATGGACGACAAGAACTGGATACCTGCATCCCTTTTATTTTGTCACTGCTGGTCACGGATCTCTTTTCATTATTAAGGAGGCCTGGAGCTTTGTCGTTGCTCCAATGCGGGTTAGTTGAGATGCTGGTTAGTGGCCAACCCCCTGTATATATAAGGCCTCCGACAAGGTTTAACGACTGCTATCTACCAATGGCTGCAACCCTTTTTGCGTCCCACTGCTGGGCACGGGTCTCTCCCCATTATTAGGGAGGCCTGGAGCTTACTCCACCACACAGCTCCAATGCGGGTTAGTGGCCAACCCGCTGTCGGATGTTTTCAAACAACCCATAAGGCCTCTGACAAAGTTGATCTACTGTTATCTATCAATAACAACCGGGACCGATGGCTTAACGTGCCCTCCGAAGCACGGAAACGCGCATGAATTTTTTTGCCTCTAGCGGTCACCCATAATCACACCCGACCGCGCCCGTTTGGCGATGCATAGATCGTTTGTGTTGCCATGCGCGCTTCATCTACCAATAACAACTGAGAACTTCGAAGCATCTCACGCCAGTCACACCTTACCACGAGCGTTTCCCTTGGCGTCACTTGCGTTCTACGACAGCCGCTGGGCCATGCCCGCTATTAACTAATATAGAAGAAAATAACTATTTGTAAGTCAGTATTACTTTATAGGTCAGGATCATTGAATGGATTTAAAGATAAGCAGAAAAAAAACCGTGTTAAAAATTTGCATCTGTGTAGTTAACAGTTTATAGAAAATCGTGAAAAATTAACAACTTAACAAGTATTCAGGCTGGCTACAACTATGGTAACTAGGTACTTTCTGTTCCTGTATTTTCGTTTAGCAAGGCGATAATTCAATGTAGTACAACGGATTTACACTTGCTCTCTCTCCGGTATTTGAACGGATGTCCGATCATTTCAATCTGTTAGTGCCTTAGAACAACGCGGACACCAGTGAGCTAGCTGCTCAGTAATTTTAGTCATGCATGAGTCATGACATGACATGATGGTTATTGAGCTGAGATTATTTAAATTTGTAATGATTTAGTTATATTTAGTTTTGAAATTGTTTGTTGCTAGACTTGATTTTTTAACCAGTGCTCATGTTTGTCTATCCTAATTCCTAATATAAAATTTAAGGTTGGTTTCGGCCAAACGCTTATTAGACGAAGTCTTAACGTGCTCCAGTGCTATGAATGTGTGCGTGTGTTTTTGTTCTACAATTGAAATTAAATATGTAAATTAATGCAAAAACTTGAGATTTGTCAAAAATATTATGGCGATGGCGATTTTAGTGGAATTTTGCGGCACACTCGACACATACAATTTGTGATATTCATATTCATCATAATAATAATAATCGACTAATTAATTTGAATCGTCATAACTAATTTACAGATATTTTAAGATTAAATTATTCGGTTAAATAAATAATTTCTGTTGGGTTATTCGTGCTTTCTTCTGTACCAAAATGACGAAAAAATATCATACCAATAAAATTGTCAAAACGCTTCACTTTTGACAATCTATTGGCAACTTATAAACACCCGGGTTGCTCTACGGTTAGTATCAGTAGGTATCCCACCTATACGACCGAGTCCATTGACTCGACAGCTAACGACATTTTGGAGCTGGTGTTTCCTTGTTCACGACAATTTATTCAAATTCGATTTACTACTGCAGCGGTTCTCAATCTTTTTTGGTGACGGAACCCTTTTGAAAAGCGATATACTTGATGGAACCCCACAATAAAACAATAGTATTTAAAAGTGTATTCTTTATTAATAAGAATAATAAAAGTACCTACTATGTAACAGTTACTTATTACTTACTTATAAATATAACAAGTATAATAATAGACGATATTGACAAATTTAAAAAAAAACCGTTACAGAGTACCGCATAGTAAAATGACACGCCGCGTCAGAATGGTCGACTAAAGAGAGGTATTTTGATTTTTTTCTAAATTCTTACGGAACCCTTACAGGGGTAAAGCGGAACCCTAGGGTTCCGCGGAACACACTTAGAGTATCGCTGTACTACTGCATTACTCACTCTACTCCGCCATAGATACTGCCAACCAACTAATAAACTTTAAGTGTTTAATTCGTTTGATTTATTTTTGAGATTAGTCCTTGTCACCAGGAACTAATTCCGAAAGAATATGCTAGTAATATCTGAAATTTACTTAAGGTTACATATACCGTGATTCACTATATTTTTGGGTTCCTCGCACCATACAGTAAAAAATATAAGTATTTATAATAATAATAATAGTGAACAATCGTAATATTCTTAAAGAATGCTACTAATATTATAAGAAAAGCAACTTACATACTGTGTTCTTTTTAGAAAACATAATGTTACAATTTATCTACAAAATATTTTTTTTCGTTTGGTTCCTTAAATAACAAGAATTGATTCCCCATAATTTTCTACCGGCCGTTTCATTAAAAAAAAATCTGTTCGTCGTGGTTCGTAGGTATGTCACAGATAATCTTTAATTGAGAAATTATTTATACTTTGCATGATCGAATGAAAAATAGGTTTGCACTCCATTTAACTGATAAAGTAATTAATAAGTATAAAATTGTATTTTTTATAAGAGCTACATGTACAGGGCTTTTTGTTTTATACGGCTTAAAGATAGCATGGCAACATATAATATGCGCTGTCGCATTAGAAACATTAAAAAATATATATTTTTTAATGCGGACATCAATGGGGAATGAAAATTTAGACAATAAAAGATCTTGTTTCATCAAATCAAAAATCATTTCTTTTTGCGTGGTTAAATACAACTTGGCAATTTATTTCACACCACTCCCCGTTATGTAGTCTTCTGAATTAAAAAATATACCTATGTAGTGGACCTTTGTAGGTCTTATTAGAGTAAAAATATTTTGTTATACGGTTGTTATTCTGAGAAATTTTCTGTTAACTGATTGACAGTTCTTTTAGCATTTTTAAATTAATTAGAGGACAACCAAATTACTAGGAGCTTTTGAACTTTGTTTAATTGATAGGGTTTCTTCATTAGATATGATTTTTAAGGTGATTGAGCTTGAATAGGTTGACTGGTGAATTGCCGCCGCTGCTCCCATTTAGGTCGTAAGACTTTCTAGACTTTCAGATTTTCTAAGTATTTAATAAGTGCCTCTTCCGGCCATACATACTAATCATATTTATACTACCGACTAATCATAAAATATGATAAGTCAGTAGTATGAATTAGTAGACGACCCCTGTGGCGCAATGGTTACCATGCCGGACTGCTAATCAGTCGGTCCCGGGTTCGATTCCCGGCGAAGCAGAAATTTGAATAATCAGTTTAAATTTTTGTTCTTGGTCTAGGTGTTTGAGTTTCTGTCTTTGTGTGTGTCCATGATACCCACGACACAGGGTATATCTACCTTACTGTGGGGCTATGAGTGTGAAACGTTATTTTATGAATGTCAAACGTTATGAGTGAATCTTTATTCACTTGCTTTCAAGGGCACTAAACTATGTATGTACATGTAATATTGAAGGCTCTCCATTTTATTTTTCGCAACAATTTTACATTCATAAATTGAATTTCCAGTAATCGAATCCTACTATTCTTTTTACCAAGTAAAATCATATTCGATTGAAAGAGATTTAAGAGTCCTATGCATACTTAATTTTTCGTGTAAGTATTTTTGTGCGATAAAGATAAAAGACATAACATATTAACAAAACTATATTTTGTATGAAAACTATTATTTAATTTAGTTTTAGTCTTTATTTAATTAGATCAACAGCAATATAATTACCGTTTACCATTACATAAACAGTGAAAGGTTTAAAGAGTTATTACAATAAATCGATGGTGCCAAGCTTTTATTGGCCATAAAACGAGGTTGATGTTACGTCAAAGAACGCATACAAATATGTTATACAGTCCTATCGTAATGCAAAGTAACTCCTCAACGTGTGTTCGGAGAGCACGCACAATTTGTATGCGGTGTTAGTACAGAGATGTTTATTTCCAACTCGCTTATAGTCATTAAGTATCTCTTCAAGCCGTTCATACAAGCGATTTCTCGGTGTAAGCTTTTACGTTACTCGTTTTTATATTAAGTAAATCAATTTATTTTCTTGGTTTATTTTACAACGAAACACTCATTTACTTAGAGTTTCTTAACAACGCCTGAAATCTGAAATAGCTTCCAATAATTTTTTTTTTACAAAAATAATAAAATATACGTAATATGGTTTTGATTGAGGTTTAAACCCGGGTCTCTAGTTCCACAGTCAGCCCACGTAACCATTCGGCCAAGGAAGCTCTAATTCAATGAACGAAATGTTTATATCTCTTTCAAATCGACGTTGTCATTTCTTTGAACGTCAGATTGGCGGATGACGTTTGACGGCATTCTACGCCACAATATTAAAAATATGTACTCTCCAATAGATGTCAGGAAGAGTTATATTTCTCAGTTTATTTTTAAGTTGATTATCGCTGAAAATAATTTTTAATAATTTTAAATTTCTAAAAATTAAACCTAGCTGGATCCATTTATCACCCCCGAAACCAGGGTACAAAATTTCCTCAAAATCGTTTTTCCGAGATACAAAATATATATTTAGGTATATACAGGAATTGCTCGTTTAAAGGTATTAGATTTAATAAATAAAAAAATTTTACCATTTTTTTCTAAGGATTTTTGCTTTTTCAATGCTTAGATGTCAACGGTGCCGATGCGCTGTCGCGACAGTGCCGTTGGCGTAGCAATGCCGTAACGATGCAGCGGCTTGAATGAAGGACAAACGCAAACACCGCGAAATCGCTCGTGTACTAAGGCTCTTAGCAAACGCAGAGTAATCGGCACTAAACCGAACATTGCGTCTCAACTTCCATTAAAACGTAAGCCTACAAGATCTTGGAGCTTTTTCTTATCAGTTTTACACAAATCGGACGATGCTAATTGAACTCCGTTATTACCTCATTTACGTACTACACTGTGCTTAAGTGCCCTTCATGTTTAACTGACTACCAGAACATAAATATTTTATTGGTAATTTAACCGCCCGACCTGCAAAAATAATCATTTAGATGCTACAAGTTTGTTGCGAGCGTACATCTGCAACATTATCGACGCTAAGATTCTAATAGCTCTATGATAAGCACTATGCAGCGGAATTAGGACGTTGTTTATTTTTGATTTGAAGAGCAGTTGTGTCCAAGAGTGAAGGGTGTAATTAAATATTGAAGGGTAATTTTAATGGATGTTTAGAGGGCGTGAGCGGCGGGCGCGGTGGCGTGGCGTGGAGGCGGGAGCATCGGGCAGCGCGCGAAGGATGCCCACTCCAATACGCGGTGATATCGCAGCGAGACGCATCCCGCGTTCCGATCACGTCACTCGCGGGATACACGTACGTAGTTTCAGCGCCCAGTGAAAGCGTAATTCAGTGGTAGACTTAATATGTGCCCCAGTTTTTGCAACATCTGGATCTGTCGAACCTCCGAAGTGGATTCTTGTATGTGTGGTGTGCTGACTTGATAGAACCATCCAATTATATATGTACACTTAAGTCAAGTTATATAGTGATAGTGGAGTTTGTAACTTATAAATATAATGTAGAGACAATTGGCAATTGTGATATAAAGCTTGTTGTGACGATTTTGTAATGATGTGCTATTGTAAGTGAAAAAAAAATGAATATAAGGAAGAAAAACCACGTTCATTCTTCGGAAAAACCGAGGAAGCAGAAGGTAAGTTTTTAAAACAAGTTTTTTATATATTTATTAAGTAAAGCTCTACATATTTTTAAACCCTCTAACTAAATTTCAGAACTCTACATAAACTAAAACTTATTTATGATATGCTGAACTTCGCATACTTTTTTAGAAAGTTTAATTTCCTTTTTCAGAAAACTTTTCTTTATTGTTCATTCACTTCCAACCTAACACAAAATTCAGAACTCTACCATTAGGAAAACCGATTTTCTGATTTGTTTAAAAATAACTCATTTTTTCCAAACACCTGTTTGATTTAGACGCAGCATACAAGCAAGATATTGTTTTGTTATTGTTGGAATTTCTGATATAAAAATTGCAATTTATGGTGAGTATATATTTTAGAACGGCCAAATCCGTTCGTAAATAATGTATACCAGATGGTCCATCTTGAATGATCGATCTGGTACCATCGTTGCACACACTTATGAAAAGCAATAGGTTCTTTTATAAGTTTGTTGGTACTTTGGTAGGAGGATTAGAGGAACAACAAATATCATTCAATTTTCAAACTCTTTTAATTGCCCACACAATCGCGGCAAATTACATACTTCCAACTACTTAAGGTAGATACAAACAAATGTTTCTATATGAGATCATTTAACTTGAATAATTTTAAGGACAAACAGTATTCCGAAAAGAAATGGTGCGGAAATTATTGTCATGAAGTTTTGGTTTTGTGATCACGAACCCCATTCGTGAAATTGCGTTACAATGATGTAACGTCAATTTGGAGAGGATATGATAAATTTACAATACATTTATTCTAGCTACTAGGTTTGTCTGTGTGTTTGACTACTAGGTTTGTCTGTACATTTTGATTACCAACTACTTACGAGTACCTACCTATTTGGATACAATAAATTGAGGATTACACATTGAATTTTTTTTTGTATTCATAGTATGAAAGACATTTTTTTATTTATCCATGTGGCGCAATGGTTACCATTCCACACTGCCAATCCAGACTGGTTCGATTCCCGCCGACAAATGAGTTGCAAGATAGGTAAAATTGCAATTTAATTTTTACCCGAACCCGAACAAACATACATACTTTTATGTATCCACATTGTTAGATCTTTATTTTATACATTTAAATCAAGAATCAGGACAAAAGAATTGCTGTACAGTAACATTGTTTTTAGTAAACAGAAATACGAGTAAGTATATAATTTTAATAAATATGTGTCGAAATAATAATATTTATTAAATTAATGTAATTTTTAGATACGTCTTATTAGCTATAACCAATAATAATTTGCACACCAGAAATAACACATTTATGTGAGATTTATAAAATTATCTAATCGATTGGACCACATTTTAGCAAATAACCGATTTTTTTTGTATTTGGGTATGGTAAGGTAATCATCGGCCATCGGATCATCGAAGGTTATCGTCGGCCGCTCGGTACAAGAAGTTTCTTTAGTAGCGCCATAGTAGCGCAGAATGTGGCAGAGATCGTAGTAATGCTTATGGCTTTAGTTTATGGCTTTAGTAGCAAACCTACTACGCTGCTACGAAATGTGTCAAAAACCTATCGCATCGCATTTGGTAATAATTATTGATAGTGGTTATTGGTACATGGTTGTCCAGATGTACCCTTCAATAAGAAAAACAAACGATGCAGAAAAACAACAAAGATGCAGAATCGTGGCCACGTGATTACGGTCACGCGTTTGAGCCCTACAGAGATATTAAAAGGAAAGGAACTGTCTTATGCATTGATTTTTTTCAACCTTTTTTATGTCCCATAGCTGAGCAAAGGTCTCTTCATCAATTAAATTTCACGATATTTTCCATCACCGTAGAGCAGCGATAAATGCGCACATTACAAATTTTTATCAGAGGTGCGCACCAAGGATTTGAACCCGATATCGGTCGCGTCAGAGACCGTGGTTTTTTACCACGCGGCCATCGCTGCTCCTGCATTGATATACCACTAGTAAACATTAGATAAGTCACCCACGTTCAAAATATAGCACACAATAATAAATGACCTTATTTTCTTATCTGAACTTAGTCGCTTGTACAAAAAATTTATATTTTTGGAAGGTGTCTAGGAAGGAAGCAATTGTATGTAAACCTCGAAGTTGAATGGGTGCCGTAGGGAGATGGGTGACCGCGAGTGAATCGGAAGGCATTTTATACGGTCGTGCTAAAAATAGACGTCGCTTCGCTGTCGAAAGCTGTGACTGTGTTTTGGAAACTACAGCAGGCTGACCTGGAGTTAATCTGCAATATGGTATTGAAGCAGCGTGGCGTAAGCCCTCCAAATATTCCTCCAATTTTTAGCCGAGAAGTCACGAACTCCCTGAAACAGTTTCTTAACTTCATAATGTGAAGTCCAGCCACGTGCACTCGGGCTGCAGGAATATTATCAGTTTGAGAGCAGTATCCATATGATATACTTTGCTAATGGTAATGCTAATGACTCTTAAAACTATTTTGGACTCGGGCCTTTATTGAAATGGCGTACGTATATATTTCAAGACGAACGCCTTTGCTTACTTTTTTTTGGCAAGAAAAAATATCATATAAGTATATAAGTACGGAACAATTTAATATGTATTTTGTCGTTTGAAGTCGATTTTATTTTTTTATTCAAAACTTATTTAATACTAGTGGGCCCCGCTGACGTTGTCCAGCCTTAAAAGTATTGATAGAAGGTTTGTTTCTTATCATCTTTTAAATAGTTTTTATGTTGTTGTCAAATTAAGAAAAACAAACATTTGACTGGTGAACTGTCGTGTAATCCTGGTGTCTGTGTCAAATTTTTGGACGATGTCACAACAAATGTTTAATAGTTTACGAACAATTTATATGGGAAAATGCAATTCTTGTTTTACTATTTTCTTCGCAACTTATATATACTTTCTTACTGTTTAAACCTTCCCGGAACCCCTACAAACATTTCGAGATCAAAATTAGCCACATCGGTTCAGCTGGTCTCGAGTTTTAACGAGACTTACGAACAGCATTTTATTTTTATATATAGAGACTAGTGGACCCCGCAGACGTTGTCCTGCCTTAAAAGTAATAAAAGAGGATTTGTTTTCTTATTATCTTAAAGAGACTTCATGTTACTATCAAACAAAAATATAAAACAAATAATGACAATTACGAACTGTCCAGTTATTCTGACTGTGTCAAAGTTTAGAACGACACGGCACGAAATACAAAACGTTTGACAGGCAGGAACAATTTATATGGGAAAACTAAATAAGTAAAAAAGTAATTAAAAAACATTTCCAGTGGCCCAAATTGTGAATCTAAACCATCCTCGAATCCATTTGAATACACACAAAAAAATTCATTCAAATCTGTCCAGCCGTTAAGGAGGAGTTCAGTGATATACACACTCACTGAAGAATTATATATATTAAGACTAGTGGATCCCGCAGACGTTGTCCTGCCTTAAAAGTTTTGTAAGAGGATTAGTTTCTTTATCATCTCAAAGGTTTTTTATATTACTGTCAAATAAAAAATTAAAAACAAACAGTGACAGATGAACTGTTATTCAGACTATGTCAAACTTTTGGACGATGGCGCGAAGAACCAATGTTTGACAATTACTGTTACTAACTGTTTATATAGGAAAATAAAATAAGTTATTTAGTAAAGTTAGTAGTTTAGTAAAATAGTTAATAGTAATTAATTTCACAATGCTCCCAAATTATCTCACCGTTTAAGCCTTCCCTGGACTTCTACTAATATTTCAAGACCAAAATTAGCCATATCGGTTCAGACGTTCTTGAGTTTTAGCGAGACTAACGAACAGCAATTCATTTATAGAATAATATTTATAATTAATATTAATATTTATATAAAGATTCGAAGATATACATACTTCAACTCAGTTGTGCGCGCGGCGCTATGTGTGCGTGGGCTAGTAATTATGCAGCTTTAATTTGTGTGACAGTGACGCGGCCGTGATTTTCCGAACAACTTCACTGTACCTCTTGTCACGCACACAAAGTCACTGTGTATATACAGGTTTACCCACACATAGCGCCGCGCGCACAACTGAGTTGAAGTATCTATAATTATAATATAAAAAACATGAATAAGCCAAAGACATACTATACTTTATTAATCTATGAAATGAAATAAGAAACATAAAAAAATTATTTTCATTTAATATTGAATGGCTAAAAGGCTTTTTATACAATGCCTTAAAATGAATTAAAAAAATAAGTAGGTAACATAAAAGTCAGACGTGACAATTTTGATAGCTGAGTGAAAATATAAATAAACAAACACCGAAATTAAATATTTTTGTAAAGAAATAATAAAGGAAAAGTAAAGTATAAGAATAAAACAACAGAATATAAGTTATAAAATATGATAATATTGATAATGGACGTGAATGAAGTAAGTAATAACATGTAGTATATTTATAACAGTACACGGCGCATTTCATTTATTCCATTTGCTTCCCGTGGGAATGAGATATTTTCAAGCGGCAAAAAGTAGCCTATGTTCTTTCTCAACGTCCTTTCTATGTTTATGCCAAATTTCATCAAAATCGGTTCAGTGGTTTAAGCGTGAAAGAGTAGCAGACAGACAGACAGACAGTTACTTTCGAATTTATAATATTAAGTATGGATGAGTATGAAATTAAACCAATCATTTTAAGCGGTTTTCTTGTGCTGATGATTGCATTACAAATATCTCATCAGCTTTAATATGTCTTTAAGTAATTTAATTCGAAGCTGAAGAATTTTTTATTTTGCTCTGACATCTGATACCCGTTTAAATCGACAGATCGCGAACGAGAGTCCGTTCTTTGTAATTGGATTATGTACTTACAGATTTAAGGTTGCCTTGAATGTTCCCTGCTCTGTAATAAATAAATTCGGCTTTTGATTAATAACAACTTTATTAATAAAAAGAAAAGAAAAGAAAAAGAAATGGATTTAAGTCAGTATTCTTAAAGGGGTGTAGTAAGACAACCAGGTTAATAGCATATTTTAGCAATGAACTTTGTATTCATAACTAGCTGTGCCCCGCGGTTTCACCCGCATTAGAAAGGATCAATATTTTCCATACTTATTTCATAGGATCCAAACTGTTGTTCCCTACTTTGTCCCGTTTAAACATTATGGCTATAATGGTTTACACATGAGATATAGATATATACTGTGGCGGGCTTTTTTGCAGGTTTCTATCATACGTTACATAATATATCTAGCTATAAGTATATCTAGCGGTTTTGGCAGCGCACGCCAGAATAGCTCGCATATGGTAGATTTTTTCCTACTTATTTGACACTTTTCATCATATTTTTGACAATTCACACAATATCTTTATAAATTGTAGCCTATGTGTTATTCTGATGTATAAGCTATATTATTGTAAAGTTTTATTAAAATCCTTTCAGTATTTTTTACGTAAAAGAGTAACAAACATCCATACTGACAAACTTTCGCGTTTATTTATAATATTAGTAAGTAAAAGTATGATTTAGCTATCACTCGGCTCGCATTTTTTTGAGTTACCTGTAAAAGCGATAACTGTTGCTACCCTATCTGTCAAAAATAATCTATCTGAAAAAATATTTTCTTTCTTAGGATAGGTAAATAATAAAACACAATTAACTCGGTTTCGAGTCAGATAGTTCTAGAATAGAATAACCAGTATATTCTTGTTAGAACCTATGTGCATTAATTAATTGATGCACAAGATTATAATTTATCAGAAGTACATGATATCTTCATTTATGAATTACGAAATAATCATTTTGTCATAATTAATAGGCTTGTCATTATCTGATGCTAAGGTCGTATAGGTCTCTTAATTTATAGATGAACAGTTCATGTTTTAATGTATTGAAAAATAGGACTAAGATAAAATCCAAAGATTTGTGCTGAACTGTGGTGCTGAAGTTAACATTGCAATACAATATATCGATCAACCTCAAACAAAGTTTTCAGCAACATACTATCATGCTTCAATTCACTTGAATTTTACGCATGAGCACTTACGAATATGAAATTCAATAAAAAAAACCTTTCTCAATCCCCAAAACGAAAAGAATGAAACTTAAACTAATGGATCGATTGGCTGCAACCCTTTTTACGTCCTATTGCTGGGCACGGGTCTCTCCCCGTTATTGGGGAGGCCTGGAGCTTACTCCACCACGCTGCTCCAATGCGGGTTGGTGGAGATGCGGGTTAGTGGCCAACCCGCTGTCGGATGTTTTCAAACAGCCCTTAAAGCCTCCGACAAGGTTTAACGACTGTTATCTAACGACAACAACCGGGACCGACGGCTTAACGTGCCCTCCGAAGCACGGAAACGCACATGAACTTTTTTTGGCACAAGCGGTCACCCATCTCACACTCAACCACTCCCGTTTGGTTTAGTCGCATAGATCGCCTGCGTTCCACACTAACCGCCGGGTCATGCGCGCTTCATAATGGATCGATCGATCGCTTAATAATGGATCAATTATAAACAGATAAAAAACGCCACACACTCATAGCCCCACACTAGGGTTCCCTGTGTACCATGGACACACACAAATACATGAACATAAACACCTAGACCGAGAACAGAAATTAAAAATCATTCCAATTTTTGCTTTGTTGGGAATCGAACCCGGAACCTTTGATTGGCAATCCGGAATGGTAACCATTGCGCCACACGGGTTGTCATAATCGGGCATAGTCGGGTCGACGACGACGACGACGGTCGAGGTGAATTAACTTCTTTTCGTTCTTCTCGATTTGAAACTGACGTTGTCGAGATGGCATATATTTTGGAAATTGTGATATTACTAGCGTTCGCCCGCGACTTCGTCCAATCGGACTTTAATTTTTTTGTCGCTGAAGCCTTCCTCAATAATAAATGCACTTTACAACACAAAAATATTTTTTCAATTCGAACCAGTAGTTCCTGAGAGCACGTTCAAACAAACTAACTCTTCAGTTTTAATTATTTATTTATTTGGATCACCAACATAAGACACAGTTACTAAACTTAAATTATACATACATTCATGTGACAACAGTTAACTGTTCTGTTCTGTTTTATATTGTTAGTATAGATTTTCATGCAAATTATATTCTTGTACAGCCTTAAAAACGATACTGGTATGTACAATAATATTTTTTATACCGGAAATACGGACGGAGAATGGCGAAACAAAAAGGTCGGGAGTTTTATGTGTTGTATGATGGATTTATAGGCCTACAGTTGCAGGTACCTATTTCGAATAAGTATGCAGAACACGTATATGTAGATTTTTGTAAGTGGCCATTTATAACTATAATGAAGTTTATTTAACTACACACTTTGTAAAAACTATATATCAATTCGAAGAAGGTTACGTAGGTACGAATCCGTACGATCTGAAATGTATCGAGATGCAACAACTATGTTTTATCAACAACAATCGGCCTTAATATCATACCTACTCAAAATTTGTCAAATAAGGTCAACGTTTGTGAATGATTTAAGAAATTAATTTAAAACATTTTACTGTAAAAAAAGCGTGGGGTGCATGGTGTCAATAATATCTTAAAAACTACCCCACGCTTTTTTTACAGTAAAATACATTTTCTTCTAATTTTTACTTTTTAGTTCATATTTTCACAAAAGCGTGTTTTTTAGTTTTTTAAACTACGTTACGTTTACTGCCCCTACAAGTAGGTATCACAGTGATAATGCTCGCTCCTTAGAGGAAGGCTCGCTTTTATAGGCGTTTCCCCCTACATCGTCACATTTTTAATTCAACTAGAAGTAATTTGGCCTGCAACGTACTCCACCACGCTGCTTCAATGCGGATTGGTGGAGACTTTTATTTACACATACTTTAATTTAATACTAGCGGCCGCCCGTGACTTCGTCCGCGTGGACATTAGTTTTAGAATTTTATGTAGCCTAAGTTACTTATTATTACATCAATTACCTGCCAGTGAAAGCTGTGAAAGTCCCGTCAACATCGGTCCAACCGTTTCAGAGAATAGCCGGAACAGACAGACAGAAGCATAGACAGTCAGACAGACAAAAAATTGAAAATAAGTATATTTTGGTACATGTACCGTATATATATACATTCACTAGCAGCCGCCCGCGTCTACGTCCGCGTGGACATTGGTATTAGTCATAGCATGATGTTATATAAACTAAAGCCTTCCCCGATAAAGACTATTCAACACAAAAATAATGTTTCAATTCGAACCGGTAGTGTCTGAGACTAGCACGTTCAAACAAACAAACAAACATACAAACTCTTCAGCTACCTGCCAGTGAAAGTTCCGTCAAAATCGGTCCAGCCGTTTCAGAGATTAGCCGAAACTAACAGACAGACCGACAGAGAGACAAAAATTGTAAAAAATGTTATTTTGGTATATGTACCGTATATATATTCATATGGATGTAGTAATAAGCGATTATTTTAATATTACAAACAGACACTCCAATTTTATTTATTTGTATAGATATGAATGTAGTAAAAAGCGGTTATTTTAATATTATAAACATACACTTCAAGTCATTAATTTATATAGATGTATTTTTAAAAAATCCTAATAGTCATAGATTTATAGATGCGTCAAAATTTCCTCGGAATGATTCATGAAAATATAGTGTGGAGCTCTCGAAAATATGCATGTACGCTACCAATCTCTAGTTACGACCATGAATGTGGGTGTATAGGCGCTGCAGCTACCGTAATGCATTCAAATGAATAAAAGGCCTGTTGCTTCAAATAAGTCAGAATGATGCTACGTTATTTCTATATGAATAACTTTTATGGTAGTAACTTTTTATGGCGCTTATTAAATTAAACGAAAACTTGTAAATAAATGTCATAAATACACATTCCATATACCGGCGTAAACCATAACAATTCATATTAAAGTAAAAAATGAATATTGGATATTTATTTACATAAACAAATATATTCGGTATCAAATTTATTGCATTAGAAGGCAATGAAATACGTCGACGCTTGAATAATTAATTAATTTATAGTCGTTGTAACTGCTTATCAAATTTGATCATTATAATATTTAAAAATTGCATATAATAATATGACTGAATGATTGATTTTTCTTTCATTTCCGCGTTGATGTTGTGTGGTCGATCACTAATAAATATAAATAAAAAGTTTTTACTAATAAAAATAAAAGGAATATAAGCATGGTTATCTTAGAAAATGTGTAACTATATATTTTTTTACTATTGGCACATCAAATCTGGCGGATTGACAATATTGATGATTGATAGGCGTAGGTGGAAAATAGATATTTTCCCTCAACTATGCTATTTATTTAGAACTAGCATTCCACCAGTGACTTCGCCCGCGTGTACCCGTTTTATAGGTTCCCGTAGGATAAAAACATCCTATGTCCTTTCACAAGGTTCACTCTATCTGTGTTCCAAATTTCATCAAAATTGGTTCTGTAGTTTATGAGGGAAAGCGTAGTAGACAGACAGACAGAGAGTTACTTAACTTACTTTAATTCACAGTGTTTGTAGGTTATGCCATACAACTAACTGCCTAAATTAATTAATAAGTAATATATAAGTATATTACAGTAAATAAGTCCTAACATTTAAAAAAAATCATATAATATCGAAATTTTGCAAACACATTTTAATTTTCTGAAAAATAATAGTATAAAATCAATAAATAAAAATTACTATAGCCATAAAGGTGAATGATAAAAACCATTTAGGATTTTAAAATATTTTTCTTGTATTTTTTGCTGTGATTAAATATTCAATTGTAAATTGAACGCCTATAAATTCCACTAATTCAGATTTAATACTTTGTAGAGTTCTGTAAATCGAAAAAACCTATAAAAATTTTGTAACCCATAGAACGAACGTGGCAATAAAACTGAAAATGACCGTTTAACAAAGATTGCGTGGTATTGTCAAACACTTAAAAATTTTAATGATATTGACTTGAATATGCGCATCTTTTATAGATAACCTTCTATTCAAATAGCCATTACATATCATTAGGTGTGCTGGTTACTAAATAACTTTGTTTAATAACAAAATGTTGTTAGAGCTATAGCGTAGGACTATAGAACGGAAACTGGAAACGAAATAGGCCTCGGAACCAATTGTAAACTATTATTACCATCATTCAAGTAAAGCTCGAGTATTTAATAGTATTTGCCTTATTTAATGGAAGCTTTGGTAGCTGCACGATTAGCCTGAGGTCTTTTGGGTTTTAGAAACACCTAACAATTACCAGTTTAGCGGACGGACTATAACAGGCTATATTAAATTGTAAGGTACCTATTATTTATATACGCTATTTGTATAAGGTACCTATCTTTTACCTATTCTTTGGGAATGAGATAACGTGAGCTCAACTAAAGAACCGATATAAATAATCATTATTTATTTAAGAAAAACCGACATCATTACAGCACATATGCATATGTAGATAAAGTAGGTAAAAATGTGATTAGGCATAGTTTTGAAATTCCTTGTAGCTTCGGCATTTAGAATAGAGTTACGGTATGCCTGATCGTAAGAGGCGACTAAAAGGGGGCTTCCGGGGTTGCGGACGGTGAGAGTGGGTCCTCGACCCGTCCAGCCAGCAGCCCCGGGAAGGACGGCGGTGTGTGCGTGGCCGCATGCCGCCTTGAGCGCCTGAGGGTGCAGGAGAGCGCATCTACTCTCCCGAAGATGGGCCCGTTCTGGGGCGCCGCGCTTGGAGGACTCCGGTGCGTTCCACTGGAGATCCCCGAGACCTTCCCGAGTGCAGAGGCAGGCCACCGAGGGTTTTAAATACAAATCCCACATAACCCATTATTCTCTCCCAAGGTGCTGGGTATCTTTTGAAGGTTCCCCCCCCCCCCCCGATAGAAATTAATATAGGACTAAATAGTTTTAATTAATTAAGCCTATTTTACAATTTTAGTGCCGCATCTATTTAGATGAGTACCTATTAGAGGTGTGTTACACGCCTCTAATGCGTAGGAAGATATTGGACATATTGGTATTTTTATCCGGCTATTATTCGGTCACATAGAGAATGGGAATACTGCTAGAATTAAAAATATTTTAAACCTATTTATTTTTCACAGCTGGCCGGAATATCTGGATATTCCATAGCTGGTCGGAATAATAGCAGTTAAGATGACACGTCACCTACTATGGGAATGTACGTTAAAAGGTTTATTCAGGGCACGACTCCAAAAAATCTTTAATAGTCATTAGTGTCATTACCATTAGCAAGGAAAAGTATCATATAGGAATTAACAATTATATTTATTACTAGCTGTGCCCGCGACGTCGTCCGCGTGAATAAAGACTTGTATAAAAGGGATTGATTAAAGATTAATATTTATTTGCATTGAATAATTAGTAGGTAGATTATTCTTACATATTATAGTGAAATCACTTATAATAAAATGTTCATATGTTCAGAAGACACTTTATTTATTTTTTCTAAATCCTTCAATCCTAAAACAGTAAGGACTGCTTACTGTACTCAGATCTTACTATCCAGTTTTCGCATGCTTCGCTTTTCTCACGCAATAAGATTCTCTTTACAAATATGTAGCTCGTTTATTAAGAGATACGTAGTACTGCTGTGCCCGTGGTTTCATCTATGTTAAAAATAGTATCCTGTAACTTGGGTGAATTTATACTGCAAAGAATGCATAGGCGCATTCTATATACATAGCTTTAACCTACTGCAGAAAAAAGATGCACTATACAACTACTTGTAGTTGGGACATAAAATTTCTAAATCTAAACATACACGTGCTTAGGATTAAACAGTCGGAAAAATTATAAGGCCAATTAATAGACTAAAGATTTAAAACTTGCGGACAGCAGTTTGGTCATAAGTCATAACTCATATAACACAGCGAAAACAAAAGCAGAAGGCAGGGTCTCTACACAGTGTACTATCTGTATTGGGAAATAAATAATCATTAATATCTCCATTAACCAACGTGTATGGATGAGCCCCTACGCAATAAAAAGACGCAAAAAATGAGTTAAGTTATCATTGGTCCAATTAACAATGTTCAGCATCATACGTATACCTTCCCAACGATGGGACAACCCGCGAGGCGCAATGTTTACCATGGCGGACTGCTAATCGAACTGTCCCGGGTTAGAATCCGGCAGCGAATCCGGCAGAAATTTCAATGATGAGTTTAAACTGTTCTCGGTCTGGGTGGTTGTGTTTCCGTCTCTATGTGTGTTCATGGCACCCACGACACAGGGTATATCTACCCTAATGTGAGGCTATACGTGTGAAATAATATTTTTTATTTTTTTTTCACTATGTACTTACTTTTATTAGACTTAAGACTTTTATTTGAAATTATCTCCAGCGATTCACTTTGGAGAAGAAATGAATATTGCTCAATAACGCCATCTACCGTATGGCATGTAAACTTTGTGTTTGATAAATCGATGTCAAATTACCAAATAGGTAGATATTGAGATTAACAGTTGGTTCACTAAAAGTTTAACTATTCGCCACCTAGATGTCTGCAGTAGTCTCGTTTTGTTAAGGCTTTGTACATTCTGTATGAAGGTTTAGATTCCGTATCTTACAACCTTAATGCTGGATGCATTGAGATTGTAAGATTTGGATTTCGGTTCATCGGAGCTTGAGGCCTCCTCAACATTGGGAGAGCTCCATGCTCAGCAGTGGAATGCTAAAAAGGTTGCAGCTTGATATAATGTAGCGATAATAATCGTTTCAGCTGCAGCCTGTTCATAATCTTCCACCCCAAAAGAAGACTAATAAGCTGAGCAACTAACTCAATGGAGCCTGTGATGTAAGGTTCGGCGGCGGTAAGGCTCGCTAGGCTTATTAGGTACCTATAGTCTAGCCATACTCGGCCAACGAAAGAAAATACAGTAAGCTAATCTAAGTATATTTAATATAGTCGACAATATGAGTAAGAGTTCAAAATAATTTTACTTAAATTTAAACTTTTATTTACCTATGGTTTTGAATGGCCTGTTACCGAAACTTTCATACAAATTCTCCAAAGTGCCTTTTAAGTTTATGTCGCGTATTGTGTAAATGAACATAACTTTTTTGTTTATCACCCGATTAATATGAAATACACACTAATGTTACGGAAATTCATTCAACAATATATCAGTAAACACATCATTCAAAGAAGGGAAAAGAATTTGAGAATGAAATATTAAGTTAAGGTTAATTATTGTACGCTTGAGATACCAACTTTCGAATCCATTTTATTTGCTATTGAGGGGTAGTTTTGAAAAAAGCTTAAATATGTTTCTTACTATGCTAGTAAAGATTACAAATACAAAATTGTAAGTATATTACTCTGCACAAAAATATTCTGTACATCAAGTTTCGACACTCAATTTTCAAAGAGTTTCAAAGAAAATTGACATTTAAAGGGTGAATTTCGGGAAATGCTGAAACACGTATTCTTTTATTTTGGTTAGAAAATATTTATACCAAATTTCAAGAAAATCTATTGAAAAAATCCAAGTTTTCCATACAAATTTTCATCGCTCATTTCACACCCTTAAAGGGTGATTTTTAAAATTATCTATAGCCTAAATGTTAGCGAGGACCAATATATATAAAACAAAAAAAGTTTCATCAAAATCCGTCCAGTAGTTTTTGCGTGAAAAGCTAACAACAGACAGACAGACAGACAGACAGACAGACAGACAGACAGACAGACAGACAGACAATAATTTCAAAACTTATATTTTTAGCTTCTGTTACTTATAAAAAGACCCCTAGAAGTATTTTTTTAAATTTATATGCAATGTACAGAATTGACCCTGCTTACAGTTTTATTATATGTATAGACTAGCTGACCCCGCGAACTCCGTATCGCGTTTAAATATTAAATAATAATAATAATGGATAGCATATAAACCTTCTCCGTGAAAAAATACATGTACATACCAATTTTCATAATAATCGGTCGAATATTTAATTTTTTTAATTCAATCTTTATTTTGCAGAAAAGGGCTATTCGCGCAATTTATAACATAGGTGCTAGAGAATCTCTCAGAGAAAAATTTAAAGAGATAGATATTCTAACATTTGCTTCGCAATATATTTACCAAAACATCATATAATATATGTACGTAAAAACAAAGAAAAATTCACTACTATATTGGACTTGCATAGTCCTAATTGTGTTTCAACTAGGAACGGCCACAAGCTGGCATTTCCGAAATGCCGGCTTCATAAAAAAAGTAATTCTTTTATTGGGATGTCCATCAGGATATATAATAAAATCCCAATAAAGATTCAATCCCTGCCTTTAAAACCTTTTAAGAAGGCAGTCAAACAAGTCCTGTGCCGTAAGGCTTATTATAACACTAAGGACTATCTTAATGATAAAGGAGCGTGGGAATGAATCTCGCTCACACAAGGCTATTTCTTCATAGATTGTATTAGTTTTAGTAATTACTCGCATCTGTGAGCAGGTGGAAGTGGGTTGATGGTGTCTCACACGATCAGCTGTCACGTGTGACCATTATCGACCCATAGCCATTCTGTTATCTCAAATATATTATTATGTACTGTTTTTTTTTAAAAGAGTGCTGGGAGTTTTTTTCCGCCGCCTTTTTTCTCTCAGCTCAACATCTAGCCCAAACGGGCACTTAAAGGCGATGACCGGAAAAAAATGACATTCATTAAGCGAATATTTTGTATTCCTAATATGAAATAAATATTTTTTCTTTCTTTCTTTCTTTCAATAGTTTCTGAGTCATTACTTAACACACCTGCAACCCCCCCTTCCGGGTGGAATTTCGTAAAATCCGTTCTTAGCTGACCTCTACTCGGCGAAAGGAATATTCCTACCAAATTTGAAGTCGGTAGGTCTTATAGTTCCAGAGATATCGTGATGAGTCAATATATGGGTGGAAATACCCCCCCTTCCGGGTGGAATTTCGTAAAATCCGTTCTTAGCTGACCTCTACTCGGCGAAAGGAATATTCCTACCAAATTTGAAGTCGGTAGGTCTTATAGTTCCAGAGATATCGTGATGAGTCAATATATGGGTGGAAATCTCTTATATATAATTTATATAAGAAGATTTTCAGGAAGGCAGTTGTATGTTTTTGTAAATAGTGTAATTTTAAGCAAATTTTGGTAAAATAATTCCGTATGTGTAATTTTTTGTGGAGCCTCATGATATAGTTACACGAATAATATGCGAATAATAGTAAAATGACGTAACATTAAATTCAATATAACGACACATATTCTGCATGTACTTTTAGTTTGGATGATTCCCATCCAAACTAAACGCCAGGGTGAGCTTCAAAATTTATTTGGCTGGTTTCCTCTAATCTTTAAAAATAATTAGGCCATAGTCCACCAGGCGACTCTCAGGCCCGTTCTGTAAAGGTATGTTATCATTATCATGATAAATAATCGCAATATTTTATTTAATGTGAAATGAAATATCATTATGTTTCCCTTCACTTCAAGTTTCATTACGAATAAACTTTCCCCGATGTTTCCAATAAATATACACATAACAAGTTTTCCTAGTCAGGCAGGCGTAAGGGATTGCAATAAGGGCTTCGATGTGATAATTCACTGTAGGTATTAACCACTATACCGTCTCTGTTCCATTTCACTGCAGTCCTTTGAACAATTCTCCTTCAACTTACAAATGTACAAGGTGAAATTGTAGTCATAACTGAATGGGACGGCTCGTGAAAATGACCAAATGACTAGTATAATAATTTTTAAACAACCGTATGCAGCATACTGCATATAGTCACAGTTAAAGGTGCTATATTATTGTCATTTAGAAAATATGATCATTTACATACCGATATTCTACCAGTTGATGCTATAATAGTCGGTACTTCTGTTTTCCATTTATTCGGTGACTTAGAAAAGCCATCGGAGTGCTTTCAGTGGACTTGTAAACAGGGATGTTGACTTCAATTTTATAAGTTCAAGATTTATTTCATAATTTCAATAATAAGTACCTAAGCTAAGAATGTTTAGAATTACACATTACACAGAGAGAATATTACTAGATCGTGATGTCACTAGCGTTGTATCACAGTACAATATGTTAGTGAATCTTTGTTTAGCTAGAAAGGAAAAGACGAGATACTTTAATAGTTCTCTGACTCTGCTGTATTATAATCAAAATACAGTTTGATTTGAACTTATGCGACAGTTCGAAAACTATTTTCATAATTTTATGATAAAAACCACATACTCAATATTAGTCAACTACCCTATTGCCCGCTTCATGAATCTACCCATCTTGCATATTATCTATATCGGACGCCTGGGAACTCTAGGTATCTACTAGAAGAGATGTTATTATTATGTTAAGTGATTAACAAAAACTGTAATAAGGTGTTAGTGCTCTGCCAACACATTCTGTTTTAATGTTGTAGGCCAATTTAAATTTATTTTAGTTTACTAAGAAGTTATGTACCAACAGTTTTTCTTTAATTAATATAAGAATACGCTACGGTGTTAATACGATAAACAACGTAATGGTTGACCATAGATAAAAGATTATACCCTTATACAATTATATACTCTGAATTCACAGAATGTGTAAGTACATTAGTACATTTTTCATTTAGTACATTATTCTTAGTCTAAGCAGAATGTAACACTAGTAAAGTTTTTTTTTTCAATTATGGCATCGCAAACTCTGTGCATACTGCCAGCGTCAAGTATAATTTTTGCATCAATTTTTTGCCAGTTTTAATGAAACTGGACGAAGTAATAACAAAGTCAGTAAGTAAGTCGTCAGTAATCAGTTAGTCCAGTCAGTCCAACATTCAAGTAAAGCGATGGCTACTGTACTAGAACGTGTCCGATGGAATTTTGGAGGCAAGCAGAAAAAACATATTTTAGCACTGTTATTCTATTTCACAAACACTCGTGCCCTGTAATTAACCTATATCAAACAAAATGCCATCAACTTTATCCGATATAACTCAAAAATACACCAAGAAAATGAAAATAAAACAAGAGCACAATATGTCTTTTTCGACTTCCCGCCAAAACTCCCATAGTAAAGTTATAATGTCTTCTCTATGGTACTCTATAATACATTTCTTTAGTGCGGTTACACTCAAGCGTATTTTTACGCTGTTACGGGGCTCGTTTCGGAAAACGCGCTCACACGCGCCCATAGACTATTGGTACTAGAAAATGAAATCTTATAGCGCTTTAAAAAACGAACAAAACACGCGCGAACGCGCCGAAAAATACGCAGGTGTGAAACCGCACTTAGATCCACGGAAAAGTGATCTTTCTGCACAGAACTCCAACAATGTTGGCGAAACCAAACTGCTATGTTTTGAACGGATTTTCGTCATTATACGATACGAGTACTTTATCTAAAGCTCCATGACAATAATGTGCTATTCATAGACTTCGAATATACGGAGCATTTAATGTTCATTTTTCTATATCCAACACTAATAATTTTATTGAAATCCTTTAATACAAGTAGGCGATAAGTAACATTACCTAATAATAACTCAGTGGATATATACGAAAACCGTTACATACAATATCCAGGCTCTCTTTCCAATCCACTAGTCACAATAAACTTATAATTCTTAAAAACACGATAAGATTACTCAGAAATCCAAAAATAATCGAACATCGATAAACATATCGTTACAGCCAATAAACACATTTTTTAGAACCGCTGCAAAGCTTTTCCTTAAAATAATATAAATACTAGTAAGTTGGCCTTTTGAACCATCGTATCATATCAACGAAACCAGGCGTGCTTTAAAATATAAGAAACATCTATGTATAAGATATGACGTAACTTTATAATTTATCAATGGACGCCGACAATGTGTGATTGCCTTAAATGTGTGTGCATATTTACCACATGAATGAGTTCATCAAGTCAACTCAATAAATATGCAGATTCATGATAAATAAGCTTTTTTTATGCCGGCACAGCCCCGCAATAGAAAAAGAACTCAGCTTGCGTTCTATATACCTAAGCGCAACGGACGTCTTTAAAACTACTTTCGGAAGTATGATGGGTGACCGCTAATGGTACCTAAATTTCTGTTCCGGAGGGAACAATAATCTGTCACTCGAGATTGCTAGATAATTATCATGCCTTGGCGGATGTCTTACTTTGACCTATTTAAAAACCGGCCGTCAGCGTTTTAAAGCTATCTAAGCGTGCCCAGAAGTGGAACGCAAAGGCGGTTGACGCCATCCAGCGACCTAATCTTTCCAGGAATATACAAGTTATTTTATTCAAAACTCAGTATTTAGTTAGTGTAGTGCCCGAGGAAAAGAAAAACTGGCAGTGAAAATGTGGGTCGAAGCTATAGTGGCATTATAAACAAAATAGGTATGTGTTAGTTTGCTTGCACTTTCCATTGTTTGTCAGTCTTATTAACCAGCAAAATATGTTAAATGTTATATTTGCAGTATGCGCCTATTTATATAAACACGAGTATCCTAAATAAATACTGTGCATTTGAAACATTGTATCTACACGTTTCATAACATCACTGAGGCCATTTGATGAGCACATCACTAACGTCTTCTCTTTTGACAATCCCTTACAGGAGTTAGGCCGATATCAGACTATCATATAATTAATGTGATCATAGATATTATATGAAGAACCTATTATTATAAAACAGAAACAAAATTATTACATTGTAGATATATAAAAACTATATACAACTAAATTACTTATATTAAATTATAAATATAACACATTAAGAAAAAAACAATACTAAGTAATATAAAATACTTCATCCAGATTACTTCCATGTGGAAAAGTGCCCAGAACACTGGCAACGTTACCTTTGAATGGCCAAGCTCATTCTCTGGCCGAGGTAAGTACCAGCTCTCTGGTCACCCGTTACCTGGACTAACCGTTTGGATAGATGCTTTACAAAAGTTTTGGCATCTGAACCCAGAAAAATTGTTATCAAAAATTATTATTGAAACATTGTTATCTAAATGCAAATACAACATGATAACAGTATTAACAAAGTTTTGAGATTAGATCTTGGCTGCAACCCTTTTTGCGTCCCACTGCTGTACACGGGTCTCTACCCATTATTGGGAAGGCCTGGAGCTTACTCCACCACACTGCTCCAATACGGGTTAAGATCATAAAGAGATTAGATTTTAATGTCAACAATTGTTTCAAATAATTGAATTTTTAGAGATTCATTAGCGTACTTAACAATACCATCTACTGCAGCTCCTAATTTTTAAAACATAGACGTACATTTACTGTTATTGTCCGCGCCAAACTTTATTGCGTATCTGAAGTTAGTAACAAGAAGCGTCGCATTAGCTAGTTTCAGGTGTCATCGGGGCGTAAAGTGACTGTACCGGCGCAAACAAGCACTCGCAGCTCACTTCAGATCCGCAATAAAGTTTGGCGCGGACTTTACTTGTCAGGAAGAGACATATTTTTCAGTTTATATTTAGGTTGAAACACCTTAAACGATATTTTTTTTAAATGAAACCTAGCTAGATCTATTTATTGCCCCCGAAAACCTCTGCATACTAAATTTCATGAAAATCGTAGGAGCCGTTTCCGAGGTTCAAATTATATATTTAGGAATATACAAGAATTGCTCGTTTCAAGGTATTAGATGTTGATATAATAATATGTACTTTTTTCCACCGTTAAATTCACCCATCAGCACTTGACCTGCCGTGGTGAACTATGCCCTAAATCCTTCATACTTTGAGAGGAGAATGGAATACACAATTACGTACCTAAATGGCCCATGACTGACTGCCAATCAAGGATCCCATCCCAGATTAGGCGTGACACATTTTGAATAAAGTTTTAATTTCTGTTTTCGTCAAGTTGTTTGTGATCCTGTCTTTGTGTATGTCCATGTTACCGATGACACAGGCGATCCTATTATCCATATTTATAAAGGTCAATCTAAATAAAAGAGACTACAAAGGAAGGGAAAAGCAGGCACAGTTCAGTAGACAGGTATTAAAACATTATTTTTATTGATTGTTATAACCACGTCAACGGCTGGGCCCCTCGCGTCTGTGTCAGGTGAACTACGGTGTCTGTAGGTCATTTCGTTATCTCTTGATTTATTCATTTTGATAACACGCTTGTACCTTGTATTTACTTTGCTTTCACAAAACAATAGGATAGTTACTGCTATTCTGCTCCAGTTACTAGCAGTGAGTATGTTGTCTTTAAGTAATTAAGGGGAGGGTCTGAACAAGTTGTATTTTTGTATATGTTTATCCATGATCCATTACATATTAAAATTATGAAAAAATATGTTATATTTAAGTCTTTAATATAAGAACTTATGTGTCTTAATAACAAAATAAACATTGGACTGAAAAACCACAAAAACCTCTTTTTATTTTAATTCAAGTCTGCGTCGGAAGTTGAAAAAAAGTGCATATGGCTTACGCTATGAAAAAATATATCAGATTTCATGTAGAACAAGCTTCTGAATCTTTACGCCCTTACTTTACCTGCCCTAACGTCTCTAACTCGACATATCGGTCAAACTATTCCTATATTAATAAAATCTAAAGTATTAGAGCTATGCAATAGAAATTTTGTATGTTCAATTATTTTCTTCAGAATTCACAAAATTCATCCTTTTATCGCCAATTTTATCCTAATTATATCCTAAGATGCACTCATAGTGGATGCACTCATTTGTGGGTAAGGAATCACGCTTGTCGCGATTTGTAATGACGAGCCCGCACCTTAAAAGCTTTAAATACACACGGGTGTAAGTACATATTTTTCGTTTAACCCAAAGGGACCCACGCTTTATACGCTTTATAGCACTTTAGAATTTTCCGAAAAAACTAATTCCTCAATGAGATTTTACACTGAATTCACACATAGTAGGTAGGTAGGTAGTGGTAAGTAGTAGGTAGGTAGAAGGTTTACATAAAAGCTGGTTATTTACTTGACATTAAATTTCAAGGTTCAACAACAATGTATGTACTTACACTACATTTTATTATTGCTAAACTTTAACGCTACACCTGTGTAATGTGACATTAGTCTATTAATTAATGTCCAGTAATAAATTAATATACCTTTTTTTGGTATCGGGGAGAGGAAACCTTCAAAAGGTACCCGGCACCTTGGGAGAGGATACCGGGTTATGTGGGATTTGTACCCCAGTAAAACCCCCTCGGTGGCCTGCCTCTGCGCTTGGGGAGGACTCCGGAATCTTTTAGTCGCCTCTTATGATCAGGCAGGGAATACCGTAGATGTATTCTTAATCCCGAAGCTACAGTTATTATACCTATACACTATTTATTATTACTATTTATTTTAGGTATGTATGTATATATGTGTGTGTGTGTGTATAATATCTGTCCGGACCCCAATAGTCTCCTTTCTCATCTTCCTCTAGATCCAATTACGATCACGCATTGCATTCTTATGCACGAGGACTTATCCAGTCGGTTAGTCCAGTGACAAATTTGTTTATATTTTATTTATATTTCGACTATGAAATGGTGTACAGTTTGTGCAGTTAGGAGAGGTTAGTGAGATCTGGATAACTTTTTGACAGTGCAAATGAAAATGTTTCTGGTGGGATTATTTTTCTGTAAGTACACAATACAACGGACTAATCCAGTAACATATTGGTTTATAAAGAGTTACAGGATCATTTCGCTGTCCGTGCGTCGGTCTATCTGTCTTACAGATACCTACTCAGTTACCTACCCTGTTACCTACTCAGGAAGCGAGGAAGTGTCAAATTGAAATTAATATCAAATACCCTGGTGTAAAAATTTAAATATCTCAGATCAACGTTCGACGACCGCAATGGTTACCATGCCGGAATGTCAATCGAGAGTTCTGGGGTTCGATTCCCAGTGAAACAGAAATTTGGATGATGAGTTTAAATTTCTGTTCTCGGCCTGGGTGTTTGTGTTCCTGTCTTTGTATGTGTCCATGGTACCCACGACTTAATTACCTTACTGAGTGGCTACGAGTGTGTAACGTTTATTTATTTATGTTATTTAAAACGACTGTACATACGAACACTATAGTTAGAAGGACTGATAACCGATGAGGAATAACGGTCCTTGAATGGCTACCTGATATAGATGGTGCAGGACCAGATGACCAGATGAAGTGACGAATATTAGGGTGGCCTATATCCAGCAGTGGACTCTTAAAGGCTGATGGATAGAACTACTTCTATTATAGAAAACATGCAATATTTTTTTGGAAATAAATTATGTCGCAACAATGACCTAAAGTGTACTTTTTAACGTTCGGAGAGTCACTTATGCTGTACGGATTTTTTATATTTTGTGAATGGGTTAATACCTACAGCCTTTCGGTCCGATATCCCTTCTCAAATATAAAAAGTAATTTTTTCGTCGCAGCGTGTTTTGTAAACTTGTGAAATTTGTAATTGCTGCTATGAATTTACAGTTACACATTTATTTTAGGTATTTATGTATGTATATATGTATGTGTGTATGTATATGTTGGTATGTATACATGTTATGTACATAATATTTGTCTAAATTATTAGAATTGTTAGTTACCTTCCACTGTCTCGTGGATTTCCTGCCTACCTTAAGTTTCTCACCGTCACCCAGGGTTGACTGGCAGAGAATGCCATTAGACATTAATTTTTAACCCTGTAACATTAAATTAAGATGCTACAAAAATAAATAAATATATGACATGACCTCCTGATGACTTCCTATTGGCAAGTAAAGCAATTATGCTCATCAAAATCTTGAATGTAAAATCAATTTTACTCGTACTTTTTTTATTGTTGAAGCAAAGCAGAAGCATTTTAACTTACTACAAAATAGCAACCTATGTATCTTAGCTTAATTTAAAAAAAAACCGGCCAAGTGCGAGTCGGACTCTCGCACGAAGGGTTCCGCACCATTATCTATAAAAATCACGTTTATTGTATGGGAGCCCCTTTAAACATTTATTTTATTCTATTTTTAGTATTTGTATAGCAATAGCGGCAACAGAAATACATCATGACCTTTGATTATCGATTTACGATTTATGACGTATTAAAAAAAACTACTTACTCGATCTCGTTCAAACCAATTTTCGGTTGATGTTTGCATCATAATGTACATCGTATATTTTTTTAGTTTTATCATTCTCTTATTTTAGAAGTTACAGGGGGTTACACATATTTTACCACTTTGGAAGTGTCTCTCGCGCAAACTATTTAGTTTAGAAAAAAATGATATTAGAAACCTCAATATCACTTTTGAAGACCTATCCATAGATAACCCACACGTATGGGTTTGATGAAAAAAAAAATTGAGTTTCAGTTCTAAGTATGGGGAACCCTCAAAATTTATTGCTTTTTTTCTATTTTTGTCTGAAAATCTTAATGTGGTTCACAGAATACATATACGTACCGAGTTTCAACAGTATAGTTCTTATAATAGTTTCGGAAAAAAGGGGCTGTGATGACATACGGACGGACAGACAGACAGACAGACATCACGACTCTATAAGGGTTCCGTTTTTTGCCATTTGACTACGGAACCCTAAAAAACTTTTGTACCGGCAAACTTACGTATTTTGCTGTCCATTTTTATTATTTATTTCATTCGTACTCGCTGACTTGTTGCAAGCGGAAAAAATGCCTTTGTAAATCATTACAAGAAATAAACGCTTATCGGTCGATCAATTAATAAACGGAGGTGGTCCGTCCGTGAGCCGTAAACAATCGGACGACAGATCGGCGTTCGTAAATTGATGGCTTTCGCTGGATGGAATACACTCCAAGTCATATTTATTTGCATCGAACTGAGAAGAACTGTGGGTGAGATGGGCGGGCGGCGTGCTCCGCGATAGCGGGGTCACGTTCCTAAGATAAAACACGAGATAAGGCCAACGTCTTCACTACTCGATTGTTTTTGTGTCGTGTTACGTTTATAAGAGTGTTATGCTGTTCCCAACGATGTTATTAAGTAAAAAAGATGTCGATACCTACGTTAATGCCACTCTCGAGGAGTGGCTTCTTAAAATGTGGCTCATTATCAACACTGCTCTCATAAGTAGGTACGTATGGCGCGTGCTAGATATAATGGCGAAGAAATAACTAGAAAAAAATACATTCTTTACATACATAATATAAAATTTATAATTGTTAATCTAAAGGCTATAAGAAATTAGGGCTTCAATTTTTTAAATGGCAATTACATATGTATAACATTTTTCGTCATTCAAAAAATATTGATACAAAAGTGGCAATAAGAAAGCGATGTGTTGAAAGCGACGATGTGCGACGACCTATATGCTATACATATACAATATTCCCATAACACCACGATAAAGATAAATGAAAAAGTGATCAGAAACGTATAACTATCTTACTTTATCTCGTATCTTTCGTGATCCTTACCTACGAATTAAAGAATTTCTTTTACAATAAATGAATTGACGTACATAAAAGTTAGAGGAGTTACGAGATAAATTTCGTACATATAACGCTGTATTTTTCGTCCTACAGAGATAAATGACTGGCTTGCTCTCTATCCCTCGTAAGCTAACAAATAACGATAACCCTTTGATTATATGGCAATAAGTATTACTGTGGTCCCTAAGTGAATATAGCTTTGAGTAAGCGTTTACATATATTACGATAAGGTTCGTTAGACATTTCATTTATTACTTTGACATGCTCATTTTATTACATTAAAATTAATAATGTCCTCGATAACCGAGGGAAATCTACCAATAAAATATCCCACTTATGACAATTTAGTAAGTCAATAACCCGCTATTAAGTTAATTTACACACATTAAGTTATTTATACGAGTACCTGTAGCTTTATGGCTCGTAAATACATCCTTCCTAGTAAGCCTATAGACGCTACTGGATGTAGCTGGAAAGATGCGCGAAAATAATCACTAAAATTAATAATAATCCTAAGTGCTATTTTTTATAGAATCTTAAATTAAATAGCTGCACTCTAATGATTTCAAACATTATGTGATCGCGGCTGGCGGTCGGATGGGTGACTGCTAGTACCAAATTTAATGCGCGTTTGCGTCTTCAGGTGGACGTTAAGCAGTCGGTCATGACAATGGTCGGAAGATAACAGTTATGAAAACTTGTAGGAAGTCTTATGGGTAGTAAAAAAAGATACACCTATGTTTATTCATTTATTTATTTATACATAATAAATGGGCTCTTAAATGCTAAGCGCATCCAAAGCATCGTATATTATGTTCACTAAAAGTTTGTAAAAAACCGTATAGTGAAACCAGCCTTAAAACTATTTCGGAAATATAAAATAGCTGTTCACGCGGTGTTTTCCGGTGCGAAAGGATAGACATTGTATTACGTCGTAACATTCTATTATTTATTACCTACTTCTTATTAGGAGGAGAAAGTATCTCAAAGGATAAAGACTTTAATATAAATAAATAATTATTTTTATAATTAACGCTATATAAATATATAATTTGAAACTCGGAAACGGCTTCCACGATTTTCATAATTTAGTATGCATCAGGTTTTAGAGGCGATGAATCAATCTGGCTAGGTTTCATTTTAAGAAAACGTCATTTTATCCGTATTATCAGGTAATGAAAAACTGGTACCATCTAATTAGGATATGGTAGTAAATTTTGTACCTTTTAGCAGCCATACTGGCAGTTGATAGGAACATCTAAGACAATAAACTCGATCTAGACAATAAATTTGCATACGACACAATCTTTAAAGAGTTTATTCAATTCCGATATCATCATGATACTTTTTTCGACTCGACTAGATTTGCATACCTTACTGAGGTAAATATGACGGACTTTAAATATATAAAACAATTTCTGTAATACCCATATTTGCGCAAATAAATCATTTTTCTTTTCTTTTCTTTTCTCTCTTTTCTTTTTTTTTCGAAATTTTATTTTACAGATACCATATTATTATCTACAAAATTCATATTATTAATATTTAAGCAATATTGTATGTTATACGGGAAATATGGGAATAATTTTCCGTAAGGCTAATTTTCAACAGGTTCGGCCGTCTGAGCATAATACGACACAACCACTGCGTAGAAGCGCTAACAATACTGTGGATATTGATTTATGGGAATAAAATGTTTGCGCATTTAAATTTCTATAGCTCGAATAGATTTTGTGTGTTCCTGCGCCGCGCATACTATCTACTGCTTTTTCACTATACACTTAAAATGTATAATGTAAGATCGTACCGATAAAGACTATTTTCCTTCGTGTTTAAGTATATCACGCACAAAGACAATAAACCACAATTCGACTAACTATTAGGTACCTAATCATATACAGTAAGTCGTGTAAGAAAATGACTACAAATACATTCTTGTTGACAATAGCACCAAAAGATTAAGCTTTAAATTAGATTCACCCTAGATTCAAAGCTATATATTAGACGAACTTATTTCGCCTAATGTATTCCTTTGTAGAACAGAACAATGCTATAGATATCTAAAGAATAAACGCATCGAAATGTTGTTGATGAGGTTGATAAGTTATTGCATTCTATTATATTTTATTTTTATAAAATACGAAATAGAAAATTTAATAAAGATTTATTAAACGTTCCGAAGGGTTAAAACGTAAGAGGTAACATTAAAATGTAAAGTTAAGCCAGTTGTAATAAAAAGTTCACGTACTTACCATTAAAGTTCTCGTTTAATTTTTTACACATATTAATTCTTATTCTAAGCTCTAAATGATATACCTATATTCATAATAATTATTAATTTTTTACAACACTTAAGTATTACTGTGTAATAACTTATTTAAAGGTATCGTGAGTGTCTTTGTTCATTGTGATATAAAAACGGTTCTACTCACTTGGTTTTTCTGGGGATCGCCTGACTAGTTTCGGACCATTCCGTGGTCCTTAAGGACCCTTTTAAGGACCCTTAAGTTCATTCCGTGGTCCTTAAGGATCCTTAAGGTCTTTAAGGACCACAGACCACTAAGACTAGCCTAAACTAGTCGGGCGATCCCGAAAACCAAGTGAGAAGAACCGTTTTTATAACACAATGGACTTATTTAAAATTGTAAATTCTTGGGGATTTGGCTTCACAATATTGTCATTATTTACTATGGTTTATTGTTTCAAAATACCTTGCGTTGTTAAGTAAGAGATAGCCAATAAGCCGTTCTTCATTACCACCGGCCGTGCCACCATTGCACTAGTGGTACAATACCCCCTGCATACAAAATTTCAGGAAAATCGTTGGAGCCATTTTCGAGATTCAAATTACAGATATGGGTATATATACAAGAAATGCTCGTTTAAAGGTAGTACCTGCACGACCGAGCGCTGCTCGGATAAAAACAATTTATTTTTTTGGTTTAATTTCAAACGGAACACTCATTTGCATTACTTTACAACGCCATCTAAAGTAGCTCCCAATAAAAAAAAATCAGAAAAAATAAAAAAATATACGCAATAGGGTTTTGAATGAGGTTTGAACCCAGGTCTCTAGTTCCGTAGTCAGCCTACGTAACCATTCGACCAAGTAAGCTTTAATTCAATGAACGAGATTTATATAGAGCTCTTTCAAATCGACATTGTCATTTCTTTGAACGTCGGATTGGCGGATGGCGTTTGACGGCGTTCAACGCCACTATATTATTATAAATACTCTCCAATAGATGTCAGGAAGAGTCTTTTTTTCAGTTCATATTTAAGTTGATTATCGCTGAAAATATTTTTTATACCTAATTTTTAATTTCTAAAAATAAAACTTAGCTGGATCGATTTTACTCCCGAAACCAGGATACTAAATTTCATCAAAATCGTTAGAGCCGACATTCAAAAAACATACATATACAAATACAAATATGCTTTATTGTACACCAAATTATAGAAAGCTTATTGAAAAATAGTGTAACAACAGTCGGCCTTATCGCTGATAGCGATCTCTTCCAGACTGCCTTTGGGTAGAGGAAAGAAGAAATTTATTTATAAAATCGGGTACCAATGCACAAGATAAATAAGGTTGTAGAAATAAAGTAAATAACGCAACATATATAAGTATATACAAGAATTGATCGTTTAAAGGTATTAGATTAGATAGATACATGTTGGAAGTCCTCTGACATTCTACCCCAATTATCATATTTTGAGTAACATTCTGTATTACAGCTTGGTGCCGCCGTGGGGAATAAAAAATGAACGGAATAAACAGACAGAGAGACGCTTATAAGGATAGGTATATACGTATGGTATGAGTGACATAAGTTTTAGTTCTGATTTTTTATATTTACGGTCGATACATCTGTTATATACTGGACTAAATACATTCGGTAGGTAGGTACATACTTATTCATTTGGCAGCTTAGTAAATTTCTCAATGACCATGGTCCACTCTGTTTTTACCTGCAACTGCAAAATATAACGACATAAACAATTAGTAATATCCAACCTACGAACTTAGAGATGTGTTAACGTTAACGACATAAATAATCACATTCTTACATCGGCGCTTAAGTGACCGCGTCATAAATTACATGAACCTAGGTATTTATTAGCCGAACGCAGCAAGTATTTTACTTGATGAAACGACTTCCAATATGAAATATGTTACCTGGAAACCTACAAGAGATGGGTGTGAAACAACTTTCACACCCATCTCTTGTAAGTTTCAATATAGTAGCAAACTGTATTTGATCAATGTCCCATATAAAAATTTAATAGTTAAAACGTTCTGAACTTACGACACGCCGCAAGATATAGCAACGATGCCCGAGGAAACAACTACTGCTGTCTGTCTTTACTTGTACACCCATCAATTATCTGGACGGGCAAGGCGCACAAACTATCGACAATAGGAATGATTGAAAACATTAAACTGTCCTAAATTGTTGATTTTGTTGTTGTTGTTGTTGGATCTTTTGTTGACAGGTTTCCAGTGAACAGAAAAAGACAGCTTCAAAGATGGATTTGCTAAAACAACACAAGCTTAGCTAAGCAGTATGGGGGTTCGGAAATTTACTTGTCGATTTCTCTACCATCTCGTTTTGAGGTAACGTGATGTCACATCAAGCCTCCCGACTTATAAGAGGATAAAAATATAGAAAAAGCCCAAATATTAATGCAAAAAATCTATTCTAAGTATTTCACACAACATACTCGAAGGTAATTGAATCACGCACTAAAGATTTCCAATAAAGCCTTCAATTTCTTACCAATATTATATTTTAGGTTTTTAGAATTTTTCCCAACGAATTACTTTTACGGTACGGCTTTATTATACACGAGTACGGTAAAGGTACTCGTATAAGAATTACTTTTGGGTAATTACCTTATATATTATTAAAATACGTGCAAGTATAAAATAACTTTAAATACAATAATTTACGTCTGAAAAGGTCCGTCAGTAATTTATCAGTTATTTACATAAATATTTTGTTGGTATGCTTCTTGTTCAAAAATAAAGGAGAACAGTTACTTCTTCAGGAAATCATTATTAGACACATGCCAAGAAATTGTGTAGAAGCGAAATATTTAACTGACCCATATCGAGGACACCCCCAACTGAATACATTGGATGCCTGTCAGATGCAATATTAGTTAACGCCAGTTGACGGCTTACATGTATGTATAAACATATCCACTCACGTATTTCTCTCCGGTACGTGTTAATGAAGATAGAAATTTCATAGTTGTTGCATTTGTATATATTAGTGGGGTTGTCTGTTTAAATAAATACACAGAGCAAATATCAATATCAAGATAATCACAGGGCATACCAGGTCTTTTTTTTTGGTATCGGGGGGAAACCTTCAAAAGTTACCCGGCAACTTGGAAGAGGATACCGGGTAAAGTGGGATTTGTACCGCAATAAAACCCGCTCGGTGGCCTGCCTCTACGCTTGGGAAAGACACCGGGATCTCCAGTGGAACGTACCGGTGTCTTCCACGCGCGACGCCCCAGAACGAGCCCATCTTCGGTAGAGCAGATGTGCTCTCCTACGCTTTCCGATGCTTACGGCCGCATGCAGCCACGCACACACCGCCGTCCTTCCCGGGGGTTGCTAGCTGGACGAATTGAGATCCCACTTTCACCGCCCACAACCCCGGAAGCCCTTCGGCTGGCTTCAGTTGATGCTGAACCAGATGAAATGTCGCACGTTATGAGGGGTCTACGTCCATGCAGTGGTCCTCTTTTTTAATGCATTTTAACTTGAATAATATCTAACTTAAGGATGAGGAAGGAGAGTGAGTAACAAAAAAACCGTTCTTGCAATTTAAGCGCAAATCGTTCAAGAAACGCGAATAATAAATATCGTGGGAATCTATATCACAGCTCCCAATTAATGTCAGCATCCGTCGACTCGGGCTCCATAAAATGCACATGTCATTGCATTCTTGCACCGTAAATGGAAAAAGCTTGGATTCTACGTTTTTCTCTCACTGCTTCGAACAAGACTTACACAGGACAGGTTATACGCCATATAAAAGTCTCACAACCGCTATAAATACAAATATATCATAATATATCTATGCCAATATTCACACGGGTTAAGTGATATAAATTTATATACGAGCAGACGATATTTAATGTGAGCTTATATTGGCTATGCTTAAACATTTCTAAGTATTTATTAGGAAACAAGAAATTAGTAAAAGTTCAAGCGTTATTAAATTTAATCACTTGTTAAAACATTTGGATATTTTTTTGCATCGCATAAACAAAAAAATCTAGGAAGACATTAAATATTTATAAACGATTGCTTTGATTCCTAGTACCTACGTATTTCTTACAATGTCTATTTCGAATAACGCCGTAAATATTCAAAGTCATGAATGATAAATTAAACAATCTAGCTAGATGCAACATCTTTTCTATATTTTCACTAAATACTGTAAAAACAATGCGGGTTTTATTAATTATTTACGATTTTTTTTAGATATATACATAGAAAACTGCTATGGACACAAAAAGCCTGTTATGTATAGGTAATTTTAAAGAATATTGTTCTTTAAAATTATACATAACAGGCAAAATGTTTTTAATTAAAATTAAATTAAACTAAATATATAATTAATAATATATTAATATATTTTATTTTAAAATAAAATTAAAATAAATTTCCTTAAAAATAATATGATTGATTTGAGGCATTTCGAAAAAACCTTAATTTCACTTAAGTCACCCTCACTTCATTTCAAAAATAATAATAGATCTATAAAAATCGAGGAATCGATAAATAATTAACACTTATATAGGCCGATTAATTTAAAGGTAGCACCGAGTCTTTCTTTACTCACACAAATGCATTTCCATTCCAGTGGTCAGCTACGTCATGCTTAGTACTTGGTTTAAAGGGTAATAAAAATCATGTTTAAAAAAATTATCCTGCTTTCCAAGCGTGGGTTAGGGCCACCTCTTTTTAATTTTTTTTGTGCATCACTATGCACACTTATACACTTCTAAGACCCTATTTACGATTCATAAACTATACAATATCCACACTATGCGAATTATGTTTAATTGATGTAGCTTTAGCAGGAAAAGTCTTAAGTATGCCGGTATCCGGCAGCTGGAAAAGAATTAAAAGTTAGAAAACAAACTTTAAATGCTAAGAACAGTTGAATACAGAAGCCAATTCTTAAAAGATATAGGTAAATAATCTCTAATACATCCCATACGGAAATTGGAATCTGCCTAAGAGAATACGTAGATGTACTCGTAAAGAATTAGCTATGCTTATACTATAATAATAATAATGAAATAATATATCGAGAAGCTTCTTAGTAGTCGATATAGGATCAAAGTAAACTTTAATTTAATGTTTAATATGGAATTTACCGTCATATTAACTGTGATGCCATTAAATATTTCTACCTATAACTATAAGAAAACAAGATGAAGAATAAAATATTTAGAATTTTTTTATTTTTATATTTCATTTTGAACTTTGCCAAACCTCAACATTTTTTCAGCGCCGAAACCACATACTTTGATGGGGAATGAAAGATGGGCCCGTTCCAAAGCAACGCGTGGCGGACACCGGTGCTTTAAACTGGACATCCCAGAGTCCTCCCCAAGCGCAGAGGCAGGCCACCGAAGGGGTTTTAGTGCAGTCAAATCCGACATAACCTGGTATCCTCTCCCAAGGTGCCGGGCACCTTTTGAAGGTTTTCCCCCCGATCCCGACTAAGTCGGATGTGAGATGGGTGACCGCTAATGGCAAAAATTTCAAGCGCGTTTCCGTGCTTCGGAGGGCAGGTTTAGCCGTCGGCCCCAGTTGTTATCGACAGCTGACAGTCGTTAAACCTAGTCGGAGGCCGTTTGAGCGGTTTGAAAACATCTGACAGCGGGTTGGCCACTAACCCGCATCTCCACCAATCCGCATTGGAGCAGCGTGGTGAAGTAAGCCCCAGGACTCCCCCATGAAGAGACCCGTGCCCAGCAGTGGGACACAAAAAAGGTTGCAGCCAATTTAATTAGTTTACAATTGATATCATATCCCGTCAATTTTAACTATCTGGTTCCTAGAAGCATAGTTATGGGGTTTAAAAAATTAGCTCTATCGTGGCCCCGGATTCATTTATCATCGATACAAAATATTTCAATAAGTTCTAGAACATTCGAAAGTGCTCGAAGCCGAATTCATGACTAGACAAGTTAGTAAGAAAAGCTAACTTTTATTGAAGTTTGTCCACCTTTTTGATTGGAAATACTGAATCACTGAATCGAAGAGTTTTGCTGATATAAAATACGGCTTCGTTACATCTAACTACATCGAAAAAAATCGTTTTCAGTGCATCATTGTATACAGGCGGTCGGTGAGGCGGTGCTTTCCCGATGTTGTATCGTGCAAAAATAGCTAATATCGACGTCGGCGTTAAGTGCTGGACGACAGTCGGTAAACAGAGCGGTCGACTCAAGGGCGCGGGTTGTGGCTGCAGCGTCCCACGCACCGTGGCCCGTGCTGGACGGACTGCTACTTAATTTCTTTTTACTAGCGGAATTGGAAAAATTTGCAGGTTTGGTTCTTAGCTTAGGTATGAAATGTTTTGTAAACACGCTACACGCTCATAGTGTGGGGCACATTATGATTTCCTGTATTGCAGGTAAAAACATATTTCAATCATCGATACAAAATATTTCAATAAGTCCTAGAACATTCGAATGTGCTCGAAGCTGAATTTATGACTAGACAAGTTAGTAAGAAAGGCTAACTTTTATTGAAGTTTGTTAAAGGCTAATTTTTATTGAAGTACCTTTTTTAATGAAAATACTGAATCACTGAATCGAAGAGTTTTCCTGATATAAAACGGCTTTGCATTAACTACATCGAAAAAAATCGTTTTCAGTGCATCATTGTATACAGGTGGTCCGTGAGGCGGTGCTTTTCCGATGTTGTATCGTGTGCGTACAAGGCGTAAATAATCGTAGTCTTAGTGTGGATCTTTAAGGGTGTATCGTATCGTTATCTTGAGAGACCCCAAGACAAAAAGGTAGCTAAAAGTATTTAGCTAACGAAATCACGTCACGTGATCTCGATCGTTAGCTTATACATGTGTCAATACGATACATAATTTTTGAGTTTTGGCGGGAAGTCTGAAAGGACATGTTGTGCTCTTGTTTTATTTTCATTTTCTTGGTGTATTTTTGAGTTATATCGGATAAACTTGATGGCATTTTGTTCGATACAGGATAATGACAGTGCACAAGTGTTGTGAAATAAGGTAACAGTGCGAAAACATGTTTTTTCGGCATGTCACTGACTAGACTAGACTGTCTAATACCTGACGACTTACTGTTGTTTTTTCTACGACCACTAAGTGATGCAAAAATTATACTTGACGCTAGCGATAGTGGCAATATGCACAGAGTTTACGATGCAATTATTGAATTTTTTTTCTATTCTATAGCGTTAACGGTGGCAGAAAGCCACTTGTCTAGGCCCGTAGGTAGAGGATTCCCTATCGAATTTAAGAGCTGTATGAGTCACGATTCTTTTAATGCCATAATTCATGACTGATTGTATCTGCCGATTGATTGATGACTGTACATAGAGACGCTAACTATTTCCGAACGTGAATCGGTATAGTTCGCGCACTTGCTTACGCACACACATGTTTAATTTGAAAAACTAATTTAAGACTTTTATTTTCTCATGAATGAAATTTTTCGAATAACTCACGTGTCAGTTACTAATACAGAATGGCAGCTATTACTGTATTGATGATCTTAAAATAAAATTTGTTTATTTCTGGAAATGCCTTGGCAGTTTTGATTAGACTCCTGACTGCTGCCCGTGGGTCTGGTGTAGGTATATCTATGCTTAACCCTTTTTGACCTGCAAAGAGAATCTAAACGCTATAGATTAAATACTTATTATAACCATAATTATATCATCATCTACTGACGTTAGCGTCAGATGTTTACATTACAATTTAAATAAAATAGTAAAAGGATTTGTGTACCGTCTCTTAAGTTTGCATTAGCTTCGATTAGAATCTAGCTAGATGGAAATCCTTTCATCCCGGTTTCAATATATATTTTAGTTAGGCACATAATATTTTATACATTTAACTAAGAGTACATTATTCTTTTTACCAAAATCAAATCATTGTTTGTTATTACAAGGATTTACATGACTTAAAAAACATAAAACATAGAGCTAATTTATTTAATATAAAGACAATAAGTAATAAAAAATACTAATCAACATAAAAGGAATCGTAGAGTTTTGTGATTATTATTTATCTATACCTTTAAACGAGAAATCATTATTCTTGTCCAAACGCCATATTATTATGGCTCCAACGATTTTGATGAAATTTAGTACCCTGGTTTCGGGGTGATGAATCGATTCAGCTAGTATTATTTTTAGAAATTTTTAATTATAAAAAAATATTTTAACATTAATAACATCAATATAAACTGAAAAATACGACTCTTCCTGACATCTATTGGAGAGTATTAATAATAGTACCTGGACGACCTAGCGTTGCTCGGATAAAAACAATTTAATTTCAAACGAAACACTCATTTGCTTAATGTTACTTATCAACGCCATCTGAAATAGCTATTTCAATTAGGAGCTCCTAATAAAAAAAGATATTTTCATAAAAATAATATAAAATAGTCACAATATGGTTTTCATTGAGGTTTGAACCCGGGTCTTTAGTTCCGCAGTCAGCTCACGCAACCATTCGACCAAAGAAGCTTTAATACATTAAACGAAATTTTCATAGAGCTCTTTCAAATCGACATTGTCATTACTTTGAACGTCGGATTAACGGATGGTAGTAGGGGAGCCCAAGAGGGGATTTTCGGATTTACTCGAGTGCGTCAGATTAAGATATGGGGTACACCTTGCATCCTGTTGAGTACTGCCACGATTAAAAAAGACCTTCTATATAGGTACAGTTTTTTTTATCTTACTTCTGGATGTCAAAATGGTCAGATTAGAATACCCCGTTACCATGGAACCATGAATTTTAAATAATAAAAATTCGAACTCTTCCGATTTTGCCAAAATGTCGTTTTTTTATTTCGCTGTTTTGTATAAATTCATACTAAAATCATCAGATTACTGAAATATGACTTAGCATGCATTTAATTTATTCTAATATTTTACCTGTACCTTTCGTAAAAAATTAAATATATTCGTCGTCAAATTATAACTATAATAGATATAAATAATTAATAAGGTTTCACACTAAAAACCCAAAACCACACAGTATACCCTGTGTCGTGGGTACCATGGACACATACATAGACACAAACGCTAACACCCAGACCAAGAACGGAGTCTGAAACTCATAATTTCAACTCTGTTTCGCCGGAAATCCCGATTGGCAATCTTGGATGCTAAGCGTAGCGCCACACAGAGGCCTTAGTGTAAGTAAGTGTGCACACGCGAAAACGTTACTATCGCGTTTGCGTTAAGAATTTAATAATCGACCTTATTCCTTTCAGGTTAAGATCTATCTGTCCAATTTTAACTCTGACGCAGTAGTAACGTTTGCGCGTTTACTAACTCACACTAAGGGCTGTCGTTGTACGGGACGTCGTACGGGTAGTGAGAATAGAGGGTCTATAGTTCATAGAGAGAAATGTACTAAGTAATCTAAACTTATGATTGCCATTACCGCCATAACTTACACGACTTGAGATATGTCTCATGCCTCGAGTCATGCAAAATGATCTAAGCAGATTGATTACTAACTCTTTAAAGAAACTAGTTCTGTTATCTCATATTTAAATACGTTTCTCATGTTAACTCGTAGGTAAATTTATTTATGTTTCATAATATGATTATCATTGTATATTTAACAATATTTCTCAATACAAGAAAAATTGTAGCAGTCGGGACCCATGTTAAATACCTATACAACTATTCAATGAGCTCCTGTTCTATAATTAACCTGCCCCTATTCGTCGATTTTTAGGTTTAATGCAATCGGGTATGACGACTTTCTTGTTTTAGGGTTTTTACATTTCCAAATTACACATAAACGTAGTTTGATTTTTAGTTTTTTTTTTAAATAAGTAACCATTTTTTTATTAATAGTATAATTTTTATTAATATAATGCATTCTTGTAGTGATCAGATCACATTGCTACTTCAATAAATCCTATGAATGTGGCAATTAAAAATGCAACAAGTGCATTCTCAAGAGTGTATAACCGATCGAATACGCCATCTACTTATAATAGTATCTGACTGAATTGCAACGTCAGTTAACGTCTAATTAAGAGTCTATGACAATATCTCCGGAAAGTGCATACTTAAATGATAATTTGCTAAAAAAGTTCGACTCTCCCTCTCTGTGTAATGTTAAAGTATAAGTTATTGTAATTTTAAAACTGCAAACCTCAAGAAAAAACAGAACGTCTGTCAAAGACCTCTACAAAGAAACCTAATCATTTGTAAAAAGCAAATATTTATATGTCATAAGGTAATTGCTGTTCCTAAGTCTAGAACAAAATTCACTTCGACCTCGTTTTTCAATCGTTGTTTGGCTCCATACAACAAGGAGGTTGGCCATGTCGACCCCTTTTGCACAAAAATTTCTAAATTTAAAAAGCAAATATTCGAAATATTATTTAAATCAATCTGACACACTACTATAAATATAAAAATACTATTTTATAACATTTTTCTTCACATAGTTTCAATGCACTTTGTATTACAACGTACATATATATTAGCTAAGCTGTCCTTCTGTAGATGTATTATTGTACATGCATAAATATTTTATTGGCACTCAAAGTCTACAACACACATGTATATGTTATCATAGATTTAATTGTATCAAATGACTGTCTGTGTCCACAATAAAATAAAATATTAAGTTTTTAACAAAAAAATAGAACCGACTTCAAACGGTAAAAAATAAAATTGTTCAGTACCTACTTCTTCTTGCTTATGGTAATGACTCTTAAAACTATCTTTGGAGTCGGCCCTTACTAAAATGTCGTACTATTCGTTCTAAATGGGCACCGACAGTACAGACAGTGGGACATTACCTACTTCTTCTTGCTTATGGTAATGACTGTTAAAACTATATTGGAGTCGGTGCCCATTCAGAACGAAAGGTACAGGACAGGTACAGGAAGGTAAGACAGGACATTTTTGCTAAGGGCCCGACTCCAAAAATAGTTTTAAGAGTCATTACCATAAGCAAGAAGAAGTAGGTACTGAACAATTTTATTTTTTACCTTTTGAAGTCGGTTCTATTTTTTTGTTAAAAACTTAATTTATTTCACTCTTTTTAGTAATTTTAATAATTCTGCACATATGTATAAGCATAATAGGAATTTTTTTCACTTAACTAAACGTTAAAGAGATACTTTTTATAATCAAGTTTATCAAATAGCCATCTTATAGCCTGAAAGAATACTACTATCAGTCCACTTGAACGTATTAATTAATGAAAAAATTTGCTCTCAGCTCCTAACCGTTGAGGAGTTGTACCTTCAATCATCAGCTTAGCAACATGAGGTGATAATTATTGGACATAAATATTTGTATTATGTTAAAAAATATGACTAAAAGAATGTGTGAATTTTCCTAGTATCACATCATCAGATTTTGCCATGGTGACAGTTGGACCACCTCAGGAATGTAAGATTTCCAACAAAAAACCATTTATTAAAAGAATTTGCTCTCAACTCCTAACCGTCATAGTACCTTCCATCATCAACTCAGCAACATGATATGATGATAATTATACACAAATACCTGTTTTGCTTTAGTAAAAATCATTTGTTGTGCTATAAAATTTGAATGTTCCCTTCGATTTCTCTGGGATACCTACCATCATCAGAATTTGACTTGGTAACAGTTGGACCACCTCAGGAATGTAAGATATCGAACAAAAAACCATTTATTGAAAGAATTTGCTCTCAACTCCTAACCTTCGTAGTACCTTCCATCATCAGCTCAGCAACATGATATGATGATAATTATACAAAAATGCCTGTTTTGCTTTAAAAATATGAAAATCATTTGTTGTGCTATAAAATTTGAATGTTCCCTTCGATTTTTCTGGGATCCCCTCATCAGACTTTGACTTGGTGACAGTTGGACCACCTCAGGAATGTAAGATTTGGAATAAAAAACTATTTATTGAAAGAATTTGCTTTCAACTCCTCACTGTTGCAGTACCTTCCATCATCAGCTCAGCAACATGAGATGATGATTACTATGCACAAATATCTCTTATGCTTCAGAAAGTATAAGAAAATCAATGTGTGTGCCTATAAAATTTGAGAGTTCCCCTCGATTTCCCTGAGATCCCATCATCAGATCCTGATTTGGTGACAATGGGACCACCTCGGGAGTATAAGCATACGAACAAAAAAAGAATTTTGAAAATCGGCCCACAAACGGCGGAGTAATCGGTGAACATATATAAAAAAAATACATGCAGCCGAATACAGTACCTCCTTCTTTTGGAAGTCGGTAAAAATAATAAATTAAGTTTTTAACAAAAAAATAGAACCGACTTCAAACGGTAAAAAATAAAATTGTTCAGTACCTACTTCTTCTTGCTTATGGTAACGACTCTTAAAACTATTTCTGGAGTCGGGCCCTTAGTAAATGTCGTACCATTCGTTCTAAATTGGCACCGACAGTACAGACAGTGGGACAGTACCTACTTCTTCTTGCTTATGGTAATGACTGTTAAAACTATATTGGAGTCGGTGCCCATTCAGAACGAAAGGTACACTATATTTACTAAGACAGGACATTTCACTAAGGGCCCGACTTCAAAAATAGTTTTAAGAGTCATTACCATAAGCAAGAAGAAGTAGGTACTGAACAATTTTATTTTTTACCGTTTGAAGTCGGTTCTATTTTTTTGTTAAAAACTTAATTTATTTCACTCATTTTAGTAATTTTAATAATTATGTATGTATTAGCATAATTGGAAAAAAATTCACTTAACTTCCGTCCTCCTTCCTAGCCATCTAAAAGTCTGAAAGACATACTATCAGTCCACCTGAACGTTTAAATTAAAGAAAGAATTTGCTCTCAGCTCCTAAACGTTGAGGAGTTGTACCTTCAATCATCAGTTAAGCAACGCAGGTGATAATTACCAGACATAAATATTTGTATTATGTTAAAAATATGACCAAAAGCATGTGTGTGCCTATTAAGTTTCAGTGTTTCCCTCGATTTCCTTAATATCACATCATCAGATTTTGACATGGTGACAGTTGGACCACCTCAGGAATGTAAGATTTCGAACAAAAAACCATTTATTGAAAGAATTTGCTCTCAACTCCTTACCGTCGTAGTACCTTCCATCATCAGTTCAGCAACATGATATGACGATAATTATACACAAATGTTTGTTTTGCTTTGTAAAAATATGAAAATCATTTGTTGTGCTATAAAATTTGAATGTTCCCTTCGATTTCTCTGGGATCCCCTCATCAGACTTTGACTTGGTGACAGTTGGACCATCTCGGGAATGTAAGATTTCGAATAAAAAACTATTTGACAATGGGACCACCTCGGGAGTATAAGCATACGAACAAAAAAAGAATTTTTAAAATCGGTCCACAAACGGCGGAGTAATCGGTGAACATATATATAAAAAAAAAAATACATACAGCCGAATACAGTACCTCCTTCTTTTGGAAGTCGGTAAAAAATAACTTTCTACACCTCTTTAGCCCCGCTAGGTGATGAATTTCAAAAAAATATTTAACACGTGTTCCACAAATTTTATTAAAGAATGTTTATGGAAAATTTGATGTACCAATGATGACTAAGGATTATTATCGTCCCATACAAACTATGCCTCCTTTTTTCACTCCCTTAAGGGTAGAATTTCGTAAAATTCGTTCATATCGGATATCTACGTCAAAAGACACAAAGAGCACACACTCCAAGTTTCAGGCCTCTACGACCAGCGGTTTAGACTGTGTGTTGATCCGTCAGTCGTTCAGGACAAAGCCTTTAATATGTATATATTACGTCTATACCTATATACGATTTTTTCTTAATTCTGTAAAGTGACACCCCTTTTTTCACACAGATATATCTAAGTTAGCAATAATTTAGCCCAGTATTACTTGTGATAGATAAAAAGAGTGAGTCTTGAAATGTTCTCAATCATCTTTAACTCCTAGAACACTGTTTACTCTTATCTTGACTCGACAGGTTTGATAAATCGCATTCTTGCGCCAGCGCGGCAGCGTCTCCTCAAACTGTTTTCCTGATGCTTTCTCTAATAGGACAGGATAATAGCAATGAGATACTAACAGTAATGAACTATTTTAATGTGTTTATTCCTAACAGTACCTTATTCGTTTGGTATTCTTTTGGTACCTTCAAAAGGTAGGTACTATACTGCGGGGAAGCTACTAAAAGAAAACTGCCGAGGATTTATATGTCTTATTTTATTGGGAGCTGAACTACGACTATTGTCATATAGTTACAAAAACAATGGAGAGCGACATCTAATTCGTATTTAAAAATAATATCTTCTTAATAACTTTTATAAGTTACCAGTAATCACCATAGAGGTTGATGTGAAGCATCAAACTCTACATCCCCCCTCCTACAGAGAAAAATTTCTTCCAGACTTGGAAGAAATTTGTCGCTCTCCCTTCACAGTTAACTACCTGCCTATGGGACGGAGTAAAAAATAACAACTAGAGCATGTCAAGGATGCCTACTGCTAGTAGGCAGCTGGAGCAACCTGATACAATCTTCAGACCGTTGCTCAAGCCCCGTCGAGCAAAAACCGACCCAAAAAAGCTCAGCGCATCCAATGCATGCCCGTTTCAATAATAATAATTATGCCAAGAACGACAATTCCAAAAAAATTTTGAAAAATTTTACCCATCTATCTAAATTTAATTTAAATATTAACAATATATTATTAGAATATATCAGCCTCTGATGCATTAGCTATTCAGCACCTGATATATCCACCAAACTTAAAAAAAATCATAAAATTAACTAACTTATAAATGTCACACTGCCTATAATTCACTTAAAACTATGGGAGCGCGCCTATCTTTTCATCTCGTACAAAACGACCTGAAAACGCGAGGGATCCTATCACTACGTGTTGGCAACACAATGGAATATGTAACGTTATGAATCCAACAAAGATTCCTCCACGTCAATATATGAACAAATGGAGCAACGCCACATCCTCCAAGATGCAGTCAACCTAAGCATCCCCATTGTTACCCATGACAACCCAAAAACTAACACTGCACTCCCTACAATTCTCTCGTACCTAATCCAATAGTAACCCGAAGATGTAGTGGTGGATAATTACGACATCAGATCTGAAATTGATATAGTATGAATACACACGTCACAAAAACACTATTAAAATTACACTAACCTATCTATTAAAATGATAAGATCTGACGAGGTTACCTGTAACTGATGTCCGATCTTCATTATACGAGCATCTCATCCGAAGTGATCACTTTAATTACTTGTAGTCGTGCTTATCTGGACTACTACGCTGCACAAAGTTTAAAAATAAAAAGGAAAAAACCTCTCCAATGTCACCTGTCCACATAAACGTCATTAGTTCAAAGACATCAGCAATTTTATACAGGGTGATGAAAAAATAATGATAATATTAGCATTGAATCATGGGTGGTTGAGGGAGTGATCACTTCGGATGAGATGCTCGTATAATGAAGATCGGACATCAGTTACAGGTAACCTCGTCAGATCTTATCATTATACTTCGCATCTCATCCTCATGATCACTTTAATTACTTGTAGGATGTTAAAAGAAACTATAAAATTGCTGAATAACACAAAGTAACATATGTAAAATATGTTAATTAAATATAAAAGCCTTATTTTTGTTAATAGTATAAATAAAGACATAGGTTAATGTCTAAATTAGAGATTTAGTAATTGTCAAAAATAGGTAAAGAGAAAATAGAATAAATTAGTTTTTATGGGTCTGTTATAAAAACTTCCAAAAGCGGTCAAATTTTGTGGTCAAAAAACTGGTTCACTACTTTTCTTATACTTATATAATAGCAATATTTATGCACTGAAAAAAAAATATTCATGATACACACGCATGGCGCGTACTACTACAGGAACTAAACAGAAATATAAACGCCGCAAGCTTCAAAAAATCCCTTATCCATCTGCTGATAGTGATGGGTAAAGCGGCGTGGTAAGGCTTCTTAAAAATAAGAAGTATCGTTATTTCGCCTGGAAAGTTCAGTAACTTGAATGTTATTGAAGAACAATGCTGAACAAATCATTAGATTGTTATCATATGTATAATAGTTTGGTAAGAATATTAATGAAACGAATGTTTTGATATTCATATCTATCCGACTTAAATAATGATCTCGTTATATAATTAAACAACATTTAATTTTGATACTTCTATTAAAGCTATTGTTTAAATTTAGTAGCCAGTACATACAGGGATTGATGTTTTTTTTTTTGTAAGTGACTGAAGACTAAGACCTTCATTTGGAAACTCAGAAGTAAGGTAATTTAAAATAATATTGGTTTTCCATTCGTTCGTTCGATTCCAACTCATTATTTAGGAGCACGTGGCATCAACTATGCTTTGAAAAAACGTTTGAATCTGTCATCATTGCCCTGATATTAATTGCAAAAAAGGGCAGATCTACATCTTTTAAGAGACCTATGGCGTAGATCACTTTCATAATTACAATGTAATGTCAAAAAAGAAATAACAATAATAACTATAGTAACCGATCCATTTAAAGGGTCGACGTCCTTCTTCCCATAAAACTTATTCCAAAGTGTTATAAAAATATATTGTATCAGTTTTTCCTGAAATCGAGGCTTACATTACATTTAAGCATGCTCTACGATTCTAGTCGACTTAGCGATTTTCACATAAAACTGCTGAAAAGTGAAAGTAATTAATTAGTATTTGGTTTTATTTTCAGTTAATCATGTAAACAACCAAAGGTACAATGGCCGAGATGGTCAATCTATTACAACCATTATTTCTCGTGCATTATCACATCATCAAACTTATTTGAATCTGTTAGTTTAAAATAAGTGCGAATGAGGAAAAAGCATTAAAGTAATGCTTGGACCAACGAATAGTAAATGCATCTATATAAATTTAGCTTCTGGGTCCGTATGTCATGATACATAAAATGTATATTTTGAGTTAGATTTGGTGACAAATATATCTTCCTCCAAACTTATTGTATAACTAGCTGTGCCCGCGACGTCGTCCGCGTGTATAAAGACTTTTATAAAATGGATTGATTAAAAATTAAAGATTATTTATTTGCATTGAATAAGTAGTAGGTAGATTATTCTTACATTATAGTGAAATCACTTATAATACAATGTTCATATGTTCAGAAGAAACCTAATGTATTTTTTCTAAATCCTTCAAACCTAAAACAGTAAGGAATGCTTACTGTACTGATCTTACTGTCCACTTTTCTCACGTTTCGCTTTTCTCGCGCAATCAGATTCTCTTTGGATTTGTACTTTCGTTTTGATTTGTACTTTCGTTTTTAATAATAAAAACTTGTTTGATAAATTAAGTTTTTAACAAAAAAATAGAACCGACTTCAAACGGTAAAAAATAAAATTGTTCAGTACCTACTTCTTCTTGCTTATGGTAATGACTCTTAAAACTATTTTTGGAGTCGGGCCCCTACTAAAATGTCGTACCATTCCTTCTAAATGGGCACCGACAATACAGACAGTGGGACAGTACCTACTTCTTTTTGCTTATGGTAATGACTGTTAAAACTATATTGGAGTTGGTGTCCATTCAGAACGAAAGGTACACTATATTTACTAAGACAGGACATTTTACTAAGGGCCCGACTCCAAAAATAGTTTTAAGAGTCATTACCATAAGCAAGAAGAAGTAGGTACTGAACAATTTTATTTTTTACCGTTTGAAGTCGGTTCTATTTTTTTGTTAAAAACTTAATTTATTTCACTCTTTTTAGTAATTTTAATAATTCTTCACATATGTATAAGCATAATTGGAATTTTTTTCACTTAACTAAACGTTAAAGAGATACCTTTTATAATCATGTTTATCTAATAGCCATCTTATAGCCTGAAAGAATACTACTATCAGTCCACCTCAACGTATAAATTAATAAAAGAATTTGCTCTCAGCTCCTAACCGTTGAGAAGTTGTACCTTCAATCATCAGCTTAGCAACATGAGGTGATAATTACCGGACATAAATATTTGTATTATGTTAAAAAATATGACTAAAAGAATGTGTGTGCCTATTAAGTTTTAGTGTTTCCCTCGATTTCCCTAGTATCACATCATCAAATTTTGCCATTGTGACAGTTGGACCACCTCAGGAATGTAAGATTTCCAACAAAAAACCATTTATTGAAAGAATTTGCTCTCAACTCCTAACCGTCATAGTACCGTCCATCATCAGCTCAGCAACATGATATGATGATAATTATACACAAATACCTATTTTGCTTTAATAAAAATATAAAAATCACTTGTTGTGCTATAAAATTTGAATGTTCCCTTCGATTTCTCTGGGATCCCAACATCAGACTTTGACTTGGTGACAGTTGGACCACCTCAGGAATGTAAGATTTCGAACAAAAAACCATTTATTGAAAGAATTTGCTCTCAACTCCTAACCATCGTAGTACCTTCCATCATCAGCTTAGCGACATGATATGATGATAGTTATACACAAATACCTGTTTTGCTTTAATAAAAATATGAAAATCACTTGTTGTGCTATAAAATTTGAATGTTCCCTTCGATTTCTCTGGGATCCCAACATCAGACTTTGACTTGGTGACAGTTGGACCACCTCAGGAATGTAAGATTTCCAACAAAAAACCATTTATTGAAAGAATTTTCTCTCAACTCCTAACCTTCGAAGTACCTTCCATCATCAGCTCAGCAACATGATATGATGATAATTATACAAAAATGCCTGTTTTGCTTTAGTAAAAATATGAAAATCATTTGTTGTGCTATAAAATTTGAATGTTCCCTTCGATTTCTCCGGGATCCCAACATCAAACTTTACCTTGGTGACAGTTGGACCACCTCAGGAATGTAAGATTTGGAATAAAAAACTATTTATTGAAAAAAATTGCTTTCAACTCCTCACTGTCGCAGTACCTTCCATCATCAGCTCAGCAACATGAGATGATGATTACTATGCACAAATATCTCTTATGCTTCAGAAAGTATAAGAAAATCAATGTGTGTGCCTATAAAATTTGAGAGTTCCCCTCGATTTCCCTGGGATCCCATCATCAGATCCCGATTTGGTGACAATGGGACCACCTCGGGAGTATAAGCAAACGAACAAAAAAAGAATTTTTAAAATCGGTATACAAACGGCGGAGTAATCGGTGAACATATATAAAAAATAAAAAAAATACATACAGCCGAATACAGTACCTCCTTCTTTTGGAAGTCGGTAAAAAAGCAAATAAACATGCGCATAAGAGATGTGCCCACAAGACTAAAAGATATTGACGCTTTGTATTTACCTCGAGTAAAATGTCAGATTTTCAGAAATAGTACATACATATTTGCTATTAGAATATATAATAAATTACCCATAGATATAAAACAGTTACCAAATACTAAATTTAAAAAACAATTAAAACATTGGCTTATAAAAAAAGCATATTACAATATAAACGAATTTTTTGAAGATAAGACATCGTAATACGTGCAATAAAAATAGTTTGGGGAGCTTCCGCGTAAAATACATTATAAAATAAGTGTAACTCTAAACAATGCCTGAGAGTTTTTTTTCCGCCGGCTTTTTTTCTCTCATTGACCCAGCGGTGGGTAGGCATCAAAAGCCGATGATCCGTTAAGATTATTCTTATCGGATCTTAAAATAAAATATTTTTTAGTTAATTTTAATTAATAATATTGTATGCCAGAACATGGTAGACTGTTTAAAACTCCAATTATAATTTTAAACATCTTATTGTATGTGTGTAAACAGTCAACAATAAAGTATTTTCATTTCATTTCATTTCTTTACAAATATGTACCTCGTTTATTAAAGTTAAGAGATACTGCTGTGCCCGTGGCTTCATCTATGTTAAAAATAGTATCTTTAGTAAATTGGGTGAATTTATACTGCAAAGAATGTATAGACTCATTATATATACATAGCTTTAACCTACTGCAGAAAAGAGGTGCACTATACAACTACTTGTAGTTGGGAGATAAAATTTCTAAACATACACGTGCTTAGGATTAAACAATCGGAAAAATAATTGTAAGGTCAATTAATAAACTATAGGTTTAAAACTTGCGGACAGCAGTTTGGTCATAAGTCATAACTCATATAACATTGTGAAAACTAAAGCAGAAGGCAGGGTCTCTACACAGTGTGCTATCTGTATTTGGAAATAAAGAATATTTTTATAAAGAATCTTTAAAGAATGCTTAATATCTCCATCAATCAACGTGTGTGGATGAGCCCTCAGCCCGTACGCAATAGAGACGCAAAAAATGAGTTAAGTTATCATTGGTCCAATTAACAATGTTCAGCATCATACGTATACCTACCCAACGATGGGACAACCCGCGTGGCGCAATGTTTACCATGCCGGACTGCTAATCGAACTGTCCCGGGTTAGAATCCGGGCGAAGCTGAAATTTCAATGATGAGTTTAAACTGTTCTCGGTCTGGGTGGTTGTGTTTCTGTCTCTATGTGTGTTCATGGCACCCACGACACAGGGTATATCTACCTTAATGAGAGGCTATATGTGTGAAATGTTATTTTTTAAATTTTTTTACACTATGTACTTACTTTTATTAGACTTAAGGCTTTTATTTGAAATTATCTCCATCGAATCACTTTGGAGAAGAAATGAATATTGCTCAATAACGCCATCTACCATATGACATGTAAACTTTGTGGTTGATAAATCGAATGTCAAATTACCAAATAGGTAGACATTGAGATTAACAGTTGGTTCACTAAAAGTTTAACTATTCGTCACCTAGATGTCTGCAGTAGTCTCGTTTTGTTAAGACTTTGTACATTCTGTATGAAGGTTTAGATTCCGTATCTTACAACCTTAATGCTGGATGCATTGAGATTGTAAGATTTGGATTTCGGTTCATCGGAGCTAGAGGCCTCCTTAATATTGGGAGAGCTCCATGCTCAGCAGTGGAATGCTAAAAAGGTTGCAGCTTGATATAATGTAGCGATAATAATCGTTTCAGCTGCAGCCTGTTCATAATCTTCCACCCCAAAAGAAGACTAATAAGCTGAGCAACTAACTCAATGGAGCCTGTGATGTAAGGTTCGGCGGCGGTAAGACTCGCGATGCGCTTATTAGGTACCTACCTATAGTCTAACCATTCTCGGCCAACGAAAGAAATTACAGTAAGCTGATCTAAGTATATTCAATATAGTAGACAATATTAGTGAGAGTTCAAAATAATTTTAGGTACTTAAATTTAAACTTTTATTTATGGTTTTGAATGGGCTGTTACCGAAACTTTCATACAAATTCCCCAAAGTGCCTTTTAAGTTTATGTCGCGTAGGTATTGTGTAAATGAAATAACTTTTTTGTTTATCACCCGATTGATATGAAATATACACTAATGTTACGGAAATTCATTCATCAATATATCAGTAAACACATCATTCAAAGAAGGGAAAGAATTTGAGAATGAAATATTAAGTTAAGGTTAATTATTGTACGCTTGAGATACCAACTTTCGAATCCATTTTATTTGCTATTGAGGGGTAGTTTTGAAAAAAGCTTAAATAGAATTCTTACTATGTTAGTAAAGATTACAAATACAAAATTATAAGTATATTACTCTGCACAAAAATATTCTGTACATCAAGTTTCGACACTCAATTTTCAAAGAGTTTCAAAGAAAATTGACATTTAAAGGGTGAATTTCGGGAAATGCTGAAACATGTATTCTTTTATTTTGGTTAGAAAATATTTGTACCAAATTTCAAGAAAATCTATTGAAAAAATCCAAGTTTTCCATACAAATTTTCATCGCTCATTTCACACCCTTAAAGGGTGATTTTTAAAATTATCTATAGCCTAAATGTTAGCGAGGACCAATATATATAAAACAAAAAAAGTTTCATCAAAATCCGTCCAGTAGTTTTTGCGTGAAAAGCTAACAACAGACAGACAGACAGACAGACAGACAGACAGAGAGACAGACAATAATTTCAAAACTTATATTTTTAGCTTCTGTTACTTATAAAAAGACCCCTAGAAGTATTTTTTTAAATTTATATGCAATGTACAGAATTGACCCTGCTTACAGTTTTATTATATGTATAGATATAGTCTAGTAGTATAGTAATATTTCTTTTAAATTAACTTCAGAACAAGAACATCTAGACTTTTGCGTTTGTTTTCTTACGATGGAATGTACAATGCATAAATCCATATATGTTTAGTTTCAAACCCTGCCATAAGTTAAAACTAAATTACATAATAATATGTAAATGTAGAATTCTAGTACCGCCCATTTAGTTGCCATAATGCGATTATAATAGTTATATCAATAAATTCTGACTAAGATTAAAATCACGCAATCATGCGATGCGGCCAATAACTCTACCTAGAGTTAATAAATTACCTAATTAAAGTTGGGTTGTTCAAAAAGAAAACCTCATCCTGATATAAATTTTAGGCATCCGACTAAATTTCTACAGCAAAATAAAACGTTTGAATGGAATTGTTTGTTTTTAAAAAACTTTTCTTCCACAATTCAGTATGGTGGTAAATACAAATAAACACAAAGTTTATTCCGTACGGCTTTCAATAATACCAATATTTTTATCTTATTTTGATTTCAAACCTTTCAAACATATTTGTGTAGAGAAGGCTATAAGGAATTGCTGACATTGTTGCGATGCCTGTAACAAACTTTTAATAAAATTCATAATGAATATCACATTCAGTAAACACTTGTTATCTTGACTTGGATTTAAGGTAGCCCCTAGACACAAAAAATCTATATAATGGGGCTGTGTTTAACCCAAAAGGTAAACAGATTAATGCATAATAAATATAAAATATTATTTACAAGAGGAAACGAAAGTATTTTTCTGTTTTTGCTAGATACAGAAATTTAAAAATATGCATTCTTTAAATCTATTTTGCCCAAATAATAACCAATTATTTTTTTTTTTTGATCGACAGTCCGGCATGGCAATCATTGCGCCACACAGGTCGTCACCAGGGCTTAATAATTTTAAATCTGTCATGATATCCTTTAACATAAAGTGGTTAGTAGGAATTAAATGGTATTTTTTTTAAGGCTATAAGCCTTTTAGTAGGCTAGTTTCGGAACCAGGGAAAAAAAAAAACTAGAAAGAAACTGTCTTCCACTGCATTGCATTTGCAACCTCCATGGCCTGGCCTGTAAAGCCAAAGTTTATGTAATTTTCATAAATTATGTAAGATTCCTTTTAAATGATTCAATTTATTAATTAAAATTATTGATGAAACTGGAGCTTCTCATAATAACAGGATTTCAGGGTCACAGGCTACAGCTTTTCACTAATTAAGGAAAAAATTAAAACCTGACAACTTATATAGCCTTTTGTTGTTAACTGCTGCGCGGCGGCGCCGGCGTAGTTGTACTGCAGGACGGAAGGGAGGCCCACTTGGACAAGGTTGTACTACTAACCTCCCCCCCCCCCTTGAGTTTAAAGCAACTGGCCTTTTACTAAGGGATAGTGGGTGAGATATTTTTTAAAAACCTTCGCCGCGCTCCATGTGGCCTTAATTATCTCTCGTAATTCATTAACAAACATATTCAGTAATATGAACCTTACCAAAGCGACTCTTTATATCCTTAGTAGAATTGATCCATTAGGAGATCTTCCAGTAATTGTGTATGAAAGAATAACATCTCATGGTAAGGGGTAAGAATCGCTTAAGCCTTTAGGTTTCAATAGTTAAACAGTTTATAGATAGTTGTACCCACAGCTGAAAAAAATATTTCTCTTCGATTCTTATGCCTTTATTTATGACAACACCGTTAAATAGTTATTTTATAAGATCATCTATTAACGGAGGTGTTCAATCTGTACAGATTTTCGGAATCTGATACCGTTTTATTATCAGAGTTTCCCGGATTCTTTGTTGAGCCATCTTAAAGAATAAAATTTTTCGTAATGTAATATAGTTACTGGATATAATTTTCCTGTTATTTATTTACTTCTCCTAAAAGGATAAGAATAGATTCAACCATAGATTCATCTAAGGTTTGATCTAACAAGACAATTCATTTGGCTTATTTTTACATAGTTTTATTGAAAAGAACAGGGTCCTCTTTATGTACGATAGTATTTTTCTGTTTTATATATGTATATAATAGCTAAAAACTTGTACTTGTAAATGATTAACCTCTTATGAAGACTCTGAGATAAATACATAAGTACATACTTATGAACAAGAAAAAAGGATAGCGATTAGTGAGTGCTCCATGGTCAGCCTCTCGTGAAGACTCTAGGATACATACTTCTTAAATTTAAACTCCATGGACAACCTCTTGTGAAGACTCTAGAATACATAATTCTCAAGTTTACACTCCATGGTCAACCTCTCGTGAAGACTCGAGGATATATACTTCTCAAATTTATACTTTATGGCCAGTCAACCTCTCGTGAAGACTTTAGCATACATTCTTCTCAAGTTTACGTTCTGTGGTCAACATCTCGTGAAGACTCGAAGATACGTACTTTTTACCGACTTCCAAAAGAAGGAGGTACTGTATTCAGCTGTATGTATTTTTTTTTTTTATATATGTTCACCGATTACTCCGCCGTTTGTGGACCGATTTTCAAAATTCTTTTTTTGTTCGTATGCTTATACTCCCGAGGTGGTCCCATTGTCACCAAATCAGGATCTGATGATGGGATCCCAGGGAAATCGAGGGGAACTCTCAAATTTTATAGGCACACACATTGATTTTCTTATACTTTCTGAAGCATAAGAGATATTTCTACATTGTAATCATCATCTCATGTTGCTGAGCTGATGATGGAAGGTACTGCGACGGTGAGGAGTTGAGAGCAAATTCTTTCAATAAATGGTCTTTTGTTCGAAATCTTACATTCCTGAGGTGGTCCAACCGTCACCAAGTCAAAGTCTGATGATGGGATCCCAGAGAAATCGAAGGGAACATTCAAATTTTATAGTACAACAAATGATTCTTATATTTTTACTAAAGCAAAACAGGCATTTGTGTATAATTATCATCATATCATGTTGCTGAGCTGATGATGGAAGGTACTACGACGGTTAGGAGTTGAGAGCAAATTCTTTCAATAAATGGTTTTTTGTTCGAAATCTTACATTCCTGAGGTAGTCCAACTGTCACCAAGTCAAAGTCTGATGATGGGATCCCAAAGAAATGGAGGGGAACATTCAAATTTTATAGTACAACAAATGATTCTTATATTTTTACTAAAGCAAAACAGGTATTTGTGTATAATTATCATCATATCATGTTGCTGAGCTGATGATGGAAGGTACTACGACGGTAAGGAGTTGAGAGCAAATTCTTTCAATAAATGGTTTTTTGTTCGAAATCTTACATTCCTGAGGTAGTCCAACTGTCACCAAGTCAAAGTCTGATGATGGGATCCCAAAGAAATGGAAAGGAACATTAAAATTTTATAGTACAACAAATGATTCTTATATTTTTACTAAAGCAAAACAGGCATTTGTGTATAATTATCATCATATCATGTTGCTGAGCTGATGATGGAAGGTACTACGACGGTTAGGAGTTGAGAGCAAATTCTTTCAATAAATGGTTTTTTGTTCGAAATCTTACATTCCTGAGGTAGTCCAACTGTCACCAAGTCAAAGTCTGATGATGGGATCCCAAAGAAATGGAGGGAAACATTCAAATTTTATAGTACAATAAATGATTCTTGTATTTTTACTAAAGCAAAACAGGCATTTGTGTATAATTATCATCATATCATGTTGCTGAGCTGATGGTGGAAGGTACTACGATGGTTAGGAGTTGAGAGCAAATTATTTCAATATATATTTTTTTGTTCTAAAACTTAAACTCCTAAGGTGGTCCAACTGTCACTATGTCATAATCTGATGATGTGATACTGGCAAATCTAGGGAAACACTGAAACTTAATAAGCACAATATTATACATATGTACAGAATTATTAAAGTTACTAAAAAGAGTGAAATAAATTAAGTTTTTAACAAAAAAATAGAACCGACTTCAAACGGTAAAAAATAAAATTGTTCAGTACCTACTTCTTCTTGCATGGTAATGACTCTTAAAACTATTTTTGGAGTCGGGCCCTTAGTAAAATGTCCTGTCTTAGTAAATATAGTGTACCTTTCGTTCGGAATGGGCACCGACTCCAATATAGTTTTAATAGTTATTAACATAAGCAAGAAGAAGTAGGTACTGTCCCACTGTCTGTACTGTCGATGCCCATTTAGAACGAATGGTACCTACGACATTTTACTAAGGGCCCGACTCCAAAAATAGTTTTAAGAGTCATTACCATGCAAGAAGAAGTAGGTACTGAACAATTTTATTTTTTACCGTTTGAAGTCGGTTCTATTTTTTTGTTAAAAACTTAATTTTCAAATTTGTACTCCATGGTCAACCTCTCGTGAAGACTCTAGGATACATTCTTCTCAAGTTAATTTTCCGTGGTCAACCTCTCGTGAAGACTCTAGTGGGTCGAGGCAAGAATAATTCTGTAGTCTCTCTTGATTAGATTTTGATATAAGTACATGTGTGAATAAAAACTTAGATTATGGTACAAATTCTTACAATTCTACCTCCCGTGTTGAATTGTAAATCTATGTTATGTACATTATTTATTACATAACGAATCCAGAGACTGATTGTTTCGTATAATGAAACAACATAAAATAATCCATTTTTCTTACCGGGATCATCGGTATTGTTCGTAATTTTACCAACTTCTTTGCCGGTTTATTAAGTTTTTCTTTAATTTTCCGACTCAATCCGGATGTTTTGCACTTCGATTATTATCCATTTTAAATATAAAATGAGTTATATTGTATTTATAACACAAAATATACAAAAGCATTTCGCTAAATGTATTGCAGCGAAGGAGCACAAAAAACACAATGACGTTTATGTGGACAGGTGACATTGGAGGTAAGAGGTTTTTTCCTTTTTATTTTTAAACTTTGTGCAGCGTAGTAGTCCAGATAAGCACGACTACAAGTAATTAAAGTGATCATGAGGATGAGATGCGAAGTATAATAAATATCTGCACAACACTTAACAAACATTACCTAGTATAAGAAAATTCATTTCGCTTTATGAGTTTAGTTTAAGGTTACTATATTTTACAAACAAATATATTATTGAAAATAATAAAATTACATTATTTAGTAAAAATAGGAAAATTTACATAATATATATTTACCTATTGACGTTTGTCAGTATCTTGTCTATAAAAATTACATAGATTATTCTCATCGAGTTTGTATTGTAATAATAATCTATGATTCTATTATAAATACTTATTTATTTCGTAAAAGACTATTTACAAAGCTAGAAATCAAAACAAAAATCAAATTCTTTGCCAAAAAGGTTTGAGCGAATTATGATGGAAGATCAAACTCCTACCTGATCTTAGTCCTACTCTGTGAACAAGATAATTATTGTTAGGTAACCTACATACTATACGATAGGGTCCTTTATAATGACGAGATATTTTCGAACTTATTTTGGTAACTCGCTTAGGGTTGTACACCAACACCAAGCGTCCAGGCTCGAAAGTTACAAACCTGACTTTTTTGTCATAAATCCTTTTCTGTTTCTGTTGCGCCTTCCGTATATTGCCTATAGTCTTAGAAATGCGACTGTTGTTTGCATTTCTACGCGCACCTAAATCCAAATCATTCCCAATCAAATTTAAGTTAACCCCAGAGTCTGAACTATGTATAGGTTCCCTAATTAATCCGTTTTCTAACATCTCGTCTTCATGCTCACTAATTATTTTATTTTGTTCGTCGGAGACACGACATGGATCTTTGTGGACGGGAATTTCATCCACAGTATTGATCTCTACCTCCTTGCAAACATTGAACGAATATCTCTCGTCAGTTTTAGGCTCATTTAACATACACATAGAAAAATTCTCGTTCAAGGCAGACGATGTATTAAGGAAAAATGCATTGTCCGACTTGGATATATACGAGAGGTGTGCATTTGGCGATTTCAACCGATCCATGGTCGTTATATGATGCGAAACCTGTCCTATAAAATTAACGTCAAACCTACCAAAGGTTACCATTTTCTTAGAAAAATTTATTACGGCGTTGTACTTTGCCAAGAAATCCTGACCTAATATCATCGAGGGCATCAAGCCATCAACAACAATAAAGGGATGTTCAAAATAAATACTGTTTAAAAACATTTTAATATTTAATATTCCTAATGAATTCAAAGTCTGGCCATTCACAGCCCTTAAAATTGGTTTATCGTTTATTAAATTAATTTGTTGAACATTTAGTTTTATTTTATCATACAATTCAAAAGAAATTACGGACACACTAGCACCAGTATCTAAAAGAGCTTCCGCATCGATTCCAAAGGTTTGAACATGTATAACCGGAGGTGTAGATCTATCTTCCAATTTGGGACATTGTCGAACTTCACCCACCAGCGACGTCCCGTTGATGTTTTTAATATCTTGATTATGATCAGGCTGCCGGTTCTTTAGAAAATATCGATGTGGTGCCGAAGATCGTGGCGTACTATCATAAATATCTTGTCTGGCGTTGAAGGGTGCGCGATGAGTTGGAGTTGGTCTTGCTGGAGTTCGAGTGGATTCTATGCTTTGACGTTGGGTTGCCGGTGTTCCATAACGCTGTCTTGGAGTGGAACCTGGCTCTTGACGATCACTAGACATATCACCTGCTTGTCGCGCGAAATTCATATTATTCGTAGTTTGCGCGGTTTTTAATTTTACGGGTAGCGAAAGTTCGCAATCGGAATGATTAAAAAGTTGGTAAATTTGTCTTATGGATTCTTTTAGACTTTTAATCGTTGGGAAGATATGGCCAGCTAGGTTATTTTTATATTTATAAGCCATACCTTTCAAGCATTGTTTAATAATTACACTTTCATCAGATATATTTGCTTTCTTGGCCCAACTTTCAACTTTATAAATGTAGTCAATTAACGATTCATTCAAATTTTGAGTTGCGGTATAAAATAAGGCTGCATAATCTATTAACGAGGGGAATTCCTCTGAAATTTTTGTTTTTAAGACTTCATATGTGGAGTCATTGGCTAATATCGACTTGTAAAAAGAGAGCGCTGGGCCGGAAAGATACGATCTTAGTACTAGCACTTTTGTTTTATCTGGCCAATTATTCACTGCTGCAATTATATCGAATTGCTCAAAAAATTCATTTACTGATGTATTTACACCGTCAAATGTGTCGGCCATCTTAAAGTAATTATAATAATAATAAATTCAATCTTATCTTTATATCACTCTTGGCGTGCGAGAGGTCTTGTATATCCAGGGTCGACCTGGGCAGTTATATTTTGCTTCGTAGTCCTCCAGTATTCTTTTTTCGTACACTGCGGCTAGAGCAGCGTTCTTCTTTAGTATTTTCTTTTTTCGTTGTTTCACTCTAAAACATAATAAAATATTAATAATGCAGTTTACACGGCGGCGCCTCCACCATATACTGCGGGGAAGCTACTAAAAGAAAACTGCCGAGGATTTATATGTCTTATTTTATTGGGAGCTGAACTACGACTATTGTCATATAGTTACAAAAACAATGGAGAGCGACATCTAATTCGTATTTAAAAATAATATCTTCTTAATAACTTTTATAAGTTACCAGTAATCACCATAGAGGTTGATGTGAAGCATCAAACTCTACAGTACCCAGCACCCTGGTCTCCCAAGTACCTTTGGTGGCGGGTTATGTGGGATTTGACCGCACTAAAACCCCCTCGGTAGCCTGCCTTTGCGCTTGGGAGGACTCCGGTATCTCCATTGGAACGCACCGGTGTCCTCCACGCGCGGCGCCCCAGAACGGGCCCATTTTCGGGAGAGCAGATGTGCTCTCCTGCACCTTCAGATGAACACGGCGGCATGCGGCCACGCACACACCGCCGGGGCTGCTGGCTGAACAGGACAAGCTCCCACTCTCACCGTCCTTACAGGTCCTTCCAGTCGCCTCTAACGATCAGGCAGCAGATACCGTAGCTCTATTCTTAATCCCGAAGCTACAGAGACTTCCTAACTTATTATTATTATTAAGTCATTATCGTTACTTATTACTTTAATCAGCTACTTATTATTTATGAGTTCTTTTTACATATTACATGAAAATAATAAATTTATAGATAAATTTACATTAAAGACATTGCAGAAAAAATAATGAGATTTCTTGTTAAAGCGCCTTGAAGTTTTGAGAATGTTATATCTGTAGGTATTTGTTCAAGTATCGCGCAACAGATGCATGGAATTGGATGCGGTTTCGCCGATGTACTCGTAATCAATGATATTTTTGTTTTATATAATATCATTGCTCGTATTTATTGCTTGAGGAGAGGACTAACTTAAAATATACGAGTAGGTAGCCTTTATTTTGTGCGCGGAAATATCTTATTCCGAATGGTTTGATATCTTTGAGATCATTGATATTTATTGACCTAAAAGTATATACTTAATTAACTGATACTTATGTATATTACATAAACGGAATATTAGTTGGTCATTTGTTCGTTCGTTAAATGTCGGCGCTACATATCTATACTTAAGCGTTTCTCGGTTAAAAATACGAGTAACTGAACTATGAAGTAGCTTCGAATAAAAAAAATACTTCTTCGCAATATGTCAAGAATAAAGATAAGCTAAAAAATATGTTTTGCTTATGTTTAAGATGATTATTGATACATGGAATTTGAATAATAATAACAAAGATGATACACGAATAAAAGGACGTTATCCAAAAATGAAACCTAGCTAGATCGGTTTATCATCTCCCCGTAGATCATCGGTTTATCAACTTCCGGAATACTAAATTTCATAAAAATTGTTGGAAAATTATAGGTAGGTATTTAAAAATAACAACGTTGGGTTGGATGGGTTTCACTGTTAATTATATTTAATTTTGATTTAATTATTTTTAAACCAAGATTATAGTGAAACTGTTCTGCTATGCCAGCCCAATGCGGAATATATCCATGATAATATTACCCTTTCAATCAAGAAAATACATTTTACCATCTTCAATTATTTCTAGGTAGGTACCTACTGAAACTGGTATACCAAAAATCTGTTAATATGCATAGAATAATCAAAAATAGTTTTATGAAATATTCAGGACACTACAAAAATGAACTCAACCGTATTTTATTGAAACATAAACTGTGCTAACCACATAAGCCACAATACACAATGGTATGTCGAATTGCATTACAGTAAATTTATTACATATCAAAGTAAAACATAAAACTGCGATCTTGTAGATCAAAGCCCGTTTTAACCTTCGCGGAAGATTTATTAAAAACAAACACTTATTCTAAACGAAATTAGGAGTTTACGGGTTGATGGTATAATAAAAAGTGTTCATTTTGACACCAATCTGGTGTTTATTATTTGGGACAAATGTGACCCGTCGGCCGTAACCCGACACCGTGCCGTCTGTCGACCGACACCACTCGCCTTGTTTGATCTATGGAGAGATTTTTAAACTTTTTATGTCATAGTTTAGTGCGCTTTAGGCGCCTTTATTGTTGAGTAAACATCTCAGAATTATCGCTCTCGGCGGCCTCTCTCGTCTTTGGAACTTTTTCGTTTTCTGGCGATGAGCTTTCGCGGTTATTTCTGTAGTTTCGATAAGTGCCACGAATACTTAACGCCAATATAATATTGCAAACAGAACGCACCCACCACATATTAATAGAAGCTTTTTAAACGTAATCAAGCCCGTCGAAAGATATATTGTGATAAGGTAAATAAAAAAATAAATTAAAGGCCCTCTTTTTCGTGTATATTTTAGCCTTTAATGTGTATATTTCTTGATATATTGTTGATGTTACAGAACGACTTTTGTTTTGTTAAATAGCAGAACTCGTGCGGTGGAGTGGCTGATACTCAGACACTTTGGGAAAATAGACAGACCAACGTTGTAGGCCCTGGCAAATATTATGCAATAAGTACCTAGTCGCACTATAAATAATTTTGTTGGCTCGTTATAAATATCAAAATTATTTTCAATTAAATCATATTATTTTATTACCATATAAGTTTTTCGTAAATGATATAGGCATAGATATAATATCTATTATCATTATTAAAAACGATCAATGCCCCGTTATGTTAATGCAAGGTTCAGTTCTCTAACCCCATTCATTGTTTTGAAGACATCAATAATAAAATTTATGGTAACTTGCTCTATCTTGCTTACAGCAGCCGACGTTAAGCGGTCGGATTTTTAAATAAACATTTTTAATGATCGGGCCGCGCCCGCGCTGCCAGGTGTACGCAGACGGTGCGCCCGCGTCTCGCCCTCTCCCTGTATCTACCTACTTCTTTTGTTCCTATTCATAGAATTTCCTGACACGACCTGGAACAATAATCAATGTGTGCTTCTCAGGAAGCGTTCAATAATATATCTCCATTCCAACGCTAACGACCTCGAAGCCCATCATCGGTCGATGATTAAAACTGATCGATTGTTTCACTAGCTGTACGCAATTGAAAAATCTATGTCTATGTACGCTGCGTATTATCTAAACAAGAGCCAAGATGAAATTGATCGATGATATTGATGTTTTAATCGTGTTTATCGGTAAATGTCTTTAGGAATTTTCTGTTAATTGTGCTCGAAATGATATTGAAATATTGGATCCATTAGCATATTTTACATATTCGCAGCGACAGTCGGGTGGTTAAGACACCGGTCTCCCATGCGGGAGGTCCCGGGCACTTCTTAAATATTTTGTTGTATAGCTGGTCCACAGTGAGGGGAAAACCTGGTTCATTAAAATTCTATCTTATCTAATACATTTAAATGAGCAATTCTTGTATGTATATATACCTAAATATATTTTATGAATCTCGGAAACGGCCCAACGATTTTGATGAAATTTAGTACCTACCCTGCTTTCGAGGGTGATGAATCGATTCAGCTAGGTTTTACTTTTAGAATTTTTTAATTACTAAAAATTATTTTCAGCGATAATCAACTTAAATATAAACTGAAAAATACGACTCTTCCTGACATTAAGTTTTTAACAAAAAAAAAAAATAGAACCGACTTCAAACGGTAATAAATGAATTGTTCAGTACCTACTTCTTCTTGCTTATGGTAAAAACTGTTAAAACTTTTTTGGAGTCTGTGCCCATTCGGAACGAAAGGTAAACTATACATATTTACTAAGACAGGCCTTTTACTAAGGGCCCGACTCCAAAAATAGTTTTAAGTGTCATTACCATAAGCAAGAAGAAGTAGGTACCGAACAATTAATTTTTACCGTTTGAAGTTGGTTCTATTTTTTTTTGTTAAAAACTTAATTAATATCACTCTTTTTAGTAATTTTAATAATTCTGTATATATGTATAAGCATAATTGGATTTTTTTTTGCTTAAATTCTAACGGTTAAAAAGATTTACCGTTCATGTTAATCTAATAGCCATCTAATAGCCTGAAAGAATACTAAGTACTATCAGTCCACCTGAACGTATAAATTTGTATTATGTTAAAAAAAGTGCAAGTGCGAGTCGAACTTGCCCATGAAGGGTTCCGTAGTAGCAAGCATTATTATTTTTTGTCAGCAAAAATAACTTTGTTTTTCATAGTGGTTGTATGAACGACCAAGTTATATTTGCGGTTTTTAAAATTTTACTATATCTCAAAAACTGCGTACTATATCGTCTATATCTCGTTTGAACCAATTTTCGTTGAAACTTTTTATTGAGATCTACATCATATATTTTTGATAGATTTTTCACTTTCTTACTTTAAAAGTTAGAGGGGGGGGGACATATTTTACCACTTTAGAAGTCTATCTTTCAAACGATTAACTTGAGAAAAAATGATTTTAGGAACCTCAATGTCATTTTAAAAGACCTATATGTATATAGACACCCTACACGAATAGGTTTGATGAAAAAAAAAATTTGTTTGAGTTACATGTATGGAGAGCCCCCTCCCCCTCCCCCCTTATTAATATTTTTTTGTATAAAAATCGTAAAGCGGTTCAGAGATTACATCTACCTACCAAGTTTCAACTTTGAAGTTCTAATAGTTTTGGAATGAAGTAGCTGTGACATACGGACGGACAGACAGACAAACATGCCGAATCTATAAGGGTTCCGTTTTTTTGCCATTTTGGCCTAAAAATATGACTTAAAAATGTGTGTGCCTATTAAGTTCCAGTGTTTCCCTCGATTTCCCTAGTATCACATCATCAGATTATGACATGGTGACAGTTGGACCACCTTAGGAGTTTAAGTTTTAGAACAAAAAAATATATATTGAAAGAATTCCTGGGATCCCATCATCAGATCCTGATTTGATGACAATGGGACCACCTCGGGAGCATACGAACAAAAAAAATAATTTTGAAAATCGGTCTACAAACGGCGGAGTAATCGGTGAACATATACATATTAAAAAAATACATACAGCCAAATACAGTACCTCCTACTTTTGGAAGTCGGTAAAAATATTGTGGCGTAAAACCTTAGACTAAGAATAATGTACTTCGTACTACGTAAAACCTAATTTAAGTCTATTGGTAGAACGCCATCAAACGCCATCCGCTAATCCGACTTTCAAAGAAATGACAATGTCGATTTGAAAGAGCTCTATAAAAATTTCGTAGAGTTTTGGCGGGAAGTCGAAAAAGACATATTGTGCTCTTGTTTTATTTTCATTTTCTTGGTGTATTTTTGAGTTATATCGGATAAAGTTGATGGCATTTTGTTTGATATAGGTTAATTACAGTGCACGAGTGTTTGTGAAATAGGTAGAATAACAGTGCTAAAATATGTTTTTCTTTGCTTGCCTCCAAAATTCCATCGGACACGTTCTAGTAAAGTAGCCATCGCTTTACTTGAATGTTGGACTGACTAGACTGACTGATTACTGAAGACTTACTTACTGACTTTGTTATTACTTAGTCCAGATTCATTGAAACTGGCAAAAAATTGATGTAAAAGTTATACTTGACGCTAGCAGTATGCACAGAGTTTGCGATGCCATAATTGAAAAAAAAAATTTCGTACTCTGAATTAAAGCTTCCTTGGCTGAATGGTTACGTGGGCCGACTACGGAACTAGAGACCTCTGGTCCTGCGGATAACCTCAATCAAAACCATATTGCGTTTATTTTTTATTTTTTGTTGAAAATATTTTTTTATTGGTAGCTACTACTTCAGATAGCGTTGTTGAGTAACACTAAGCAAATGACTGTTTCGTTTGAAATAGAACAGAAGACAAAAATAAATATAAATAAATAACGCTTCACACTCATAGACCCACAGTAGGGTATAGATATACCTTGTGTCGTGGGTGCCATGGAATTCGACACATACAAAGACACAAACACCCAAACCGAGAACATAAATTTAAAATCATCAATCAAATTTCTGCTTCGCCGGGAATCGAACCCGGGACCCTCCGATCGGCAGTCCGGCATGGTAAACATTACACGACGCGGGTTTTCATATAGGAGGACTATATTTGAGGTTTCAATACAATAAGCCTTTATATAAACCTTATTTATAGCCTTAACATGAGAATTACACAGCACGCAATAAAATTCAATATGAAATGAAAAAGACATGTTTTTAGTTCGAAATAAACATTCTTATTGCCTGTCTGCGTGTGGGCACAGAATAAATATGGGTGTAATAGAAACATTCGTGTCGATTTACACATTTTAATATGGATTTCAAAAATATTTAATCACCACTTACATCTTTTTAGCAGCTGTTAGACGATGTAAGTGCATGTTCTGATTGAAAACGCTTGTCAAGAAAAGATACAATTTTTTATTGAAAATGTCATTGGTGTCCAGCCTTTAATCTCCTTAACCTCTTACATAAAATAATTTCTTAAGTTTGAATTCAAAGAGCAAGAGCAATAGTACAAGGTACAAAAATTACTATTATAAAACATCGATTTTATGTTCCTAGTTTAGTTATTGAAAAAGAGGAAACTGTATTTTAGAAATGTATATTTTCATGGTAATATCACAAATTAATCGTAATTAAATAGGTAGTAAAATTATTCTAAAGTAGTAAAGCTTTTCGTAACCCGCATTGGAGCGTGGTGGAGTAAGCTCCAGGCCTCTCCAATGATGGGAAGAGACCCGTGCCCAGCAGTGGGACGTAAAAAGGGATGCGCCAAAGCTTTTCGTAATACACATATAATAAACATTTATAAGCGTTCAAATGCCAAAACGATAACGTGTTTATTTATTTACTAGCTGACCCCGCGAACTCCGTACCGCGTTCAAATGTTTGGGGTGGGCCACCCTTATCACTTAGGGGGATGAAAAATAGATGTTGGCCGATTCTCAGACCTACTCAATATGCTCACAAAATTTCATGAGAATCGGTCGAGCCGTTTCGGAGGAGTACGGGAACGAACATTGTGACACGAGAATTTTATATATAAGATTTATTAATAAGTTGCACCAACAAAGTGTACACCAATATAGTATAATACAAAATAGTCATAAAGGGATAATCTAAGTGCCACCTCAATTATAGGCGCAAACTACAAGCATAGGTGAACAGCACGTACAAGTAACTAAAATTTACAGAATTTACAGTGTTTATTCGATTGTTGCAAAAAATCTTGAAATTATGCCCTACGAGTGAAGTAGAAAAAACTCTGTAAAAATAATTACCTTGACAGATTCTAGATTTATTCTATAAAAAAATAAAACATTCGGCGATTACTTTGTTGACCCTACCCGATTGTTCCGAATCGATCACAATATCACGTTTCACCGCGAGTTGACAATGAAACGCCTCGTTATCAAACGTCCCTAGATGAATGCCCATTGATTGCGCAACTGTGGCATAAGAAATGGATATTGTTACATTGATACTAAATATCCCACTATAAATTCATTTGATTTCCACTCTAACACAGTTTAGGTACACTATGTTTTTGATTCACGTTCAGGTTCAAGATGAAAAAGTAAAAAAAAATTGTTTCGTTGGCTAGTAGATAGTCATTCACGAACTCTTGTTAGATACGGCTACTAACTCTTATTATATTATACTAAGGGCCTCTTTCACCACCTTCAAGTAAAGTGACAAGTACGCTAATTGTCGGTTAGTCACCCGTAACTTCAATTTCAATTTCACGATAATTGAGTAGCACTAATCATATGATAAACTAACTCGTATTCATAGCTTTTACTTGCCAATTAACTTTACTTGGGACGTAACTAATCAACACTTTACTTGGAGATGGTGAACGAGGCCTTAAATATAATAAGGATTAGAAAGCAGCGATGATCCACTGGTAAAGCCGGGCGGACTAACACGGAGATACGAAGTTCAAAAATTCGGCGCGCACCTCCGACAAAGAAGTTTGTTAAGTTTATTCATCGCTGCGCCACGGTCATAGACGATATTGTGATGTTTAATAATTAATTGAGATGATCGTGCATACCTGAGAGAAACTCATAATATCTCAAGGGCATGATGTCCACTAATCTGCACTTGGCTGGCGTGGTGGACTATGGCCTATATGCCTCTCACTTGTGAGAGGAGACATGCCTCCTCACCCAGCAGTGTGACATTAAAAATATTATAAGTGTGAAAGTGCGTTTTTTGTTTGTCACTCTTTAACGTCACAAAACAGCACCGGACCAGTGTGGTTTTTTTACACAGAAATATTTGAAGGTAAATAACAGCCCGCCAAAAAAAAAGACGAGTTCATATATCTACTTTACCCTGTGAAAAGACTTCTGGTGATATATAGAGTCAAGCTCCTGAATTCACACACTCTAACGCCCTACCTTCACCAAATCTACATCTATCTGTAGCTTTGCCGTATCGCTACCGTCACGTAGGCATTCGTTGCTTTTTAACCGACTTCAAAAAAGGAGGAGGTTAGTCAATTCGACCATAATATATATGCTTTTTTTATGTTTGTTCGCGGATAACTTTTCGTTTATGAACCGATTTTGATGATTCTTTTATTTTTTTGAAAGCTTATACTTTCAAGGTGGTCTCATTGTCACCAAGTCAAGATCTGATGATGGGATCCCAGGGAAATCGAAGGGAACTCTCAAATTTTAAAGGCACACATATTGATTTTCTTATATTTTCTGAACCTTAATTGATATTTAATTTTGTGCATAGTAACTATCATCTTATGTTGCTGAGCTGATGATGGAAGGTACTACGATGGTTAGGAGTTCAGAGAAAATTCTTTCGATAAATGTTTTTTTGTTCAAAAACTTCTGCTCCCGAGGTGGTACAACTGTCACCAAGTCAAGATCTGATGATGGGATCCGAGGGAAATCGAGGGGAACTCTCAAATTTTATAGGCACACATATGTGGAAATGTCGCCAATTTTGCTTAAACAATACAGAATTATTAAATTGAAGGTACTAAAAGAGTGAAATTATATAACTTTTAAACAAAAAAAACCGCCTTCAAACGGTAAAAAATAATATTGTTCAGTACTTCGCATTTGATACTTTTCCTTGATATTGGTAGTGACTCTTAAAACTATTTTGGAGTTGGGCCCTTAGTACAATCAAGTACCTTTCGGTCTGAATAAATAATACAATAATATATTCATATTATTGTATTATTTAAAAGTTAAAATTGATATAAAGCGTGAAATACGGGGGTGAAGTCTATATGGAATGTTCTCATCTCTGACTTTGCATGTGACCAAAAATATATAACGGTCTACCGGAATTCCTCAAAATTAAAACGGGTAACGAATTTAAAACAGGACTTAAAACGTATTTACTGAAAAAGGAGTAACTCAGTCACTGATTTCATAAAGGAATTCCATAAAAACCTGGGAGGTTTTTTTTCCGCCGGCTGTTTTTCCTCTCAGTGTACAAACATCCTGTGATATGAGTACTCAAAGCTGACGATCGGAACCGATCCGAAATATAAATACATAAATATTTTAATTTATAAAAGGTGCAATATGGGACAAATAAAAATAATAGTAAAATAGATGTTAATGTACATTTCGTAACTGTGTTATAATTAAGTTTTTCCTTTTATATTTTTATCATTGTATATTTGCATACCTCATGAAGGAAATAAATATGGCGAACTAAATATATATAAACAACTTTGTAAACACCCATATTTGTGCAAATAAATGTCTTTGTCTTTGTACTTAGGAGTACCAAAGTAGGTATATTAGTTCTCGATTGGTTAATTAAAACATATGTCCTGATAACTAAAGTACACGCGGACGAAGTCGCAGGCAAAAGCTAGTTTGCAATATAGTCCTGATATCGTACGGATGTACAAAATTTAAGCTCAATTGGGTGAAGATATGATCTGCGTTAAAATTAACATAGGCAGATGGATACATGTAAACCAAACTTTCAAATCATAATATAATGATACTTCCTTCGCTATATATCTATGAAATATCTGTAATGGTCAAATGCAATATCTCTAAGTATGATTCCTTAAACTCTAAAAGACACAACAAGAAGTGGTGCTCAATACCTTCCAAAATTAACTATATCATAATAGTGTATTTTGCATGGGACCAAAAATATGCAATAATCTACCAGTATCCCTAAAAACTAAAACTGTTAATAAATTTAAAAAGAACTTAAAATATATTTACTTAAAAAAGCCTACTATTCGGTCCCTGAGTTTCTAAACGATAAATAAAAACATATAATAAAGTACATTACTAGAATAAATTAAAATAAATAACATAAATAAGATATTTCATGGGATAAAAGCCTGGGAGGCTTTTTTCCGCCAGCTATTTTTCCTCTTAGCATACAAAAACCCATCATGGTGATTGGTGGGTGCCCAAAGCAGATGACGATGAACCATGTACGGTTCAAAAAAAATTTGTACAAAAAGCACAAAATTATTTTAAATTTAATTTAAGTAACTAAAGTGATAATAATGTTGAATTATTTAAGTCTACTGTATTTTAGTGCGTGCGTGAGTATTTTAGTGTTTATTGTAAATAATTAGTTTATAATTTAACTTGTAGTACATAACTTTTACAATAAAGTTTGTACACCCTAAAGTGTAAATATGGCGATCTAAATATTTTTGTAAAACCTTTTTTGCTACCCTTATTTGTGCAAATAAAATATTTTCTTTTCTTAAGTTGCAAGAATCCACACGAACGTACATACATACATTGCAAGCACAGATTGCAAATGAATAAAAGCATGTAAAATATAATAATATGATATTTTAAACAATATGTTTTATTTCTTAACAGAATATTACACACATAGAATAAAAATTTACATTCAATCGGAACTTTTACTTTTTGTAGGCACTAACCCTAGCAATCCGCACAGTCAATTGTTGAAATTTCAAAAATTTGGCTGAGTTACACTACTGTCTAAAAAAGAAGCTTTGTATTGTGTCCACGCTCTAGCAACTACCGCCAACTTCAATGCGTCTGGCAGTATGATAGAACCGACAAAAATGTCTGTCTACTAAGGAAACGTCGTTTTATAGTTCTCCAAAAAATATATATTTAATTCAGCTTTTACAAAATAACGTAAATAGAATTACAAAACATTAAAGTTTAGGGGGGTCCGGCTGGGAGTTGGAACCACACTATGTGTCTGGGACTGAGCAAGGCGAGTTTTGATATTGTTACGAATGAAATATGTAAAAATTGAGTTTTACAGATTAACAAATTTGGGATGGAATTTTATACACCTTTTTTACCTCCTAGCTGCTGAAGGAACCACTACCCAGGTATCATGGGTGGGGATAGTTCTTACCTGTACTAGATGCACGCATAGAAGAATTTTCAACTTTTATTATAAGACGAAAGTCTGGCCCTCGCGGGCTCTTGGACTATTGTATTTCGTGCCGTGCCGTTCTAAACTTTGACACATTCAGAATAACAGGACAGTTCGTATGTCATTATTTGTTTTATATTTTTGTTTGATAGTAACATGAAGTCTCTTTAACAAATCCTCTTTTATTACTTTTAAGGCAGGACAACGTCTGCGGGGTCCACTAGTATTATCTAATACCTTTAAACGAGCAATTCTTGTATATATCTAAATATATTTTTTGAATCTCGGAAACGGCTCCAAAGATTTTGATGAAATTTAGTACACTGGTTGCGGGGATGATAAATCGATCCACAAATTTTTATTGATAGAATTTGTCGTTTTTTTTAATGTTTATGCAGTTAAATATAAAATTACTCTTACCGACATCTATTGGAAAATATTAATAATATTGTGGCGTAGAAAGCCGTCAAATGGTCAACATTTGACAATCCACCCTTCAAACAAATGACAATGTCGATAATTATGAAAGACCTCTATAAAAATTTCGTCTAAGGAATTAAAGCTTTCTTGGTCGAATGGTTACGAAAGCCGACTACGGAGCTAGAGACCCGGGTTCAAATCTCAAGTACGCAAGTTGCGTTTTTTATTTTTTTGTAACATTTTTTTTAATTGGGAGCTAGGTATTTCAAAAGGATTTGTAAAGTAACACTAAGTCAATGAATGCTTTGCTTAAAAATAAACCAAGTAAATAAATTGTTTTTTTCCGAGCAACGCTCGGGCGTCCAGGTACTTATTTTTTACCGTTTGAAGGCGGTTTTGTTAAAAAGTTATATAATGTGTGATGCAAATTTTTACAGCAATCATAAACGTTGTTTAAAGATAACCATATTTTATTTAAACTGTATAAACACTTTTTAAGGGCTAATTATTTAATTAGTTAAATAATGTTCAGGAAGCCTATATAAGGGGTTTTTCTGAATAACGCTCTAAGATTTTAAGAAAGACTATTTTTTCATGGGTCAAGCCACAGAACACTTAAAAAAGGGTCAAGCCGTGGATGAAAGCTAGTCAAACATAAAATTCAGTACACCACAGATAGTTGTAAGTAAGTACCTACATTGTGCAGTGTTTTTGACACGATACATCGAATGATATCCGTTTTGTGAAGCGCTTTGATACATTTAGATTTCCCCTTACCGGACAACCGATCTCTTTGTCCAGCGGCATATTTAAGGCAGACTACTTGTTTCTTTTTCTGACATTGCGTGCATTCAAGTCTCTTTTGTGAGATTATGTATTACTACATTTCAACCCGTGGCTTCGCTTGTGATGGCTATACGTTTTTTCCCATAGGAATGAGATAATTTCCCCGAATTAAAGGTAGCCTATATCACTCTTAAACCTTAAAACTATCTCCTTGTAAAAAATCAGGTCAATCCTGAGCACCATTGCAGCGTGAAAGGAGAAAAATAAACAAACACATAAACTTTCACATTTAAAAATATTATTCGGGATATTGTTCCTTTTTTTTACAAATCTAGCGCTTCTTAAATCGAAATCGTTTGTTCGAAAGAATAACTTCATTATGGGATGAATATATATAATAATATTCAAAAACCTATTTATTGAATCATCTTAATAAGATGATTCAATAAATAGGTATAGATAATATCTATATTTAATACATTAAAACTAGCTGACCCCGCGAACTCCGTACTGAGTTTAAATTTTTGGGGTAGACCACCCTTATTACGATCTTAAGGACTATTTAATTGACAAAAAAGCTTGGGATTGAGCTGTAGTCCCACAAGGCTGTTTCTATAACTGATGTAATAGACTTAAATGAATTAAACTGCCTATGTTAGCAGGTGGCTGTGGGACGACATTGACACATGCGGTAGCTGTCACGTATGTTCCTTATCGGCCCATAGCTACTCTGTAAGAAAGTTAGATATTGTATACCCCATATTTTAAAACAGGGCTGAAGTTTTTCTCCGTCTGCTCTTTTCTTCAGCTCAGCATTGCCTAAGCGCACCCAGAGCAGACAGAACAAAAAAAAATAACGTTCACTAAGAGTTTGTAAAGGAACCGTACAGTGAATAAAGAATATTTCATTTCATTTCATTTAACATTTGGCTGCAACACTTTTTGCGTCCCACTGCTGGTCACGGGTCTCTGCCCATTATTGGAGAGGTCTGGAGCTTACTCACTCATTTAGGGGGATGAAAAATAGATGCTGTCCGATTCGCAGACCTAACCGAGTTTAATTACAAACACCGTGACATTAGAATTTTATATATTAGATTACGGAACATATATTTTAAGAAAGTTTTAATAATACACCAAAAAATATAATTTACATAAATTTTTAAATAAATTCCAATTCTACGTCTCTATTGTCTCTACAGTACGAGTAGGTGGAGTTTGTTTCATGGTTGTATGGAAATGGAACAATGTTAACAGTTAGTTTTATTACATCGCTTCTCGTTTCCAATACAGAAAGTTTTGTTTGTTTTATAGGTACATAAATCAGGACATATGAAATTTTACCGTTTTTACTTTTGTGTACAAATGCAACAACAAATGAGAAAAAGCCATTCCTTCTACGTTCGGCCTCATGATATCTCCCTTAAATCTGTCATAATTTGTTGGGCTATAAATTGGTATTCCTCAAAACGATAACTCAAGATTAGGTCTATTCCTTTAGTCCCAGCTTTGGGTTTAAGATTAGGGCTACGCTAGGGCCTGATCGTAAGAGGTAACACAAGGGGGCTCGCGGGGTTAGCAGGCGGGTGGGAGGAGCCCCAATCGTCCAGTAAGTGGCCTCGTATGTACTAGAAGTTGCAGGAGAGTACCAGTGCTGGATCCGTTTGAGGCGAGACCGGTGCGTTCCTTTGGAGATCCTGAAAAGCTCTCTAAGCGCTGAGGCAGTCCCTGTAGCTCTCACGAAGATGGGCCGGTTCTGGGGCGTCGCCCGTGGAGGGCACGCTACCGAGGGGTTTTAGTGCGGTCAAATCCCACATAACCCGGTATCCTCTCCCAAGGTGCCTACCTACCAAAAATAAGGCCACCGAGGGAAATTATTGCAGTAAAAATCTCACATAACCCGGAATCTCTCCTATAATAGAAAGTTTAGTTAGTTTACTAGAAATGTTTAATTAGTTTAGTGAGAAATGAATTGAGTATTGCTTTAGCTTTGAACGCCTCAGAGGGTTGCGTTTTAAGTACATTAAAACTGCTACCTCTTTGCAGAATGTTTGCGTATCAGTGTGGAAATGAAACTCACTGGGTCGTCGTTAAGGTATATTCACACTCGATGGCTGTCTTGAATTTCCAATTCGGCTTACGTCCGCTTGTCCATTAGCTTAGATCATCAAAGTTACTGAAGTCACCCTTCAGTAGAGACGGCATAGCGCCTCGCTTCGATACATAATTCTAAGTCCTTCTTCTAAGTCCATTTGTATAATCGATGTTATATTAGTATCTTAAATATTTTCTGCGCCATTCTTGGAAAAATTTAGCAGTTGTGGAATAACTAAAAAATCTCGAATTACGAGTAAGTAGGTATTACTGATCTATTACAGCATAGCTCAGCAACAAAACTAACTCTTTACTCAACCACTAACTCCACTTTGAAATGTTTAAAAGTAGCCCAAATGATCCACATAACTTCGTTTTTATTCTGTCATAAATATAGACTGTAAAACGGACGTAAACTGTGAATTTATATCAATAACTCACTTGTGTATGTATATGATATTATTGATTTATTGTAACCTCAAGCAGCGGAGTGCGGCCCGCTCACGATAAGGTGTCCAAAATAACTGCGTCGAGCATCTTCGACGTTCCACAGATAACAGACGCACTGCAAACGAATTGCATTTATATTGTTATGCACCAATATTGTAAACCGTATTTTTTTAAATATATTGATCATCAAATGAGTGTAGGTACAAGTAATAGGCATTGCAGCATCTATTGTAGGACAGCCATAGTCGCATGTCACTTGGTAGTAAATAAAATTACTTTAAGGTAAGGTCACATACAAACACGGAGAATTTTCGTACAGATCCCTACCGAGCGATTTCTGACTTAGTTATTTTTCAGTACACAGTTTTATAATATTTATAGTAGGTAATATCTATTGAGACTATACCTAACATAGGTATGTACATCGTAGAAAATATTATTTTATGTATTTTTCTATAATAAATGATATTGCAAAGCTTTAAACAACAATGTTAAATATACTTAATTTTAATAACTATAAAATTTAAAAGGCATATCATATGAATTTTCAATTAATTAAAAATCTACAAAAATTACAATCGTTGCTTTCATACAAACTCGTTTGAATATCGTCTGAGGATCTGAGAAATTCAATTAAAATTCTGTGGCTCCCTTACATATATTGAAGAGATTCGCCAACCATGAGAATTGATTTAATATTTTCCTTCGGAGCGAGAAGAACACTCTTTCTCCGAATTTCAAATCAATCCCAAAATATTTTATTTATTTTTGGGATTCAAATATGTAAACTAGTAAACTACTACTAGCTAGTAAACTTCACTCTAACTAACTAACTAGCCTAGTAAAATTCACTCTATTCACAGTCATCGACGCTAGGTGCTCAGGTTTATTGTAAGAACAAATTACGAGTACCCCAGTAATACTAGTAACATACTCGTATGTAGATGGTAATTAGTAGGTTACCTCTCAGCACGCGTATGGTAATGATCATTAAAATGTATTCTAATTTACGGTAAGTCACTGTTGAGCTGATTGATATGAGAGGCGGGTAGCTGGAAGTCCTAGAATTGTTATTTCTCGGTCTTATACATCATAATGAAGTGAACGTAGCAAACAAATAGATTACCATCAATAAACGTGACTTTGGGAGGAAAACATATTTGTTTTTCATTATTTAGCGAAATTATTACTTCGCGTATTCTTCGGCTGAACTCGGGACAAATTAAGGATTTTTCGTAATTTCAAAACAATAGGGTTGTTCTTGCTCTGTCATTTACTTGTACTGATTAAAATTTTCACCTTATCTGCTAACAAAAGTTTTTTTTTTGAAATAACAAAGGATTGTTCCCGCTCTACATTTACTTACTTGTACTAAATAAATTCGCCTATCTGAGGAAAAACCAAGATTTTTTCGAAGTTACAAAAAAAATGTATTTTTGGCTCTAAATTTTCTTTTACTACATAATTAAATGATCGGCTGACCTGAAGAAAAAGTATTCTTCGTGGTTTTTGCTCTACATTTTCTTGTCGATTGGCCTGAGGGCAAACTTAAGTTGATTCTAAAAAAGATATGGGTGTTTTTTCCTCGTTTTTACTTGTTTAATAATTAGTACCTGGACGACCGAGCGTTGCTCAGATAAAAACTATTTATTTTCTTGGTTTAGTTACAAACGAAACACTCATTTGCTTAGTGTTTTCTAACAACGCCATCTAAAATAGTACTAATAAAAAAGCTATTTTCATAAAAATAAAAAATAGACACAATATGGTTTTGATTGAGATTTGAACCCGGGTCTCTAGTTCCGCAGTCAGCTCACGCAACCATTCGGCCAAGGAAGCTGTAATTCAATGAACGAAATTTTTGTAGAGCTCTTTCAAATCGACATTGTGATTTCTTCGGATTGGCGGATGATAGTAGGGGAGCCCAAGAGGGGATTTTCGGATTTACTCGAGCACGTCAGATTAAGATATGGGGTACACCTTGCATCCTCTTGAGTTCTGCCACGATTAAAAAAGACCTTATATATTGTTTTTATCAGAATTAAAATATATATGTATGTGTGTGTTAAATAAATTTATATAATGACTGATGTAATGAAAACTGCCCAAGTCAAATCTAACCTACTTTAAGATTTCACAATTTTAAATAACAACAATTGTTATAGGTCCATAATATAAATATATCCAATAAAGCAAAGAAATAGAGTTTAATATTTTATCATTTTGTTCCTATAAATACATATTTGGATTTTGCATAGAACTCATTTAGATCTCCATTCTTTTTGCGGCTAAGCCCACAGCCAAGCATAATTTTTGTATTGAACTTGGCTCTCCTGTTTTACATTTATGTTTTTGGTGGGATACCATTATAGGTTTAAAAAATCAACCCTCTCCGCTAATTGTGCCGGTGTATATATTCTATCTTTCTTGTACAGTATGTTTGTGCCACAAATTTTTGTACGTACGAGAAATTGCGTATACAAAATTTTATGATAATCGTCTGAATAACCACACTCCCATTTATAACTTTTTCTACTTAGGACTTATTTAAATCTTTATTAACTTCACCAGAGCAGCAATTGCCGAACGATTAGGGCGGACTGCGGTCTCCGACATGGAGATAACAAGTTCAAACTCCCGGCGTGCACCTCTGACAAAGAAATTTATTAAGAGCGTATTTATCGCTGCTCATTACGAAGTTTTCCATCAACGTGCATGCCTTCCTAATTTCTCTAAGGCGTGATGTCTATCAATTCTACCACCTAAGAAGGATTTAAGCCATAGTCCACCAATGTCCGCTTGACCAGCGTATTGGACTATAAGGGTGCGTTTCCACTGACGCAGAGCTGGGCGGAACGGTGCTTAGCGGTGCATGAATTGACGGATCACTATGCTCGAAATCTCCGCTCCCTCCGCTTCAATGGAAACAGCACGAGCGGAGTGGAGCAGAGCTGAACGGATATTCATAAAAATACAGCGAGGCGATGCGGAGCGGAGGACAGCGGGCATTGGGGTGCGGATATCTACGCTTCACATCTCCGCTCTGCTCCGCTTCAGTGGAAACACTCACCACTTTTCATTCACCGCTCTTCTCGGCTCCTTTCCGTCCAGCTTCGCGTCAGTTTAAAAAGGCGCGTTTACGCTATAACGTAAATCCCTCTTACTTCCAAGAGGCGACCTACCTATGCCTATCAGTGGAATATAAAAAAACCTAGGGTGTTCTAGAAAAACATCCCGAGCTAGACTTATTCCAGTCAAAGCATGCTGTATTTTATAGATTAGCAAGGCGTTATATTGAAACGTTTATTACGTAAACAAATTGGATTTTCCAAAATCTGTCATGTTTATACGAATAAGTTAATGACATAAATAAATTAATAAATAAAAGGGTTGAATAAAAAAAATACGTACGAACAACAAAACCTCACTGGTGCTGTTCACAATGAAATAACATTTTATATAATCTAGTTTTTTTTTCTTTTCAGTCCCATCGCGAGAAATCACAAAAGCTAGCAAGAGTCGCGCGAGAGGAAGCCAGGCCAAGGCTGTCGCCTTCAGATCCACCAAGAAGTAATGAAAGCTACATTTTATAACAATAGTATAATAATAGGCTTTAGCCTGAAATAAATGAGTAAATGAAAAATAAAAAAATATATAACGTCTAGGTAGTTTAAAGTCATTGGTAGGGTCCATCCGGTCTGGAAAGTACTACTGCCGGTGCAACCATTTCCTCCGAGAAGCAATTCCTTATTATGTTAGAAAGCGATTGCCCACCACACTTCAGGCCACAATTTTTTTTTGCCTCCGGAGAAGTACCGCAACTTGATGCACCCTCAAACAATACCCGAATCATTATTGTGATATCCATGGACTGCAACGAACACTTAGCACCATGCATACTGTAGTGAAATAAAAGGTGTTGTGGTTACAGAAAATATACTACACTAAGCGTATAAACCTAAATTAAAAACTAGCACACTTAAAGTCCCTATGACACTCGCGAAACGATAGTATAATAATTAGTAGGTACCTCCTTTAATGGATGGTCCAGTGCAAGTCCAGAATCTTCAGCTCTTTAGATAGAATAGAAATCCACATTCGACAAATCCAGACAATACTGTAGATATCACCAAGAATCCAGAATCCGCTCGCATAGGTATAGGTAGTATAAAGTTAGGTAGGTTTAGATTACTTTCACTTGAAAATACTTCTAGAAAGTTTAGCAGGAAGATGTAAATTTTTATTCCGAAGAATCAATAGAGTAAGAACCAAGAGAAAGAACTCAAAGAAAGAATCTCGTCGTAGTGTTTAATTTCTCTATGAACCTCATGTTCGGCCGTCCGGCCCTGATATATCAAATTCATTCAAATTTGAATTGACTTCTTTAATAGATTTCCTTTCTGCATATTCTTGCATTCGACCAGCAGGTTATCCAAAGAGTTTCCATGATCATAATTTTAGCGTGTGTCGAAAATTATACCAAACTATATTTAAGAAACATTACATTATTTTATTATTTAAAAATAACAACTTAAATTTATAATATAAAAACATGTATCAGTCAAAGACAATAGTAAAATGTAATCATCTATGAAATGAAATAAGGAAACATAAAAGACAGACAATACAATTTTGATAGGTGTGTCAAAATAGGTAAACAAACGTAAAGACAATAATAGGAGTTTTGGCGGGAAAACGAAAAAGACATATTGTGCTCTTGTTTTATTTTCATTTTCATGGTGTATTTTGAGTTATATCGGATAAAGTTGATGGCATTTTTTTAATATAGGTTAATTACAGTGCACGAGTGTTTGTGAAATAGAATAACAGTGCTAAAATATGTTTTTTCTGCTTCCTCCAAAATTCCATCGGACACGTTCTAGTAAAGTAGCCATCGCTTTACTTTAATGTTGGACTGACTAGACTGACTGATTACTGACGACTTACTTACTGACTTTGTTATTACTTCGTTGATGCAAAAACTATAATTGACGCTGGCAGTATGCACAGATTTTGTGATGCCATAGGTAATTGAAAAAAAAGACAATAATAGAACAAAAGGATATAAAATTATATCGATGGATATAAAGTTATAAAAAATGATAATGGAAGTGAATGAAGTAAGTAATAACATGTAGGTAGTGTATTAATAACACTACAATACATGCTTCTCTGCTACTAAATTATATAAAAAAGTCTCGTAAAATAAAATAAAAGCATATTTTATGCTCTGGAGTACCTTTCCGCCCGGCCGCGGCTCGATCGCATGGACTTTCTAACATAAAAGTAGCCTTAGTTACTCCTCATTTGAAGGTGCTACAATTATTATGGTTCGCCCGGGGATGTACCACCACCGCTGCACCCACTTCTGCCGTGAACCAATTCTATTGTGTTTCGGTGGAAAGGTGCAGTTGTAGATAGTTGTAAAGGTGGAGTAGCAGTGCAACTGCATACGACCTCAGATAAGACTTACCTATGCTTGCTTGAGGTTGTATGTAGATGTCTATGGGCTGCAGAGTCCATTTAACACCACGTGGCCTGCATGCTCGTCTGCTACTCCATTCAAATAAAAAAAAAATCATTACATCAGCTACCTGCCAATGAAAGTCCCTTCAAAATCGGTCCAGCCGTTTCAGAGATCAGCCGGAACAAACAGACAGACAGACAAATAGACAGACAAAAATTGTAATAAATTATATTTTGGTATATGTACCGAATAAACATTTACATGGATGTTGTAAAAAGTGGTTATTTTAATATTACAAACAGACACTCCAATTTAATTTATTTGTAAAGATTATAGATATAGATGTATAGATGATATATTTTACCCGGGTAAAAAGTAGCATATGTAAATATCTCCAGCCCGCCAGCTATCTCCATACAGAAAATGGTCATCCATAGCACCGTTGTTACATGAAAAAACGACAAACAAACAAACAAATACACTTTCAAATTTACCATATTAAGTATGAAAAATACATTTATTAAATTGATATTACATAATTTGTTACAGTTAATTTTATAAGCGGCAGTTGCGAAACGTCGTCATGCGGCGAGGAAGCGGCGTGTGTCCAACACAACGCAACGATACATTACTGCGTCTGCACTTCCAACGCAGAGCCACTCAAAGACGGGGCTACGTGTCCACGGAGTACAGGTAAGTTACATTAATGCTGATATAAACCTTTTGATACATAATTGTCCTATGTTAAACAACACAACTTTTATATCCATCTACATTTTACTAGCATTGGCTACAACTACAACCCACCCGAATGCGTCCAACCGCTGAGCACGGATCGCTCCATAATATTGGGGAGCCCTGAAGTTTACTTTACTAGTATTATTAGTTGATATCTCTAGATCTGCACTTTTCTATGCTAAGGTAGCAGTTATATAGTCCTTATAAATCCAATGCACATTTGAGACAAGAGTCAGTAGTCATATTGTATGTTATCAAAGTACCTACCAATAAAGACTTGGAAGTGGTTGAACCATTGTTGAGAGTTAGTGGTTAGAGGTTTGTACGTACTTAAAATTTAATTTGACGCTGGCAGTATGCAGAGTTTGTGATGCCATAATTGAAGAAAAAAAACGGTATTGAACTAGGTACCAAGACAATTGAGATACTTTTTATGAGCTGTCAAAACGTGAAATCCTCATACATTTAGCATGAGAAAGAGATTTGTGATCTTAGACTAAGAATTTGTGATTATGCTGTTCATGTCCTTTTGATGAATTAGGTACCTACGGAGACGGAATAATATTTAAAAAAATATTACTCTACTCTTACCTTGCATCTTCTTTGGGCTAACTAAAAAAAACTTAAGTATGGCATTGTTTTTGAATTGTTTGTACAACCAAACACACCACAATAACTTGGCGCCATTATTGTAATTGACGCGCCGCCGGCCGAGACAGCCCGACTTAGTATTCTGTTTAACGGTGTAGGCTAATATCGTGACCTTGAGCCCGTCCGGAGCGGGAGTTTCCGTTCTATGTATTATTTATTCTTCTATTATAAAATATTATTAATTTAAAAGGCAATAAAATTCTTCCCAAGCATGGGCTGCAACCGTTTAAAGTTATGCATTTTTATTTTTTTAGTGTGCATAGTGTCCAAGACCTGGGGCTTAGTTATGGTTGCCAGACGGCCGGGAATTCCGGGAAAGTCCCGGAATTTCACGTGTGGTCCCGTGTCCAGTAATTACACTTTACTGTCCCGGAATTGATGAACACTAGTTTTTTTCCACAAAGTTAGGTAGTAAGTTAGGTAGCCCTAAAGAAATGATTAAGTGATAATACCTAATGTTGATTTTCTACCAAAATTTTAGAAATGATTAAGTACATTTTGTTTTAAGTTCAGTTTTTTATGTTTGAGAATACCTACCTGAAGTTGTTTTTATTTAAAAGAGGTGCTTAATAAAAAAATTTAACTAAAAAGACTAATATTATGTGATTGTATATGGTATGCAAACGGAGTGTTTATTTACAACTCTGTGTAAAAAGTATCGGGAATCCTTACTAATATTATAAATCGGAAAGTGAGTTTGTTTGTTTGTTTGTTTGTTCCGCTTTCACGCCGTAACTACTGAACCGATTGCTTTCAAATTTTGCATACGTAAAGTTAGAAGTCCGGATTAAATAATAGGCTACTTTTTATCCCGGAAAAAATTGATATTTCCGAGAGAAAACAAAAATATTGTTAGCTTTAAACCAGTTCGGTGATAGATGGCGCTGTGTGCCGTTTAAAACAAGGTAATATATTGCAAACGAATATGCACATGTAAACTTAGAAGCTAAATGATACGATAATCCCCGAAAATGAGGAATTCCCGAGGGATGACGTACAATTTGGTTTATCGTCTAAACTGGTTTTTTTACATCTACTTATCTTGTGTACTTATTTTTTTACTGCAGCTAAGCAAAAACTTCTGTACTTATTTACCTACCCTTTATCCTGGTATCCTATTTATCCTGGACTGTTCCAGAGGGTTAACAAAAGTTATGTATAATCAAAAATGAAATGAAATATGAATAATGAAAATATTTTGGATGAAGTTATGGGAGAAACTACTGAATATTTATCAGTAGACACAGTGATAGAAACAGAACATAGTACCTCATATCCTGTAGAGTTCTTAAATTCTTTGAAATTATCTGGGGTGCCTTCTCATAAATTAAAATTAAAAGTAGGGGTTCCGGTGATGCTCATGCGTAATCTCGATGCCCCTAGACTGTGTAATGGTACCAGGCTGCGTGTCACTCAGCTTAGGCGGAATATTATTACAGCAACTATTTTAACTGGCGCAGCAAAGGGTGAAAGTGTACTTATTCCTCGGATTTCGATTATTCCAACAGACCTCCCATTTCAATTTAAAAGACTTCAATTTCCTATAAGGGTTTCATTTGCAATGACCATTAATAAAGCACAAGACCAAACTCTAAGGGTTGCTGGAGTACACTTGTAAAAACATTGTTTTTCGCATGGTCAGCTCTATGTAGCGTGTTCCCGGGTATCCAGTGCCAAAAATCTGCATGTTTTTACTCTCCAAGGTAAAACATAAATATAGTTTACCATTCAATTTTGGTTTAACAACTCATTTCTTACATATAGAAGTTTTCTTATAATTGTGCTTTATTAATGGAATATGGTATTTATGGTAATGCGGAAGTAACTCAGTCTGTCTGTTGTTCTTTCACACCTAAACGGCTGAACGGATTTTCATAAAATTTGGTATGGAGGTAGTTTGAGTCCTGGAAAAGCAATGTTTTACCGCGGGAGAACTTCTCATTCCCACGGGAAAATCTAAAAAGCGCGATATAACCGAATTCCACGCGGGCGAAGCCGCGGGCGGAAAGCTAGTATGTCAATAAAAAGACCCGCGTAAAAGAGGTCGTTCTAATTTTTTTTACTGCATGTTGGTAGCACTGTACTGATTAAGCGCGCAAAATTTGAGCGGGATCTGTCATTTCATTTGTTTTAAACTACACTTTTTGTTGGTGATAGTTTTGAGTCCTCGGCGATTTTTACAATGGGAAATATTGTAAAAATCATGTTCATGTGACGGCGAATCGTATATCGAAAACAAGGGCTTATGAATGGTATAAGGCTTTTAAAGTAGGCCGAGAAGTTGCCTCGTTCTGGTAGACCTTCAACCGCTACGACCAAAGAAAACATCGACAGAATCAAGAAGCTAGTGCTCGAAAATCGACGTATGAGTCTGAGAGAGTTGGCTAGTGAGGTGAACATATCTTTTAAGGGGATAAAAATAAAATAAAAATAAAATAAAAATAGCCTTTATTTCTACAACCAATTTACAATTTTTTTTATACTTAACAGACAACTAGTAATAATACAGTTAATTTTAATTTAATTAGTAGTAGTCGCCTCTATGGCGTAGGCCTCCCCTAAATCCTTCCATACTCTCCTATCTCGTGCTTTTTGCATCCAGCCCGGTCCAGATATATGTCTGAATATATCATGCCATCTTTTCCTTGGTCTTCCTTTTTTCCTTTTTCCTTCCCGAGGTATCCATTCTGTTACTCGCTTTGTCCATCTATTGTTATTCAGTCTACATATGTGTCCGGCCCAGTGCCATTTGAGTAGTCTTATACGTTTTTTCACGTCTATTATTTTTGTTTTCTCTCTTATTTTTAGATTGCTTACTCTATCAGACAATTTCAAGCCAAGCATACTTCTCTCCATCTTACGTTGACAAATAATGATTTTTTCCTCGTCTTCTTTTCGTAATGCCCATGACTGGCAACCATATGTTAAACATGGTAGTATTGCCATTTCATAAATCTTTTTCTTAATTGTCAAATGAACTGTGTTGTTTTTCATTATTTCCCTAAATCCCCAGAATTTTTTCCATGCTAGAGCTATCCTTCTTTGCAGATCTTTCTCTGTATTGTATTCGAATGAAACTATTTGTCCAAGGTATATGTACTCATCTACGTACTCTATGTTTTCTTTTCCAACTGTAATACTCTGGTGGTCCCCATTAGTTAAGATTTTTGTTTTAGATAAGTTCATAGAGAGTCCTACTTTTTGGCTTTCCAATGCTAGTTCGTTTAGCATGATATCAAGTTCCATCGCACTTTCGGTAAATATCACAATATCATCCGCGAAACGGAGATGATTTAACAATTCCCCGTCGACTCTTACTCCCTTAGTTTCCCAATCTAAGTGCCTGAATACAGATTCGAGTACCGCTGAGAATATTTTTGGCGATAATGGATCTCCCTGCCTCACTCCTTTTTGTATGGGGAATTCTTTACCTTCCCGTTCTAATTTTATTTTGGCTTGACATTTTTTATATATATTATTTAATATATTAATGTATTTTGGATGGATGCCCTGCTGTGCTAGTGATGTCCATATAGCTTCAAAATATAGAGAATCAAAGGCCTTCTTGTAATCTACGAAACACATATATATTGTCTTATTATATTCGTTTGCCTTTTCTATCAATTGTGTGATAACCTGTATGTGATCAATAGTTGAATATTTTTTTCGAAATCCTGCTTGCTCTCGTGGTTGGTTGTCATCTAAAATGCTCGTTATCCTATGCAATATTATTTTTGAGAAAATTTTGTATATATTTGTCATCAGACTTATTGGTCTATAGTTGCCTAGGTCACTTTTGTCTCCTTTTTTATGAAGCAATGTTATTGTGGACTTTGACCATTGTTCTGGTGTAGTTTCCTCTTTTAGAATGTTGTTAAAGAACAATTGAAGGGGTTTCAGCAGGGAATTACCTAGCGATTTTAGTATTTCGTTGGTAATATTATCACTTCCTGGCGCCTTGTCGTTTTTTTGTAATTTAATGGCATGTTCTATTTCTGAAATAAGAATGCTTGGTGGTTCAGTATCTGCAATCTCTGCGTTATACAGCATGCTTGGCGTATAGGTAGAGACGTTTTCATCTGTGTAAAGTCTTTTATAGAATAATGTCGCTTCATTTATTATCTCTGGGTGCCGTGACTGGATAATTCCCTGTTTATTTTTCACTTTTTCGGTCCACTGAGATTTATCACTGAGTTCCTTATACGCTTTACGTAGAGCCCCTGTCTTATTTATGAAATTTTCGAATGTTTTTTGTCTTAAAATTTTCTTCTCGTGTGTGATATTTCTATTTATTATTTTACTTAATTTTGTTATTTCAGACTTTACTTCCTTTGTTCTTTTTTCTTTATACAACTCTTGTCTTTGTTCTAAAAGTTTTCGTGTTTTTTGATTAATATATTTATTTTTATGTTTTTTTCTTTTTGGCAGCTGACTCATAATTTTTTTTAATTCGACTTCTAATCTATTATATTGGCTTTGGATTTCAGTGGTATCACTAACTGCTGTTATAAATTTATTTTCCCAGTATCTTGTATTTTTCTCGGATATTGTTGTTAAATCCCTCGTATAGCTTATTGATTTTATTTTTCTTCTACTGAAATTAGTGCATAAGGAAAGCTTGCATCTAATCATTCTATGGTCTGTACTAAAGTTCAGGTTCTTTATTATATCAAAACTTTTGATGCATGTAGGTCGATTTGTAAGCATGTAGTCGATCTCGTTGAGTTGTTGGCCGTTCGGGGAGCGCCACGTCCATTTTTTATGTGGTTTGCACTGGAACATACTGTTTATAATGTAATAGTTATTTTCGAGCACAAATTCTACTAATCTTTGTCCATGTGGGCTCCTTCTGCCATAAGCGTACTTACCAATGTTTTTCTCTTCTCCTGTTTGAGCTTTTCCTATTCTTGCATTAAAGTCTCCGAGTATTATTATGTTTTTCGTATGAACAAAGTCCAAGGCAGTTTGTAAGGTTTGATAAAATAGGTCGATATCCTCTTTCGTGTACGTCTCTGTGGGGGCATACACTTGGATAAATGACCACACAGATTCGTCAGATATTTTTATTTCTAATGTGGCTACGCGATCTGAAAAACTTTTTAAACTAAGTATGCTGTGTTTAAGATGTTTTTTTATTAGGAAACCGACTCCGTTTCTTCCGTTATTGCTATAGGTATGATACAAAATAAAATCTGAATACTCTTCTATAATTTCTTTTTTCCTTCTTGTTTCGCATAGGCCTATTATATCCCATTTTATTAGCTTTATTGCGTAGCTTAATTCTTCTATCTTGCTATCAGATAGTAATGTTCTCACATTAATGCTTGTAATGTAGAGGTTTTGTGATTGTTTTATTTTATTTTTATCTTCATGTGTGTTTTCAATTCCTTCTTTTTGATTTTGATTTAGGGGGCGGTGGTCTGACTTCTCCGCGGTGACCAGCCGACTTGGAGAAGGTAGAGAGGGTGTAGAGGCGCTAACTAGTTTTTTTGAGTATCTTCAATATCGTTGCTTAATATTACCTGATCGTTGAAAGTCAGTTGCGAGGGGCGTAGGAAACTTGTTATTGATTGAGATCTATTTTTTTTAGGCATTTGTTTCGTTTTTTCCTTGCCACCATTGCCTGTAAATTCATTCGTATCTTCGGGCGAAGTTGACATTAGTCGCTTATTTGAGTGTCTTTCGAATGTTCGGTTTTTTGATTCTTGTGACTTCAATGTAACAATTTTATCGTAACGTAATGCAACTTTTTTACCTGCCTCTCGCTCTTTTTTCAGGCATTCTTGCAAATCTTTTCTTTTTTGTAAAACATTTGGTGGATAGTCTTCTTTCAAGTATAATCCTGAATTCTCAAGTGATTTTTTCTTTTTAAGTATTTCAATTTTCTTGCTCGTAGTTATTGTTGTGACAACCACTGGTCTTATTTTCCCATTATATTTTCCCATTCTAGAAACATTTTCTATTTCCCATTTATGACATGGTATTTCCATCTTTTTGGTAATTATGTTTAAAATTATATTCAATAGATTCTCATAGCCCTTTTCTCCCTCTTCAATGCCAAAAAATATAACGTTTCTCCTTCTTAACTGTCTGTCTAAAAAATCAATTGTTTTTTGTTGTTGTTCAATTTTTATTTGTAATTGTTTTGTTTTACTCTCGATTTGATTGAATTTCTCGTCGATGTGACTATTTATAGATTTCTTAATATTTTCCTCCATTTCCTTCATATTTTGCTTTTGATTTGATAGGTCTTCTTGGATATTTTGTAAAATTTTTAGAATATCGTCCATGTCTTATGGTTTTCGAGCGCCCTCTGTTGGAAATTTTAATGAACTTTTTAGTCGCTCGATGTTCTTATTTGGGTTCAGAACCAAGGACTGCGTATTTAGTACTTAATTTGGCCCTTCAATGTTAGATGACGCTGTTATGCAATTTCTTAATGATGTCTTCTGTTTAGCGTTTAAAAATACTTTTAGGTTACTTTTATAACAAAAGTTTTCACCATAGGTCTTTACACTTTTAACTCACTTTGATTCATAAGGGACTAACCTTTTGTTCTTGGTTTTGGGAATTCTTCTTTCAAACTTTTGTCGTTGATTCGAATAACGGTGTTTGCTGTTGGTGACTATTTTTACGATTTTTGCTTAAATTGTCGAATGTCACTGATTATTTCAATATTACACAGCTGATATGTTATCAACTTTACAAGTTTGGCACTATTTCACTTTGAATTGAGCACTGTTTATATTTTTAAAAACACAATAAATATCGAGCATATGTTATCACGAGCACTGTCGCGCCCTCTCATCTTACAACATTCTCATTGAAATTTTAGGCATGAAACGCGTCGCCGCTCGACTAGTTCCAAAAGAGCTTTTGATCAAAAAGCGCAGCGAAAGCATGTCGCTGAAGACATGGTTTCCCGAGCTTCTACGGATCCGACCTTTATGAAACGTATAATAACTGGCGACGAGACATGGGTTTATGAGTACGACATGCAAACAAGCCAACAGTCTTCAGAATGGCGTCTCGAAAACGAGTCGAAACCCAAAAAACCGCGGCAAAGTCGCTCCAAAATCAAGGTGATGCTGACAGTTTTTTTTTACTACAGTGGTGTGGTTCACTCCGAATTCCTTTTAGAGGGAGAAACAGTGAATAAAGAATATTATTTAGGCGTCATGAAGCGTTTGCGTGAGAGTATCCGCCGAAAACGTCCAGATTTGTGGCAACACAACTCATGGATGCTGCACCATGATAATGCACCATCACACACAGCCATTATAGTGAAAGAGTTTTTAGCGAAAAATTCAACAAAAGTTCTCGACCAAGCACCGTATTCACCTGATATGGCTCCGTCTGACTTTTTTTTATTTCCCAAGTTAAAATTACCACTTCGAGGAAAACGTTTTGAGTCGATAGAAGCCATAAAAGAAAATTCGCTGAATGAGCTAAAGGCCATACCGCAAATAGCCTATGAAAAATGTATGGAAGACTGGGTGAAGCGGTGGAGATGTTGTATTGCAAGCGATGAGGCCTACTTTGAAGGCGATAAAATAAATTTAGATGAATAATTTGTATTTTTTGTTTTATTGACAAATTCCCGATACTTAGTAAACAGAATATATATCTATGTATTTTGACAAATAAATGTGTTTTTAAATTCAATCATGTGTCATTCAATTCATTCATTCATAACAAATTTTTTTATCTTTATTTTTGGGGCTTTATCACCTACATAACTAGTAATTTTATATTTTTTTTTATTGATAGCCCAAAAGCAAACATTTATAGTTGGATTTGGACTCTAATTCCAACTCCGTTTGTAACCCCAGAAATGTCCAGGAAATGATAAGCGTGTATCTGGCAACCCTAGGCTTAGTGCGTACCTAGTGACAGCTTGTGATAAAATCTACCCATCACAGATTAAATGCCTTCTTGCATCTAGAGAATAACCCGTCGAGAAAGCCGTTGACATGTCGAGGGACAGAGAGATTCACATTAATTTCTACTTAGCTAAAGGTTTCTTGCCCATCCTACGCCTTTGTATTTTATAAGTGACGTCAAATGCCATGCCTATCCGTTTTATACGAGAGTCGATCAAAAAGTTCTTAGATGTGCACATTAATGTAGGTAATACTTCTGTGGGTTGTTTAAAACCGTGTCAAATTACATTAAATAAATTAAATAAACTTTACACACACACCCACAGTAAGGTAATTAATACCCTGTGTCGTGGGTACCATGGACACATACAAAGACAGGAACACAAACAGCCAGACCGAGAAAAGAAATTTAAACTCATCATTCAAATTTCTGTTTCGCTGGGAATCGAACCCGGGACCCCTAGATTGGCAGTCCGGCATGGTAACCATTGCGCCAATAACACAATAATTTTGCGAAGTCATACTCGATTTGGTCATACCGTTCGTCAGTTATAAATTATTTTATGCGAATCTAATCTAAAAATACAGAAAAATTAAGAAAAACGAGTTACGTGCAGTGACAAAGTACCTCTGTTTGAAAAAAATGACCACTTAAGATTTTTTTGGATTGATAGATTAGATCTGGCGAGATTTGAGTAATAACGTATTCCCTACTTAATATTATAAATTCGAAAGTAACTCTGTCTGTTACGCTTTCCCGCTTAAACTACTGAACCAATTTTAATGAAATTTGGAACACAAATAGAGTGGACCTAGGGAAAGAACTTAGGATGGTTTTTATCCCACGGGAACCTATAAAACGGGTTCACGCGTGCGAAGCCGCTGGCTGAAGACTAGTTACTATATAATGGTTGTTTATGAAAATATCAAAACAAAATAACGACGTAACGTGATGTCATCTAGCTCGAAATTAACTGTAGTGAATTTCAAAATAACACGTTGGTAACGCCGAACCAGAATGTATTAATATTTTCCTACTAAAGTTCTTCAATGCACCTTATGCAATACCCCGAGATTTTCACACTTAAAGAAAAGTACCTAGACGACCGAGCGTTGCTCGGAAAAAAACAATTCATTTTCTTGGTTTAGTTTCAAACGAAACACTTATTTGCTAAGTGTTAAATAACAATGCCATCTGAAATAGCTCCTAATAAAAAAAGTTATTTCCGTAAAAATAAAAAATAGACAAATATGGTTTTGATTGAGGGTTGAACCCGGGTTTCTAGTTCCGCAGTCAGCTCACGCAACCATTCGGCCAAGGAAGCTTTAATTCAATGAACGAAATATTCATACAGCTCTTTCAAATCGACATTGTCATTTCTTTGAACGTCAGATTGGCGGATGGTAGTAGGGGAACCGAAGAGGGGATTTTCGGATTTACTCGAGCGCGTCAGATTAAGTAAGATATGGGACACCTTGCATCCTGTTGAGTACTGCCACGATTAAAAAATAATTTCTATATAGGTACAGTATTTTTTTATCTTACTTCCGGATGTCAAAATGGTCAGATTAAAATACCCCGTTACCGTTGAACCATTAATTTTAAATAATAAAAATTCGGACTCTTCCGAGTTTGCCAAAATAACGTTTTTTTTATTTCACTGTTTTGTATACATTCATACTAAAATCATCAGATTACTGATGTATGACTTACCATGCATTTAATTTCTACTACTATTTTACCTGTACCTTTCGTATAAAAATTTTGAAAACCTATAGGTGCTCTCTCCACCGGTTAAACGCAAAACGTTATAAAATATAATCTTTTAATCTTCCTACCACCCAAACTATAAAATGCACAAGTTCCTGATGACGCTTGAGGAAGTACACATTGAGCCTCGTGGGCTCCCCCCGTTTGACAACGTTTCGACATAATAATATTATTAAAACTCTCCAATAGATGTCAGGAAGAGTCGTATTTTTCAGTTTATGTTTAAATTGATTAACACTGAAAATATTTTTATACAGTTAAAAATTTCTAACAAAAAAAATTTGCTGGATCTATTTATCACCCCCGAAACCAGGGTACTAAATTTCATCAAAATATTTGAAGCCGTTTCCGAGATTCAAAAAATATATTTAGATATATACAAGAATTGCTCGTTTAAAGGTATTAGATTTACTGGGAGTTTGGAGCTTCCTCGATAGGTACTTAGAATCTACTCTAACATCAATCATGTAACAAAAACATCACAATGCACAATAAAATAAGAAATGTCGCTTTTTTGTTTTTCATCATTAAATAGTAAACTTCGGAAGCCATATTTTATTACTAGCGGCCACTCGCGACTTCGTCCGCGTGGACTTTGGTATTAGTCATAGCATGATGTTATATTCCCCAATAAATGGACTATTCAACACAAAAATAATTTTTGAACTCGAACCAGTAGTTCTTGATATTAGCGCATTCAAATAAACAAACAAAATCTTCAGCCTTATAAATTAGTTATGTAGATAAGATATTGATAAATATAATATAATTTTTAACTACTTCCAGTGCCGCTTACACCAAAGGCGATCCACAACGTACGTCCACCGCAGACTTCCAACGGATCCGACGACACGAGAAATCCGCTGCTGCCGCCCACCGCACAAGTGAGTACCTACTTATTGTCTTGTAGAGAGTAGTGAGTCTTGCTTGCTAAACGAACTAATTTATCTGTCAATATATGGAATCCATGAACCGCAAAAAAATAATAGTAGCCCACTAAAAATAGTTTCATGTAAAATGATGCCAAGACGAGTGCACATGGCTCTGCGAAAAAGATACCACATATTAGGTAGAGCCAAGCTCCTAAATCTACACCCACTAAGTCTACCAAACCTAGCTTCACCAACTCTACCTACATCTTAGTCAAAATATGTAGCTTCAGCAATATCTATTTGATTATAGAGCAATTAGTGCATAAGTAACTAAATATGAAGTGTAAAAATCTTTATTTTTATAAAAGTATCATATAATACTGTAATAAAGTACCTAAAGTAATAAATATAACTTATAAAATACCACAGCAGGCATAAAATAGTGAACGGCAGTTTGGTAAACTTCAATTCGAGTTTATCAACGAAATTATTGATTGGGAGTCCCACGGGCCGTGGAACGGTGGACGGGATTGAAAATAAAATCAGTGTTTTTCCATCGTAACTGATAAATATTCATGATAGATCAGAACTGATAACGTAGGCTGATGTCATCCAAATTGCGAGACAGGACCAATAACATTTATTCGCGGCGTACGGCTAAAACCTTTTACGCATTTCATTCATAGTGAAAGATATTTTAGGCATCAATTTGGTATCATAATTTTCACAATAGGTACATTCAGAAAATACAGAAAATCATTTTAAGTTAGTTGATAAAATTATTTCCAAACGTTTGCGTAAATGAAAGCTTTTAATCTGTCTTGCTATTCCATGGATCATTTCCAATTTAAAATTAGATAGCTAGTAATTTTACACAATACAGACAATGTTTGTTAGAAATTGGATGCGGAACATTAAAGTAGCCTCCGTGGCGTAGTGGGTGATGAGCCGACTGCGAAGCGTGAGGTCGTGGGTTCGATTCCCACCCAGGACAAATATTTGTGTGATGAACATGACTATTTGTTCTGTGTCTGGGTGTTAATTTATCTATTTAAGTATGTATTTAGAATTATATATGTATGTTTATCAGCTTTCTGATTACCATAGCACAAGCTCTGCTTAGTTTGGAATTCACAACACGTGTGAATTGTCCAAAGATATTTATTTATTTATTTATTTATTAAGATAATGATATGTTGTGATAGGTAATTACCACCTCTCCGTCATGTCTAGTTAAAAACGTCTATTAATTTATGTTATGTTATTTATAGGTACCAAAATCCCTCGTTAGTAGTGAAATCAACACAGAATCGACGGCAGGAAGCGATATGCCAGTGATGGGAAACGCCACCGGAGACAATGCCCAAATTATTATGAGCATAGCGCTATTAGGCAGCGTCTTTCTGCTAGTCTTAGTCTCAGTTGCAATATTCTACATCAAGAAAAGAATATGCGTTGTAGATGGAAAAGTTAAACCGGTAAGTAAATATCTATAAATAGTACCTTAAACTATAGTATAAATAGAGTTGTAGAGTTTTAATTTTATGCTTTACTACAGTACCTATAGTGACGTTATAGTGCTATAGTTAAGTACCACTACAACGTGACTATAGGTACTTCTTGTGCATAGCAATTATTTTTTAAATATGTGTATGATAAAAACATTTTTAAACCATACCCGATTATCAAGGTATGTATATCCAATCCATTTGTACACTTTTCATGCTTTGCAATATTTACAGTCAAAATTACTGAACAGTTACAAAATATATTAATATTAAGTACTTATTTTTTCTATCATTTGATTTAAGATATCACGTAGTGGTCTAGGTCTAAATTGCTACAGGAAAATTATTTCGGTTCATTTTGTACATGTACGTTTTGCAGTATTGTTGTCGATTATTTCCGATAATAGGTATATAAAATTTATTTATAAATTAGGGGATCTTATGATGCTAAAATAGATGTCGATATACGTAGATATTTAAAACTACGATATTTAAACGTGTATGTTTGCTTCCGACTTTCAGATTAAAGAGTACAAATAATAAAAATATTCGGTAATGTAAATAATTATTGTAAATTAAACATACCTACTCCGCTAAGGTTAATGTAATGCTAAAATGTCGAAAACTTACAATATAGGAGCCATTATAATGATGTAGAAAGCATTTGAATACATTTTTAAGGAAATGCATACGTAATTATACGATTACGGAATATTATTTTATCTGTAGCTTTCTACATGCTGAAGTCATGCGACAATAACAAAATTTGTGACAGCAATTTAAATGTAAATTTACAAAATTCCCAAAGCCAAAAAAAGCGAACGCACATTGTAAAAGTTAAAAATAATATCTACTTTTATTAATGAGACATCAAATTCGATGGTTCTACAAGATAGAGATAGTAGATATTAACACCTAAAAGGAAAAAAAATGTATAAAGTCCCCTTATTACCATAACCCTGCTGTTAACGAAAGTAAGAGTTACACAACACCTGGATACCTTGCGGTTTAGGGCTTAACAATCCATATTGCATGAACAGTCATAAGTCATAACATTCACTTTCCCATATATAACGACATACATTATACTTAACGCTATGTGCATCCTTTGTCAAATATGTAAATGGCCGTAAACTGTACGCGACTTTAGAATATTTACTTTGACCAGTGAATTTTTGACACATTTGCCCGTCTCTAAAAATTGGTCATTATAAACTGAGCATAGTAGGCTTCAGGTCAAGCCCTCCACTGCATGGCCACCAGACAATTCATAATTTTACAATTCTCATTTACCCGTATTACATGAACGATTACTGTACTGATCGAGTCTTATAATGAAATAAATAAATAAAATACCTTACCTAACCATAAGTCATTAAAGTATCTAACGTACGTTATATACTTTACATATTAAGAGAGCTGTATAAATTGAAAGTCTAAATTATATAAAAAACTTTAACCTCATCATCTCATTACGTCGGTATCTCTCTTAATCATTTTATCTTATGGGTTCATTTGTCTATTTGTACAAATGTAAAAGGCGAGAACATATAATATTAGTAGACTACAGATTTAAAAATGTCATGTTTTAATGATCCATACATTTCATTGTAAGCTATATTTCCAGTGTCCATCGTTTTCAGTAAACCTTTCAGTGCATGTTTCGCGTGCTTTTGGGCCGTTTTGCTTAGTATGCGTTATGTTTATAGCGTATACGACCTGGAGAACCTCTTCTTGCTGAACGGTATATAACGAACCCGCAGTACGGCGTGTGTGGAGCGGGCACGGTCGGCGCAGCCCCAGGCCCTCCGGACAACGTTGACCCCAACGAACCACAAGTTACATTATTGGACAGAAACGCCCTAAACTTCCTTGAAGAGGTCGGCGAAGGATGTTTCGGAAAGGTGTATAAAGGTTAGAAAGCATTTTTTAATATTTTAGAGTTCCGGCAAAGTAAAAGAAATTTTTAAAGTAACTATCACTCGTATTCCGGTCTGTCGAGAGTTATTTTTGAGAAAATTTAAAAAATGTTTCTTGGTAAGTAATAGGTCTACAACGTTCTAGACTACAATCTTGGGAAATGCAAAAATATTAAGTTCCTAAGGGCACTTACAAGATACACATTTAGTGCCACAATAGGAATTTCTCACTTATATAAAAGATTCCCAAACTAAATAAATAACTAACTAAATTTATGTATTTTCTACAATCCAATAAAACAAAATATATTTCAATGTTTTTAGATTGATTTTAAATCATCAATTGTTTCATACTTACGATGTGTTGGGAAAGGAAGCGGATTAATTTTTAAAATTATATTTATGTACGAGATTCAGAGATTAATAGAGAACGAGATTACGGTTTTCAATGTGACATTACAGCATCTCTGCAGCCCTTGGACATCTATAACTCAAAAGGCTCAATCTTTAAATGAGTAAAGGTGGTACCAACTCGCATAGGAGCTGCGTGCTGGAGTAGCATCCATGCCCCTCCATTACTGGATAAAGACCCCTTTTCCAGCCTTGAGACGTAAAAAAGGTTGCAGCCAAAGGGAACACTGAAATCGTAGAACATCTAACAATTTTAAAATATCTTTTGAAATCTAAACCTACATTAAAATTGGCGTTTCTTCGTAAACGCTTTTTTTATTTGACTAGAAGGAAAAAATCTATATTTAAATGTGTATGTTTGCTTTCGACAGGAGTTTTACGAAATAGTACGGGAGAGCAGGTGGTCGCTATCAAAGTGTTGAAAGAAAGCGCCGGCCGCAGCGCCGAGGACGATTTCGTGAGGGAAGTCTCCATCATGTCGGCTTTCCGACATCCAAATATATTGGCCCTCATTGGAGTTGTGTACAGAGGTAAAAAAAAGTTATTTGAATACGCTGTGGTCTGCCATAAAATCATAGATTTACTGTATAAACTAACAGATTTTTAAGTATGTAGTTAAAAAAATATTTTATAATATCCAATACTCTTTATACAGCTGTTATCGGTTCCTTCCTATCCATGTGAGAGTCCATGGTAGCCAAGACACAGGGAATCTTAATGACCTACCTGCTATTCAGAGTATTTTAATTATAATTTATTATAATTACCTATAATTTATTGTATTACTTAGGAAATATCTTCAATTTTTGTAGTCGTACATGTCGTATAATTACGTAGATTACATAATATCCAACGAAGCGAAATAATCGTGGCTGTCGCATTTTTTAATGCTTTCATTTAAATTTACAACAAACTCGGTATCTCATAGACACTTTGTTTTTACAGATGACATCAGTGCAAGCCCTTGGATGGTTTTCGAATACATGGAATGGGGTGATTTAGCGGGTGTACTGAGAGGTTCTCGAGGTGGAGGCAAGCCTGGTCCAACCCTGGACGACCCAGCCTTACTTCGAGTAGCGTTGCAAGTAGCGAGAGGAATGCAGTATCTCGCATCACGTCATTTCGTTCATCGTGATCTTGCTGCCAGAAATTGCCTGGTTGGTTCTCAATTAGCGGTCAAAATTGCTGACTTCGGCATGTCTCGGGACGTGTACACCTGTGACTATTACAAAATGGGTGGAGAGAGACCAATGCCAGTGCGATGGATGCCACCTGAAAGTATAGTATACGCGCGATTCACTCACGAGTCAGACGTTTGGTCGTACGGTGTAGTGCTGTGGGAGATTTACAGCCGCGGTAAGCAACCATTTTACGGCTGCAACAACGACGGCGCCACTAAACGAATCTTACAAGGGATCCTGCTAGTGCCACCCGAGGATTGCCCTCGATTCGCATGTGAATTGATGCGAGCGTGCTGGGCGACCGACCCGAGAGACCGGATCAGCTTCGATGAAATATGTATTAAACTAGAAGCAGCAGAAGTCGCCGATACAACTAATACTCAAACTCGACTTCCGCGACCCCCACCGCCCCCACAAGATTCGACGGGTTACTTGATTCCAAAGATTCCGCCTTGCGTCGACTACTTGAAGCCGATCCCTGACCCGGATCCCGATTCTGATTTTAGTGACGATGATGACATTGAAGAGGAGTACACCTGACGGCCAGCGCTGGCGTCAGCTTCAGAATACGTGCCGCGCTCTTCGCCTCCGACGGCTGCGACTAGAACGGCCTTCACATTCCTGCAACAGAGGCGCGCAGAACAATTTGAGTGTTAAACTGAATGTGTATAATATATTTAAAATTCGGAAATCGTCCGAGAGCCCACTGTAAAAATACTCAGTTACTTAGTGTGATAATTTAGGTAAAATTATTTCAATATTATATGTACCTACCTATTTTTATATTTATTTGTAATGAAGTGTTATATGAAATATCAATCAGTATGTTACCTTTTTTGGTATCGGGGGGGAACCTTCAAAAGATACCCAGCACCTTGGGAGAGGATACCGGGTTATATGGGATTTGTTACCGCACTAAATCCCCCTCGGCGGTGGCCTGCCTCTGCACTTGGGGAGGACTCATCTTCCGGAGAGCAGATGTGCTCGCTCTCCTGCGCCTTCCGGTGTTCACAGCGGCATGAGGCAACGCACACATCGATGTCCTTCCCGGGGCTGCTGGCTGGACGGATCAAGCTCTCCCACACTCCCCGCCCGCAACCCCGGAAGCCCCCTTTTAGTCGCATCTTACGATCAGGCAAGGGATACCGTAGCTCTATTCGTAATCCCCAAGCTACAGGGACTAGTATAGTATGTTACCTACCTTTTGTATGTATCTGCAAGTAAATGTAATAAGAGTAATTTGTAAACTTAAGTTAATTTCGTGCCATAATAATTGTTATCTACCAAAAATTACTTTGAAATGTATATATTAGCATAGTAATATACAATAGGCATTTAAATTCACAGTTCATATAAAGATACTATTGGCAGAGTACCTACGTAAGTTCATATTCAAATATCTACTGACTAAGGTAGAGGTAGTATATAAATAAAATAATGTTAGTTAATATATATCTACCTCAATCGTTCATAAAACATATATGTATCGTAGGTTACATATATGTTTTATGAACATATAAGTATACCTACGATAATATGTACCTATATTAAAATAATTATATGCCTAATTCCAAAACCTATTGCACATCGCAAAATTGCCATAAATTACATTCGCACCTACGTTAGCCCACAGAGTAGGTATATATATGTACTTACATATATATGTATGTATTACGTTAACCAGCCATATTCCATGGCTTAGATGAAATTACTTTTTTATTGTTCTTTAGGGATCTGAGTTCCATAGCATAGCTATAACCGTTAAAAACGTCAAAATATCCTCCATTTACGTTTACCGTAAATGAACTACTTACAGAATGATTTGTAAATAGGCGTAAGTAATACCTTTTAATATGGAATGAAAGTACCTACGCCATTTTCTGTAAAATACCGATTTTCAGCATTTGCAGAGATATTTGATGATTTGTACTTTTTCTGAAAATACCCCGATTTGAAGGGAAAATTATAAACCACACAAAATATTTGCTATTTTTTATATTTTCTGAATTGACAAATAATAATTGAGAAAGAAATAAAATTAATAGACAGTTCAATAATTTGGAAATAAAAGACTAAAAAGTTGTAACAAGAAATAGTTTTTTTACTGAATCTAAATTTCCATTACTTTTTTCTTGAAATTTTTACTATAAAGTTATTTTGCATGCAACGACGTAGTAAAATACCAAACATTAAGTAAAGAATTACACCTATGGCTATTAAAAATCATCCCGTGTAATAAATAAAATAGCATAGTTATTAATAATCTATGTCGAACAATTCTATAGTTGAAATTGTTGAACACTGTTGTTAATCGGTGCAAATAAATTAAAAGCGCTTAGCTTACAAGTGTCCAAAAAGATTTTTTTACCTACAAATTCGTGTTTAACCACTTCGTGTTTAGGGTTAAACATTACCTAGACATGATTAATTTAAATTTTGTGTAGACGTAGACCTAATATGCTTCGTATTGTTTAATTTAAAAACTTATTAAAAATTTATTTTAATTTGCAGTCGCAAGTTACAAAATTACCCACCGTGTTTTTTTCTTCTTCATTATTATGTGTAATTACTATGTGAGTACAAACTATGTACGATCTAGAATCTGTTCAGAAAGAAAATAGGCATGGAATAAGAGGCTTTGAACAGACTCTGATTTGGTTTCAATGTTTATTGGGCTTTTGACAATTATATATGTAAATAAATAAACTTTATTGAAATATAAAACTGTTTAAATATTACATCTGATTCGTCTAACTATTGTTAAAAAATATTACTGGGTTATATTAATATTGAAAACCTGTAGAAGTGTTTATGGATGTTAACATTAATGAATAAATGTAACGAACATTTATTACACGAATTAATACGAATTATTGCTTGTTTTCATTACTTTTTACATAATTTATATAATAATATTATACATGAACCTTAAATGTGAAATTTACCAACACCACTCACTTAAACAGGTGCCTACATACATAGCTCGATTGGCTGATGGATGGATGGAATCTGGATAAAACAGTGTGTTTCTTACTAGGTACATAATATATTATCCCATTTTTACCAAATTATTCACAGTATCTTTATACAAAGAGCGAGTATAAGTAACCCCATAGACTTAAGCAACCCAGAGAATACTTACCCCATATACAGACTGTCTACCTACGGTCTTATTTAGGTAAGTGGGTGCGTTAGGTAAGATTCTATCATAAGATGCGCTGTCTTGTCAGTTAATACCTTTGATGCTCTAAGGATTCTATATTTCATTACAAGATCTGCAGAGCCTGTAAATAGAGAACTGCTCGATCGCCCTGTCTCAGGAGTGTCAAGAACCTGCCTCCCTGATTCTTATTAAACTACCCTATCTATTTCTACCTCTAAGACCCTTAACACTTTTACACCTTCATGGGCGTCCCTGGGCAAGTAGGCTACCACAGTTATGGCAAGCAGGTTACCACGCCCATTAGAACGCGTGGTTAAATCACCTTTTAGGCGTAAAGGGCTGATTACATTGAAAAACTTGCAGGTTATCTTGAGTATTTTATTACAATGTATTCAGATAACCAGCAATGTATGCCAGGTCGGCCCCTGCAGGTTGGTCAATGTAATCAGACCTTAAACTACTAACTAACTAGCTTATAATAAGTTAAACATGAAGAATATTTTATCTCTATTATGAATTCTATTCATTTATTTCATTCATTCATTCATTTAATTAATTTATTAAAACATTATTTTCTACTTCTACTTTTTTATAAATTACAATACAATTTAGATTATCTGTGTTTGGTAGTCTGTCCCGTTGGCATAAGAATAATTAATAATTCTTATGCCGAAAAAGCGCGGGAAATCTTTAAAGTTGGCGGGTGTGTTTTTCGGCGCAATTTCTTAAAAATTGTATAATAATAGGATTGTAATCAGAAGAGTTGTAAATTATTACTTTATTTAGTTTGTATATATCTTTTCTTTAATTTTTATATTAGTGTAGTGCTTCTTTTTAGGTAAGTTATTTTTTCTCTCTAACTATGGACGAACCCCCGGATCCCGGGGGTTCTGTCCTTCCTGTAGCTTGTAATGTAGTTATAACAAACTCTGAAATATGTGAATCCAGTATGGATACAGACGCTTCTACCAGTGTTATTCAGCGCAAGCGTGTTAAACACAAAAGGATATGTAAAACTTGTAATAAGAAAAGGAGAAGCGGTCATGGCTCTGCTCCCTCCAAAAACGAATGTGTATGTGAAAGTGACGAAAGCCCTTATGAATCTACTAAAAAAGTACCTACCACCTACTGATAATAATGTATCTCAACCAACAGATTTATTCCGCAAAGTTTTCAATAGTACAGACGTTGCACCATTCACAGTACATGTTCAGAGAGAGCTCTCATCACCTAACGATAGTACCACATTCCATCCTGTTGTATTTGGAAAGTTATTACAAAGATATTCGTTTAGAAATATAGTGAACGGTAGTATTAAAAAAATTGGCCGTAACAGGATCTCCTTAGCCTTTTCAAACTTCATAGATGCAAACATATTTTTAAATCATTCCAGCTTAACAACTCATAATTTAAAGGCTTTCATTCCGACATTTAGCATAACACGAATGGGTCTTATTAGGGGTGTTCCAGTGGAATGGTCTCCCGAAGATATAAAAGATACTATTACTGTCCCATATGGCTGTGGCGAAATTTTAAAAATTAGGCGTCTAAATTACAAAGTAATGATCGATGGTTCTCCTGTTTGGAAGCCGTCACAAACAGTTGTTTTAACATTTGACGGTCAAGTTCTGCCTAAGTATGTTTATATGTGCTACAATGCACTTGCTGTAGAGTTGTATACATATCCTACTATACAATGTTACCAGTGTTGTCGATTTGGTCATACAAAGACACAGTGTCGATCCAAACCTCGCTGCTTTAAGTGTGGTGAGGGTCACACTGGTGATTCTTGCGCTGTAGAGGAGGATTGTGCCCTGTGCTGTTTATGTACTGGCGCACATTATGCAACCAACAAGGTATGTCCAGAACTTACTAGACAAAAACAAATTAAGTTAACCATGGCACAAAGTTGTGTATCATATTCTGAAGCATCAAAGAGTCATCCTCCTATTTCAAAACTATATTCAGATGTTTTAAAAAGTAATCAACAGCAGTACATTTTACAAGATTCTAGTGTAAATAAATCTATAGGCTATCCTCATCAACCTCTAAGAACTTCATCCAAAAAAACAGTATTTTTAAAACCCCGCTCCTTGCCTAAGCCTCAGCAAGGATATGACCAAGATGCACATCGGTCCCTTATAAGGGAATATGACATTCCATTGACTAGAAATGGTACTGCTCTCTCTTTAATTACCAATGTCAATAAAACAGAATCAAACTCTGAAACACAAATTGATGTCAATAAAACTATTATTTCTTTGATAAACCCTTTATTAGAAAACAATTTATTTTCACCGAACAACGCTGCACCACTACTCGAAATATTGAAACAAATAGCATTTAATAATGGATTACAACGCCAAAATACTGCAGTGGAACTGCAGAAGTATAGTAAGCAAGAAGCATGATCTTGTTTACTTAATTAATAAGTATGACCCACTTTTAATATCCCTTTCGGAGACATGGTTAGCCCCGGGTGTTCCCTTTAGAATACCTGGTTATTCATGTCTCCGAAGGGATAGGTCAGATGGATATGGTGGCATTGCCACTCTTATTAAAAATACTGTTAACTTTTCTATTGTCCCTATTATTCTTGATGATGATATTCCTGTTATTGCTGTATCAATAGATGGTATCTGCTATGTAACAATTTATATCGCGCATCCTTCGTTACAAATTTTAGATAAAATAAAACAAATCTTCTCTAGCCTTCCACAGCCAATAATAATCTTAGGTGATTTTAACTGCCACCACCAATGTTGGGGCAGTTCTGAAAACAACTTTTATGGTGAAGTAATGATAGACATCATTGATTATCATAACCTTTGCATTTTGAATACAGGAAAACCAACTCGCCGCACTGGTCCAACTGAAAGAAAGAGTGTAGTAGATTTGTCTATATGTTCACCAAGTCTTGCTTCTATACTATCATGGGATACTCTTCCGTTTACCTATGGTAGTGACCATTATCCGATTATTATAGATTTTCCAATCCCATACTCTTCTTCAAGGCCTTCAAGCTTTTCAAGTTACGTAAATTGTCAAAATCATATGTCATCTTATCGTCTCAGGCCCAGATACAGATTAAACGAAAACAATTTAACAGATTACAAAAATTTTACAAGCTCTCAAATATCGTCTCTTCCTAAAGTTGAGAGTTACAACGAACCTCTATGTAATAATGCTTTAGTAAATACACTTCAAGATGCAGCAAAAAAAATATTTCCTCCAAAAAATTGTAATCGTGGTTACATTCCATCACCACCGTGGTGGGATGAAGAATGTACAAAAGCAATAAAAAAGCGAAAAGAAGCCGAAAAACAATATTGTTCAGATATGACTCCAGAAAATTTTGCGAAGCTTTCTGAGGTTATTCAGAGTACCCATAAATTTTTAAAGAGAAAGAAATCCAATGGTTGGAAACAATTTTGCTCTACAGTTTCTCCTGATACTCATTCCTCAGTTGTTTGGAAAAATATCAAACGTTTCAGATCCCTCTATAAAAATCCGACTAACATTTTTCTTCCACCTTATCTGGCATACAATTTTATGGACTTGTTAGCTCCTCCATATGTGCCTGAAAAAAGTGAATGTTTTTTGCCACGAAACACAAACTGTAGCCGGACTGGTTTGAACGCGGGTTTTACTATCAACGAATTAAAAAACGTTCTTTCTTTCCTTAAAGATTCTTCTCCGGGAGAAGATCTTATCCCATATTCTTTTATTTTAAATCTTAACGAATCTTTACTTCTCTATTATTTAGAAATAATAAATTCAGTATTGCTGTCTGGTAATATACCTCCATCTTGGAAGTCTCAAATAATCATCCCCATACTAAAACCTGGTAAATCTGCAGATCACCCAACATCTTACAGACCAATAGCTCTTTCATCTGTTTTGTCTAAAATTGCAGAACATTTAGTAAAAAACAGATTAGAATGGTTTATTGAACATTTTAATATAATTTCAAACTCCCAATTTGGCTTTAGGAAAGATAAGAGTACAATTGATAGTATTGCCATTTTTACGTCTGAAATTCGACTTGCTTTTACTAATAATGACTCTGTAGCAGCCGTCTTTTTAGACATTCAGTCTGCATACGATAATGTAATGCTTCCATTATTACGTAAAAAAATGGCAATATTAAAGATTCCTGAGATTATCATAAATTTTGTAATGAACATTCTCGCTGAAAGAAAAATTAAGTTATTTCTTAACAACACCGAGAGTATTGAACGGATTGTCTGGAAGGGCTTGCCGCAAGGCTCTGTTCTTAGCCCAATATTATATAATATTTATACATATGATTTAGTTTATTCAATTCACAAACCTATCAAAATATTACAATATGCTGATGATCTTCTTTTATATACCACTAACAATTCGATCCCTGCGGCTACTGATTATTTAAATACTTCTATAAATTCGCTTAAAGTATGGTTAAACTGCAACGGCCTGACAATATCGGCCTCTAAAAGCACAGCAGTTTTGTTTTCCAGAAAAAAGAATCTTCCCCTTGTAAAACTTACTTTTGACAATATTGAAATTCCTTATAAAAATCAGCATAAATTTCTCGGTGTTATTTTAGATTCAAAACTTACTGGCCTTGCTCATTGCGAACATATTGTTGCAAAATGTGAACGAAACATAAATATACTGAGATGTCTTGCGGGAGTATGGTGGGGTGCACATCCTTATTCACTAAAATTGATATACAATGCTTTAATTAGAAGCATCCTTGACTACGCGACATTTTTGCTAGAACCTGGATGTGTAGCCGGTTGGAAAAAATTAGATATAATACAAAGCAAATGTCTCAGAATTATAACAGGCAGTATGAGATCAAGTCCAATAAATGCTCTACAGGTAGAGTGTGCAGACCCTCCCTTACATTTAAGAAGACAGTTTTTAGCTGACCGTTTCATATACAGATCATTTCAGTACATTGACCATCCTCTATTTCCAATTCTACACAGTCTTTCGGAAAAAATGTCTTCGTCTAGTTACTGGAAACATAAATCACCTCCTTCTATTGTCAAAAGTTACAAAAAAATTACTTCTCTACCATCGAAGATACATCGGTTTAAAATTTTGCCTATTTATCGTTACAAGTATGAAGTTCTTACTATATCTCCCAATATATATTTCAACATTGGTATTAACAAAAGTGAAATTGAAGCTAATGTATATTTTAATTATTTCTTGTCGAAGCAATGGACTGGGTCGCATTATATTTATACAGATGCTTCTAAAAAGACTGTTGATGGATGTGTAGGTGTGGGTGTATATCATTCTCAGTATAACATAGTGCAGAAAATAAAACTTCCACCAGAATCATCTATTTTTACAGGTGAATGTTATGGTTTATTAAAAGCATTAGAATATATTATTTTATTGAAGTTAAACAAAAGTGTTATATTCACGGATTCTTTGAGCGCGTTACAAGCCTTAAAATCTTTTCCTCTTAAATCCAAATACCATTCCGTCATTATCGAAATCCGGAATTTACTTTTAAAATGTTTAGACTTTAATTATGTTGTCTCATTTGTGTGGATACCCAGCCACATCGGTATTAAAGGAAATGAAAAGGCTGACGAGATTGCTGCTCAGGCTACAGAATGTGGGGATATGTATCCTTACATGAATTATCCACAGGATTTACTTTCTTTGCCTAGGATATACCTTAGAGAATCGTGGCACCAAATTTGGTCTCAGACTTGTTTATCTAAAGGTAAACTTTACTCTCTCATTCAACCAAGCATACCAATAAAACCATGGTTTTCTAAATTAAGACTCGGTAAAACAGTTACATCAATTTTAATACGTTGTAGGTTGGGTCATGTTTGCTCTCCTAAACATCTAGCTAGAATCAATATTATTACGGATCCTAGGTGTGCTTGTGGTGAAGAAGGAGATCTCAATCACATATTTTTCGCTTGCCCACTTTATGACCGCTCCTCCTTTTTGAATAGTCTTATTTCTCTTCGCGTTCCTTTCCCTATTTGTATATCAACTTTATTAATATTCGATAATATATCTATATTTCATATTTTAGCATCTTATATATCAAAAAATAAGTTAAAACTTTAAATCTTTATAGTTTATTTCCATCTATCCATTTTCCTATTGTAAAAATTTGTACATAAACTCCCCTGATCCTTTTCCTTCCAAATTCTCCGATCCTTTAGGAATTTAAAGTATGTACATCGATTTCCCTAGCTTGTCATTGGCAAAATGGTCAAAAGACCGAGATGCCATACGTAAAGAAAAAAAAATTCTTATGCCGTTGGTAACTGTCACGCAGAGTTGCAAACCTACCAGTTTTCCATCATATAAGGGGGAATATTATAAATGATCACGATAGTATTTATTTATGATTTTTTAATTGAATTACAGCACTGTAATTTTTAAATAAATAAATTAGTAAATTTTTTTATGCAAAAAATTTAATTTTTTTATGTAGCCCCAAAGCACTTTTATGACTACACGTTTTCTAGAGTAGATTTGTCAGACTGTATTTCAGATTTTTTTCGAAGATTACTTGGTGTCTGCTACAGTACACGGTTGTATACTGTAGCATAACATTTATATAAAAAAAGTGTTGGTATTTTCATGATGACAGTCTTATTAATAAAACAATTTGACCCTGTTTACACTTTTACCTAACTAATCTTAGTTAAAAATTCATCCAAAATAACCCGCATTCAAGAAGACTCGGCAAAATAGTCAACGATCGAATGGAATTAAAAATTATAACGATGTTTTTTTTTGCAAAAAATAATGGTTGCCTGTAAAGTCGGTTTTACGGGCGAAGATTTTACGTGACAACGTCTTTTTTATTGATATGAATATAATTAAATTGCACAATAGGAACAAGGAATTGAATGAAAATAAGAATTGCACAAATTTTAACTATAGAAATATATTTTGTTTACTAAAACATTGTACATGTAAACTTCGGCGGGCCTCTCTCTCGTTCGGTGACTCATCGTTACGTTACCGAGCGTTACTCTTTTTCATAAGTGACTCCCAGCCGCAACCTAATTTAAGACGTTGTCACGTCAAAAATAATTTTCTAGGAATGTCCGGGGAAAAAATCATATTTCGCCCAAATGTCCGGGATTTTTGCCGTGTTCATCCGGCGTCGGCAATTTAGGTGATGGCAGCCCTAGGTAAAGGTCAATCTTCCACGTCTCCTCTACTATCTTATGAATTTTCGATCAGGACACGTGTCCTGACGCGAGTTTAACATTTTTTACCCATCCCAAAATAAAGTGCACAACGCCGCTAAACAAGTTTTCACTTCAAAAATCATTGAGTTCGAATTAGGTTTACCCATTAAAATCTATGAACACACATGCGTGGCGCAATGGTTACCATGCCGGTATGGATTTCATGCCATTTGTGTGTGTCCATGATACCCACGACACAGAGTAAATCTACCCTACTGTGGGGCTATGAGTGTGAAGCTTTTTTATTTATTTATTTTTTATTATTACACTAAAAAAGATCCGTCTTTTTAAGGTCAGGAAAAAATAGGGGTTTTAGGCAATTTTAGGTGTTTTTGATTTCGTTTTAGGGGTTAATGATTTATAGAGCTGGTAGCACTGCTGTCATGTATATGTTATCTGCATAGACATAGGTTATCTGCTGTTAAATTGTTTTTTGTGTTGTGTCACTTGTTGTGTCATAAATGTCAGTTAAGTCAAGTCAAGTTGCAAGACAGATGAGTACCTATGTATTATTCGCATCCTTTCAGTGCGATAGCAAAATTTTTCGGCGTTTTGTAATAAGATTGCAAATTGACGTGTTCAAAATGTAAATAGGAGTAAGCAAAAAATAATATCATCAGTCAATTTGTCGGAAGTGCACTGTGACCTATAAAAGATGCCTCCGGTGAATTCTAAAAGTAAGAAGAATGGCGCCGAATATGAGGTAAATGTTTATTTAGAAAAAGGTTTTGATGTATTTATTTAAAGCTTTCTATTTGTTAAGATATTCAATATTTTTTCTTTACTTAGAATACACGTTTTCATGTAATGCTCAGTTAGAAATATTTGCTGAATGTGATTCTGATTTGCATGGCATACACATTTTTCTCTTCGAGTAGGGAAAATCCTTGCTCGTTCTTCATTATTATGTATATTATTAAAATGAAACTTCACTTCAGTTGAATTTCAATCCATATATTATCAAACTCGATTATTATCGGTTTTACACTTAATTTTTATAGGAGCATAGTTTCCACATCAAGTGTACCATCTGCCGACCTCCACTACTGCAGTCAGCTCCAAAAACATGCCCCACTTTTTCCACCACAAACCTTTACATCACGTCAGTCGCCGAAAGACAGCACAAAGTCAATACTCATGGCTTCTCTATTTAAAATAATAAAAAACAATAATTTCAAATAATACTTTTTTCCAAACTAAAATTGAATAATAAAAATAAAAATCATCACATTCGGCCATTCGACATCGTGCAGACTCCTGGCGCACGTCACAAAAACAATTGCATATTTTATATAAATACATATTAAAAATAAGCTATTAAATATTATAATATATCTAAAGCGCACTAGGCTTGACACATCTATTATTGAAGCATATCTATTATAATATAACCAATTCAAATTACACATTGACCATACATTAACTGAAAATAATCACATTCGGTATTATTTCTTTAAAAATAATTATAATTTGTGTAGATAATTAGCTATAGTAAAAAAAAACAAATTAAAGTATAAAACCTACATTTCAATAATTATTTAGTGAATTAGAGTAAATTCAATTGTAACTACATTTATATACCTAAAGAAAATATTATAAGTAATATGCAGTTTATATTTAATATTTATAATAATTTTATAATTTCATTCTATTTTAACAAAATAATAACGATATTTAATTTTATTTGACATACATAAGTCTAATCACCTCCGTCACTACGCTCACTAGAGCTGCTTTTATCAGAATCATGTACCTCCAACGCCTTGATGTGTATCCAAGGTCTCATCCTATCGGCCGCTATAACGGTCTTATACGGCTTTCCCTGCCTATTAAAACCTGGGACATCGGCTATCCTATATCTATCGTTCCCTAGAACTTCTACAATTTTATAGGGACCTATAAACTTGGACAGAAGCTTTGTGCTCTTCCCATCATTAGCAAAATTATTTCGCGAAATCTTTACTAGGTCTCCAACGTCATACTTAACAGCAGGTATTCTATTTTTATCATGTCTAAGTTTCATCTTTTCTTGTTCTTTTTGTAAATTTGAACTAATTTCCTGTCTTATTTCCTGAAAATTAGGAGTTATGGGCTGAGCATCAATATTTAGTTTATTGGTCAAATTGTCTCTCATTTTGAGTCCAAACAAAGCTTCGGTCGCAGTTTTTTGTGTTGAGGTATTGACGGTGTTGTTAATGCCCCATTGAATTTTACCCAGACACTTGTCCCAGTCACGCTCGTGGCCAAAAGAATTTTGTGCAGCTAAAGAGTTAAGAATAGTCTGATTGAACCTTTCGGCTTGACCATTGGCTCTGGGACAAGCGACTGCATTTAATACATGTTTTATACCATGTCCCTCACAAAAGTTCTTAAATGCGGCAGAAGTAAAAGAGGTACCCCGATCGGAGATTATCCTTGCCGGAATACCAAAGTCATAAAATATTTTATCAAGAATTTTGGTAGTGGTCTTAGTTTTGAGATCCTTAACTGGCCTCACAAACACGTATTTCGTGAAAGCATCAACTACGGTCAATATATGTGTATTGCCATCTTTGCTGCGAACGAATGGTCCCAGATGATCCATGTGGATTGTGTGAAAAGGTATATTTATCTTTTCGATGGGATACAAATGCCCAGACCTTTGTCTTGACGCACTGTCTTTATTGTAAGCGCATTCTAAGCAAGCCGCTACATATTTTTTTGTAAATTTCCTTAACTTCGGAAACCAGTAAGTGCTTTGTATCCTATCTAATGTTTTAGAATATCCGTGGTGCCCTATCTCGTCATGATTAGCACGACATACCTGCCACCTAGCACTTCGTGGCACAACAAGGCGTAATTGGTCATTTACCTTCCTGTATACAACGTGGTTCTTTACAACGTAATTTTTACGAATATCTTTGCATTCTAGATCATCATCCGGTTTTAAAATTTGTAAGATACGCGAGATATCAGGATCAGCTCTTTGCAAGCTTAGAACCCAATTATCCTGCTCTATACTATAAATGTTGACAAACAAATGATCATCTGAATTCGCGGGTAGCGTGGTGTTTCGGCTGAGAGCATCTACATGTATCATTTGCACTCCTGGTCGATATTCAATACTAAAATCAAATTCACTTATTTGCAACCACCACCTTGCTATCCGCGGAATCAAATCCCTCTTTGTCAATGTTGTCCTAAGGGCAGCACAATCTGTATATATCTTAAAATGTATGCCCAAAAGGTAAATTCTGAACTTTTTTAAAGAGCACACGACGGCCAGTGTCTCTAGCTCGTAGGAATGCAGATGTTTTTCTTCAGGCGTAGTCTGGCGACTAAAATAAGCCACTGGTTTTAAAACACGCGAGTCTTTCTGCCATTGCATCAATATGCCTCCTACGCCCAGAGAACTGGCGTCAGTGTGAAGCTCTGTCTCAAGCTTTGGGTCATATAAAGCCAGTACAGGCCTAGTAATAAGTTTTTCCTTGAGAAGAGAAAACGCACTTTCTTCCTGATTAGACCATTGCCATACTGCCTCTTTTTTCAACAATGAGGTGAGTGGTCTTGCGTTTCGCCATACCCTTGGATAAATTTACGGAAATAACCCGTGAGTCCTAGAAATTGCCGGACTTCATGAACGTTTCTTGGTGTAGGAAATTCTTTAACAGCTTCGATTTTAGCCTCACCAGGTCGAACACCTTCTGATGATATGTCATACCCAAGATAATTGACATGAGCATCAAAGAACCGACACTTGGAAAGTTTTAAAGTTAATCCATTCTGCCTAAACAGAATTAGTATATCTTCCAAACGATGGAACATTTCTTCGATGCTCTTTGAGGGTATGAGTACATCGTCCAGATAAGCCAACGCATATTCAAACCGTCTATTGCCAAGGACTTTATTTATCATCCGTTGGAATACGGCAGGTGCATTGGCTAAACCAAAGGGCATCCTTTTAAACTCAAAATGGCCATCAGGCGTGACGAAACCAGTAAGATGTTGGCTTTCGGCCGCCATACGCACCTGATAGCAGCCGGAAGCCAAATCGAGAGTCGTGAAAAAGTTATTACCGCTGAGGTTACATATCTGGTCATCTATTAATGGTAAAGGAAAACGGTCTTTAACAGTTTTATTGTTTAGAGCTCTAAAGTCAATGCATAGTCTCTGTTCTCCCGTTTTTTTCTTTACCATTAATATAGGGCTCGCGTAGTTGGAATTCGACTCTTGTATTATATCGTTTTCTAAAAGTTCATTAATAGTCTCTCGAACTAACTCGCGTTCAGAGTGCGAGAGACGGTAAGGCCGATAAACAACTGGCCTACTGTCTACCAAATCTATTTTCATTTCTACATCGGCTACGGTCCCTATCTCACTTAAATTTGTTGCGAAACAGTCACGATATTTCTGCAACAGTGAATAGAGTTGATCAAATTGAGTACTGTTAAGCCCTGTTCCTATTTTTATTTCGGCCCTGTCAAGCGGTTTCAATGTCGAGATATCTTCATTGATCTTGTTAACGTAACATATTTTCCGTTCCGTAAAAGGTATTGCTCTGGCTATTACCGTGTTGCTCTCAAATTTTATTGCCTTCTGTGACAGATTGGAGATGACAACCTTGCCGTGACCATTGTAGATGTGGTAGGCACCTTGGAATAAACGATATTCTTTATCTGGCTCCATAGCAGTGTAACCCTCAAGGTAAACATCCCCAGTGAAATTGGTCTCTACATGTACTGGGATAGTACATGTACCAGATACCTCATTACTATTTGTCACATACAACTTAACACTGTTCTCGTTTTCACTAAAAGGGTTACCTGTGGGGGTGCTATAGAAAATCAGTCTCTGACTGTTTTTCAACACAGTGATGAAAGGCAACTCTGTGAAATTCTGCCCAATAATTAGAGACGTTTGCATTTGTTCATCATCAATCACCAACAACTCTACCAAAGAATCGACTTCGTCGACCCTTAGATAGGCATGTGACTTGTATAACGGCACAACAGACGATTGACCAAAACCACTTATAATCGGAACTTCATTAAAGCACTTTATTAATTTCAATGCCTCTGCATCAGTTTTGCGCATTAAGGTACACTCACTACCGAAGTCTATATAAGCTTCGAAATTACTTTCATTCACTGAAACGGTTTTGTAAAATTTGTCATTCATTTTTCCGCTGGTATCAATTTTTAAAGTTTTCCTCTCGGAGTTGTTTTGTAAAATATTAGTGGAACTACGAACGTTCATAGGCTCTAACCTACAAGACTCATTGTCATGTCCTACCCGGTTGCAGCGCTTGCACTGTATTATCGGTTTTGTACATTTGTAATAAGGGTGACCCTTAGAACGGCAATTATAGCAGGTAATCGAACTGGAGGAAGAATTACCAGCTTTTGCGTTAAGACTGGGGCTATCCTTTTGGTTTGCACGCTCTTTAACTCTAGTATTGACCGCAAATTGGGGATTTTGAGAACACAGATAATAAAGTAGGTCTTCCGGCTCGGAACAATTTAATGCCTGGGCTCCGTTCCTAACAGATTTGTCATGAATCCCGTACAAAATACAATCTACAGCTTTTTTTCCTCCGATTTCACACCTAGTTAACAAACTTAGCTTATCGTAAAAATATTCACGTAAACTTTCTTCATTGCGGGAGGTGCGGCTTAACATTTCCTCTAAAGCTCGTGCATAGTTTTCCTCGCTTGGAAACGCCTTTTTAAGCCTTAGCTGCCACTCCTCCCAAGAATGAACAAGAGTCGGCAAGGCCTCAAACCATTTCTTTGCTAGACCAACAAGTTTTTGCAAAGAATAGTGAATTGTTTGTTTTTCTTCCCAACCATATATAACAGTGCACTCGTTAACTTTACGAAGCCAACAGTCTATAGTTTGAGACCTATTTGACGGGTCAAATTCAGGAATTACATTGTTCACGTTGCTTATCATTGTAGACTTACTAGATTCTCCTTTCCAGGTCATTAATAAGTTTAACACGTCCTTAGTCGAAAGCCGGCTCGAGGTTTTGCGAATCTTTCTATCCACAGATTCATCGCTGGAAGACGAAGAGGACGTACTCTGCCGTCTAGCCTTTCTTCTCGATCTCTTTCGCCTTGGTGGCGTACCAGGTGGCGTGCCACCTTCTCCATCCGAAGCCATCATTCACTAAAAATATAATAAAAATATCGGGGTAACCTATTCTTTATCATGTACTAATCGTTTAGAGCTTTAGTTATATAAAAATACCTCATTATTCGTACTTAAAATCCATTAAAATCTGATATACAATACAATCCATTAAAATATAAATTTGGTATGGATGCGTGTCACACACAGTAACCAATGCAATGGACACATACCATTTAATCCAGTGTGATCACGCACCATAACCTATTAAAATATAGATAGGTTGGTAGCAAAATTTGGCATGGGTGCGTGTCACACTCAGTAACCAATGGACACATACCATTCAATCTAGTGTGATCACGCACCATAACCTATTAAAATATAGATAGGGTAGGTAGCAAAATTTGGCATGGGTGCGTGTCACACTCAGTAACCAATGGACACATACCATTCAATCTAGTGTGATCACGCACCTACTAACACGTTTACATACGAAATTAACAATAAATAAACCAAATTATAAAATGCAAAAAAAAAAATAGCTAAAAACGTTATGTCACTGTTATACTTGGATATTTGTGTGACTGTATGTATATTATGACACCATTGGAGTGTAGCCCTGACCAAACGCCTCATTCAAGTACACACAGAAAAACTAAATTGCAGCATGCACTATATAGTGTTTACAAAAGTCCGTTGAATAATTATTAAATCTCTTAATTCTGTGGGTTAATATAGTGGGCGTGAAAATGAAATTCCAACGGACAAAATAATATCGATAAATTGCTTAATAACAAAATAAATTTTATATGTACCTTTTCTTTTCACTGGTCCTTTGTCACTTCTGAAGTAAAATGAAACTTCACTTCAGTTGAATTTCAATCCATATATTATCAAACTCGATTATTATCGGTTTTACACTTAATTTTTATAGGAGCATAGTTTCCACATCAAGTGTACCATCTGCCGACCTCCACTACTGCAGTCAGCTCCAAAAACATGCCCCACTTTTTCCACCACAAACCTTTACATCACGTCAGTCGCCGAAAGACAGCACAAAGTCAATACTCATGGCTTCTCTATTTAAAATAATAAAAAACAATAATTTCAAATAATACTTTTTTCCAAACTAAAATTGAATAATAAAAATAAAAATCATCACATTATTATGAACTATATTGAATTCACTATGTCTATGCGCTTTCAAAATTAAATTGTATTTGAGTCGCTATATTTACCTGATTTTTTAGTTTAGTTCAATAGAAGTTACTTTGTTTTATTACTTATACCTAGAAATATATCCCTGTTAAAGTGGTGTCAGCATGGTTATATTGAAATGTAGTATTTAACTGTATTTTGAATAAATTTACAACATTTGGTCACTGTCAAAATAGGAATGTATAGTTAGTAAAAAAATATTCAAAACATATTCAAAATACCCCTAGTTTAATAAATAGATAAATATTTGCTTACAAATTGCAAGTTCGATCAATTATTTCTTTCACTATGTCTAGGTGGGCTTACAAAGTAGGTTAAATAAGTACATAGGTAATACTAATATAAGTTTTAGTACATGGATGCCCAACTCGGATAAAAACAATTGATTTTATTGGTTTATTTATAAGCAAAACAATCATTGGCTTAGTGTTACTTAACAAAGCCTTTTGAAATACCTAGCTCCCAATTAAAAAAAACAAATTGTCATAAAAATATTTCAACTTGTCTACTTGAGGTTCGAACCCGGGTCTCTAGCTCCGTAGTCAGCTTTCGTAACTATTCGACCAATAAAGCTTTAATTGACGAAATTTTTATAGAGGTCTTTCATATCAATATTGTCATTTGTTTGAAGGTCGGATTGTCGGATGACATTTTACGGCTTTCTACGCCACAATATTATAAATATTCTCCAATAGATGTCAGTAAGAGTAATTTTATATTTAACGGCATGAACATTAAATAAAACGACAATTTCTATCAATAAAAATTTGCTGCATCTATTTATCATCCCCGAAACCAGGCTACTAAATTTCATCAAAATCTTTGGAGCTGTTTCCGAGATTCAAAAAATATATTTAGATACATACAAGAATTGCTCGTTTAAAGGTATTAGATATAGTTTACTTATACATATTTAGATGAAAGTAAGTAATAATAGCTATTAGGACAAACCATTAGAGTACTTGCATGCATATTTACATAACATTAACAGCTTTGTTGTTAAACTGGCAAGGTTAAATATTGTATTATGTCTCATTAGCTATGTTGGCCTCTCTGTTCATAGCAAATGATTTTAAATGTCTTATGTCAATGTTATAATATTAACACTATAAGTAGTGTTTCTAATTTCCAATGAAGTTTGAAATAGTTTTATCAATTGTTAGTATAGAAAAAAAGCCTTATTTTATCTTTTAGGGTTAAGTCCAAAAAATGTAGAAACAGGATATAGTAATAAGACTTAATTACTTCCATTTTATCAACAAAAATGTGCCCAGTTAACAAAGTTTTAAATATCTGTGTGGTGCATGTCGGATTGACAACCAAGGGGCTCAGATGGTAGTGAAGTAGAAATTGGAATGACGTTTCAATTTCTGTTCTGGAGTCTGGGGTTATGACTGTTTATAGTTTTTATTTATTTATAAGGTTTTAAATAAACTGTATAAAATCTCCTTACTAGTCCAAGCACCTATCAAATGCATAAACTTAAATTAAAACATAAAATTATAAATGAGCCAAAATAAAGAGTACAGCTTTTGCTCAAAGTTTACTTTGAGCAAATAGCAGAAACAATTAGTCAATTGAAAAAAAAAACAATAGTACTTTCAATAGTTGATTACATATTTATTTTCACATGATGAATTTTCTGTATTTTGTTTCAGAACATTGCATCTAATAAATGTACCATATTAGACTTTGAAAGATACATTCAAGAAAACAAAACTCTACTGCTAAATGATCCACTAAGAGATATCTTACTTTATCCATCTGATGATGTTTCTGTAAGTATTGTTCTTAGAACACTTGTAATTTCTTATAAGTTTACATTATAACTCAGCTAAGTAAGTCTGTATGTTTTCTAGTTTCCTATGATAAACAGGAAAATGGATGTTCTATTAATATTAATTCATATATTCATCCTCTTGCACTCTTCCATTATTTTTATACATTCTTAACTCATACCTAATGATAATAAATAAAATAATAGAACTTCTTAACTGTAATGTAACTGTAATATTCAACAATAATTAGTAATTTGAGTGTACTGATTAATATATTTCCATAATAAACAAAAAATCACTGTCTCTATAATTAAATCCAACTTCTTTTTCTTTTATCTCTGAAAATTAGTAGAAAAATAAATGACAAATGTTGTCATGCCAATTATACCCTAAAGATAATGTTTGCCAAGGAAGTTCTTTGTCTTAATAGAAAGATGCCAATGAAGAAGTATGCCTACATACACAATACTCATTATTTAAATCAATCTCAGAGTGTAGTTCTTCCTCGGCGCTGGCGAACAGTCACAACAGCAGTCCCAGATGTGAGGACAGCAGCATCTTGTCCATTACTCACCAGACAAGCACTTCTTAGTTATGCATCAAGCTGGAATCTCGTTCATTACAAGTACAGCAGCTATTCTGGAAGTTATCTCAATTTGCCAAGGTAAATATATCACACCTTAATATAATTGCTTACGTATTTGTTAATGCAACATCTATAAATCGCAAGTGATTTATATAACTAAGAAAAAGAGTCATGGTCTGGCGTAAGATAGACAATTGGTGTAGAAAAACAATTATTGTTTTTTCTATGTTTTGGAGGGCACCAGACATCCTTATGGACAGTATATTATGTATGTACATACTTTTGATTGACAGTCCTAGTGGAACTCTAGGCATTTTTAATTATAGCAAAGGACTATAGGGTTCCATAAGGCAGCAGCAGCAGGGAAATGCAGAATGGGTTAGCATCAAGATTTTTTTTAAATATTTGATTCTCTTGTGGAATCTCTACACAACCTTACTTTAATTGCAAACTATGTATATGCATATAAACCATTGTCGAATATTATTAAAAGCGCTAACCATATGAATTCAGAAAGGAAACAGTGTTTGCACCCATATGGAATCAGAGGAACTCATTAGCAGTATTAACATACTTTTTACGGTCTGTGGAGTTTAGCATTTAACACTGATACAGTTTCTGAAGGTCAAATAATGTTGTATAATTCGTTTATTTTGGTATTTATAATGGGAAAAAATTATACTAAAATGTCTACTGTTTAAATTTAAATGTTAAACGTGATATTAAATGTGAAAGATTTTATTGCTCATAGACATAAATAGCATTTGTTTCTTTCAATTTATTTTCTTTTGTGCATTCACAATTTTATTACTTATTATCTTAATGTATAATTTTGTTGCACTATTGCTAACTGCTTTTATATTAAGTAGGTACTTTTATTGAATCTATGTCTTTACTGAAAATAGTAAGTATCAATCAATCAATCAATAGTAAAGTACATAATGAAAACTTAAACAGAAAATTGCGACTGTCCAACATTTAACTTGCAATATTTTAACTCATATTAGCTCAGACATATTAGGTGTATATTCAGTTTTGAATCGTTATCAAAAGCGCCGGAAGTTCGGGATAATATAAAAGGCCCTGTATTATTACTATTATTAGTCAGTTACGTGATGTGATAAAACATTACGAAGGAGCGACTGAAATAGTAATGTGTTCATTTGATATTCATTTCATATTGTCTTTAATAATATGACCATAATCATATTTTTATACTAGACGTAAATTATCCTTATCTATATAAAGTAATATATAAAGCTAAAGAGTTTGTTTGTTTGAACATGCTAATCTCAGGAACTACTAGTTCGAATTGAAAAATAATTTAATAAGGAAGTGGAATGCTGTAACCCATTCATTACACTTTTCCATTATTTTATATACAAGTACCTGGACGACCGAGGTTTGCTCGGATAAAAACAATTTATTTTCTTGAATTAATTTCAAACGAAACACTCATTTGCTTAGTGTTACTTAACAACGCCATTTGAAATTGCTCCGAATAAAAAAATCACAAAAAACAAAAAATAAACGCAATATGGTTTTGATTGAGGTTTGAACCCGGGTCTCTAGTTCCTCAGTAACTAATTTAATGAACTTGAATTTCAATAAATGAATTTTATAGAACTCTTTCAAATCGACATTGTCATTTCTTTTAACGTCGGATAGGCGGATGGCGTTTGACGGCGTTCTACGCCATATTATTAATACTTACTCTCCAATAGATTGCAGGTAGAGTCGTATTTTTCAGTTTATATTTAAGTTGATTATCACTGATAATATTTTTTTAAATTTAAAATTCCTAGAAATAAAACGTAGCTGGATCGATTTATCACCCCCGTAACTAGGGAACACAATTTCATCAAAATTGTTTGAGCCGTTTGCGAGATTAAAAAAAAATATTTAGGTATATTATTATACAAGAATTGGTCCTTTAAAGGTATTAGATATACCATTATATATTATATAGCTGTGCCCGCGACGTCGTCCGCGTGTATAAAGACTTTTATAAAATGGACTGATTAAAAATTAAAGATTATTTATTTGCATTGAATAAGTAGTAGGTAGATTATTCTTACATTATAGTGAAATCACTTATAATACAATGTTCATATGTTCAGAAGAAACCTAATGTATTTTTTCTAAATCCTTCAAACCTAAAACAGTAAGGAATGCTTACTGTACTGATCTTACTATCCACTTTTCTCACGTTTCGCTTTTCTCGCGCAATCAGAGTCTCTTTACAAATATGTACCTCGTTTATTAAAGTTAAGAGATATTGCTGTGCCCGTGGCTTCATCTATGTTAAAAATAGTATCTTTAGTAAATTGGGTGAATTTATACTGCAAAGAATGTATAGACTCATTCTATATACATAGCTTTAACCTACTGCAGAAAAGAGGTGCACTATACAACTACTTGTACTTGGGAGATAAAATTTCTAAACATACACGTGTAACAATCGGAAAAATAATTGTAAGGTCAATTAATAAACTATAGGTTTAAAACTTGCGGACAGCAGTTTGGTCATAAGTCATAACTCATATAACACAGTGAAAACTAAAGCAGAAGGCAGGGTCTCTACACAGTGTGCTATCTGTATTTGGAAATAAAGAATATTTTTATAAAGAATCCTTAATATCTCCATCAATCAACGTGTGTGGATGAGCCCTCAGCCCGTACGCAATAAAGAGACGCAAAAAATGAGTTAAGTTATCATTGGTCCAATTAACAATGTTCAGCATCATACGTATACCTACCCAACGATGGGACAACCCGCGTGGCGCAATGTTTACCATGCCGGACTGCTAATCTAACTGTCCCGGGTTAGAATCCGGGCGAAGCAGAAATTTCAATGATGAGTTTAAACTGTTCTCGGTCTGGGTGGTTGTGTTTCTGTCTCTATGTGTGTTCATGGCACCCAAGACACAGGGTATATCTACCCTAATGTGAGGCTATACGTGTGAAATGTTATTTTTTATTTTTTTTTACACTATATACTTACTTTTATTAGACTTAAGGCTTTTATTTGAAATTATCTCCATCGAATCACTTTGGAGAAGAAATGAATATTGCTCAATAACGCCATCTACCGTATGACATGTAAACTTTGTGGTTGATAAATCGAATGTCAAATTACCAAATAGGTAGATATTGAGATTATCAGTTGGTTCACTAAAAGTTTAACTATTCGTCACCTAGATGTCTGCAGTAGTCTCGTTTTGTTAAGGCTTTGTACAGTCTGTATGAAGGTTTAGATTCCGTATCTTACAACCTTAATGCTGGATGCATTGAGATTGTAAGATTTGGATTTCGGTTCATCAGAGCTAGAGGCCTCCTCAATATTGGGAGAGCTCCATGCTCAGCAGTGGAATGCTAAAAAGGTTGCAGCTTGATATAATGTAGCGATAATAATCGTTTCAGCTGCAGCCTGTTCATAATCTTCCACCCCAAAAGAAGACTAATAAGCTGAGCAACTAACTCAATGGAGCCTGTGATGTAAGGTTCGGCGGCGGTAAGGCTCGCGATGCACTTATTAGGTACCTAGAGTCTAGCCATTCTCGGCCAACGAAAGAAAATACAGTAAGCTGATCTGAGTATATTTAATATAGTCGACAATATTAGTGAGAGTTCAAAATAATTTTAGGTACTTAAATTTAAACTTTTATTTATGGTTTTGAATGGGCTGTTACCGAAACTTTCATACAAATTCCCCAAAGTGCCTTTTAAGTTTATGTCGCGTATTGTGTAAATGAACATAACTTTTTTGTTTATCACCCGATTGATATGAAATACACACTAATGTTACGGAAATTCATTCAACAATATATCAGTAAACACATCATTCAAAGAAGCGAAAGAATTTGAGAATGAAATATTAAGTTAAGGTTAATTATTGTACGCTTGAGATACCAACTTTCGAATCCATTTTATTTGCTATTGAGGGGTAGTTTTGAAAAAAGCTTAAATAGAATTCTTACTATGTTAGTAAAGATTACAAATATAAAATTATAAGTATATTACTCTGCACAAAAATATTCTGTACATCAAGTTTCGACACTCAATTTTCAAAGAGTTTCAAAGAAAATTGACATTTAAAGGGTGAATTTCGGGAAATGCTGAAATACGTATTCTTTTATTTTGGTTAGAAAATATTTATACCAAATTTCAAGAAAATCTATTGAAAAAATCCAAGTTTTCCATACAAATTTTCATCGCTCATTTCACACCCTTAAAGGGTGATTTTTAAAATTATCTATAGCCTAAATGTTAGCGAGGACCAATATATATAAAACAAAAAAAGTTTCATCAAAATCCGTCCAGTAGTTTTTGCGTGAAAAGCTAACAACAGACAGACAGACAGACAGACAGACAATAATTTCAAAACTTATATTTTTAGCTTCTGTTACTTATAAAAAGACCCCTAGAAGTATTTTTTTAAATTTATATGCAATGTACAGAATTGACCCTGCTTACAGTTTTATTATATGTATAGATATACATGGACACAAATAAGGTACTAAATGCTAATTTGCACACCAATTCACATTAGACCAGCTTAGTATAGTAAGTTCCAGGCTCCACAGTTATGGTCCCGTCAAGTGGGACGCCAAGGTACGCTAATAGCAGGTTTTTTAAGGTTTCCCACTTATAGACAAAATCATAATTACAGTGTAGCAGATGCCATGAACTATTTTGTGAAAATTTTATGAATCATTTTCAAATTAGACTTCTTGTTTAAGGCTGTATTTCGGCTGTACATTATATTTAGGACTTAGTACATATTAAATAAGCGCGCATGGCCCGGCGGCGAGCATAGAATGCAAGCGATCTATGCAGCTAAACCAAACGGGCGCGGTCGGGTGTGAGATTGGTGACCGCTAGTGGCAAAAATTTCATGCTAGTTTCCGTGCTTCGGAGGGCACGTTAAGCCGTTGGTCCCCGTTGTTATCGGTAGGTAACAGTCGTTAAACCTAGTCGAAGGCTTTATGGGCGGTTTGAAAACATCCGACAGCGGGTGGGCCACTAACCCGCATCTCCACCAATTCGCATTGGAGCAGCGTAGTGGAGTAAGCTGCAGGCCTCCCTATAATGAGGAGAGACCCGTGCCCAGCAGTGGGATGCAAAAAGGGTTGCAGCCAATAAGTGTAGCCAACAAAACTATTCAGTTCGATCGTTGGATAGCATCAGAATTTTTTAAGACGTCAGCGCTCTAATTCGAGCACGACTTTTGACCTTTAGGTACCATACGTAAAATAATTGCACGCTCTGTTTGCTAGATGAGCTAGGATCAATATAACGCCTAGGAACTCTACATTGTAAATATTTAACCTCTTAAACGTTGTAGAAGCTTGTTATAGTTGTACAATGTGTAAAGCTACATTTACATTCAGCACCTGCCACTGCCTGTGGCCCTGCAAGCAATTTTTTTAATACTGCTGCAGCAGGTTTGAGAGAAGTCTGCGTTTACAAACTGCCGTACCCCTCATTTCGCTTTCAATTTTCGCAATGGCAGATATCGAAATAGTTACAGCGTCTTCCAGGCGCTTGGTAAGAACTGAGCCACGGAGCAGAGTGTGAACACGTACTGCCAATCCTGTGACTTTTTTATTTGAATGGCAGCAGACGAGCATGCAGGCCACGTGGTGTTAAGTGGTCGCTGCAGCCTATGGACATCTACATACAACCTTAAGCAAGCATAGGTAACTCTTGTCTGAGGTCGTATGCAGTTGCGCTGCTACTCCGGAGGCTGGTGGTCGCCTCATGTAAGTGTGGCCGGCAACTGCACCTTTCCACTGAAACACAATAGAATTGATTCACGGCAGAAGTGGGTGCAGCGGTGGTACTTCCCCGGGCGAACCATAATAGTTCTACCACCTACAAAACTCCGCTATAAATACTTTGGGGAGCGCCGGGCAGCACAAGTGGCAATGACAGTGGCATGAGAAGTATCCTGTTAATATTAACCCCCTTACTAATAAATGGTGTATAAGCTTGGAATAGTTGTTCACTGTTTTGTCTTAATCTAACGCGCACAATATGACGTATGGCAAAGCAAGACAAAACACTGTATAACTATATCAAGCGTATACAACGTTTATTAGTAAAAGGGGGTAAGTATTTTACTCGACTTGAAGTATTTTAGAGTAAGATTTAACATTTACATATTATATAGCTTTTACATGCTTATACACCGTTTTAAATGAGTTAAATTAAAACATTGTTTGATTCTAACCAGGCCCATAGACTGTAAGTTACCTGAGGAAGTTTACGACATCGACGCTGAAACAGAAGGCGACCATGACGCTCAAGTCGCTAAGGTCGACATCGGTACCAAAGATGGCTACCTGCTCAAAGGCCCCGAAATTGGCTCAGATAGAATATTTAGCAACCTCGCATCTAAGTCGTTTAAAAAACGATACTGCTCAATGGTTAAGGAAGCCGACGGAACATATATACTTGAAGTCTACAAAGATGAGAAGAAAACTGACACAAAGCTCACTATTGTTATGGATTTCTGCTCAGATGTTGTGAAGGTATAGTTACTAGTCTGTTATGATACAAATTTTAAACAAGCCATATTATTGACTGAGTAATATACGGAAATATTACGCTGATAGACATGACAATGCTGTCACTGTACTTATTAAGTTTAGTTATTAACAGTCGTTTTTATCTAATCTTTGTGAAGAAGATAATTTATGAAATCATTGCATTATCTATGTATGCCTGTGGGATACAATTTAAATGTTGACCACATTTAATTTGTATAAATTACTGTACAGATTTTTTTTATGATGCAGTACAAATTATTTAAAAAGTACATAAGTACACAATTTTTTCCACATTAATGAATTTCCTTTGAAATTAACCTCTGGAGACAATTCTTCAAAAAAATCACGTTTTTGTTATTAAAATATTAAAACTGTCTTAAGACATGATTACATTACTATAGGTTCAAATTCAACAAATTGTAAAATTGCTAAACAATTAGTCATCGTGTTTTCTTTTATTCTAACCTTAGAGCATCACAGGTACTGACAGGTATGACACCCGTCAGAGGAGTGGCGTTTACGGGCGAACCCCTCGTCCCAACGTGCATGCACAATGTGCCTTCTAGTTATATACAACTAGTGTAGCACCTTAAGCCGTCGGTCCCGGTTGTTGTCGATAGATAACAGTCGTTAAACCTTGTAGGACGCCTTATGGGCGGTTTGAAAACATCGGACAGTGGGTTGGCCACTAACCCGCATTGGAGCAGCGTGGTGGAGTAAGCTCCAGGCTTCCCCAAATGGGGAGAGACCCGTGCCCAGCAATGGGACGCAAAAAGGGTTGCAGCCAGCCAGCCAGTGTGTGTGTGTGTGTGTTGTCGGTGCATAGAAAATGACGTTGTTACTTGAAATTGACATTTAGAAATGTATGCGTCTGTAGCGATAAAGAATATTGTGATTGTGTGACAAAATTAAAATGTGTGCGTTCTTCCCCGCACCAGATTTGGCACAAACATTATGTTATGTATCGAAGCGAGGCGCAATGCCCTCTCCACTGACAGGTGAGTCAGTACCTTTGATGCTTTTAGATTCTAACATTTGTTTTTATTATAGAACACGAAGCGCGGTAGATTTTGTTTTGAATTGCGCATGTCGGGCAACAAGGGTTACACGTTTGCAGCCGAGAATGAGGATGACATGAATGATTGGATCAACGCCTTCAACGCGGCATTGAGAAAGAATCAGGATCCGGAATGTCATCAAAATGATGAGGTTTTGGATAAAGGTATGACTTATTCTACAGCATTGTGTTATCTTTTCGTCGTAGTTATCAGTTCTTAGTGTGTCATTTCCTTGTTCTTTCGAAGTTTACACATGAAACTGATGTTTAATGTCAATAAATTATTTCATATCTTGTGTGAAATGAATTTTGTTCCCGAAATAGGGGGGAAATGAAATGAAATGAAATATTCTTTATTCACTGTACGGTTCCTTTACAAACTCTTAGTGAACGTTATTTTTTTTTGTTCTACGTACGAAATCGTATGAAATATGGACGAAATCAGCAAAGATTTGATTCGATTACTTAACATCTTAAGTCAGTAGGCAAATTCTTATTTTAATTTTAGATTCCGACATTTCACTGACCGCCGAGCCGCCGCCCCCCACATACGGGACACTGAAGGGACTGGAGCACAGCATGAACCCGCTGCTCATGCGTTACTCGCGCGAGACCGACATGTCCATAGCGGCGGCGCGCACGGAATGCCGCGTCAACATCTTCACTCTGCCGTACAAGCGGGCGCCGTCGCCCGAACCTCAGCTGGAACCATTCAAGTGATTATTACTTTATACTGGCAATGTCAAGCTATTGGAGCACAGTATGAATCCACTGTTCATGCGCTACTCGCGAGAGACCCACATGTCGGAGTGGCGACGTATTTGAGAAACTACTGTCTTGTCCCATGTCTTAAATTATTCAAAACAATAAGAAAAAACCTGGTACACAGTAGCACCCTCTATCTTATGTCAAGAAAGAGAACACGCGTACAATAATCGTAGAAATATAGAGTTGTATACATGTTTGATTGAGATAATTTTTTAATTCTTTTTTTTTCAGAGAACATTTTGGCCAAAGAATTTTGCTCAAGTGCGAAAGCTTAAAGTTTAGGTTACAAGCGCCGATAGATGGCGACAAAGAGCTCATGTGCCAAGTGGAGCCGTACTTTACGTCCCTGGCGCTGTACGACGCGCGCAGCGGCCGCAAGCTCACGGAGAACTTCCACTTCGATCTCAACCACGCGGCCGTTAAGGATCTAGTCAAGGATACCGAGTGCATGAAGTCATTAGTTGAAAACTTTAGCTGCGATGTTAAGTTAGACGTTAAACAGATACCCGATGAGTGGTTTCGGTCGAAGAAACAGGTGTGTAACCAAATATTATTTACGAAACATGACATACAGTTCGTCTTCTTTGTTGTTATATAGCAGCAAATTTTATGATACTAACATTATTCACTTATTCGAACTAATTCGGGGACAAGAAGATAGCGGATGCGGGAATTTCCAAACCGTACTAGTCTCTAAATATGACATGATCCTGAAATCATGTAATTTTCCTCAGTTTCAACTTAGCTATAATATATTAAATTCAATTAAACGTCAATATTAGATTGATGGAGTAGCATAGTATGATGTCACAATATAAAAAGGCATAGTAAATTATCATACAATTCTTTTGCTAGGCATATCATATAATAATAAATGTATTTACCACCTTAAATAAATATTACATAACGCTGTGCTAAGGACGCAACCCAATGTCAATGCTAAATTTCAGGTTGTGTTGTCAGTGAACAATCCACATCCCGACTTATTTCTAGTAGTAAGAATTGACAAAATACTGCAAGGTCACGTCAGCCAAGTACTGGAGCCGTATCTCAAAGCAACCAAGGACCCTCGCCTGGGCTTGAAGGTTCACAAAACTGTCCAGGCTTACGCTAACCGCGTAGGCAACTCTCGCATGCCCTTTGCGTGGGCTGCCAAACCTTTATTCAAGTTAGTAATTGTCTGTTTTGACTGTATTTTATTATTAATTTATGCTTGATTAAGACACAAGAAAGAACAATTTTTCTTCTTTGTACATTGGATCTTTAAATACTTATGATTTATGCGTTCTTTTAATTTTTTGGAATTTTTTCCTGATGTAGGTATGTAGAAAACAAGTTTTTTTTGTATTGGTCTTATAAGTATTTTTCTTCTAATGGACATGATGACAGATTTTCAAATACCTTTCCTTATTGTAGGTACACGTCTCCTAGTTTCGAAAAAAAGTTTATTTCAGCAATAAACTCAACTTTTAACGTAAATTAATGTATTTTCTGCTATGTAATTTGAATTAAGCGCGAAAACGCTCGTAGGTGTCATGGCGTCGGCTTGCTCGTCAAACTTCAAGCAACACGATGACATTAACTGAGGCGTGACGTCATTCCTTTTGATTGGCGTTTCAGATAACATGGCCGATTGTTGTATTTAATACTTTTATTTTATTGAAAATCTTATTAATCTTAATGATTATATTAAAACGGGATCATATTTTAGAACTTTTTTAGCATATATTTTTCTGTAAAAGCGTTTATTCTCTGATTCTTTAATAGTGTCATCATGCCTATTAAGTGCTTTAGTCATATTGTTAAATTGTGTTTAAAATAAAAGTGATTTTTCTGCAGATTGTATAGCAATGATTTAGACACGACGCCCGAATTTCCTGCCATTTATCGCCAAGAGCCCAATAAGATGTCTGATGATGATTTACTTAAAATCTTGTCTGATTTTCGAAAACCGGAAAAATTGGCGAAACTTACTGTGATACCAGGCTGGCTCAGCGTTAATATACAACAAAGCAATGAACAAATTCAAAGTAAGTTTTGATTATTCACGCACTCAAATTCATACTCGTAAAAAGTGTGTTATGTAAACACATAAAACATTTTTTTTTGTTTTTCTTTTGAATTTTATTACTCAAAATCAAAGCCTACCGTACATTCTCACCTTCACCCAGGAGCGGCTGGGAGATATTGCCAATAGGCTAAACCCCTTTGTAAGATCTAGCTTAAAGTGTTTGCACAAAGTAAATAAATAAAAACAAAGAAAGTTCAGAAAATCTCAATAAATACTTCTTTAATGACATTTTCTGAATTTCCCTAATAAATATGAATGCATGGCACAATAAAGTTTTTGATGAAACGTACGGGATTACGCTAATTTTTAGCGAAAAAGAAAAATTCTTAATAAAACCTGTCAAATTAAATAAAAGTGTAAATAAAAAAGAGGGTACTTGCCTGTAGGTAAGTGTACAATAATAAAAGGTACTTCTCAATATATCCAACAGCTTTAAAAAAACTCAACCTTTGTGTGTTCTCGCTAATTGTGCAGGTGTATATACAGGCTGTCCCAAGGCTATGGGACATGAAGGGAAAGGCCTAAAATATCTATATTACTGAAAGAAGACTATGTTATTTTTAAAAGTTAGTAATACTGCATTCAAAGATATTCTAAAAACTATTTGCTTCTCCTGGTAATCGAACCGATTCAAATGTGAAAAAAAAATCACCCGTATTTTTATGCTGCCAATCGAAAGAATGAACAATAAATAATAATTCTTCTTAGGTAACTTTAGTGTGTTAAAAGAAAGGAACAACGTCAAATTAATCATTTTAATCAAATTAAAGACTCGACACTGTCATTTTTTTGAAGGGCGGATTGACAGTTGACATTTGACGGCTTTCTAAGCCACAATATTATTAATATTCTCCAATAGATGTCAGTAAGAGTAATTTTATATTTAACGGCATAAACATTAAATAAAACGACAATTTCGATCAATAAATAAAAAATTGTGGATCGATTTATCATTCCCGAAGCCAGGGTACTAAATTTCATCAAAATCTTTGGAGCCGCTTCCGAGATTCAAAAAACATATTTAGATATATACAAGAATTGCTCGTTTAAAGGTATTAGATACACATTTAAGTCAGTTCGGTTCCCAGGTAAAGCAAATAATTTTTAGAATATCTTTGAATGCAGTATTACCAACTTTTGAAAATAACATAAAGTCTTCTTTCAGTAAAATATCCTATCTACGATATTTCAGGTACTTTCCCTTCATGTCCCATAGTCTTGGGACGCCCTGTATATGTGTTACAAAACCTAACGATTTTGAATCATAGAGTTCACCAGATTTAAAAGTTTTTGATAACATAATTAATTAAATTACAGATTGCATGACTAGTGCCTATGCGGCTCTAAAGCCCTTCCCTCTCCCACCGTCATCCCCACTCACCCTGGAGCTAGCAACCTTGAACGTCGAGGCCGAACAGCCGTATGCCTCATACATCCACCATCTGTACGTCCGGCCGCTGTCCTTGAACTTCGAATCTCAAAAAATGTTCGCCAGAGCTAGAAATATTGCCTGCTCTATTGAGCTGAAGGACAGTGATAGTGGAGACAACAAGCCTTTGGAGGTAAGACTTTCTGGTCTTTTATTTTTAAAATATTTAACTGTCTGTTAATTTTATTTATTTCCTATTTTTTACTTGACTATTCAGAAAACATAAACAATATAAAATATTGTGTACATAAGCAGTGTATTTTGTGTGGTTTATCATTTTCTCTTAGAATCAGGGTATTTTGAGAAAAAGTACAAATCATAAGATATCTCTGAAAATACTGACAATCGGACTGGGTATTACCATGACTTATTTTAAGAAAATTGTCCATACTTTCACCCCTTAAGAGGAGTTACACATATTACAAAGCATTATACAGAAATGCTTATAGTAAATTATAGTTATTCAAATTGCATTAGCAAAATAAACGTGGTTACGCACAATATCATCAATCTATTCATTTATTTCTTTAAATATTTTTCCTCATAAAGTTACTTGTGATCCAGCCATTGTTCGCTAGAATGAATTAAGTTTATATGATTATATTCTAATAAAAATATTAAACTATAACATTTTCTGGGACTAAAGGTAGCCTATGTGCGATCCCTTCAGCCGTTCTTGCGTGACAGAGCAGTAAACATCCATCCAACCTTTCGCATTTATATTATAATACTTGTATAGATTAATACTGCCAATGCTGTTCATCTTTAAGAACTAGTCTTAATAAATTCAATTTGTAGGTGATATATGGGCGCGCGGGTATGACGTCACAGTACCGCTGCTCCGTGTTGCACCATAATGCCAATCCCACGTGGTGTGACGAAGCTAAAATACGCCTGCCTGCAACTATAACAAATCAGCACCATTTGCTGTTTACCTTCCATCATATTTCCTGCGATCTTGCCAAAAAGAATGATACCAATGTTGAAACATGTATAGGGTAAGCTTAACTTCTCATTTTAACATCTGGGTTGTCATATGGGGAGTGACAGAACAAAACGTGATAATTCCATGATGTCTAACTTTTCACCAAAGGTCAAAAACCGGCAACTACTTTGCCTTTATGCAATTTAAAAAATATGGGTTCTAGTGAATAGATAACTGTAAAAGTTTATTAAGTATGTTTTTTTTTATCTGACGACCAATCTGCCCAACAGAAATGTGTCATGTTTTGTTTAAATATCATGATTTACATCTGAATTCCAACTTCAGAGGCCATTTACTAAAGGAATAATCACGATTTGATCCACAACAGTCTAATAAGTCAATTTTATGGTATACTGTCGTCATGTCACTGCTAAGTTTTTTTTTACAATAAGTGGATTATGTTCTGTCACTCTCACGTAAGTTTTAGGTTTCACATTACATAATGGGCAAGTCATACTTTCTAGACTTTATATTTTACTTTTTCCCCTTCTACCATTATGGTGTTAAATATCAATATTATTTATTTCAGTTATGCTTGGGTCCCATTATTGAAGAACGACAAATTAGTCGATGAAATAGTATGCTTGCCTATCGCCACACACTTGCCATCTGGATATCTGTCCATTCAACCGCTTGGATTAGGGAGAGGGGTAAGTAACATTATATTAATAAAAAATCGGTTGTCTGTAAAGTCGGTTTACTGACGATAGTTGAACGTGACAACGTCATAAGTACATAAATATTAGAGAGACAGATGTTGAACGCTGCCGAACGCGGAATCGGCCGATTGTGCCTCTTTGTCGCTCGTTCCGAGCTCTCGCTTGCACTTCAAGCCTAAATGGAACGCCTCAGAGTGAGGTAATTATTTATTCTTATGGTAACGCCGCATGAGTCATGTTTTTTCATGCGTGCAGCCGTCACGTCAAAAAAATAAAAATGTGCTACATAATTAAGGTTCTGTTTTTTAATGGAAAATAATAACTTTTAAAATATCAATGTCAAATCAAACCGAAAGAGTCCTGTTTTCCTCATGAAAACTCATCATAGAGATCAATTTCAGTAACGACTTCGTCAACTCAATTGTATTACCATTTGCACTGCATGTTTTACTCCTATCTAACAGGAAGTCAATCTATTGAGATCTTTGTATCTACTTAACATTCTTCTATATAATCTACTTACCGTTGACCAAAACCTCGATTATTTGGATTCCCGAGATTGATGAAGAATCTCGATACTTCAGATAAGATAATATTTACTGTAGGTCTGTGTAATAGACTAGATTTAGTTCTTATTCCAGGCTACACTTTCTAAACTTTTCTCACTTATAGAATTCCGGCCCAGAAGTGGTATGGGTGGAAGGCGAGAAACAGCTGTTCCGGTGCCAGGTAGTCCTGGACTCCACGGTGGCGACCCGGGACACGCACCTGCACAACCTGTTCGCCCAGATCGAGCGGCTGTTAAGGACCAACTCGCCGGCCATGTCGCCGTCGCCGCCGCCGTGGGGGGATGTATGCAATGCTCTGAAAGCAGCACACGCCATCAACTTGAGCTCGCTCATCGCCTTCCTGCCCACCATACTCAATCAGCTGTTTGAATTGATGGTGAGTCTTTTTGTTTTGTGAATTTGTAGTGGACGTACATTTTTGTTGTAATAATTCAGCTGAAGGATCAAAGATTGGTCTCCCTGACTAATCCAAGGGACTAGCTCAGTATCAGAATACGAGCTAAGGTATCTTCTGCCTGCAAGTGTGCAACGCCCTTAAACCTGCTCACGCCATTAACGAGCTCGCTCATCGCCTTACTGCCTACTACTACATACTCAGTCAGCTACATCTGCGGATATGTATCCAAATACAAATATTTGCTGTCTAGATCCGCAGATATGAATATGGATCTTAATTTTAAAAATCGGAATCAGATTGATGACTCTCCGATAGCCAGCCGTAATCTTCCAGCATAAGACCTATGTATGCAAGCTTAAGGTTAGATGTGAGTAGATTGCAGCATTATGTAACCAGTGTGCTAAAAGGTAAAAACGGGCGAGGCGGGGGCTTTGCCAAAAAAAGATACAATAGAACTCGTCATTTAAAATGAATGGGATCGGTTAGGTTGGACTTTTTTTAATTAACACAAAAAAAGTTCCGTCGACATGGTACCATTAACTTTCTGTCACTCGGGCGGCACGTATTCTTAAATATATTACATTTAAGATTGCTGTTTAGGAAATGTATAAACCTAGGAAATGTGTCTAATATAATTTACATCACACATTTCCGGGTGATTTTAGGAAAATATACAATTCCTAGGAATTTACTGATTTCATACATATTCTGTAACATAGACATAAAAGTGTTTTTACAATATGTTCCAAATTGATTTCAGACAATTATTTTTTCCAGACATTTGAAAAGGGGTACACAGTCGACATTGGCCATCAAATAGTTAAATTGATAGTTCATTTTGTACACCTTATACATGATTTTCGGCGGAAGGATTTATTGGATAGTTACGTTAAGGTAAAACTTTCATTCTGTTACATAGAAACTTACTTTGTTCAATATTTTTTTCCTAAAAAAAATCTTAATTCTTCTTGTTTTTCTTATTACAGTACGTTTTTAATTGCGTGGAGTTCAAACTACATACAGTATTAACTGCACCTCTGTATCGTTTCGTCGATTCGACGCAGCAAGATTTTTTACTGGGTCACAAATTTTTGCAGTATTCCGGTTTTTTCTTTAATATCATCATTAAGAGCATGGCTCAGTATTTAATAAACACTGGCAGAATAAAAGTAAGTTGTGTATAGTAATTTCAATAATATTTTTGTCCTACTGCTGGCCATGTACTCCTTGTACTCTGATTAAAAAATCATAATTAAATATTAAAATGTTTCTCTCACCATCCTCCTCCTCCCTTTCCTCCTCCCCTTTGGAAACCAGTGTTTTAACCACTCTGCTATCGCTGTTCATCTGTAGTGTAAGGTTATGTTTCTATTTTTTTTTTCTAGATGTCTCGCCATGAAAGATTCCACACTGATCTCCTAGAAAATATAGACAGACTAGTAACTATTGTTGAGCCGTCCTATATCTTGCAACAGCCAGTACAAACTCATATTTTTAACAAAAATCTAGCAGTATTCCTTAAAGTAAGTAACAGTACTAAATTTATGATAGGATATTAAATTTTACTTCTAATAATCAATTTTTCTTTTCAGTCGTGTCTCTCGTTTATGGACAGAGGCTTTATCTTCCGTCAAATTAAAAAATACCTAGAAAAGTTTAAAACATGCGATCCGAAGGCCTTATTCGATTTCAAGTTCACCTTCCTACAGACAATCTGTTCCCACGAACATTTTGTATCGTTTAACCTTCCATTACAGGCGAATAAATTAAACAGAGACAGTGATGAAGGTTTGTTTACTTTATTTAAATGGTTTTTGCTATTGGATTTTTTCGCCCTATTGTATTTAAATTTTCTTTTTACTAGATCCCGCCAAATTGAGGCTCGCGGATGATTTCATTATGAGACATTTTCTTGCGGGCACCTTGCTGAAGCAGGTATGCCTATTAATTTTATGATTGTGTAATGATGTACAATGAATGGGTTCAATGACTTTAAATTCACGGTAAAAGATATTTATGACATATTTATACAAAAGAACTCCCTCAGAAAGGTTCAATGATCATAATATCAAAAGTTTGTTATATTTTTCAAACTTCTACTTTCAAACTTCAAATCTTTTTTGTTATATGTTTATCACTTTCTGTACTAAATTGAGAAAAAGAAAGACCAAGGATTTATATTTTATAACACATTGTGGTTCTGTTTAATATTATTTGAGTTTAGTAAATCGTATTTACTATTTTATCTATCTCTAATATAATCTATCCATACAGACTTACTCTAGATTTCGTATTTTGAAATTAAATTTTTAAATATTGCAAAATGATTGTTAGACCAACAAAAAATAAAATGTATGTATGTACACGTTAATTATAACGGAGGTTCGTTCTAAAGGTTTAGTTTTAAACTAAATATAGCGCTACCCGTAGAATATAAATATTATTACTTTTTAACCTCTGACCAGAACTCACATTTAAGAGCATAAAACTGATCAAATACTGTTAAATAGGTGGAGCAGTCCCTCCGCGAGGCGCCACAGAAGCGTCGCAGCGCTCTAGCCGCTTTACGTGCTTTACTGACGAAACACGAGCACGACGACCGCTATCGTACGCGTCAGGCCCGAGCCCGCTTAGCGCATCTTTATGCGCCCTGGCTCACTATTGTTTTGGGTAAGCTTTATATATCAAACAACAATTCAGATTTCCATTTAAGAACATTATAACAAGAAAATAATGTAGTTTAAAAAACTAAAAAACACGCTTTTGTGAAAAGACGAACTAAAAAGTAAAAAAATAAGAAGAAAATGTATTTTAATGTAAGAAAAGCGTGGGATGCATGGTGTCAATAGTATCTTAAAAACCACCCCACGCTTTTTTTATATTTTATTCTCATATTATTTCATTGTCATCGGCCCTTGACCGCTGTGCAAATTTTCAAATTAATCAGACGCTTAGACGTGTTAAAAATATAAAACTTTATATTTGTTTCATTAAGTACCTTAGGCCACGAATCAGCCGCCCCTCGTATTTTTTTTTATCCTGATGATCGTAGTTGGGACTTTAATATAAAGTTATGAGATTATTGTATTGTCATCGGCCCTTGACCCCTGTGCAAATTATCAAGTTAATCAGACTCCTAGAAGTAAGTGAAAATGAAGTTTAAAAGATTGTATGTAACATACATACATACATACAGGTCAAGTTAATAAAAGCGTGTTAAAAAATAATCATTTCAACAAGATAGAAGACGAACAAGGATTCTTAAGTATAAATTCTTTATCCATCCGTTCATTTTCATCTGCATCGGCAGTTACACAAAGATAGCGAAAATATTCTAGTGGAGGAGACCGCTTAAACAATACCAATTATTTTATGTATTACTTATTAATACGTATATTTTTATTGTGTCTTAGTTTAGGCCTAAGTAGCCTGAAGTAAATAAATACAAAAACTGCTACTTACATTTCGGTTTACTATAATGATTATTATATTGTTGTATTTTCTTCTTTTAACAGATAACGCTCACAGATTAGTAACTAAAAACCTCGCAAGTCCAGTATTAGAGAACGGCCACGACCGAGTTGATGGTGACGCTTCGGCTAACCCGGTGTTGAGCAGCGCACAAAAAGAAGTGGTGTCAGCGAACAGTACCCCTCGGAGGAATCGTCTCACCTTGCATTTCGACCACACTCCAGTAAGAAACTCGGCACATTTTAAGGATCCGCCTACTGTCAGTAATCATATGTATGGCAAAGGTGGGTACGATTTCCTTTGTTTGCAGTAACATGGTTGGGGTGTTTTAAGTGTTTGAATGTTCATTAATATTTTTTTAGAATTTGGATAGGGTCCCTTGCATATTACTAGGTCCTAAATCCAATAAAGTTTTAATTTTTACATTCCTTTAAGCAAATATAGTTCGTGCCAATAAACATATTACTAGAACAATTAGTTCTAATTTTAAAATTACTATTTTTGTACAGTTTATGAATCATGGTCCAAGACTATGATTTTAAATATATTTCGTTAATTATTTATATTCAGTGTATTTATATGTATATTTTCAATATAACTTGCTTGTATAAAATATAAATCTGTGAGGAGTTGCATCCATTATTACTTGCTTGAAATCTGTGAAAAGTTTTATGGGGTTAAGTTGTGTTGTTGGGGGTGCGTTGCGTTACAGCTATGTTGTATGTTTGTAGATAACACAAATAACATATCACAAAGCTCTCTCGAGTCCGTATCGACCATGTCTGGAGGAGACTCGTTGCCTAGAAACGCCACTCGGCTGGATCTCAGCGAAATTGGCGATCAAGTTAACAGGTAAATGTTAATGCTACTCGTATGTTCTTTATGCTTTTGTTACATAATGTAATAAAGGAATGTAGTGGATATAATGAAGCAGCTCTTTACAATTGACTTGTCCTTGCTGATGGTCACTGCATGAAAGTCTGGCCCACAACCGCACCTTTGCAAAACAAACCAAATACAATTTCTTATCGGCTGAAATAAATGCAGCTATGGTGCTTCCCCGGTCGAACTATGAAAGTAGTACCTACCACCTACAGTTCTCACAACGGAAAACAAACAACAACAAACAAACACAAAAATTATTCTAAACCAATCAAAACATTTTTTCGCACAATAGCACATGTTGCACCTATCTTCAGAGGGACAAAGATTCGTTGTGGCAACTGTACTTTTACATCCGTAATTTATTCAGATTTGGAGTGATGTCAGCGGAGGAAGTACGTGACGTGCTGCTGTGCTTCTTGTTTGTGCTGAAGTACCTCGATGAAGAACGTCTCGTCGAGTGGTGGAGAACGCACTCACCCGCGCAGCAACAATCCTTCTTCAATGTTTTAGAGTTAGTTTCTTATTACTCTTTATTTTATTTTTTTAATATTGTATCTCACTAATGTAATGACAGTTTGCCAAGATTTTGGAGGTATCACTAGCACATTTTTCTCTGTGTGCATTACCTAAGATTGGGTCAGTCAGTCATCAGTTACTTTAATCACACGTAGGTTACTATAGTAACCTGACTTGTTGCTAGAGTGACCGATTGTTTGACATCTTTTTAAGTAACGCACACAGAAACAAATTCCATGTGCATACGACCACACAATCTTGGTAACCTGCTATTTTTATGATAAAAGAGACATTGTGATTGAGACTATATCATTTCGCAACATATGTGCATTTCAAATTTCATTTCCATATATTTTAACACCTTTTAGAGTTACATAATTTTTACAAAAGAAATCTCCGTTTTCAGAATATGCGCCGAACAATTTCAATACGTCGGCCGGAAGAGAATTCTAGCTGAAATAAGAGATCCAACGCCTGACTGTAACGGTAAAACTAAACCAGTGAAAGCCAGGACCCTGCCTGCTAGAATGAGCCCACCCGACTTCTCGAAGGAGCCTCCCATCATTGTTGAGAAAAATAACACAGTTAATAGAGAAAACCTTGTTGCTGCTCCTGTTGCAACTGGTTAGTTGAAATTTTAAGGGTATGAAAATATTTCAACTTATAGAAACAGTATAATGTATCTTAACTAATTTTACACCTAAAACTTTCTCAGATATCACACTATTGATTATTGAAGTGAATTGTATAAAATTGTGTTCAGATGTACAGATTTCTACTCTATGACAAATAACTGTCTTTCTTGTTTTATTACATCGATTGATTTAATCATAAAAAAAATCAATCGATAAACCTTAAAATATTTAGGCTTAAGAATGGATGGACATACGGAAAATAATGTTGCAGATTTAAGTACGCCTCCCTATTTAAAATGACAATAATATTGCAGATTTCAATTCCCTCCCTATTTAAAATAATGTTGCAGATTTAAGTTCCCACCCTATTTAAAATTATTGTGCAGATTTAAGTTCCCTCCCTATTTAAAATAATGTCGCAGATTTAAGTTCCCTCCCTATTTAAAATAATGTTGCTGATTTAAGTTCCCTTCCTATTTAAAAAGAAAATAACGTTGCAGATTTAAGGACATTTCCCTATATTTTTAGAACTGGAAGCGAAATCAGAGCATGCTGTCCTATCAGCGGGATGTTTAGCGACTGAAGTGGGACTGATCATTATAGACCGCGCCTGTCTCTTCATGAAGAACCTAGGAGCCGCCGAAGGGGTCGCCGCCAAGCCGTACTTGAAACTACTGCAGTTTCCTCAAAGTGAAACATTGTACAAACATTTGTTTGCGGCGCTGAGGGCGTACATAAATCAGTTTTCGGAGACTTTGTTTGAAGGTATGTTTATCTATTTATACATACTTCTATATTACAATTGAACGAATGTTTATTATTTATAATACGGATGACGTATAATGTATATTTTTATTGGTTGTTATCAACTTTTAATGTTTGAACCTAAAAATGTGAAACTATAACGTCATCATTAAAGGCGCACACCTATTTTTGATTCTTTCTTTTCGCATGCCTCCTTAATCTAAATAAATTACTTTTATAGTTACTTTTTACGTCCAGATGATACTATGAAACTGTAGTTTAGTGACTTCACTTTAAGGTTTCAGTTTATAAAATAATAAAAAATACACACTATGTACAAATTCTAGTAGCTAGTTGGAGATGTAATAGTAAAAAAAATTGTACAAAAAAATCAAGTTTTACTGACGGACGGAAGTTTTACTGCTATGGACAGTGGTTCATGTTTTATAAGTAGTTGTTTGGGCCATTCTCCTTTAATTAATGTTAACTATTCCTAAACTTTCGAGCAGGTGGCAGCACTCTCTGCGCGGGAATAGTGAGCTCCGTGGTGAAGCTGTGCGAAGCTCGAGCGGCGTGGCTGCGGCGTGAGGCAGCGGCCGCTCTGTACCTGCTAATGCGGGCCAACTTCCAGCATGGCACCGGCGGGAACCTCACCCGAGTTCATCTGCAGGTTCGATTACTTACTATAACAGCTTTAGTTTGCAGCTATAAGGACTCATAACCGATGGAAAAGAGAGGTCCTCAAATAGTGACCAAGTCTGGGCAAAAGCACAGACTGACTTTTAACCTGATTAACTGACGACCTGAAGAAGACAGCGGAGCCTGCTGGATTAAGAGTGTGCAATGTCGAACAGAATGGGTCTCGGGCACCAAGGGCTAAGGCAGGATGGATGTAAGGTAGTAATGTCTCAAGGCGACTCAACGGCCGCGTTGTGCCAAATTCCAAGATTATTTAATTTTTATGTTTAGTATAGATTGGATGTGTGTTATCTCTAGCATCAATCAGCGTTATAGTAAAGTGCTTCTTGTATAAACATTTTATTCAGCTAAAAATAATCATGTACATTTCTCTAGGTCATAATAGCGGTATCTAAGCTGCTGGATAGCTCTACTACATTGAACTGCAAACGATTCCAAGAGTCTCTATCTGTGATCAACTGCTTCGCAACTGGGGATAAAGCTATGAAAGGAACAGGTGCGTTCATAATATTATCATTACTATTATCCTACCAAAAACATTTCATCTAATATCTGTTGGTTGCCAAAACTAATAAGCATCACTGATAAAAAGTTATCATGTCACATGAAAAGCCAAACTACTCCACAATCCCCAACTCTTGGTCAAAAAGTATCGCTTGGCCTTTTCACGGCGGTCAATCATACAGATATTCCTTGCATCTGGGAAGGAATTACTTGTATGTCTTTTGTGTCATGCGTAATCCTGGGAGACATTCAAGCCATATTTTTTACTAAGATCTCTCTATAAGATCTAAAAATGTTTAGTGCCAGTTGACTTGTTTTTTTAATTAAATAAACAGAAATTAATATTTTCTGCTGTTTATGCCATAATACAACTCTTAATATTTTTCGAAAACCCTCAAACCATAAGCTAGGAATTGGATTCACAGTTACATAGTATGATACAGCAACTAGATCAGACAAAATAGTAGATAAAAGTTCACCAAGAGCTTTTAATAAACGAAGTTTGTTTTAATTTAAAATGTGTCCTTTGTTTAGGTTTGTCGAGTGAAGTAGCAGAGTTGATGCGACGCGTTCGCACTGTAGTAGGTGCAAGAGTGCGACTGGCAGGCGTTGGAGGATCAGTGGCAGCAGGTAACAATTACCATACCAATACAAATACCAATTTGTCTTTTACCTAAAATGAGTTTCTCCTGGCTTCCCCTCAATCCCTGAATTGACAACGAGTTTACCGTGATTAGTCTCTTCGCCTTTCCACACAGTTCAAATATCTCTATAATATGAGGCTAATCACACATAGTTCATAAAAAAATTCAAATGTGTTGCCTTGTGCATTTCAAACCTGCATAAACCCAGTATAACCAGGCCCCTGACACTCCATTCTCCTGATGCTCGCACGGAACGTCTCCATCTACTTCATAAAGATACAAAGTGCTTGCACGCGCTGCAGTGTGCGTTAACTATGTAAGGATGTGTCATGGCCCTCCCTCGTACCGAAGTTTGTTTATGTATGACGTCATTGACCATGATTTATTTTATATATTGAAAGAGCATATTAAAGTCCTTCTAAACTTAAATCCTAGATACGCCACTGGTAGCAATTCTACTGTGTTTTGATAGGCTATTTGACTGATAACTAATTTCTCTTTTAAATTATTCTTTATAACTAAATACCTAAATAAACTCTCGTTGTATTTTGGTAAAACTTGTATTATTTACAAAATAAAACGATGTTAAATGGCGGCTGTCATTTGCTTAATATGACGTCACATGCAGGTTTAGTTGACATGCAACCAAAATAAAATATAATGGCGAATACCTGCTTGTAACGTCAGCAGAGTAGTAATCAATCTCAGAGCGTTTTCGGTAGTTCGTACAAATAATAATATATTTGAAACTTCTTTCGCATAATTGGCAAAATTAAGAATATTTTGGTACAAAGCAATGAGGAACGAATCCCCCTTACGGAAGGAGTTGAAATACCTACAAAAAAAACGTGCCATACCTACTCTCGACAGTAATTACAAATGGCGGATTCGACTAGAGCTGTTTCTGTTCGGTCGATAGACATTATCGATAGTTCCATTCTTGTTACAAATAGGTACACTGGAAGTGATCATCTATCCTAGGGCTTGAATATCGGTTTGTAGGTAAATTAACAAATTATAATAATATAAAATAAAATATAAAAGTTATACTTCCATTCAAACCATCAGTAACTCCGAGGTGTGATTAAAACGATGGGCTAACACGTTAAACGTAGTTAAAATTAAACTAATGCCACGTCATACTAACGTCAGAGTTTATAATATTATGCAAAAAATCACGAATGATTCTCTCGCTCACAATTGCGAATTGATGATCTTGTACGGTCTGATGTTTTGTATGTCTGCTGGTATGGTATGTCCTTTTTTATCAAGGTTGTGTTAGTAGGGCACAAAATAAAATATCCAAGATATTGATAATCACATTTATTTTACTTTATTGAACATTTCCTTTATTTTTAAAAACAAATATGTACCTAAAAGATACTAAAACATAATAGGGAGGTATAGTTGCGTAAGCTTAAGGTACCTATTATAAATTATCTGGACTCCTGGAGACCTCTGGTCATTAACAATTTGTATAAAGGTAGGGACCATACAAGGGACTAAGACGAATGTCCTTAAAAAGAAAGCATAAATTTTACTCAAATATCTACCTGAAATAAAAATGGACAGAGTTTCTGCATTTTTACTGACAAGCAGAATGACACATAATAATTGTTGGGGATGGCTTATATAGAGTTGACTCTCTCCTTATTAGCTACGGCTTGGCTAGGTTGCAGGGAGACGTCAGTATGGCATGGTGGCAAGGCTCCGATTGGCTAGCTGGCTGACGCGTTCGGTACATTCGGCCATCCTGGAATAATTGCTCCTGTAATGGGAACAGACCGTAATGGTTAGCATCTGGAACAACAGATCATTATGGCTCTTAACTTAAGGCTGGCTGACTCATGACTGGCTGAATAATGGCTGGCTGACTAATGGCTGGCTATTAATATTAAAGCCTGTTTTAAAATTTTATCTTTATATATCCGTTCAAGATATATACCTACATTTTAAATATAATAAGATGTCTTTAAATAGATAGTCTTACCAGAACTATACAAACAGGGCGCTATCCAAGTACCCTAACTCACACTGGACCAGCTTGATAAACTATATGGCATGTACCTTCTCTAGTCAGGAGAGACCAGTGCCCAACAGTATAACATATAAACCATAGTAGGTATATGAGTAGATTGATTTATATCGACTATGTATAGCTATCCTAAGTAGGCGGCGTGGTGTTAAGCGATTACCGTCGCGTCCATATGCGACGGTAATCGCTCGCGAGCAACCCCAGCTCGCTCACTTAACACAACGCCTATACATATACACGCACACACACATAACAATAATAATATATAACAACAATCATATATATGTGAACAATAAATTGTTAAGTAATTAAAAGAGCACACATCTTTCTTACCAATAAAGTTTGTGATGGTAGGCCATCATCACGTAGTACTATATTATTCATTGTTCTGTTGAAACATGAATCATCAAATTGAAGGGACAAAAATATACATGTTTCCTTGTAGTGTTTACATTTTCAGACTCTTCAATCACTGGTGACCTAAAACAAAATACACATAATGTTAGTTATGAGAGGAATGCCCAGCAGTGGAACATTAACAGAAGTTTAAATTTTAATTTGCTAATACAACTAATTTTTCCAGTTATACAATTGTGAAAAAAACATATTTCATAAGCCCGATATTCTTTACCCTTTATCTTATGTATGATAATTTTATCGATATGGGAGCAATCAATACCGCAACACTATTTTTCATACAAAATGTTTTTATAAAATTGTATAGTGAAATAATCGTAAATATAAATGAAAATGAAAGGAAACGTGATCCAATATCTTTACTTAAGACTTTTAGCAAACATTTCATTTGTAAATTTGTAGAAATCAGGGGTATTTCGATGAAATATGCAGTACGTACCGGCGTAATGTACATGATGCTGTTTTTTCCCTCTTCTGCCGCCGCACCCAATAAAACTGCACTTTGGCATCTTCTTTTACACCACTTCACCTTTCTCAATAAAGGATTTGCTAAAAAACACCACAAATAACGAAGAAATTCTAAAAAAAACTATCCACAACAAAGCTCACTGACAGCTCAAGTACCACATGAAAGGGTAATAAAAAATGGCGAATCGGCCGCAAATAGGTATTACCATGACGTTACAGAAAAATGTTGCCAAAATTGGCACGTTCAACATTAGTGCTATCTCTTATCGCATGAGTAGATAAACATAAGTGAGAAAGAAACAGAAATATGTTTATAAGTTCTTCATCGGATTATGATACAAAAGTATAAGCTACGCTTTATATAGACAACTGTTTCAGATCCATAGGTATCATTATCAAAGGTACAAAGTAAAGGTTGTTACTTTTTAACACTTTATTATCTTCACTTCACTTGATGATCACATTCGTAACATATTTTGAGTAGTGTCAAATAGTCTATTGTAAGGCTGGCCAGATTGAAATTAGGGGACTATTCAAAGTAGCAGTGCAACATTAGGACCTTCAAAGTAGCAGTGCAACCATATATGACTCTGTCATTAATCAGAGCAGTTTCAAATTAGCATATTTTTCGTCGTTTTGGAAAACGCGCTTACACGTTCGGTTTTTATGTTCCGGAAAATGTCAAATACCACTGTTTCGTGCGTTTCGCACAAAAGGCAAACAAACGATCGTTTACGCGCTGAAAATTACGCTGGCTTAAAACCGCTCTTAAGGTTAACTTTAAATATAGATATATAGATTGTGACTGTTTAGTATGTAAAAGTATGGTATTCATGTGCCCCTTCATTTAAATTAAAAAAATGCCAACATAATATAGACATATTCCCAACTGGCTTCTAAAATAACTTATTAAATCAGGTGCGGGCAGCGTCCACCTAGCAGAACTGCAACACGCTCTAGCCGCGTCGTGCCGCGCCACGCCACGCCTCCGCCACGCCTGGCTCGCGACGTTAGCGGAGCACAACGCTCGACAGGCTGATCATGACGAGGTAATTTACTTTATCCACTCTGCTGAGCATCTAACGATGATCATACTTCTTTGGCGTGAAGCATTTTTCGATTAAAATGGCAAAGTAACTTGGGTATAATGTATGAATAGATGAATAAAATGTTGTTATCTTCACATATTTTGAGAGCCTATCCAGTACCAAGTTGTTAGTTGGCTTTGTCTTTGTCATATTATTTTTCTTGTAAGTTATAAGGATATATACATCATGATAATTTACTATATGTATTATATTGCAAAAATATACAAATTTATACATTATTTTAACGCACCTACCACAGCTTCACACCAACGCCACGGGTTGACTGGCAGAGAATGCCACTAGGCATTACGTCCGCCCTTTGTACTTTATTTACGTGCAATAAAGAATAAATAAATAAATAAATATATGAAATAAAAAAAATAATTAAAATATTTCAAATTTCCATATTTCCTAGAGTTTTTAATTTTTTTTTTTCATTTTGTCGTTATTATTTGCAATTTAGTAATTGAAATATATATATATATTTTTTATGTTTAAATATACATAATCGCTATTCGAATTCGAATATATCCTGTTTTTTTTTTTGCAAAGTAGAACTGAAGAGATAAACCTTCTAGCCCTCTGATCTTTGCTACATTTTTTTATTTACTGTAACTTTTACCTTAACCTGTTTATTAACTTGTAAATTCTACTTTATTCACAGGCAATGTGTTGTCAACTTCACATCGCCGCCCTGATAGCGGAATACTTGAAGCAACGCGGCACCTTAAACTTTGGCGCCGACGCCTTCGCCGATATCTCCCTAAACATACCCAAGGAAGAAACGGGACTCAAAATTGATGAAGGTATGAAAAAAAAGTTTTTTTTTTAAATTCGTGTTCCTATAATCCATAATGTTCACATAAATAACACAGCATATAAATCACAAATTATTTCTGTAAAACTAAATAAATACGTTATGGTGCATGAGTATATTAAATTATCACACATGTATCGTATCTCATCTAGTTTCTAAAGTCAACAATACATCACTAGTAATAAACCTTTAGTGTATTGGATCGTTAGTATTGTAATTTTTCTAACAGTTTTCCGTTCCTGGCTAATTGTACTTTCGTATTATAGCTAAACACTTGTGTCGCTTTAAGTCGTAGGAACTAATTGACAGTCTTTCTCGTAATTATCCGAAACTATGTATTTGGTAATCTCCTTGAAGGTGTCGAGGGGACAAAACGCGTTGCAACCGGGAACTTCCATAAGACGAGGTTCTGCTGAATCGTCGTCCCAGTAGTAGATCTGAGAACAAAATCAATGAGATCATTATGAAAATGTCTATTAACGGAGTGAGAAATCTGTATTACTTTCTACAGTATTAAACTGATACGGTTTCAATATAAAACTAAAGTCGACGAATGTTCATCATTAGTTAATGGAAAAAATCACCAATAATTCAGTCATACCTTAAAACCAAATCGTTGACCGTGTGGTAATGCATTCTGGTCATTCTTCCCTTGCATAGAAGGTTGTTTTTCGTGTAACTCGAATAAAAGCGCCGCCCCGGGATCTGGTAACCGCGGTGGGGCAGCCACACATGCCGCCAGTAGCGCCGCCACGGACACAGGGGTCCCAATACTAACTATTATTGAAGGGTCGAACTCGTCTTCTTTGGGTTTCAATTTTGTTTTGTATATCGCCTCCTTGATAATTTGATGGAGTAATGCGCCTGCAAAACAATAAAGATCGTTTTAGATTAAAAGCATGAAAACATAGCTTTTCGGTTTGCTGACAAAAGCTTATAAAACATGTTCATGTAAAGTAACCATTGACTTATGCAAAAAGCCAAAAAAGCATTGAAAAAGATGCTAAGGACTTCGTTAATATTATTAGAGACTCAACCAATTACTGTGTTTTTCTATGATTTTTTGTACACATTAACTACAAATTGCTCACTCACGTTTAACATACACAATAGAGCAGTATTTAAATATGTATTTAATTTTATAAAGTATTATCTTTGGCCAATCATCATCCAACCGTCAACCAAAATCAATTTATCAAGAACACAAAACTTCAAGATTATAGATTTTATTGATATTATGTATTAATAATATCACTCAATGGTTTCAATGAAAGTGAATAAATGCCCTCTATAATTATTTTGTTTGTTTTTTGTAAATAAATTAGGCATCCATACCATAGTCCCTGTAGTTTGGAGAATAAGAATAGAGCTACGGTATCCCCTGTCTGATCGTAAGAGCCGACTAAAAGGGGGCTTCCGGGGTTGTGGGCGCTGAGAGTGGGAGCTTGACCCGTCCAGCCAGCAGCCCCGGGAGGGACGGCGGTGTGTGCGTGGCCGCATGCCGCCGTGAACTCCTGAAGGTGCTGGAGAGCATATCTGCTCTCCCGAAGATGGGCCCGTTCAGGGTGTCGCGCGTGGAAGACACCTCCCCAAGCGCAGAGGCAGGCCACGTAGGGGGTTTTAGTGTGGTACAAATCCCACATAAACCGGTATCCTCTCCCAAGGTGCTGGGTACTGATGATTTTTGTTGCTCAAGCACACAAGAATGGTTGAATAAATCAGGATGAAATTTGGCACAAAGATAAATTCTAGTCTGGTATAGAACATAAACTTTTTATCTTGGAAAAATCTAATGTTCCCATGGGATAGATTATTATTTATACCTTTAAACGAGCTATTCTTGTTCCTATATAATCTGAATGTCGAAAATGGCTCCAAAGGTTTTCATGAAATTTAGTTTGCAGGGGTTTTTGGGGGCAATAGATCGAGGTTTCATTTTTTGAAAATATCGTTTTATGCCTGCTTTCAGGAATAATCAACTTAAACATAAACTGAAAAGTATGAATCTTCCTGACATCTATTAGCGATTTTTTTATTGGGCGCTACTTCCGTAGATGGCGTTGCTGAGTAACACTAAGCGAGTCTGAAGACAATTAATAGCAATGCGTTGCTCGGATAAACCGAGCAACGCATTGTCACCCGAGCTAATAATATAAACTCAAATCATCCGAGCGAAGCCGGATCACTAGTATCATCTAAATACTGACTGTTCCCCGCGGTTGCATCCGCGTTAAAAAGGATAAAGTGGCATAAAGTGAAAGAAATGATTTTATTTTTTATTTTTGAAATACTACGTTGCTATCGGCTACGTCCCGTACCCCAGTGATGCCTACAATTATACATACAGTGCGGTGACCACGCAACTTTTCTAATACTTACATTTTTAAATGTGTTATCTTTCGAATGGAATGTCCGAATTGAATAATTCAAAAAGTCATAATAATATAAAGGATATTTTGATAAGGATTAATACCAAGATACAAATAATGAGTCTTTCTAGCGGCGGCATTTCAATTAAAATATTTAAAATAAAAGAATACTTAACTGGCATTGGCAATATATGTTGCCGCGACACTATAATGATGTATTCTTCAAAGTCATGCGAAGCGCGCATGGTCTGGCGGTTAGCGTTGAACGCAAGCGATCTATGCGACTAAGCCAAACGGGCGAGGTCGGGTGTGAGATGGGTAACCGCTACTGGCAATTAATTTAATGCGCGTTTCCGTGCTTCGGAGGACACGTTAAGCCGTCAGTCCCAGTTGTTGTCGATAGATAACAGTCGGTAAACCTTGTCGGAGGCCTTATGGGCGGTTTAAACACACCGACAGTGGGTTGGCCACTAACCCGCATCTCCACCAACCCGCATTGGAGCAGCATGGTGGAGTAAGTTCCATGCCTCCCCAGTAATGGGGAGAGACCCGTGCTCAGTAGCAGGACGCAAAAAGAGTTGCAGTCAGCCTTCAAAGTCATAGTCATTATTTTATTCTATCATCAATAGTTTTCGCAGTGCACGCGATGTAAAGAATATTTTAGGTATTTTTTTAAACCTTAAGTTATATCATAGAAGTTTTATTAACGATCCCTATTTTTTTTGAAAATAGCCTATGTCACCCGGGGATAGTGTAGCTTTCTAACAGTGAAAGAATTTTTCAAATCGATTCAGTAGTTTCGGAGTCTATTCAATGCAAACACACAAACAAATAATCAAATCTTTCCTCTTCATAATATTAGTATAGATTTATGTACAAACCTCCGCTGAGTTTTCGCAGCAGATTGTTGTGGAACATCATGGTGTACTCCAACCGTGCAACATCCATCAGTCTTCGTTTAACATGTTTTGCCCATTTTGGATTTGGTACTTTAATGTCGTCCTGTAAACCATAAAATCGAAGTTTAAAATACAGGTTTTAAATTCCAACTACATTTAAATTGATTTTATATTTGAATATTAAAAGAGACCTTCAAACAAGACATTCGATTTTATTTCGTCTGACATCAAATAAAAAATGTATGTCACGAATACTGGTTTGTTAAGTTTTTGTATGTACGTGTACTGTCGTGTACACACAGATTCAATATCTGTATACCTAAGAATAAGAAAATACCTATATCTATAAACAATTTTATTATAAGTCACCGATTTTACCAACGATTCATTTCGGGGAAGCCCTACTCGTGTTGCCGAGGTCAAAACGTTTTATAGTAAAAAAGAGAACAGCATCTCCTACCTGTATTAAAAATAAGTTATTCAAGTAGTATGCGTCTTGTGGTGTACTAAAATTGGTATTTGTCATATGTGCTATTTTCTGGAAAAAATCTTTGTACGGTACTAAAAGTCCTTCTTCTGTGAACGCCTTTAGTAATCTCTGTTTTTCTTGATAATACCGGGGACAGTTCTCTTCATATAAAAGCTGCAAATATAAAATTCAAACCACTTAAATATTTATATATTTTTTATTATTTACTGTAATAGAAAACACTGTTACAATTTTAAAGGTATAATCAATCAGTGAATTAACTTTTTAGTTTCAAAGTATAACCGTATAAAAATAAACATATGTAAGGTAGATAAAATTAACTATGGCCCGGGCGTGCATTTAACAGACTGACGGACTTATGACGTAATGTTTTTGTGTTATATAAAATATGCTGAATATGCAGTGATGGTACTGTAGTCCAAACATCGACACAAATGTAACTTACACTTAATATATGATATTGACTTACATAGTCCTCTTCCCGGGAAGGGTAGGTGTATCCCACGGGTTGCCAATTGATCGTTTCGTTCCACGTTTGCTCCGGACCAGGAGGCCATAAGCCGGCTGCTATGAGCAAGGCAGTCATTTTGCTTAGATCCGTATCTGATGCTATGACGATGCTCTTTTCTGTGCAAAATAATAATATCTGAGTGATATACTAACTAATCTTTGGATTATAAAAACGAAGATTTGAGCGATTGGTCATCACATACAAAAACTATGTATGTTCATTGCAACCTTTGCAAGGACTTTAAATGTCATAGAGCAGTCAACTTGCACGGTTTTCCTGTGGCAGAAGTATTTGATTACAAAGTCGAATCCTAAAAATAATATTACAAAACTACCTTTATAATTTTACCTTTTTAATAACATATTATAATATTACGTGCTTAATTTGTTAATGTACAAAAATATACAATGGGAAGATTGTTAAAAAAATAAATAAGGTACCTTCTTCATAATAAGGGCCTAAGAAATCATTATACCGCTTCCTAAGTAATGCGCCCATTTCGAAAGTCAGTGTCTTCCCTTCCTGAAATAAAAAGAAAATGTGACTTCTATTCTATCACACTAATATCAACCGTTTATTAAGCTTTTGGCAGTTCGTATTTCTTATTTTAATCATATCAATTAATTAATTAATCACCCAATTTTCGATAACAAAGCCGCACGATTTTACATGGGGTTTAAACCGATAGACTAAGTAATAATACGTGGTGAGCGTTTAGCTGTACACAATTAAAAGTTTTATTTAAAACTCAATCTGGATCTACATTAGTGAAGTTGGTCAATTCATTTACGCACTGTGCAGAAAAAGGCAACGTCACGGATAAGCGTGCGGGTTTAGGTCACACTCTGCTATAAAGTTTAATAAACCGTTGGACGGAGTTATAACAAGCGGAAGAATAGTAATGTCGAGTAATGAAACGCGCGCCCTCCGACCGAGCCGCCTTTCTATTTGGCCAATGACGCGATGCAACGGCAATATATCATTATTACTAGTCGCCGGCAATCTGGGCTGCCGACACCTCGTTCCTGTTTAAACCTACGACCTTCTCACAGCTCGCTCCCGCATTCGGACCGGGAAGTACGCAACGGCTTGTCTTGCTTGCGATACCCCACCCCTCGACTATGTTCGTCTAAAGGCTAAACGGCTCAAAACGGATGCGGGAAATTGTCGGTCGCCGTCGTCACTTGATTTACAGAAAAACGTTGACCGAACGTGAAGCGCGCCTGGTCCGGCGGCTATCGTAGAACGCAAGCGATCTACGCACATCCTCGTAAGTCAAACGCTTCGGAGGGCACGTTATACCGTCGGTCCCGATTGTTATCGATAGATAACAGTCGTTAAGCCTTGTTAGATGCCTTATGGGCGGTTTGAAAACATGGTGGTAGAACTTTTATGGTTCGCCCGGTATTAAGTATTTAAGTATGCTTGGCCGTAGCATGCATGCTCGTTTGCTACTCTATTTAAATAAAAATATCCGACTGCAGGTTGGCCACTAATCCGCGTCTCCACCAACTCGTATTGGAGCAGCGTCGTGGAGTAAGCTCCAGGCCTCGCGTGAGTTGCAGCCAGTCAGCCATTACAGAAAAATAATAGTTCAGTATTGTTTGTATATCGATGTAGTTACACTACAACTATATTGTATTACGTGATGAGGTAGTATCCGATTCCCAGCAAGTTACTGATAAAGAGCTATCGTTTTATGATAATGCTCCATTCTGCTCCCATTGAAGTATTAAGTTTTGTGAAGCGGACAAGCATTTCGTTACGGCCATCGGATACCCGAATTGATGAAATGAGGAACTACGCTAAAATGCTTCTTTTGTTAGCAGGTCGTTTCTCATGATTCTCATACAACACAAATTTATTATTCGATTTGATTATGACCTTAATTCAACCGGACTATGAACTGCGGTTACCGTAGTGTGTAAGCGAAAAGGCCCTGTGAAGAGTAAGACGGTCCCGGTAACTCGTATCTTCACCAACCCGCATTGGAGCAGTATTTAGTAGATTATAGTTTAGTTTTTTCCTTTTATATTTTTATCATTGTATATTTGCATACCTCATGAAGGTAAATATGGCGAACTAAATATATATAAACAACTTTGTAAACACCCATATTTGTGCAAATAAATGTCTTTGTCTTTGCTCTGTGGTTAGACCTGTGTCCTATGAGACGTAAAAAGTGTTGCCACTAGCCATATATTAGAACTATTCGATTTAACATTCGGTCACGTATCCATTCAGGAATAACTAGTTCTGCAATGAATAAAATTTTCTACCACACGCTGCAATCACGGGCAATCGTAAGATAGAAATAACAAGTACTTACTGTTAAGAGGCAAACTCTTAAAGATTTCCTCAAGCAGTTAGAGTCGAGTGCAAGGATATAAATAGTATGAAGGGGAATGCATGGGCATTGGGCACTTACATTAGTTAAAGCCCCTGCGCCGTACGGAGCGAAGACGTGGTCCGGTGGGGGAGCTCCCAGCATGGCCAGCTCGCGTTCACTCGGTGTGCGCTCGCCATGAGACATCAGCTAGAGAGAGAAATTATTACTATTATCAAGACTTAGTTTCTTTTCCATCTGCTTAAATAGATTTAAATTTAAACAATTTTTTCACCATTTAAAAGCAAAATTTTCAGGAAGTAAGATATTATTATATTAACGAAGGGGCACAGCTAATATGGTAGTTCCCACAACAAATGAATTCATTTCTTGTGGGAACAACAGATTTTTTCTAAATACATATTTTTTTAAACTGCTACGATCTAGATGACACTGTGTTGAAAATCTAAAGAATAAAAATTATTCATTTGCACAGTTATAAAAAGAACAATAGCAACTTTATATAATTATCAGAAAAGAAAATACGGATGAAGGGTGTTGCAGGCGGCGACAAATTTTAAATTTATTTGTCCTCGGAGAAATTCGGTATCTTTAGTACTTTATACGCACAAACCCAAACAAACCTAAAGCTTGAGATAATCAATCCGGTCTTGGACTACCAAATCAAATAAGATACTTTTAATGAGCTGTCAAAACGTGACATCCTCATACATTTTATAGGAGAAAGTGAATTGTGACCTTACAACTCATTTATAGTCAATTGTCTAAATGTTGGTCGATTTAAAAAGTAATAAAAATCGTGTAAGTATAAAAATAAATTAACAATTATGTTGCTTTCCAACTTTCCACCTTTTGAAGGTATGCATTTCGAATTTTTCTGTGCATAGTGTCCAAGACCCTATAGCACTATTCCTTCTGAGGCAGACGGTCGTCTCATACAAGTATACACGACAGGCATCCCCAACTTTCTACCGAAATACTATAAAATTGTTTCAGTCAGGCGCGGTCGCAACCTTCAATTTTGAGGGGGTCGCCTAAAAATTGGGGGTCACTAAGAAATTTAGCGCCTGGTTTCTCTTGTTTAAACATACAGCGGTGGTACCTACTTGCCTGATCGAAATAAGCAAGTATGCAACTACCCTATAAACCTTTACACTGAATCAACTTATTCAACTCACCACGTGCACTTGCCGTAGAACCGTGACTTCCACAGTGGAATCCTTCGTCAGGATCACAGCTACGAGGGCTATAAAATATAACAACACAAGTTATGTCTAAGCCATTTAGATTTTTTTAACCTGGTTTATGATGGATTTCATTAAAATTTACACGCAAACAAAGTGTACTCTGTGATCTGATGATAACTATAAGTACTAAACTGTTTTAGACGGTAAATTTTATTGATATTTAGTCTATTTTTGTTTATAAGTTTGCTGATTTATAAGATCAGTTAAATTGAGAAAAGAACTTAAGTAATAATTATTATTTCCATGAGTGGGTAATTTTTAAGTTTTTAAAGTACCGGTGATATCAGTTTATTATTATTAATTTAAATACTGATACGTACGTATCTTAATTTAATTGAATTAGTATTATCAATTTCAATGACTGGATCATTAATCTATCTACACGGCTGAACCAAGTGTGAATTGTTACTACGCTTAGACCCTTGCACACTTGCAACTATCCTGCATCAATGCAGGTGCAACATTTCAGATACAATTAAAATCAAAGGCAAAATTTTATGCTCGTTTTCGTACATAGAGGACATATGAAATACAAAGCAGTTGTTATACCGGATGTTAAAAAGGATTTAAAAGAGGTTTTAAAATATCTGACAGTGTGATGGCCATTTATATTATATCTGTAAAGCCAGTTCGATACCGCCCGATTTATTTTGGTAACAAGCCTCCAAAACTAAGCGAAGAATGGCTCACCAGATTTTTCACAGGAATTTAGGCTTCCACCAATCCGCACTTGGCCAACTTAGTGACTGACCTACATCCTTCTCACTTCCGAGAGGAGACATTTGCCCAGCAGTGGGACTTGAAAAGGATTTAAAACTCTTCGCTAATAGCTAAGCTGACTTAATTGACTGTCTTCTATCTGAGGACTGACTGTGATCACAAATACTTTGCCCAGATGAAATCTGGAAGAAAAAAGTGTCCGATGCCATTATTGAATAAGAAAAAGCACATACGCACCGGCAATGAGTGAGACGCCCACCAACACGCCGAGGCAACAGCAGGTGTGTTCGGTTCGCATGCTCGTCTCCACTTCTACTACTTCCGCCGCGTTGGTCGGCTCCTCCTCGCGACCGCCCTCTTTCCTGTGAAAACTGTACCTCTGTAACTGAACTTTTATCTTTCCAACACCGTACAGTCGGAAAGAAGCCTAGGACAAAGTCCACCCGTTCGTACGTAAAGTTTTAATAATCTATTTTTCCCAACAAGGCATTCTCGCACAGGATTCACAAAAAAATCATATTTAACGACCTTATAGTCTCTATGGTATCACGCAAAGCCAGACATCGAAGTTATTAGAGTACGATGAATTGAATAAAATAAAATTCATTTGATTTCTTTTTCACGACACCACTTATACTATATTCACGCGATTTACTTATTTACGTAGGTTTACTTATTTGGAGCCCCAAATAAGTAAACCTACGACTGAGTGATAGTAGCTATTAAAAGGTTAAACTATTTGACTTTAGATCGAACCATCGAATGGTATTCATCATCAACGGTTTTATATTCGACATACTTCTACTTGTGACAAAGCGTTCGATCAATCGCAATGATGATCATATCGATTGTCACATATGTAGTTTAAAAACTATTCTGGCGCTAGTATATGGCATCACCTGATGTTCACGAAACAATCATTAAGTGGTATACAAACGACGCCGACTGTCACTCACATATTCCTCCGCCGGGCCGGCAGCTCTACATTGTATTCCGAACTCGAAGCGCGTGTCAGTCACTTTTTGCGATGCATAACGACTCTAGAGAAACGTCATTTACGCACAACACCGTGTGGAAGCGTTCAGTTTAGCATCGAATTCACTAACGAGTGAAACGAGACAGGAAGTGCACGACGCGCGAACCTATATCCCACTGAAAGCCACACGGGACGCTTGGCAGATTCACGGTCGCAGCGACCTGCCCGCGCAGATGATTGACTTTGTCCAATCGATTGTGCTACGGTATCTATTTACACAAACGCTCGAGCACAGTCTGCCGCTGCTATTTGTATGGGCTCACCGACTCCCGGTGACGCCCTTGTCTACGTCAATTTCAATGGATGCTCAGATTTTATCACGTCAACGGGATATACATGTACCATTGTGCCTATATAATAACGCGTGTAACAATAAAATGTGTTGAAGCACATGTATCTAAATCCATGTGTATATTAACTAGATGAATCGAAAGACCTATGTACGTTTATATATTTATTTTATTTTATCGACAATGAATGACATGGTATTCAATTTAGTACATACTTAATTTTTTTTCTTATATAGAGTGAGCTTAACTTCACGCTTTTCAGCAATCACTTTTTTAACACGCTTATATTAGCTTGACCTGTATGTATGTAACGGAATCTTTTAACTTAATTTTCACCTACTTCTAAGCGTCTGATTAACTTGAAAATTTGCAATTTGGCCAAAGGCCGATGACAATGCAATAATATGAAAAAAATATCCACCTAAAAATTAAAAATAAATAATGTACGTATATGTATGTGCTTTTTGAGATTCTATTGACACAATTCACTATTATTATGTGTGTGTGTTTTTTATTATTTTTTCTCACAAATTATTGTACCAAAAAAACAAAACCTACGTCATACATCTTATACATAAATCAAACATTTGTTGTCATTTTTCTTTGATAACAAACACAGCTGATGATTTAACATAGGACAAAAAACTTTACTCACTTCACGCATATAATGCTTGTTAAATGCACCATTACTTTGAATAAATCAGCGCGCCTGAATGTCACAGAAGCTGAATAAATTATACGCACAGCCACAACCCTCATAAGTGAACAGACATGACATATCTTTGCAAACAAAACTCGTAATGTGTGAGCAAGAGTAATCTTCGTTATCCTACTTAATACTCCTACTGACAAAAGGCAAAAGATACGATTTTGTTATTTTATATGATGTGATCTTAGTAGCATATATGTATAACATGCCTGTTAAAACGTTACTATAAACTTTCTGTTGTCAATTTCGTCATAATTCGAACCCTTGAATTTATTCATAGATAACTAGGTACCCAAATTAAATGAAATGTACGAGATGTTTTTCTCCTCTGTAAGTTCTGTAACAAGACTCCTCCTTAGAGATATAATATAAATTACAAAAATACCTTTTGGCATGTGTATAATTCCATGCTTTAAAATGAAACAGGAACTTTTTGCTGTATAATACTAAATTCTCAATGAAAATTCTGCCATTCATGCCAAATGCTTGCCAATGCCAATGCTGATAAGGAAACCATTGTGATTTCCACTCCCACTAGGCTGATCATTTATACTTAAAGATATAATTCCTTTGTACTTTAATAGATAAAACATTAATCTGTTCTGTGTAACGAATGACCGTTACACAATTTAAGATTTAAGAAGAATGCATAATATGCACATGAATAATGCACACACTTATTGATTCTTTAGATAAATCTATTTCAATCTAAACACATAATGAAATTGTAACAAGCCGGTGTTTATACATTTCCATTTTTGAAAAAAAAGTATACTCTTTAATACAGCAACAGAATCTAAAACTACTGTGTTACATTTTCGACTATCTTTCTGTCTATGGATTTGTACGTGCATCACGCATAAAACACATGGAATCATAATAATTATGCGGTTTTCAAGAATGTGCAGCTTGACGTCTAACTTTAAAAATATAGTCTCAATTTAACTCGGCAAAATATTTTTTTTATTATTTTAATTTAATATAGCTTGTATCTCAATATAAGTATACTTTGAAGGCGCTGCACTCATGTTACTCAATAAAATTATAAATTGTGGATTATAACATAATCAATCGGTAAACTTTATAGCGCGGATAATACTTACTGCAGGGCCTAGCATAGTAGTCAATAAGTTTTAATCTTTAGGAAGAATTCAATAAGAAGGTCCTTTTCTATTCACGATTATCAAGGATACTGAGTGGGAAAATTATCACAAAATTAAATGTTTTGTTAGACTATACCAATCAAATAAAAAAGTTCAATTCACACAACGCCATCTGATTCCAAACTAAGCAGAGCTTGTACTATGGTAATCAGTAAGCTGATAAACATACTTATATAATTCTAAATACGTACTTAAATAGATAAATTAACACCCAGACACAGAACAAATATCTCATGTTCATGTTCATCACACAAATATTTGTCCTGGGTGGGAATCTAACCCACGGCCTCACGCTTCGCAGTCGGCTCATTACCCACTACGCCACGAAGGCTGTCAATGTTATTAAAAATTGAATGTATTTTAATCGACCTTAAATTTACTCTCGGTCATTTCCTCTTACTTTCCTTCTCACTCATGTCCTCTCATTTAATATTTAAATTGATAGCAAGATTGCCACTTCTAAAGTAGATGAATCAGTACGGTCTTGGACACCAATTACAGAAAAATTCAAAATGCACCTAAACCACAGTTGAAAAGCAGGATAATTGTTAATTTATTTTTAATGCATGATTTCTATTACCTTTTAAATCAATAAAAATTTTGTTAATTGACTATAAATGATATGTGACATCATTAATAACTTTCTCACATAAAATGTATGAGGATGTCACGTTTTGACAGCTCATTAAAAAGTATCTCAATTAATTTGGTAGTCCAGACCGGATTACTTTCCTTATTGTAATGCGATAATTTAAAGAGGCACTAGCAAAAATATGAAGCTAGGAGCATTTAAGATAAATATTAGGCGTTTTAATTAAAATACCATTACCAAGTACTCATTTCAACTGTTCTAATAAAAGGGGTTACAGGTCTATAATTTAAAAAAAAATGGGAAAAAATCACAGCCGCATTTATTTTCACAGCGTCAAACGGAATGTTTAAAAAATATTATAATCACTTTGCAGGTACAAGTATGATGAGGTTGTGAAGTAAATATTTTACGTATAAAAACAACATAACAATGTACAATAATTCAATTCTTAATATTATAAGAGGTATTTTTTGTACGTTAACTACGTAACCGTAGGGATTTCGCATGCTCGGTTGAAATCTTTTCGCGTCAAGACGACATCCTGCGTTAGTTTCACAAATGTCTCGTAGTCGCAGAACGGCTTGCCTCCACAACCTGCGACCGACAGGATCAAACCCGGCCCGCCTGCTTCAGGAGAGTACACCATCTGTGGAAAAAAAGCAATATAAAATCTGCTTCTGTAATTCATTTTAGGATTAAGTACACTTTTGAGGGCATTTTCAACTGACATTTTATTTACAATGATTGACAATTTCTTATGTAACGCATATTGACAATACCTTGAGCGTACCGAAATATGCTAGGTCTATAAACCTTGCATATTTCTCATTGGTGGCTAGCATAATGCAGTGGATGTCGACGTGCATCCTCCGCACAATCATCATAAACCGGCAGTTGTGAGATAAAAGATGTATACATTTTTTTGGTATCGGGGGGAAACCCTCAAAAGGTACCCAGCACCTTGGGAGAGAATACCGGGTTATGTGGGATTTGTACCGCACTAAAACCCCCTCGGTGCCCTGCCTCTGCGCTTGGGGAGGACTCCATTGTCCTCCACGAGTGGCGCCCCAGAACGGGCCCATCTTCGGCAGAGCAGATGCGCTCTCCTGCACCCTCAGGCATACCGCCGTTCTTCCCTGGGCTGCTGGCTGGATGGGTCGAGCTCCCACTCCACACCATCCGCAACCCTGGAAGCCCCCTTTTAGTCGCCTCTTACGATCAGGCAAGCGATACCGTAGCTCTATTCTTAATCCCGAAGCTACACTGGATTAAAGATCTATACCTAGTGGTTTAGTTTACCTATTTCGTTCATTGTTTACGAGCAACGAATTTCATGGTTCATTTCATTTGAGAGCTAATGCAAGCAAAACACAATACTTTGTTATTTATGTATTTTAACTTCTTATGGTAACGGTAGAAACTTATCGTATTTTTGATAGTTTTTCAATTATCGTGATTATGTTTATGAAAAACATTAAATTATTCTATGTATAATATAAGTACGTTATTTATGGTTGTTTTTCGGTGAAAAGGTACTGTTGCCGGCCAGACTTACATCAGCATCAGCCCCCGGAGTAGCAGCACATCTACATAGGGCCTCAGGCAAGACATAAGTTTGCTTTAGGTTGTGTTGTGATGTCCACGGCCTGCAGCGATCACTTATCTCCACTCCAATATTTTCAGTGCATTATGAATTATTATTATTATAATGGCTACAAAATCTTTAAGTCTGTTACCGTTACTCCGTACTGTCCAGTTACTGTGTGTCTTCTCAGCTCCAGTGCAGCCGTAGAACCGTATTTAGGCTGATGTGGTGTGAACACCCTTGCCGCTGCTAGAAATCCGGCGACATTGTTCTCATGTGCCGAGTATAAGCGGACTTTTGGTTGCCACTCTAAATTGCCCGCGACTGCTGCGTCCGTTGCGTTCAGAATGTCTGCTAATAGCACTCCTGTATAACAAATACATATATTACTTATATTTTAGAATTATTCGATAGTCCGCAGCAACTATTTTCTTCCCATGGTTTCCAGTCTTTTGTATTGTCAGCACTAATACAACTGTTGATGCCAGTTAAGTTTTGTTTTATTTAGATGGTGCTAGTATTTTTCTTGATAAGGAAAACATGTTATTGGAAGAAAGAATTATATTGTCATTTTAATTTGCTATTGGGGTAGCACCATATTTGACTTGCGTTTGCGTGTCGTCCTTAATTACTTTGATCGGATCGGACAATAGTGGTCTCTTAACAAAAATTAAATACTATTTACAGGCTGCCAATGTCAGAACTCCACCAGAGAGGAAAATAGAAAAAATATATATTTAAATTGTATTCTTTAGCGTACCAGAAGCTAGTCGAATCAGTTGGTCGTTATAGAACTCAATTGCGAATTCAATTACAGTCACTTCTTTAATTTTTTCCATGACATTCTCGGCCCATTCTGGAAGATTGACGTTGACGTTTTCCTAAAATTATATGCAAAATATTATCCTTCTGTATCCATTCAAGTATAAAGAAAGATTAATTATGTTTAAGAACCTACCAAAGTTTGAAAAAGGTTGTCCAAGAAGAATACATCCTCTGCTGTCGTAATGTTCGCTGCAGTTTTCGCACTCAAATATTTAAACAGGGTTTCGTACGGTCTTAGCCATTTTTTCACTTCGGGATAATCATACGCTTCATTCCTCAGCTTCAAGTACAGGGGACAATAATACCAGTATAACAGCTAAAAATAAAAAATAAAAATGTTAAGCTCACTTCATAATTGAAGCAAATATTTTTAGGATCTTCACTACCTCTCTCATACATATTACTATTTTTGCTATACTTCAAACCTTATGTTACATACATACAAATTCATACTAAATGACTTGTGTAACTGAGTGGCTGTTATTTTATCACAGAGCCCAAACTTGACTTATATTCTTTATCAACAATTTGTTTTCTGATGGATGCATTAGGAAATATTTTTTTACATATTATTATTTTTGTTATACTTCAAACCTTATGTTACATACATACAAATTCATACTAAATAACTTTTCTAACCGAGTGGATGTTATTTCATCACAGAGCCCAAACTTATATTGTTTATCAATTCTTTATCAACAATTTGTTTTCTGATGGATGCATTAGGAAATATTTTTTTACATATTATTATTTTTGTTATACTTCAAACCTTATGTTACATACATACAAATTCATACTAAATAACTTTTCTAACCGAGTGGCTGTTATTTCATCACGGAGCCCAAACTTATATTGTTTATCAATTCTTTATCAACAATTTGTTTTCTGATGGATGCATTAGGAAAGATTTTTTTACCATCTCGTCCCTAAAAATTTTAAAAAGTATTTTGAAACCAATCATACACTTATTTTAAAGCAAGCGTTTCGTTTTCAATACATATAAAATCAATCTCCCAGAGGGTCAAATAAGGTCTTGAAAAACCTCTTTGGCTCCAATATAGATTTGTTTGTTTCGAGATAATTAAAGGATAACCAAAGTCTACCCCTGCATGGTTGAAACCCCGGACTCAGTCTACTGTAATCACATATTCACTCATTCATTATTATATTTTTTTATATTAAAACACATTTTCTTACATCGTCATCTCGAGGTGGTAATGTGCTGTAAGGTACGGGTTGCCAGTCGAGTGTGGGGTTCCATCTTTGTGCTGGCAATGGCGGATATAAAGCTGCCAGGGCGGTAAGAGCTGTCATCTTGGTGCGAGCGTAATCCGTTGTCCGTACGTTTATTTCGTCGGGAAGGTACAGTTGCGACAGAAAACCATCGTAGCGTCTTCGAATAAATTCACCTACGTAGTAGCCACGACGTTTCCCTTCCTGTTGACCAGCATCATAATGAAACATAAAGAATCTTGTAATTTAAAATGCACAGTCCTAGCGTACAAGTAAGCAATAGATAGCTTATATGTATGTATAAATGTAGAATACAGCTAAGCAAACAGACGTGTTCCGTTAGGATGGGTTGCCACAAGTGACTAATTTCATATTTCAAAAATCATTGATAGGTAGCAGTTGTTAAACATTTTCGTTGACAGCTTAAAAACATCCGAAATCGATTAGGCCACTAACTCGTAGTGCCTGTAGCTTCGGGATTAAGAATGGAGCTAGGGTATCCCCTGCCTGATCGTAAGAGGCGACTAAAAGGGGGCTTCCGGGGTTGCGGGCTGTGAGAGTGGGAGCTTGATCCGTCCAGCCAGCAGCCCCGGGAAGGACGGCGATGTGTGCGTAGCCGCATACCGCCGTAAGCATCGGAAGGTCCAGGAGAGCACATCTGCTCTCCCAAAGATGGGCCAGTTCCAGAGAGCCGCGCGTGGAGGACACCGTTGCATTCCACTGGAGATCCCGTAGTCCTACCCAAAAGCCACAGAGGGGTTTTTAGTGCGGTCAAATCCCTCATAACCGGGTATCCTCTCCCAAGGTGCTGTGTACCTTTTGAATGTCTCCCCCCCGGTACAAAAAAGACCACTAACTTGTATCTTTGTCAAACTGCTTTGTAGCATTACTCAACCAGTAAAGCAAAGGCATCCATGTTAGTAGATGCTCCAATGCAGGTTTGTGGAGATGCGGGTTAGTGGCCAACCCACTGTCGGATTTCTTCAAACCGCCCATAAGGCCTCCAAAAACGGTTTAGCGACTGTTATCTATCGATAACAATCTGGACCGATGGCTTAACGTGCTCTCAAGCACTAAGCACGAAACTTAAAGCGTGTTATTACAAAAAATATATACATATAATAAAATTGATTTTCGCGAAATATCGAACTTACATTTGTCAAGGCTTTCTTTCCGAACGGGAAGAAAATATTGCTACCAAGATTCTGAGACTGAAGTTTGTCTAATTCTTCTTCATCTGGGGTTCTATCTCCGTGGCGGAACATCTAGGAAGAATAATCAATGTTTTCATTTCTTACTTGCAACTATACCCACAAAAAATATTCTTTAAACTTCTTTAAAATTGGCTATAGTTTTTAATTATTTACTTTTTTTTAACTCGAAATTCAATACAATGTAAATTGGTATGTGTAATTCAATTTTAATTATTACGTTTCGTAATTATCAATCAATTTAAGTCGATAGAGACTTCCATATAATAAAAGTAGGGCGAATAAAATTATTTTGCAATCTAAATAATTAACTTTTTTTAATGTTCGGCTGATTACAGTTAATTTACATCATTAATGGTCCATTAAGGTTAATCAGGGATCACCTAAACACGTTTAGTAGCTCAGGACAAATCGAAGGAGCACTTAGAATTCTGAGTGTAGCAAGTACAACTCACACACTGTTTATGCTCACTTTCATGACGTTTGAAGCAGGATGTATTAGCACGTATGACGAGCGTGATCGTATCATTCAGAGGTGTTCATCACGAGGACGTACCACAAAAGAGAGGACTAAATCCGTATCGGCAAGACCGTTGTCCACCGGCTCCACGTTGTTGGGTTCTACCGCCACAGCAGCGGGCGGACCCCTAAAGTCTTTATGTCCCCACGCAACCCCTACCAATGTCATAGCCAGCACAAACACCAACCCCATTTTTTTATATAATAATTATGTTGTACCACACGACCGTCTACGCCGACATTATGTTCGCGCGGTCGCGGGACGATTTCGACTGCAACACTCCAAGTCTCAGCTCTATTTATATGGAGATAGGCATTCAGAGGGCCGGGATTAAATCACTGTTGTGCGAAATAATTGCAAGTATTGTGATGTTGTTATGCGGGGATATAGAGACCATCAATAAGGTTATATGTATATTCTTACTTTTTTAGGATGCCTTATATCACAATACCAAAACGGAACTCTTCTCGGCTTGTTCTGTGTCATCGTTTGCTCCGAATAAACGAGTTGATTAAAATTTTGTGGTCATAAAATATTTTCTACCAATATAAAAAAAAAACTACTACTATGTCGTATTCTGAACTTGTTTTGTGAGACTCAGTTATAATTATTAAATTCTTTCATATTCGTAGTATATAGGTAGTAGGTATACCTATATTCAAACATTTTCTTTGCAAATTTACTGGCCTATGATACACTATTTTTTCCTATTGCTTTAGAAATGATTTTAAGAAATGGTATATGTTATAAGTACTCCTCCACCAACCTGCATTGGAGCAGCGTGGTGGAGTAAGCTCCAGGCCTCCCCAATAATGGGGAGAGACCCGTGCCCAGCAGTGGGACGCAAGAAGGGTTGCAGCCATATGATATAAGTACTAATATTTTTCGGTTCAAAGATCTTTGTTTCCCATCTATACTAAACAACTACTATATCAAAGCTGAACAGTTTGTTTCTTTGTTTGAACGCGCTTATCTCAGGTACTACTGGTTCGAATTGAAAAAATATTTTTGTGTTGAATAGTCCATTTATTGGAGAAGGCTTATAGGCTATATAACATCATGCTATGACTAATACCAAAGTCCACACGGACGAAGTCGCGGCCGGCCGCTAGTTTGAATAATTTTAAAACATAATTGTAATATAATATGTATATTACCATACGAATTTAGATCACAACATTTTTCTAGCTATAGACAGTCCATCTTATGACAATTGACTTGATCATGAGTTAAGATTTTTATCTGAGTAACTGCTCCAAACAAATATTAAACAAATAGGCAATATTAAAATTGACCTAGAGCTCAGTTAGGAAATCCTTTAATACAACTCAAACAAAAATTATTTTTTTCATCAAACCTATTCGTGTAGGGTGTCTATAGATAGGTCTTTTAAAATGACATTGAGGTTCCTAAAATCATTTTTTTTTCAAAGTTAATCGTTTGAAAGATAGACACTTCCAAAGTGGTAAAATGTGTCCTCCCCCCCCCCTTTTTTTAAAGTAAAAAAGTGAAAAATCTATCAAAAATGTATGTTGTAGATCTCAATAAAAACTTTCAACGAAAATTGGTTCGAACGAGATATAGTACGCAGTTTTTGAGATATAGTAAATTTAAAAAAACCGCAAATATAACTTTGTCGTTCATACAAACACTATGAAAAACAAAGTTATTTTTGCTGACAAAAAATAATAATGCTTGCTACTACGGAACCCTTCATGCACGAGTCCGACTCGCACTTGGCCACATTTTTAAATAAAGTTGCGTTGGCTATCTTTATTAAACTACATATATTTCAAATTAGTTAAATACAATAAAGATAAAAATTAAAAGATGGGCAATAATATAAAGATGTTACAATGAATACATAATTTATAATCGTTCTCTATCTTGTCGGCCTGGATTTAAGATACAACTACTTAATAATAAAATGAATTTTTAATAATGACCTAAATGTCATGGAGTGACTTTTAAGACCCAGATTACCTAGGATGCCAACATAAAATCCAGTTCTACTATTGTTTGGTAATATTTAAATCAAAAACGTGTGTACTAGTCGTTGATTATATTATTTTTTGTAGAAGTCATCTTTTTTGTCAGCCCAACATGGCCTTGACCTTGGCACTGAGTAAAAGTCTGGTTCTCAGATAATCGTATTTGCATCACTTCTTTATCTAATGTTGATTCCTATTTATTTGTGTAAACTAAGGTTTATGTTCACTTACTACAGTGTATTAACTTATATGTTGCAGGTGCAAGGTTTTTGTTAAAACAATTGATGTAACTACTATACATTTTCCTTTTCTTGATAAGGACACATTTAAAAAGCGAACCTAACTTGTTAATCCACAAGAATAATAAAGTTCTTTAATTATTAGGTATTCATACTTGTTTATGTAGCGGAAAATATTTAAAATACGTATATTTTTTTAAAATAATTATTGGTATTATTCTTGGATGCCCCTGCTATTACCATACAAATATAATGTACTACGCCCTGTAATTCTGCAATATAAATAATACAACTCAACATAATAATTGTTTACACTCGCAGGTACGTTTATTTATTAAGAAGGTATAAAATATTTGAGCGCTCATGATATACCTTATATGTATTTATTTATTTATTTATATTTATGTGAAAAACCTAAAACTAAGGTTCACAAAGGGTTAAACCTAATGCCTATTGGCGTTCTCTACCAGTCGACCCTGGGTGATGTTGAGAATGCGAGGTAGGCTTCTAAAATAAACAAGCTAAAAGACACAAGATTAAAAATAATAATGATAACTGGAACATAATAAAATACGTACACCAATATATATTCATATTCATACATGCATACATACTAACATACATACATACATACACACATACATACATATACATAAGCATATTGAAAGGATGTAATGACGATAAAATGTACAATAAATAGGACTCTCGTTAATAAAAATACTAGATGGTGCAGGGATACTCAAGAAGTGCTCTCGGACTAATTTCCTAAATGCGAATTTGCTGGGTGCCTTTCTTATATTTTCGGGTAGGGTGTTCCAGAGCTGTATGGCCTGAACTGTGAAGGAGTGATGGAAAAATCCACTATTATGTGGAGGAAGAATAATACTAAGATTTTTGGAGGAACGTAATCCTCTGTTATGGGCGGAGCAGAGGTACTGAAAATTTTCCTTGAGGTACACAGGAGAAGATGGGTCATGCAAGACGGAATACAAACCCATTAAAATCCTAGAGTTACGCCTTTGTCGAATAGTAAGCCATTTAAGCTGGCTTCGAAATTTGGAGATATGATCGTATTTGCGATCGTATGTCACTATTATTTAGCTGGCTTAGTAAATTGTTACCAATTGAATAAATAGACGTAAAATTTCTTTTGATCATACTTTTCTATGAAATGTAACTTAAAGTAACATTCAATAGGTATTGTACAGAATATGTTTATTATTTAGTTACTCGTGGTGGCCTTGTAGGATAATCAATGGCATTCGAGTTACCTATATCATTATATAGAATAGGCTAGGGTTAGCCATTATGATTATTTTCGATTATTTTAATGTACGAATAAAGAAGTATCAAACAAGGCTAACTCTACTAAGATTCCACCAACAAGCATTAGAGTAGCGTGGCGGAATAAACTCCAGGGTTCCCACATTGTTAAATAAATAATTGGAATGTTCATTAATGAAATCATTTATTCATGTCAATAGAACCTTGTAAAGTGTTGGCAGCTGTATAGATAAATAAATGAAAAAATATAATAACCATAACACTATCAATTAATGTCTTCTTCCTTAACTGAAAGCCAATAATTTTCAATAGCCCTTCTGACAGGAACTCCTCGATTTTCTGATTCCTGATAAGTAGAATTATCTTGTAATGAATATTCAGGCGATTAATATGAGAACTTAGTGGATTTTAACTCATACGCTAATTTAGGAAGTTCATAATCTAAAGAATACACAGGTTAAGAGAAATTTGTTTATGAAATTTATATGGCGGCAAGGGCTAAATTTGATCTGGGCTTTGATTTGGGCTAAACAAATATTAATTGGAAGCAACATATGTATATAAGACCGTTATGTTATGATAAGCAGGTATTTACCGGCATACCTCATATCACCCACTAACCTTCGCGATAAAATGTATTTAAATAATTGCGCTGGCACTGGCATTAGCCCTAGTTTTAAAGTATGTTAAATTTGAAGGTCCTTTCAGATATTACTCTATTGTTTTGAGACAGTCATTACAAAGGCTTCTGGTAAGTCCTACCATGACCATGGTAGGACGTCTTAATTTAATCACTATGGTGATGCTCCAAATATAGTTTTAGGGTAAATAGTACGTAATATACGTGACTCCTGAGTGACAATGAAATTATTTTACAATTGAGGTTAATGTGCTCAGGAAATACATTAATTCGTAAATTGCACCTCCAGTACTACCTTATTGTTGACACACTTAGATAAAATAAACACAATTTACTATGTCATGAAACTAAGATAGCTCGTATAACGTGCAAAAATTATTTTACTGAACATTTGTCAAATATCTTATTACTATCTCTTTACAGGTATGACTGACGTCCATTACAACGAACAAGCATTTCTTGATCAGCTAATGACGTGCACGGAATACGTCGACAAGGCTGAAAGATACGAGCTACTGGGGCCCCTGTACCGGCTTATAATTCCGATCTATGAGCGCCGGAAGGACTACCAGGCGCTTCTGACTTGTTATCAACACCTCACCAAGGCTTACGCGAAGGTTATCGAAGTCACAAATTCTGGCAAACGGTTGCTAGGGAGGTTCTACCGAGTGGCGTTCTTCGGGAAAGCCCACTTTGGTGAAGATGAAGAAGGCGTTGAGTTCATCTACAAGGAACCTAAACTGACGTCACTCAGCGAGATCTCAGAGAAGTTGCAGACGTTCTACGAACAAAAATTCGGCACAGGCTCCGTTAAGATGATAATGGATTCGGCGCCGGTTAGTGGAATGTTTATATTAAACTCCTATATGCAAATATTAAATATAAATATATTTATTTTCTTGCAGTCTATAAAAATTAAATATTTTTGTGTTTCGTTATTTATGTTAATCGGTTGTTTAGTCGATCCTACGTAGTACAATCATTTTTTTACTCATATTAATCTTCAATAACACGACTTTATACTTAGGTACGTTATAATATAATATCATACATAAGTTAACAAATTCAACTGGTATGTATATAAAATGTATTAATATCTATTATTTCAATTTCTGGTATCCTTCTCCTATTTTTTATGTTCAATACAATGAAAAAATTCTTTAAAACAAATGCTTAGTTGAATACTTACGCAACACTCAAGTTTCAATTTTTTGCTATAAAATATGTAACTGGAGAGTAAAACCCACATTAATACCTCAGAACTGTTTCGAAATTTTTAACCGACTTTAATAAAACCATGTATGTCATGTCAAGCATGACAGAATCTTGCATTTATTACATAATATATGCAACCACCTGCAAAATTAATGTCATTAAAGACGGGATTTACGTGACTTTTTAAATCGACAAGACCGATAAGACCGTAATATACATACATCGTAATAAATACATATGTATGTATATGTATTACAGTAGACGGTGGTGTAATTTTAATAGTTCGACCGGGGAAGTATCACCGCTGCTTTCGGTGGAAAGGTGCTGTTGCCAGACTTACCTGAGGTGACGATCAGCTAAGATTTGCTTGAGGTTGTGTGTATGTCTATGGGCTATAGCGACCACTTAACACCACGTGGCCTGCATATTCCTCTGCTGTGCTCCATTCAAATAAAAGAAAGGTACTATTCATGTTATTTTACTAACAGAATAGTAAATATGTAATACATGGTATTAATTTTGCGTCAGGTAAATCGTGACGAGTTGGACAGCAAGCTGGCGTACATCCAAGTGACGTGGGTGCGCGCCACGGGCGAGGGCACGAGCGCGGCGGGCGGGGAGGGCGCGTTCGAGCGCGCGCACAACGTCCGCCGGTTCGTCTTCGAGACGCCCTTCACGAGGGACGGCGCTGCGAGGGGACCCGTGCATCATCAGAGGCTGCGGCTGACGCACCTTACGAGTAAGCTATTGCATGAAGAATACACCATCATTATTAGTACCTTACAAGTAAGCTTGGCTGCAACCCTTTTGAGTTGCAAGGAGCTTATTCCACTAATCTTCTCCTCCTTCAAACAGGGTTGGTGGAGATCCATGTCAGTGGCTATCCAATTAGGGTCAATTCCCACTGAAAGAGCAGCGGCGCGCAGCGGCTTTTTGAGGCAAAATATTGCAAATCATTTTGAATCTTATCTGTGTGATACATAGTTCATAGTTATTTGAATGCAAAGGAGAGGCAGCGCGGTGCCGCGACTAGCGACTAGTCAAAAGAAGTTGCCCCTTGCGGCTCCGTGGTCAGTCACTTGCCCTTACGGCCGCTGATCTTTCAGTGGGAATTGACCCTTAGGCCTTCGACAAGGTTTTACGACTGTTAACCTATCGATAACAACTGGTGCCGAAACAGGGAAAAGCACTTCAAAATGACTAGTGACTATGACAAGTGATCTCCCATCTCACACCTGATTGTGTTCGGTAACATAATGGTAACTATAGTAACTAATGACTGATTGAAGCTTTCTTAGTTAACCCACACAGGAGATAATGTGCACATACCTACAGTACTTTAACATGTGTTACAAAATAAATTAATAATTCCGCATTCGTACCGTGAAAGTACTATATTAAAAATCGATAAGAAATTAGGAAAACAAACAGAAGTGCCCAACCTGCTGTTGTTACGAGAACCGGTGTCGTTAACCTGCGTATTTCATCATAATTATCGTTTTAAACACGTTTTATTGATATTCGTAATTGGAACTTAGTCACATTTAAAAGAGATTATTATATGATTGATTAAAGTCAAATTAAATAATGACATTTTTCGTTACTTTGAGACATGTAGTTAAAAATTAAAAGTGGTAGATACGTGCGGCATGTGCGAACTCTGCATATTTGCTCACAATGGCCTAGAGTGGCATCTCATCAAATTATTTCCCACCTTAATGTTCTAGGAGATGTATACAATAGAATAAAACTAGATAGATTAGCTGTTGTACTGTCTTAGAGCAACCTGTGGCGTGTATGCGATAACAATTTTAATTAATACATTTTAATAAATTACTGTTTGTGTAATCTATCTATCTATGGTAATTTTAAAATTAAGTCGTTATTGTTGGATTGAGATTGAGCTGCGCTTGGGCAGACAGGCACCTTCCGATGCTTACGGCGGCATGCGGCCACACACACACCGCCGTCCTTCCTGGGGCTGCTGGCTGGACGGAACGAGCTCCCACTCTCACCGCCCACAACCCCGGAACCCCCCTTTTAGTCGCCTCTTACGATCAGGCAGGGAATACCGTAGCTTAATCCCGAAGCTACAGGGACGTTATCTACATCGGCCCCGACGGCTACTTCGCCGTACGAGATCTGCACGCTCCCGAGCTCGATCTTTGCAGAATATGTTCATACATACACGTTAGCGTTAGCTTTACGAAACCTCTTTCAAGAATATTTACAAATGCTTCTCCACGATAACAATACCTACATTACACAACACCGATAACACTGCTGGACATAAATAAGTCTCCTCTGAGCTTTAGGTATTATATGCCTACTGCATTAGTCCTCCATTAGTGTCAAGTGCGAGTTGTGAATCACTTCCAAGCAAGTGTGCATGAAGTAAAACATCCCAATAATGTATAATGAGGCCGGTTTCGTAACCATTGGCTGATCTAATTTAATGTACGAGAAATATACTTTTTTAGCTGAAAACTGGTTCCCGTACGTGAAACGCCGCATCCCAGTGGTCGACACACAAGTGGAGGAGAAAAGCCCCATCGAGGTGGCGCTGTCGGAAATGGAGTCTCAAGTGGGTGAGCTCACCGAAATCGTCAACGCTAAAGCGCCTGATATCAAGAAACTACAGCTCAGGTGTTTATTTCTTTTTCAATTATGTAGACATTTTTAAATCGCATTTTGTTCGGAATACAATTAAATATTACTTACAGTAAGATCTGCTTAAGACGAATCCAGCCATAGACCAGCCAAAAATAAAAATTCGTGGTTGGAATAGAGAATTACAACTGCTACCACCGATTCTGTTGTGAAGTATTCTAATGTGTCGGTGGATGAGTGCGGTTACAAGCCAGACTGACAGGAGGCTCTACCATCAGGCTCCTTGTTAAAAATATTTTTAAAAATTAAATATAATGAAATATATGTAAATTTATATTTTAAATATTTAAATAATAAGTATTATCAAATTTATTTACCAAATCTCTTAAGAAATTTTTCTCATAGTATTTTGTTTTCTGCGGGATACTCTTACTGCACACCCTATATTCTATTCATTTACATGCTTATCGCATACGGTCATTTGTGGCTAAAATGTATGAAAATATCTCTAAGTTATACATTTCGTAAGTTGCCGTTAAATATTTTAGTCTAAAATGACGTATTATGCATGAAATCATTTTAAGCACGGTCCTATTAAGTAGATGTTACTGCATAAATTATTTAAATTTGCTTAAACAAAAAAATCGCTAAATAGTGTTAGGTGGACATTACCCATGTACATTTTAAGTGAATGAAATACTCATTGTAACAGCTAAGTACACAATGTTCATGTTATGGTTGTTATGAGCACGCTATTATCACTTAAATCAGCAACCATAAAGTATTATGTTGAAAAGAATATGCTTTGAAACAACACTCACCTTTATTTCCTTAAAACTCAATGAAGCCATGTACAGTACAGTTTTTAAATAATCGCTGTCTATCTGCGAGCGCTCACGAGCGATAAAGTCACAGCTCTCAAAATCCGAGGTCTGGCTGACTTGTGGTCTCTGTTGCAGGCAACAGCACATGTTTAAAAGATATTTTACTAATTTAAAATTGTTCTGTATCTATTGTCTCTTTATATTTTTAAGAGATAAGACTCTCATACAGCATAATAAAAACTAAACGGAACATTTAAAACATCCATTTGAAGGCCATAAATGTAGTTTATGAAAAAAAGAAAACATAGAAATAGTTATCAGTTTTATTTGAAAATTATTATGATGCCGTAAACCAGAGACGAAAAGCATTTATTAGACGCCAAAAATTGTAATTCATTAATTAGCTAAATATATTTGAATACTAGAATGGCATTTTAAAGAAGTTGACTTAAATAGCACCCTTAAATAATAGATCATTATATCAGTACAGTTATAATTTAAGATTTCAAAAAATTCCTAAAAAAACATAACATGATTAAGGGACGACCCCTATGAGGGGCACCCCCGTACCAACAGTGGGAACTTATGCTTATGGTTTTCTTCGACACTACAGGTTACAAGGCAGCGTATGCGTGCAAGTGAACGCAGGCCCTATCGCCTACGCCAACGCGTTCTTGGACCCCACACTAGCGCCCATGTATCCAGATGAAATGGTCGATAAACTGAAGGCAGTCTTCAAGTAAGTTCCATCACTAGGTTAATATCTAACTAAGTATGTTAAATAATATGTATGTAGTTTATTGAATCTTACATGAAAATACGATCGTTTGGCTAGTTTATCTTATATAATAATAATTAAAAAACTGAATGTTTTTCTGTAACTGTATTAACTGAGTTTTATGGGTCTATGTCCTGGGTCAAACCCCAACAGGGAGGGGGGAATATTTAAATAATAAATTCAGAGGAATTGCCTGGTCTGTGTGTTGGTGCCTTTGTATGTCTCCATGGCATCCACGACACAGGGTTATCCTACAGTAGTGCTATGAGTGCAAAGCGTTATAAACATACCAAAAATCTCTTTCACAGAGAGTTCCTCACGGTGTGTCACTCAGCGTTGCAGCTGAACGCCAAGCTCATCAGCTCCGACCAGGTGTCGTACCAGGAGGCGCTGGAGAGCAACTACTACAAGCTGAGCGACTCGCTGTCCGGCGTGCTGGGCCAGCCGCTGCAGGACATCCTCGTCAACGGCAACCTCAGCACCACCGTCACCGGCGTCGAACTCGAATCTAGCAATGCTTGAACACTCCCTAGTTCAAGAAAATTGGTTAGAAACTTATGTACATCTGATTGACTACAATCCTTTTTTGCTACGATGCGTATACCTAGTTGAAAAGCCCTGGAGCTTACTACATTTTAACCACACTGTAGAGAACCACATTTGTGGACATCTGATTAACATCATAATCATCATAAGAGGGGGTAGTTTGGATTACGTCTCAAAAATATTGTAGTGAAATACTTTGGTTGATGGTTGATAATGGTGTCAGTATTTTTAGTCATCTATAGATAGACTAATTTCATCTTTAATGCTATAGCAACGGCTGCATATGAATGTGATTGGCAAAGATCTGATTTTTTGAGAATAGATTGCGACTACAAACATTATGATAGATAGTCATTTGGATATGAGTATTAATTAACGTTGGAGAAGAATAAGAAAATGCTCTAGTGTTTATTTGATTAACAAGGGGATGCAATGAATCCTACTTTGGCATTTCAGTGTTATTATGACTACATTTTATTATATGGTACTTAGGTAGATAAACAAAACACAGCTTTTTAAACATGTTTACCACACTTTTACTACGATAACCTCATGACAATATATAAAATTGAGTGCACCAACAATAATATTCAAGTCCATAAAATAAGGACTTATTCCTGGATCTACCTCACTAAGTTTTTGTTTTGAAATGGCAGTCTTAGTAAGTATATAATAAAACTGTAGTATTTAATTTTAACTATATTTAAGGTTTTGGACAAACATTTTAATAGAGCTAAAAGATTTATGTGAAAATAATCTGCGATAAAGAAAACATTAGGTGTGTTTTTATCATTTTCTCATCAGAAAATAGGCAACATAAAACATAGATGAATCTAAATGTCAATTACAGCCTCCATCCGCTTTACTTATAATGTGGTTATTAGAAAATTAAACGAAATATCAAAGATAGGGCCAGTCAAAAATATACCTTGTGCACAAAATAAAAGAAAGCACATTCTTTTGTGATATTTTTTTTTGTAATGTAGGAGCTGCCATTTACAGTAGATGATAAATATATTTATTAAACCAAAATCCTAGAAAATTATAATCTTTTTTTTTGTATCGGGGGGAACCTCCGCGCGCGGCGCCCCGTACGAGTCCATCTTGGGGAGAGCAAATGTGCTCTCCTGCGCTTAAAGACGCTTGCGACGGCACGACGACGATCGTCGATTTTAATAATAAAAATACGCTATAAATAAAAATATAAACAAAAGTTCCTCCACGTGACAACCCATGAAAAAATTTGCAAGAGTGTATTTATTAAAATTGTTTATTAAGGAGTGAATAAATGATTCATCTTCATCTCAAAACTCTACTCACGCACAATGCGCAAACGCCAGCTACTGTACTTATCTGCTAAAGTATTTTAAAAAAGAATGGTCAATAAAAATAATCTCATTGCCTTCACGTTTCTCACTCGAGCAAATAAAATTAGCCCTCTAACTTTGCACGCGTGCAAGCACTTTGCACGCAAATAAACATGACAATGTAGAGTATCGATCTGGTGTTATTCTTACTTTAATATTTGTATGAGTTCCTTCCTTCAATTTTATATAGTTTTCTTCAATTTTATTAAGTATATTATCTCTTTTATATATATAAGGTTACGCAATAAGACCACAAAATACTTGTTGACATAATGATTTCAAGACAAATCTGTCATGTGCATGAAAAAGAAGCTAACTTGGTAAAAGTGTCCTGGTTTGGAATAAAGAAGAAACAAAAAGGTCTAATACTATTGTGTCCATTATTATATAACACGTTTCTATGCATATGGTAAGTTACTTTATCATTGAAAAAATCGTAAGGATTGGCATAGGAAAAGAAGTTGGCATAAATATTTGCTTTTTATTGAAATAAACAAAAACAGAGATTGAATGTTTTGTATTTTTAATGAAATTTGTTATTTAACAATTTAATATATACGAATATATATCTGAATTACTTTGTGGTCACTTCATAAATAAAAAGCAAAATTTTGATATGTATTTTTGTTATTTTCGTGTACCTATTAATTAAATATAGACAGTAAGGGTACCTGATTATTTCTATGCTTTATATACTTCGATTTAAAGTTCGTAGCCGTTACTGCAGTTTTGATATCTTTATGTCCTTTAAACTTCATAAAATAAGGAATAGACTTTTTACTGTGTAATGTACAATGTTCAATTTATGTTAAAAGATTTATGACCGTTTTATTTATTTGTTACTAGAAATCGTAAGGTTACATTTTGTTTTTAAAAGGTATATTGTTTAGTATTGTCTTCACAGTATAATTTATTATTACGTTCGTTATATTTATATGCGTACATTCACTCTGTTCATTCCATAATTTTACTAACATCTACAATGCAACCTACATTTTAATTTAAAGTTATAACAAATATAGAATTACAGATAGTTTTGTTTGATTGATGTATTACTTTCACTGAGTATGGCTTATTACATTATATCTTGATTTATTTATATTATAGAAGGAAATATATAATCAATAAAAAAATTAAATTAAATTATTGTAAATTTGACTTTTTTAAAGTATTTATACCTGGTACAATAATAACAGGTCATTTGTGGAATAGTTATTATTTTATATATTATGTCAATTTATATTGTATTCCACAAAATAATAGCATTGTACACTTGTCGGAAGTATTATAATATGATGTTATTGCACAAATAATAAATAGTATTTGTATCTAAACTGTAATCTCAATTTTGCTGTTTTAATACATTTGTAAAAATATCTTGGACCTCTTTATTAGTAATTTTAAGTACCTACTTGATTTTAAAATGAAAAAATATGTTAAACTAGCTGTGCCCCGCGGTTTCACCCGCGTTAGAGAGGATCATTAGCATAAAGTGAAGTCCCTTCTGAAGTACCGTGGACCGGCTTTTTTGTAGGACAATATAAGATAAACATTAACATCATACATTACATAGGTGTACCTCTAGCGGTTTTAGCGGCGCATGCCAGAATAGCTCCCAGATGGTAGATTTTTTCCTACTTACTTGACACTTATCGTCATATTTTGGACAATTCACACAATATCTTTATAAATTGTAGCCTATATGTTATTCTGATGTATAAGCTATATTGTGGTAAAGTTTCATTCAAATCCATTCAGTAGTTTTTACGTGAAAGAGTAACAAACATCCATACATCCATACATCCATACTTACAAACTTTCGCCTTTATAATAGTAGTAGGATATACAAATGTAGCTATATCGTAATTTTCTTACTGCTAAAATATTATAAATTTTTTGCTGAACCTAGAGCATCCTCAAGAGCATCAAAGGACACAGCTCATACATGTAGTCAAGACTCAAGTCACAGTATATTCTAAGTTTATGAGCCAACCATAGAGAAATAGGATGTGTAATTCTATTTTAACCTCTGTGCAGTCATCCTTTGTAGCTGTATGCATAATATTATACTCCGTGAAGTTCCAAATAACGCACAGCCTAGTTCGTTTTTTCTGTGATTGATTATGCTTATAGGCCACGAGGCTAATTTTGGATTTAGTCGAGCGTCATCAGTACTTTATGCATTTTATAGGTCGGGTGGTAGGAAGATTATATGACGTTTTCCGTTTAAATGATATCCACAAGATTGGATCTACGCAGCCAAAAACACTGAATTTTTTGGGAATCCAAAATTGGTAGCAAACTGATACAAATCGATATTGATATTTGCGATTGCAGTGCAACACTATGGTGGGAGACGAGACGGGGGGCATGACTATGGGGTGGCTAGCTCGCTTGAATAAAAACTACCTAGTTTTTAATAACAATTATTTATTTATTTAAAACTTTATTGAACTCTAAAATGTGGTACAATAGGCGAGCTTAATGCCAAGTGGCATTATCTACTAGCTTACCCAAGGGAGTGCAGAGAAATTTAAAGGTGGTTAAGGAAGAGACAAGAGAAGAGAAATAGATATAATATGAGTGATAAAATTGTATGTAGATAAATAAAAAAAGACCAAGTAAATATATATTGCATAAAAATAAGCACATAAATATATTCATAAATACATATATATGTATAAAAAAATGCAATTGAATAGAAGTAGGATTATAACACATATTCTTTGAGAAAGTGAGCCTTTACACTTTTTTTAAAGGAAAGCTTAGAGTGTGATTTCCTGATATCAGCGGGCATAGCGTTCCAAAGCCGAACCGATTGAAGTGAAAAAGAATTAGAAATAAAACCGGAGCGGTGAAGAGGAATTGTTAGAAGAAGAGAGTCGGAGGAACGCAGATGACGTTCGTGGGAGTCACAGAGGTAGGTACTGAAATTTACACTTCAAGTACTCTGGAAAAGGAGAATCAAAAAGAATGGTAAACAGTGTATTAAGTAGTCTAACCTGCCTGCGTTGACGAATGCCATCTAAGTTGACGACGATAGGAAGATATGTGGTCAAATTTACGCAGACAGAAGAAGAAGCGAATGGAGTAATTAATAAGTCGTTCTAGCTTGTTTAAAAGATTCTCATTCAGATCGGAGTAACACACATCTGCATAATCAATCAACGGTAGAACAAGTGTTTGAATTAAATATTTTTTGGTGGTTATCGGTAAAAAGTTCCGTAGTCTATTGAGCGAGCGCAACGTTGCAAAGACTGACCGACTAACTTCATTTACCTGAGCCGTCCAGCTAAGGTTGGCGTCAATGTGGAGACCAAGGTTTTTGACCGTGGGTAAAAATGGAACGACATAATTATCAAGCGTGACCGGTGCGATGGATGAGATATCAAGCCGACATAACTGGCGTGAACTGCCAATAACGATAGCCTGGCATTTGGCAGGATTAATGTTGATGCCAAATCTACGCAACCAAGTTAATATCGTTAATATAGGAGACGTCAACTTGGCTGTAGATCATCTGCGTACAAGTGATAAGAGCAGTCAAGAGAATGAGTAAATGAAGTTAATAAAAATGGAGAACAGTAAAGGCGAAAGAATTCCACCCTGTGGAACACCACACTTCAGATCGCACCAATCTGAAAGCACTCGTTTGAATCTTACTGCCATTAACAACTTTGTAACACTTTTAGACAAGTGCTAACAATTAATAAAAGAAATAATAAAAGGCAGGATAAATAAAAAAAATATTTGTAGAAATAATATATAATATAAAAAAGGTTAGCAAGATTATTAGGGTCGTGGGTACATTCGCGTCTAGTGTAGTTCCTGTTTTTAATAAATCAACTACCACTCTCCTGGAATAAATACGTAAGCTGCATGTCCGGCCAGTGAAGTCCGTCAAGAGTCGCGCGTTCGATGGCCTTAGAAGCTTTCCGAGTAGGCAGGTAGGCTCCGGGTTTCCGGCTGGCAGGTTGGCATATAGTAATAAGGGCCGGGTTATGGCCGTAGAACCGTAGCCGTCTACTGGGACCCCGTTTGGGGTATAATCCAGCACTTAATATTAACTAATTAATTAAAAATCACTGTGATATAGCTAGCTTATACGTGAATAGAAGGATTCCTGAGATGGTAATTATTTTATTTAGGACGAATGCAGAACGAAAATAAAATGCAAGAGTATTAGTGCAACGTGTGGTCGGCTTCAATGCATTCGTACGAGAGACAGGTCGACTGCCCGCCAATGCGAACCTCGGAACAGATCACGCCACCAAAACGGTTTCTAAGTGCAGCTACACCGGCTAATCGCTAGACATATTGTTTGTTACATGGTTCGGTTGCGAATTAATTTTATTTTTGTTTAGCGTAGTATTGTTTTTTATACGTTTATTTAATTTTGTAGTAATTAATACGTAGTTAGTACGTATCATAGTTTATAATTTTTTATCTTTAATTATTTATTATATAAAAAATAGTTTTATCATTTTTTTTAATAATTAAATCTAGGGAGTTAGGATATACAGTTGTTAGAACCGTGACAACTTAAAACTCGTTGTTTATACATAACGTATAGTTTCGTACTTTTAAACAATTTCATAGCATTAACTATGTTAATTTACGTTGCTTTAATTTTTTATAACTAATATTATGGAAGTTTTTGCAGTGGTCCATTTGAACTAAACAGAATTTTTCTTGCTAATGGTAATCACTCTCATAACTGTTTTGGAGACGGTGCCCATTAAGAACGAAAGGTACACGGTTTTGATAAGACCGACCACAGAGGAATTTTTAATGGTGATTACCATTAAGTAGTAAGAAAAAGTATCAAATTATGCCAAGTATATAGTTAACAATTCTAAGTATTTGCTCTTAATTCATAACCGTCATAGTACCTTTCACCATCAGCTCAGCAACATGAGATGAAAATATCTAATATGTTTTGTTTTAATAAGTATATGAAAATAATGTTCGTGCCCAAAATATTCGGAAGTTCCTCTTGATTTCCCTCATCATCAGATTTTGTCAATGACAATGACAATGAGACCTACTTTGGATCATAATAATTCATAAGCTATCGAGCTAAAAAAAATTAGAAATCTGTCCATAGTTTGCCTTTTATTGATTAATTTACAACAAAATGGTGAAGCTATAAAAAGGAGGAATTATTCGGCAGATTTTACTTCAAAAATTCACTCATATTAAGTTAGTGTACGTATTGCTGACAACACTTTGTGATTGAGGATATTTTTTTTAGTTTTTTTACTAATTCAGTGGATTTTTCATTAAATTTAATCCTTCCCTATATCCTATCCTTTTGTAAACTGGAACTCTCCGATCATTTTTTTTGCACCCAAAAACACAACAGTTCGGCTTTTTTCTCGGAGTTTGTTCCGCACGCACGGCATTATAAGAAGTGCGGAACGCGCGGCAACTAGTTTTTATTATATAACGAGGAGCATGACCAGACCATCGGTCATGGACCTTGGAACGAGGGGTTCGTCCGTATCCTTTGGGTTAAATGCCAAGGCCATCACAACAGATTGAAAACTAACGACTCATTGATTTTGAAGAATATTAAGGAATAAAAATAGGGTAGTGAAAAATGAGGTATGTTATTATCACGGTTTCAACGAACAAACAAGCAGAAGTTGAATCCAAATATTTGTAATTCATACTGGCAATAAGAAAAGATAGTACGTTGTTATGACAAATAGAAAAAAACATTGCTGTCAAATAAAAAATGTCATGGCATCATGGCTTATGCATAAGAATAAATAGTAGTATTATTTATTCTTATGGCTTATGCATAAGAATAATGTAATTATTATTTATTCTTATGGCATAAGAACAATGAGTAACGAATCCCATAAGAATAAATGCGGAGTTTTTGGCGGGAAGTCGAAAAAGACATATTGTGCTCTTGTTTTATTTTCATTTTCTTTGTGTATCTTTGAGTTATATCGGATAAAGTTGATGGCATTTTGTTTGATATAGGTTAATTACAGTGCACGAGTGTTTGTGAAATAGATTATCAGTGCTAAAATATGTTTTTTCTGCTTGCTTCCAAAATTCCATCGGACACGTTCTAGTAAAGTAGCCATCGCTTTACTTGAATGTTGGACTGACTAGACTGACTGATTACTGACGACTTACTTACTGACTTTGTTATTACTTCGTCCAATTTTATTGAAACTAGCAAAAAATAATGGTGGAAAAGTTATACTTGACGCTGGCAGTATGCACAGAGTTTGCGATGCCATAATTGAAAAAAAAAAAGAATAAATGCGTGTGTAGTTTCACGGAACAATAAATAAAGCATTGTTCCGTGTGTAGTTTACAAAGACCAATAATCCTAAAGACAGCGGGTCGGTGTAACCACTTTGTTGGCATCTCTTTTTCGCAGCCAGTGTTACCCACTTATCATATTTTCCCCCAAATTTGGTAATCTACAATATCAAGCAAGTAAACTATAAACATTGGCAGACCAAACTGTGAAAGGATTTATATGCTTGTGCATTATGGTTGGTTGTTTGTGAGTTTAGATTGGTTGACTGGCATAAAGTTAATTGGGTCAGCAAATTACAGGACATACATATAGGAGAAAATAAAAGACAAATACAAAGATTTTTAATGGCACCAATATGGGTGTTTACAAAAGCTGTTAATACGTATTTAGTACGTCATATTTACCTTAATGAGCTATGCAAATATTACAAAGATAAAAGTAAACACTTAGTTATAACGCAATATATAAAAATGTACATTTGTATCAATTTTATTATTATTTTTCTTCTCTTTATCCTTTTGGTCAATAAATGGCTTTCAAAATAGACCGATCAAATTCGGAATTAAATTGATGGTTGCCAGTCAATACGTCCAGTGGCCTGAATCCATTTATTTTCGGCAAGAGCGTCAGTTGGAAAACTGAAAAAAATATGACAGCAACATGAGATGAAATTCGTCTGGTAAACTTCTCATAATATCTAATACAAAATGTATGGAGTATCTTTTTATAGTCTGTGTGAGTGAATTTTAATATGTCGGGAAAATGCTCATAACGTGCACCCCAGGCGCGGTCCCAGGTGGGGGGGTCACAGGACATGACCCCCCCCCCCAATCCGTCAGTCATGTGTACATGGAAGGTAAAACAAGCAAATTGAGACACTTCTTCCCTCAAATTTCTTGGCGACCCTCCCCCCAAAATTGAAGGCTGCGACCGCGCCTGGTGCACCCAGCCTATAACATTTTACTGGTCTCCACTTAAATAGTTATATATAAACAGGGGGTATTTGAGCCTCCCGCTTGAAATGTAACTAACTACTAATGAGGTAACACATAATCTTTGATATTATTATTGTCACTGTTTTTGTTAAAAATAATTATATTTAAATAAGATGGTTAATTTTTTACTAATACGGGGAGGATATTTTGATTCGAGATCTGACAACACAATTTCGAATTTGACAATGTTTGAAATAAACAAATATAAGTTTATTTTCACGAATTTCACTATATTTACGTTGAATGACTAGTTATAAGACAAAAGTAATTAAATATCTATATATAAACAATACATATTTAGTACATTTTAAAGAGAAGTATTTAACTTACGCGTAAAATGTAATACCTTCCGGCAGCCTTCCTGTTTACGCTCACTGCGGCTCTTACAACCTAAAATACTGCAGCTCACCATATTATGGAACTAGAAAAATGTTATTTGCTTTTAATACAACACAATTTACAGCTGTGAGAATCTATTTTAACACATAAATATTATAAAACAACAATGTCACCCCGACTTCCACAGTTTGCCTGCCACATAATTAAATTAAAGGGCACTGTCAAAATATGTGGTTACACCGAAAAGGACAGAAAATCTCGCTCCCATCTCTTTTTAACAAGTTCTTTAAGTATATTTCGATCTCGCTTTAGCGTGCCGTAATGAAAATATGCCTCTGTCTATAGTACATAAGTACATTATTCTTAGTCTAAGGTAGTTTATATTTTAGTCTATGGTGTAGTTGTCAATGACAACTTGTCAATCTTGTCAGGAGTTTTGGCGGGAAGTCGAAAAAGACATATTGTGCTCTTGTTTTATTTTCATTTTCTTGGTGTACTTTTGAGTTATATTGAATAAAGTTGATGGCATTTTTTTTGATATAGGTTAATTACAGTGCACGAGTGTTTGTGGAATAGAATAACAGTGCTAAAAGTGTTTTTTTCTGCTTGCCTCCAAAATTCCATCGGACATGTTCTAGTAAAGTAGCCATCGCTTTACTTGAATGTTGGACTGACTAGACAGACTGATTACTGACGACTTACTTACTGACTTTGTTATTTCTTCGTCCAGTTTCATTGAAACTGGCAAAAAATTGATGCAAAAATAATATTTGACGCTGGCAGTATGCACAGAGTTTGCGATGCCATAATTGAAAAAAAAAAATCAATCTTGTCAGGAGTTTTGGCGGGAAGTCTGAAGGGACAAGTTGTGCTCTTGTTTTATTTTCATTTTCTTGGTGTATTTTTGAGTTATATCGGATAAAGTTGATGGCGTTTTTTCGATATAGGTTAATGACAGTGCACGAGTGTTGTGAAATAGAATAACAGTGCGAAAACATGTTTTTTCGGCTTGCCTCCAAAACTCCTTCGGACATGTTCTCGTAAAGTAGCCATCGCTTTACTTGAACATCTGACTGACTAGACTGACTGATACCTGACGACTTACCGATTTATTCTACGATGCAGAAAGTTACTTGACGCTGGGAATATGCACAGAGTGCGATGCCATCATTTAATAATGAAACGAAAATATTGAATGGCTGCAAGGATTTTATCCAATGCCGTAAAATGAATTAAAAAGAAAAACAATCTTGTCATTGTCGTTGTCTGTCTTCTTGTGACACTATGAAAAGTAGGGAAACTAGGGGGGAGTTTTGGCGGGAAGTCTGAAGGAACAAGTTGTGCTCTTGTTTTATTTTCATTTTCTTAGTGTATTTTTGAGTTATATCGGATAAAGTTGATGGCATTTTGCTCGATATAGGTTAATGAAAGTGCACGAGTGTTGTGAAATAAAATAACAGTGCGAAAACATGTTTTTTCGACTTGCCTCCAAAATTCCATCGGACATGTTCTGGTAAAGTAGCCATCACCTTACTTGAACATTTGACTGACTAGACTGACTGATACCTGACGTGACGACTAACTGACTTTTTTCTATGACTACAGTGATGCAAAAAGTTTACTTGACGCTGGCAATGCACAGAGTTTGCGACGCCATTATTAAAATTGAAAAGTAAATATTGAATGGCAGAAAGGATTTTTATCCAATGCCGTAAAATGAAATAAAAAAAAAAAAAAAAAAGGAAACTAGGGAAACCCAGGGTTGCCAGACGTACGATAATTATCGTACATGTACGATAATTTTGACACCGGTACGATGTACGATACAATATGTATTATCGTACGCAAAAGTACGATAATATTCAACCCTTCTCCGAAGTGAGGTGAAAAGTAGTACCAAAGGCCTAAAATCATCCAAAAATACAAAATTATGTCCATGATCGGGGATTTCCGATCTAATCTATCAAAATACGGAACGAATGACAGTTCATACATTCTTTCCTTTTAATCAGAGTTCAGTTCGCTAGCCGAGTTTGATTTAGTATGGAATTGTTAAAAGTCCTATTTTCAACTTCTGTAAGTGACTAACTTTGTTTTTTACTTCGTTCGTTGCTTGTAAAAACGTTGGTTGGGTAACAATGTACACATCTTTCAATTTTAGCTTGCAATAATTTTTCTCAGGTTACATTTAAGGAGCAGCGATGGCCGAGTGGTAAAAATCCGCGACCAGTTCCGGGTTCAAATCCTCGGCGCGCACCTCTGACAAATACATTTATAATGTGCGTATTTATCGCTGCTCCACGGTGATGGAAAATATCGTGATATTTAATTGATTACGATGTTCTCCATCGCTGTGCATGCCTGAGAGAAATGCATAATTTCTCGAAAGCATGACGTCCACCAATCCGCACTTGGCCAGTGTGGTGGACTATGGCCTAAATCCCTCTCACTTGTGAGGAGGAGACTTGTGCCCAGCAGTGGGACATAAAAAAAAAGGTTGAAAAAAACATTTAAGGTATTTACTTATAAGTATTATTAGGGATTTCAGAAACAATAAGACCCAGTGACATAAGTCAAGTGACACTGATGACAACAGTGAAGTTTTGGGTTATCAAACCTGCAAAAAGAAGAACACAGATAAATCAAAAAACATCGGCTTCAAAAATACAGAGAAGATTGGGAGAAAAACACGAAATTTTTTTGACAAGGTGGTAGAAGTGCATAGTGACTCTGATGATCCCACTCTTTTGTAAAATTAATAAGTTACTTTTTTAATTTCGTTCACATTTTTAATTTCCTAAAATATTTTAGTTCCGTGTGGCTCTGGCCGTTGTTGTACGATAATTTTTAATCCGGTACGATAATTTTTGAATATTGATACGATAATTCGCTCGCACTTGTCTGGCAACCCTGGGGAAACCTAGCTTAGCGAAAAAAGACATCACCCTTTAATTTAATTTGTGATATTTTGGTTTGTTTGAAAAAGGACATTATCCCTTCAACTTTGAATTATTTGCTGAGGATATGGAAGACGAATTAGAGGACAGAGTGCTGCATCAAACTTATCTCTCATTTGTGAAAATATTTTCCCGTTTTACAAGCGGTGTTGCGTTTGATACTCCCGTGAGCTATTTATGGAAAATGGTGCGTCTTTATTTACTTCGATCAGAAATGCTAATATTCACATTGGCTATAATTTTGTTCTTCATGTATCTTCAATCAATTGAACTATGGAGCCGCACCTTGCTAAGCAGGCTATCCCAAGCCATGAACCCTATGAATGCAGTTCAACGAATGAAACTACTTGAGGGTTCTGAAGCCGATAAACAGAGTTGGGAATTAAAAGGTACCCTTAGTGCAGTTTATGCAATTAAAGGGCGAAGGATGCACATGGAAGATAAGTTTATAATAAATGAGAATATAAATAATACTGGTATATCTTTGTTTGCTATTTTTGACGGCCACGGCGGAGAATTCGCAGCTAACTACGCCAAAGAACACCTTATACAAAATCTTCACAACAAAGTTGTGGAGCTCAGTGCATACAAGGAAGGAAAAGTTATAACCCCACCCAAAGATATTATAACAGAAGAACTTAAACAGAAGGAACCTGAAGTTAATTTAAATGTGGAAAGAAAGACAAGTTTTAAAAAATCTGCAAGTACTGCAGATGACACCTCTAAGAAGGAAATAACTGATCCTCAATTGCTAGCACAACTTTCAAAAGCAAGGCCTATTACTAGAGAGGTGAGGGGTTCACCTAAACCAGTTAAGAGTGTGAATATACCACTGTCAAGTTATGTTGACAAAGGTAAAATAAACTTTGGAAAACTCCTCACAGATGAGGTTTTGGCTGCAGACCGGTTGCTTGTTGAAGCTGCTAAGAGATCAATGAATGTAGCAGGAACAACAGCATTAATTGCAGTATTGGAAGATAACTACCTTATTGTGGCAAATGTTGGTGATTCCAGAGGAGTTATGTGTGATTCTCGTGGAAATGCTATTCCTGTATCTTTTGATCACAAGCCACAACAGGTAATTTATATAAAAAGCTTCTAAAATTAGCAGTCTAAAATAAGAACATTTAATATTCTAAGTCATCAATAGTTTAACATTGCTAGATCATTGTTGGGTAAATTTAAATTGTAAGAACAAATCACACATTATGATAAATTCATTTAAAAATTAATAAACTTAATTGCAAAAAAAAATATGAACTAAGAGGTGGATTGAAAAATTAATTGATTATGCCCAATCCTGGGCTAGACACTGCAAATTATTTTTACCTATTATTACTTATTGATAGTCTAAAGAAATAAATACTTGAACTCAGTGCCCTTGGTGGATGTGTCTAAATTAAAAGCTTTTATCTTTAATTTAAAAGGTAATTTCTTAGTCCAGTGATTTTTTTAATTTGAATGGGGTAGCAGATGAGCATGCAAGCCACATGGTGTTAAGTGGTCGCTGCAGCCCATGGACATCTAAATACAACCTCAAGCAAGCATAGGTAAGTCTTTTCTGAGGTCGTATGCAGTTGCGCTGCTACTCCGGAGGCTGTTGTTCGCCTCATGTAAGTATGGCCAGCAACTGCACATTTCCACTGAAACAATAGAATTGGTTCACGTGGGTGCAGCACCACTGCTGCACCCACTTCTGCCGGGGAAGTACCACTACTTCCCCGGGCGAACGATAATAGTTTTACCACCTACAATTCAAGAAAGATAGAATAGAGTTCCAGAAAGTTGACAATGATCACTTGTTTTTAATGGATCATTATTTTAAAAAAACATTAATACCAAAATTCAGTACTTCAGGCATAAGAATAAATAATACAATTATTATTCTTATGCTTCAGGCATGAAGACATAACAGGCACACAATGTATGTTTTATATTAGTATGAATAATACTATCTCTCTCTCTATCAGCAATGGATATAAAGGAACAAATACACTGATAAATGTATACACATACTGTAGATAACAATTCATATATCCTAATATGATTTTAATGGATGCAACCAGTGCTGCCTATGTCTATGGCAAATACACAGCACTGGTTGTAATAAGTGTTAGTTAAATACTTATTAGTAAACACCTAATTTATAAAACACTAGTTGACCCTGCAAACTCAGTACCACATTTAAATGTTTAGAGTGGACCATCCTTTTCAGTGTTTTAAAAACAGATGATTATAGATGACAATAGATTCTTAGATCTATCCAATCTATCTATATGTATATTATAAAATTCACATGTTGCCATACTCCTCTGAAACAGCTTGACTGATTTTTACAAAATGTTATATGTATGTGCAGCAGGTCTGTGAGTTGGTAGTAATCTATGTTTCAAACCCATAAACTATAAGGGTAGTCTCCTCCAAATATTTAAAGATAATATGGAGTTGGGTGGGGTCAGCTAGTATACATATAAAATTTCATAAAAGAAACAAAAAGAAAAGAAAAAAAAATTATTTCATATTAGGAATACAAAATATTCACTTAATGAATGAATACATCTATGAAAAATTTGGTTTATTATAATTAGTAAGTACATATAGTAGTACGGAGCAGCGATGGCCGAGTGGTAAAAAACCGCGGTCTTCGACGCGGCCGATCCCAGGTTAAAATCCTCGGCTCGCACCACTGACAAAGAAATTTGTAATGTGCGAATTTATCGCTGCTCCACGGTGATGGAAAATATCGTGATATTTCATTGATTACGATGTTCTCCATCGCCGTGCATGCCTGAGAGAAATTCATAATTTCTCGAAAGCATGACGTCCACCAATTCGCACTTGGCCAGCGTGGACTATGACCTAAATCCCTCTCAATTGTGTGAGAAGGAGACCTGTGCCCAGCAGTGGGACATAAAAAAGGTTGAAAAAAAAGTAGTACTTAAAACAGTGTATAAATTGCAAATATTACACTCAATCAGTCTATAATGAACATCAATTGGTCAATGACAACAATAGCTATATGTAGCTTCATTGTATTTAATTTTGCATCAATATGACCACTTGAATGCAATGCTTTCTTAACTCTGCTGATATTATTATTATGATTTTTAAGATCAGAAACCTTATTACAGTTTACTGTTATTTGTTCATATTAATATTTTTGACATAAATCATTTGATATATAGTAGCTGAAAACTTTATTTTAAGTAAGACACATAAAGTTATAATAATAATAATGATTTAATAAATGATTTGTGTGTGTAATAATAATATGAGTTATATGATATATATCTACATACTAGCATTCAGTCTTTGATCTAAAACATTGGTCAGATTGTATTTGATTTGATGATATCATTAGGTATATATTTTAGGAAATGAAATTCATTCTTGGCAATAGCCAGAATCTTCAAACAAATGAATATTAGTTTAAAGCTGTGCATTCAAGAAAGCATCAATGTATTATGTTGTGTATAGATATATGTAGTAAGTAAACAGTGATACAGTAAACAAGTTTAAATCTTAAATGTCTTTATTTTTACTTTTTTATTAATTAACACTTTATTACACTACCTTACAAGATAGTATGTATAAAAGACAGACTTAATGCTAAAAGCATTCTCTACCAGACAAAGCCAAAATTGACAAAAAAAACGTAAGCCATACTTTAAAAGCAGATACTATGTATAATTGGCATTTTCAGGTGCGGGAGCAGAAGAGAATAGAAGCAGCAGGCGGTTACATTGCATTTAATGGAGTATGGAGAGTTGCAGGCATTTTAGCTACTTCTCGAGCTATGGGAGACTATCCACTTAAAGACAAGAAGTTTGTTATCGCTGACCCAGACATACTGACGTTTAATCTTGATGACCACAAACCAATGTTCCTAATTCTTGCATCAGATGGCCTATGGGACACTTTCACAAATGAAGAAGCTATAAAATTTGTCAAAGAGAGGCTGGACGAACCTGACTATGGGGCCAAGAGCTTAACTCTCCAAGCTTATTATAGAGGATCAGTTGACAACATAACTGTGTTAGTTATAAATTTTCTTAATACTAAAATACCACCAGCATCTCAGTCTCAATAAATATCAGTAAAGTTAAATTTTACATCACTATTTGTGAATGTAGAACTATGTTTCATATTAATATACTTCAATAATTTACTATTTTTGTACTAATTGGACGAATTTCAACACATTTCTGTAAGTTAATGTTTCAACATTGTCTTTTTTTTTTTTTTTTTTTTTTTTTTATATGTAAACCGAACAAAAAGGCAGACGGGCCGCGTGGTGCGATCACCGTCGCCTATGGACACGGGCAACCCCAGGGGAGCCACCCGAGCATTGCCGGCTTTGGAGGAGAGCTTTTTTTACAGCTTTCTTGAAGAACCCCATGTTATAGTCCACTGGGAATGCCTCAGCTGTCTTGATGTTACATTAGTGACATAGAAAAAAAATATTTTATTACATTGAAACAACAAGGTAACTTAATTCATCAGTTTCAGTATTTAGTAGTAAATGCATTTAAGCATTTCTAAATGTGAAAGAATTTTTACTTTTTATTGAAATTGATTTTTTGTCGCCTTTAGTCTTAACTGTCAGTGTTAGAATTGTATTAAATGTGTAGTCCTTTTTGATTGGTAATAGATGTGTAAATAGATGTCCAAGTAGAAAAAGAGTGACATATATTTTTAAATGTTGTTATATCTTAGACATAATATTTTTGAATCCCAAAGTTTAAGATTTATGGATGGTTGTGATTGTGAATATGGATATTACTACTCAAATGAGATTTTTATCTACATTCTATTGTTTATTTATTGTATATATGTAATAACAAGTTATAGTGCTGCTACTTCTAGATATAACACTAAGGGCCTTGTTCACCATCTCCAAGTAAAGTGTTGATTAGTTACATCCCAAGTAAAGTTGATTAGTGCTACTCGAACATCGTGAAATTGAAATTACGGGTGACTAACCGACAATTAGCGTACCACTTTACTTGAAGGTGGTGAAAGAGGCCCTAAAAGTTTTAACTAAAGTAAACATGTTTAGTAAATGTTTATCAAAATTAACTACCTACATACTTTCACATGTATAGCCAAAATTTCATGCCAAATTGGTCCTTATGATTTGATTTCGTAGTTGTAATGTACCTCTGTGTAGTAATGTGTGTTAAACCCCTACCAGATCCAAAATTTTTTTAGAAAGTCAGGGTGCTAACAAGCTCATATAATACATTTTATTTTTACACTTTGCCTCAGCATCTATAACAAAATTAGAAAAAACAGGTACATTTTCTTGTTTTAATCTGGCTAAGATTGTAATGTTTTTTGTTGTGTTGATTGTTGATGGCCTATGGCAATATAAGAGTCATTCACTGCCTAAAACTCCAAACAAATTTTACTTTCAGGCAGTGAAATCTCTTATATTATTTTATTGTTGCCAGTGCTGAAGCTTACACCGAGAAAGCCTTTCACCTACTAAATATCATCGTAGCTAGGCTTTTTTGAACAGTTCAAACTTAAATATAACATGTGTAATTACGAAGTATAGTATTGATTGTATGTTAATTTACTGTTGGTGCTAGTCATTTAACTTACTACTTCATTTTTAAGCATAATAATAATATGCTTTATTTTTTATTATATTATACATATATACATTTCAAGAGTGAGTTAAAATGTATCAAGTGACAAAGTACAACAATATTTTTATAAACATGTCTTATAAAATTATATAATGAATATTTCGATCTTCAGAATACAGGCACTAAATGAACGTATATTGATGTGTGCATTAACTTGTAATAAGTGTGAATTTGAGTATGTCTACAGTCAACACATAAACGGGGCCAATTCATACTCTTGATCTAAAACCAAAATGTTGATACATTGGGAAACTCCATTGAACTATTTATGATTAGGTGCCAAATAAAATTAATTCGCAAAATAATTATACCGAGTTTGACACTATTATATACTCTTAATATAAAAAATAAGTCCCTATTTGGCTCATAATAATATCAAGTTATAGAAGTGGAGCGAGTGCAATGGTTAAAGTATACAAATACATTTCAAGTGACTTATTGATGCTACTAATTACCAAGTTACTTGTTAATTTTATAGATACCAAGTTTGTATTCTCCACTAACCCGTACTGGAACAGCATTGTGGAGTAAGCTCCAGGCCTGCCCAATAATTGAGAGAGACCCACGCCTAGCAGTGTGATTTTGAATGGTGCAGCTAATTACTTTCCTACATATATTAATACACAATTTTTGTAATATTGTTATGGAAAAACGTTTTAGGCCGCTATCTGACAGGCGTTTTACTAGCGTTGACGACTCCAACGTCTACGCAATGATAACGCTGCGCATGCTTTAGACGCAATATTAACATCGCGCAAGGAGACGCTACGATTAAACGCTGGCAGTAATCCCTGCCCCGACTCATACGGACAGAGTGGAATAACGTAATTGAACCAGTATTCTAAAGAATGCTACGTCGACGTCGCGTTGCAACGTTGTCGCAGCGTGAACGCTTGTCATAAGAGACTCACGTTTATGCTGCGACGACGTTGGAGAAACGCCAACGCTCGTGAAACGCCTTAACCTTAGTTTGCATACAGCAGCTTTTTTAATGTATCGTCGCAGACAGTCGCTGTGCTCTTTATTGCGGCATCGTACGCTTATATCATATGTATATGCGTTGCATGGTATATGCGTCGGACCGCCCCGCTTTCACCTTCAATATTTTTATTCTCTCTTACTCCAAAAATAGCAAATACACGGTCGCAAGCTTTACCAATCGGCAAAAACTTAATTTTAATTTTCTTTCCTTTTAAATATGTAAAGTATAATGTAACCATAATTAATTATGTATGTAAAAATAAACTACCTACGTCCTCTTCTTTTTGGAAGGAAAAATACAAAATAATGTTTTTGATATATGTACCTACATAGTTTTAATATTGTCTCTCGTGTAGTTTGTGTATGTCTTCTACATTCAGTTAAGTATACCGAAATAAATGGTCTTAAAATAAAACATGGTTAGTTTACTTTAATTTCCTTTTGATTTCATTTCAATGTTTTATGATCTGAAAGTATATGATCTGAAAAAAATGTATATATATTTTAAAATGCTGTAAAAATATGCGCCCATAGACGGGGTTTGCATTATTTACGTCACACGTATATCGTGACTTTTTGACCCCTCTCCCGTCCTTGTCAGTTAGTTACAATTTTGAGAAACACACGTATATCGTGACTTTTTGACCCCTCTCCCGTCCTTGTCAGTTAGTTACAATTTTGAGAAACTCCCCTCTCCCAAGTTACATCACACAATCAAAGATTTTTATTGAACATAGGTAATAAAGATATACACAACATATTGATCGTAATCCACAAATACCACAATACAAAAGTAAAAACTGTGTCGCAGCAGATTACGCCCCCTTTCTTCTATTCATCTTTTTTACATCTAGAAATAATTAAAGAAAAATCATTTTATATTTAATTACTTATCTAGATATTTTATATTTTGGAATTTGAAGTCACGAATGTATAAGATTAAGCATAATCTACCATTGAGAGCAAAACGAATCATAGCTCTTAGCCTGGTTACTAAGCTGAAATTGTTCTTAATGTAGTAAGTAAATTAATGTGATCCCGTAGTAAATGTACAGAAATAGAATAAGAATTAAATATAAAATGGTGCATTTTTAAAGTAATGAAAAAATTTAATGTTCATATAAAACAAAGATAAAACTAAAAGAAACTTCAAACATGCCCCCATTTCCAGGCCTATTTTGTGGATTATATATTGTGTGGATTGTTTTCTATAAAAATTACCATAAATTCATTGAAATGAAAAATACCTAGGTATATTGTGATGTACTTTTAATATATTAAAGTGATAAAATAACAGGACTATGTAACATCTATGATAATCATAGTATTTCAAATTCATCATCTGAGTCATCGAATTGTCGATCCACGTCATCTATTTCTGAAAACAAAAAACAATCATCAAGTTAAAGTCGTCCCGAACTCGATCTTCGAGCGAACTCAAACGTTACACACTCATAGCCCCACATTAAGGTAATTTTTTTACAGCCTCCGTGGCGTAGTGGGTGATGAGCCGACTGCGAAACGTGAGGTCGTGGGTTCGATTCCCACCCAGGACAAATGTTTGTGTGATGAACATGACTATTTGTTCTGTGTCTGGGTGTTAATTATCTATTTAAGTATGTATTTAGAATTATATAAGTATGTTTATCAGCTTTCTGATTACCATAGTACAAGCTCTGCTTAGTTTGGAATCAGATGGTGTTGTGTGAATTGTCCAAACATATTTATATTATATTTATATTTATTTATAATTGATACCCTGTGTCGTGGGTACCATGGACTCATACAAAGAAAGAACACAAACACCCAGAACCGAAATTTAAACTCATCAGTCAAATTTCTTTTTCGCGAATCGAACCCGGGACCCCTCGATTGGCAGTCCGGCAAGGTAACCATTGTGCCACGCGGGTCGTCAAACTCAAAGTTTTTAATTTTGATACTTCATAGGTTCATATTGTTAAAAAGTATTTAAATTATCTTACATACCTGTAAAAAGCGAGGTGTTCTGTAAATCGATGTCATTAGTGCTGGGGCCCCAATGTGAGGGCCTCTTCTCGCAGATTTCGAATAGTGGTTGGCTCTCTTTCATCAGGCTCTTTTCTATTGTAGTGCAAAGCTGATCGAAATCACTTCTAGTTCGGCAAAGGAAACACTGTAAAGATTTATTTAAAAAATCAGATGGCTTTGTTCTTTTAAAACTGATTTAGATAAAAAGCAAAATCGTAAATACAAAGTTAGATAAAATAGCTGTGTCTATATTGTGTAAAAGAATTGGGTTTTGTGGGGAGTTTTTTTTCAACCTTTTTTTTATGTCTCACTGTTGGGCACAGGCCACAATTGAGAGGGGCCATAGACCACCACGCTGGCCAAGTGCGGATTGGTGGACGTCATGCTTTCGAGAAATTATGAATTTCTCTCAGGCATGCACGGCGATGGAGAACTTCGTAATCAATGAAATATCACGATATTTTCCATCACCGTGGAGCAGCGATAAATTCGCATATTACAAATTTCTTTATCAGAGGTGCGAGCCGAGGATTTGAACCTGGGATCGGTCGCGTCAAAGACCGCGGTGTTTTACCACTCGGCCATTGCTGCTTTTTTATTTTTTATTAGAATGGAGTAACAGATGAGCAAGCAGGACACGACACGTGATGTTAATATGGTTACTAATTACTTACCACAGCCACAGAGGGATCCATGGCAATCATTGGTATTCGAGATGCATATTTACAATGATACGAACAGTCCATTTCTTTTTGGTCATCGGTGACTTTGTTCTGAAATTTTTTACTTGAATGTAATAATTTTTTAATAAAGTTTCAAAAATTGTTATAATTATTGTGGTTGCTAAATTACATGTCAAATTACTCCTTGATTCGTAAACTATCAATGAAAGGGCTGAGCTTTATAGCAGTATTATTACTGTTTTGGAATGCTGTGATGTTATAAAAGATAGCTTCGAAAAATTAATGATAATTGATTATATTTTAATAGTTTTGTTGTAAAAGTTACTTTGAATGTAGGTAGTGTGTTAATATGATTATTTTTACCTCCACCAGTCCTGATCTTTGTGTGGTGTGGGGATCTAAATATATTACTTCGTCGCCTACACAACCAATTAAATATAAAGCTTGATTAGGCTTCCCACCAATCACACCAATGGATTGAGGGCATTGGAAGCACATCTGAAAAATATGAATGAATTACATAAAAATAAATTAAAATGCTAATGCTCTACACACATGAACACGAACAAGCAATTTAAATGATTGATTTTAACTTTTTATTTCACTCAGATAACAATATGGTAAATTTTTAGAATGTGTTTCAATTTGATAATAAGGTGCTAAAATAACACTAAAAAAACTTTATTCAATTGATAATTAAGTGATCTAAAACTGCATTTAGATTTTATATTTTCAAATTTTGCACGTAACTTGACAAAAACGTTGGATATTATCAAGTTTACTCTGAAGTGATTTCTTACGTCCGTGTAAACAAATGTACTGATATTGGTCTCTATGTTGACTTCACAGTTAATAGCTGTATGACATGATGGCTACTGTTCCTTACATACCTTCAGTCCATTAATATATACAGGGTTAATTTCACTTAGTCCAAGTCTAAGAGGCACAATAAGTAACAGTGGCATCCAATCAGTAATCATCATATCATCTGCAGTACTCGATGAATCTCCTTGATCATGGTTAACTTTACATTGTTGTACTGTAAAAACATTGTTATTTATTTATTTATTATTATACATTATAGCTTACAAACATTACAGAATAATTATTATCTAATTTGTTTGAAGCTTCGAGATATTCTTCTACCATCCTGCGCAGTATGACAGGGGTTGGGTTCGATTCCCACCCAGGACAAATATTTGTGTGATGAACATGACTATTTGTTCTGTGTCTGGGTGTTAATTTATCTATTTAAGTATCTATTTAGAATGATATAAGTATGTTTATCAGCTTTCTGATTACCATAGTACAAGCTCTGCTTAGTTTGGAATCAGATGGTGTTGTGTGAATTGTCCAAACATATTTATTATTATTATTTTATTATGAAGCTTGGTGTACAGAATATATCTACTGCTGGGTTCCAAGCAGAGTTGGGCAAAATGTAATCAGATTAATGATTACATTGTGTAATCATCAATCAAGATTACAGATTACGGAAATTAATCAAGAAAGTAATCATATCAGTGATTAATGATTATTAGTTTGTAGAATTCCTAAATTTAGTTAGTATGCATCAATAAAAAAAGTAATCAAAATTACGATTACAAATTTACTAGTAAAGGAAGTAAAGGGAGCCATAGAAATCGTGAAATGTAAAAACTTCAATCGAGAGGATGGTTTCCAACTTTCTAGTGCGTGGAATCCAGTGTTAGTGTGTCTTAAAAACAATATGCGTCCAAAATATGAAAAAACCATGCGCAGTGATACTGTGAGTGTGTTTTGTCGTGACTTATGTTCGAGTACCAGTAGTAGCCGTAGCAAACGAGTGAGGAAGAAGGTAGACCGTTACGGCTGTCAGACTTTTTTACATCCACCCGCAATATCCATTTCATTCGTGTTCATGGTGCATGCAACTGAGCCGAAATATCGGGAGCTCAAAAGCAAAGCGAATCGTGGTATATATCCACTATCTAGATAAGTAACAATTCCAATATAACAAACTGAGACTACCCCATTTATTATACATATTTATTTATGCTATGGTACTAATAAAAAATTTACACATAAAATGGTTACTTACAAATATCTTCCTTCACAACTGTATTGTCCAAAGCCACATGAATTACTAAAGAACTCCATTTATCATAAACTACGAGTTTTCTGAAAGGAACAATAAAAATGACATTTCTTTCTCACTATTCTTCTGTTTGCATTTATTTAATGTTACTAAACTAGGTAATCAACTGATACTGAATATATCTATATTCTATAGTTCTATAGAAATAAATAAAATTGGAGTTAATCTAACCGCTTTTTACTACATGTGTATGAATGTATATATGGTGCATATGAAATTTTATTTTTATTTTTGTTTGTAGGACAACAAACAACAATCTGTCTGTTTGTTCAGGCTAATCTCTGAACTAATGGCTGGACTGATTTTGACGGGACTTTTATTGGCAGGTAGCTGATGTAATAAGGAGTAACTTAGGCTACTTTTATTTTAGAAAAATCTAAAACTAAAGTCCATGTGGACGAAGTCACTGTCGGCCGCTAGTTTATCAATAAAATATGAATAATATCATAGTTTTTCTTGAATAAAAAAATAAAAACAAAATTTATATTGCCTAAAAAACCATCAGAGTTATAAGTACTTATAGATCATTGTCAGATTTTAGTGTGACAATTGGGTAAATAAAGTGCCTCAGTTGTATTGAAAAATTTTCAAGCTGAAACCCTTTTTGTTTCCCACTGCTGGGCACAGGTCTCTCCCCCTTATTGGGGAGGCCTGGAACTTACTCCACCACACTGCTCCAATGCGGGTTGATGGATAAAAAAATATAATTAATGCTTCCTAAAATTACCGCAGGTAAAATATTAAAATTTGAAATTGTTTAAAGTAGAATATTTTTGAAGTTACACTTACTTTAAAACCTGTGCAACAGTATTGGGCCCAAACCACTGTCCTACATCCTTGCCCTCACATGCGCCCATTAAAGCTACCTGGTGAATAGAATATGGTGCTTGCTTCCTTTCTTCAAACCGTTGTATTATCTTCAGGTATGTTGGATCTCTAAAAACAAACTCTTTTATTACCACAACTAAGACACAATGTCTTAGTTGTGGTAATAAACATACAAATATCTATTACACTTACAATGCATGGTAAAATATTTTATTATCTGATAAAAATAACTATTCTTATCACATATATAACATTAACATAACTGATATTGCTTTGTTGGGCTATGAGAATAATTATAATTAGTGGTAGTTAATTGAGAATTAATTTTATCATATTATTAATTAAATAGTTGATTATAATAAATGTTGCAAAAGTACATTTTATACTAACCTTGTCTCTGGTGTCCAAACCCAATCTGCAGACAGGTGAATCCTTACTAGTGCTGTTCCCAGCACCATTTGACCACAGCGCAACATGCAGCCCCAGCCTTTGTCTGAAGTAAGCCCCTCATCCCCAATAGGAACAAAGCCCTTTCTATATGTACACCAGATAATAGAGCTTATGTCGCGTCTTATACGTTCTAAATCTGGAAGGCAAAATCAGTAATAAATGTAATCGAAATTCGAAACATGACTCACAGGTTTGCAATTTGCAACACATAAAACCAACAATAAATACCTTGTATGGCGCTGTATTTGCGTCCAAGTACCCATACATTTTCTTTTGTTTTGGGAATATCGTCAGGCTCAATGTTGTTACCGTCAGCTGATAGGTAACAAATATCAAACATGGCATCCATATTCATTCATAATTTTGTTACTATTGGCAGTAAAACGTGAATCTAAAATGTTATCTACATCGTTATAAATAATTGAGAGATATTTAAAGGTAGGAAAGCCGAGAATGAAGAGTCACGGCGTAGGAACAAATGAAAATGTTTTGTCAACACAACAATAGTCACTTTCTTGCTAACAATACGACGATAAAAAGCACCTCTGGGCTCTGCAATCCCAAGAAATAAAATAATTCAAAGAATATCCGGAAATTTTAGTTTACCTGAATCTTAATCTAAAAATCTAATCCTATTCTTCAAATTATCAAATGCTGGAATCATGTAAATCTGGCACTTTTGTTTTGAGAAGGTTTTGATTTTGAGTTTTGTTTGAGTGAGAGATTGAGTGAGTTTTGTTTTGTTGTTTGACATGTTAACTTCATTCAGAAATCAGTGAGCCAGGAACCAGGAAAGGAACAGAGATAACTAAAATCAAAAACTCAAAATGATATTGTATAATATTTATTTGTTGTGAAAGAAATTCATTTTTAATAAAAAATTATATATAAGCGTACAAATTGAATATATACACATTTTGTGATGCATTGAAAGGAAATGTTCCGGATGTTTTATACATTGCGATAGCGATAAGCGCAAACTTCTGAACGAACGTAGTAGAGAGATTTTTTAACGCAATGTCAGTCATTGTCAGTGTCATTAAAAGTCAAACCTTCACTTACACACAAGTTTCAGTATATACAATACAAATGTACTCTGTGCACACAAGTTCACACTTCACTCACACTTCACAATAAACGTAGTGTCTGTATAAGTGTATTATCTATGCGTAGCAGTGTTGCCATTTACACGGCAATTGCCGTCTTACACGGCAATTTGGGTCTTTTCACCAATAAAACACGGTACACGGCAGTATATTCATTGCCGTGTTCTAAAACATGGCAATCCAATAGTTGCCAACTTTTTCCGATAATTTTATCGATAGTTGATAAGTTATTATATCACACATCGTTAGACTACACTAGACGTAGTCATGACTCTATGATCGGGGAACTTCATTGTTTATGGCATTGTGTATTTCAAATTAAGACTGACAACTTTAGGTCAAAAGTGTCAACACAACCTGAACTCGGTTCCGAAAATTTTGCCGGCTTTGTCCATAGCGTATTATCTCTTTCACACGCCAATGCAGACTGTGAAAGGATTTTTAATGAAGTCAATATGATAAAAGCAAAGAAATAAAAATTATTACGTCCACTATAAATGGAACTAAGCACTTTATTCGATCCCAAGGAAATTGTGTAACTTTCAAACCGACAAAACAAATGATAGACAAGACGACCCGCGTGGCGCAATGGTTACCATGCCGGAATGCCAATCGAGGGGTCCTGAGTTTGATTCTCGGCGAAAAAGAAATTTGAATGAGTTTAAATTTCTTTTCTCGATCTGGGTGTTTGTGTTCCTGTCTTTGGATGTGTCCATGGTACCCACGACACAGGGTATTAATTACCTTACTGTGGGGCTATGAATGTGTAACGTTTATTTCATTTAAGTATTTATTTAATATGAAGGAAAAAATATATAAATTGAACAAAGAATAAGAAGAAATTTTGGATACGATAAGAAATTTGTATGATGACTGTGAAGAATAGTGTTTTTATGTCATGTTTAAAATTATGACGTGTTGTTTTAAAATAAAAAAATGTGCACGGCAATTTTGTAGTTTTTATTCCATAACACGGCAATCCAGATCCCAAAACACGGCAACTTAAAATTTCGAAATGGCAACCCTGATGCGTAGTGTTGTGTTTAATTAATTTCTCTATAAAGTTCACAAGCCTTTTTGTGTTGTGTTGTGCATAGATAAATTTTTATGCAATTGCATTGCAATCTAAAAAAATACATTAATAGTTTAGCAAGTTCACCTTTACACCCATAAGTACATATGATATAAACGAAAATTTGCGTGAATATCTAAAACTTTCAGTATATATAAATGTACTCTGTGTCTAAAACCTTTTAATTCCTTAATTAAAGGTATCTTGCTGCATGTAACGTATTTCCACATAAATTAGTTCAAAACAATGGATTCGAGTCCCCTAGATTATGTAGCCCAAGCATGTATGGACTTAACTGAAGCTACTATGGCATTAACATCTTCAACTGAACGTGATACTTTAATTAACAATCACATAAAAAAAGTATGGAGTGTTGTTTCCCCTATAGAGGACTTCAAGAAAAGTAAGTATTTTATCTAGAATATTTCAAAACTTCTAAATTTCCATTAAAGACATAAGTCCCAGCTCAGTAATATTTAATACACCATAATTGTCATAATATTTACGAATAGAAGGGAGTAACTATCCTAGTATAATTTATTTCCCTTTTTTCAGGTTGTGAATGGGTAAATGTTTCAGAACCAATATCATTATCTCAGCATTGTTCCGACAAGATAGTGGTGCTAGACTTCTGGACGTACTGCTGTATCAATTGCTATCATGTGTTGCCTGACCTGGCCAGTCTTGAGAAACAACATAGTGTGGAAAGTGGCCTAGTTGTGGTATGAAGTGTGACTCTTAATCTTGATTTTATCTCAGAAATACTTTAAAAGATAAGTGAAACTATAACATTCTGCTCCAGTTAAGTTAGTAAGCTTATAATTACATGGGAAAATTAAAGTATGATCTATTTCATCACAGTTAGGGCCTCTTTCACCACCTTCAAGTAAAGTGAAAAGTACACTAACTGTTGGTTAAAGTCACCTGTAACTTCAATTTCATTTTCGCAATGTTAGAGTAGCACTGATCATAATAATATGATAAACTGACCTGTACTCATAGCTTTTTCTTGCCAATTAACTTTACTTGGGAAGTCACTAATCAACACTTTACTTGTGAGATGGTGTACGAGGCCCTTAAAGTTTTAAACAAACACAAGCAATGTTTATGAATAGTCATACTGAAAGCACATAAAACAAATGTAAATGTTAATCATCCCAAAAAGTTTGAATGGCCTGTGTGTTCATTATAACTTAAATATTGTGATTCTAACTAAAATAATATTCACTTCAATTCAACATTTAAAAAGGTCTCTTAAGATGGAGTAGAAAATTTCATTTCTGTGTTGTGTTCAGATTTATCTCATTTCTTCAAACAGAACAGATTTACAATTTTAAATGTTGTCTTTGTTCATTACAGATAGGTGTACATTCTGCAAAATTCAACAATGAGAAAGTGACCCAAAATGTGCTGTCAGCAGTACAAAGGTATAACATCCAACACCCGGTTGTCAATGATACAGAAAACTCTATGTGGGAAGCACTTGGTATTCGCTGCTGGCCAACCTTGCTTATCCTAGGTAGGATATGTTTAGATTTCATAATGGTGGTAAAGATGTGCCATGCAAAGCTACGCCGCCAATTTGATTCATATCGATGACACCCTGTGATCTGGGTACCCAAAGCTGCTGATCGGAACCGATCCGAAATATAAATAAATAACTATTTTAATTTATAAAAGGCGCAATATGGGACAAATAAAAATAATAGTAAAATAGATGTAAATGTACATTTCGTAATTGTATTATAGTTTAGTTTTTTCCTTTTATATTTTTTTTTTTTTTTTTTTTTTATAAATAAACCTAACAATAAGGCAGACGGGCCGCGTGATGTTAAGCGATCACCGTCGCCTATGGACACGGGCAACACTAGGGGAGCCGCCCGAGCATTGCCGGCTTTGAAGGAGAGCTTTTTTTACAGCTTTCTTGAAGAACCCCATGTTATAGTCCACTGGGAATGCCTCAGCTGGAAGGTTGTCCCATAACCTACACGTCCGTGGTAAAAAGGAGCGTGCAAAGCGGACTGTGGAGGACCGCCACGAGTCCAGATGGTGCCGGTGGAACTTTAACCTTCGTCTGGTGGTATAATCATGGAATGGTGATGTAGGCATCAATTTGAAGAGTTCCTCGGAGCACTCACCATAGTAAAGTCGGTAGAACACGCAGAGCGAGCCTATGTCTCTTCGCAAGCTAAGCGGTTCTAGCCTGTCAGTCAATCTTGGGTCGTTGACGATTCGGACTGCGCGCTTTTCAACGGAGTCAAATGGGTGTAGCTGGTACTTCGGTGCTCCTGCCCAGAGATGGGAGCAGTACTCCATGTGGGGTCTGACCTGGGCCTTATACAGCGTCAGGAGTTGCCCCGCAGTGAAGTACTGCCTCGCTCTGTTGAGGACACCAAGCTTTTTTGATGCCAATTTGGCTTTGTACTCCAAATGACTCCGGTACTGCACTTTACTCGTAATGTCAACTCCCAAGACACCGACACTTTCACCGATGGTGAGCGCGGTGCCCTTGAACTGGGGCGCTATAACAAATGGGGCTTTTTTAGCGGTAAACGCGAAAATTTTCCTTTTATATTTTTTATCATTGTATATTTGCATACCTCATGAAGGTAAATATGGCGAACTAAATATATATAAACAACTTTGTAAACACCCATATTTGTGCAAATAAATGTCTTTGTCTTTGATTAAGAGTGGTTTATAAGTCTTGTCCATGGACATTTACACATAGTTTTCACACAAGTAGTTTTCATGTAAAGTCAGCTAGTCCCATGATCAAGTACCATTTAGCTATAACAACATTAAATCGAAGTCCCTTGAATTTAAAGCATACTTTAGTACACAATTTATGTGGCGATAGAGACTTTGGATCTAATGCCATGTGTGGGTGTAGCAAATGTTTTTAATGAATCAATAGTAACAAATTCCTAGAAATCCCCTTCAGATATTTTGAGGGAGTCATATATAACAGCTAAGTAGGTAGTTAAGCATATATGTATCAGAGTTAAATATGGGTCAGTTTCAAAGTGATATTCTGAGTAGTAACAGGGTAAAGTAAACCTTTGAATAAGTATGGATTATTTTATTAAATGTACCAGTGAATAACTATGTAGGCAAATGTTTTCAATAAAAAAATAATATAAACTATACACATGTACTTGTCTTTATCTTTACCTGTAACAACTTCAGGATATAAGGACGAAATTAGAGTGGACCCTTCCTTCTTTCTTCCCTCTTTATACGCTAAATCCACTGTATGTTTTATCAGTTCATCTATACTTAGCTTAGCTTTTATCGTCATTAATTCATCATTCACAAACAATTCACAAACCATTTATTGTTTACTTCTTTGATGGATTACATAATTTTTTCTGATTTTTATGAGGAAACAGCAATTACTTAATACCACCTCATAATTTGACCGCTATAATTTAGACTATGTGATGTCTTTCTAGTTACATTGTTAAACCAATTTGCCTGCAAAGTTTCATAATATAAAAGAAAATAAAGCTTAATTCAAATAATTTTAGGTCCAGGAAATAAACCAATATTTGTTTTGACTGGTGAAGGGCACAAGCTAGAACTTACTACGTATGTAAGCAATGCAATACGACACTTTAGTTCTCGACTTTCTAAAGCACCTCTGCCAGTGGATCCTTTAAAATATTTAAAAGCTGCAGAAACTGATACTTTAAAATTTCCTGGTAAGGTTAGTATAAATTAAATTTTCTTGGTATTTATATCTGAATAATAATAATTTAAGTATATCTCCATAGACCTGAAAATTTATGATCATTATAGTAATATATATATATCCATATAATATATGTATAATCAATAATAATAATATATATATATGTAGTAATAATATTAACAATAATAATTATTATTTAACCAACTGTAATAGGCGTAATAGCGCAATGGTTACCTTGCCAAACAGCCAATCAGGGTCACTGGTTCGATTCCTGACGAAGCAGAGAATGAAATGATGAGTTTCTGTTTTCATTCTGGGTGTTTGTGTTCACATCTTTGTGTGTGCTCTTGGTACTCCCGACACAGGGTATATCTGTCCAACTGCAGAGCTATGAGTTTGAAACATTACACATTAATGATTTTAAAAATAGAAAAACTTAGTTAACTTAACTTAATCTTAGTTTAATGAGAAAGAATAATAATAATAATCATAATGCTTCACACTCACAGCCGCACAGAAGGGTTATACCCTGTGTCGTGTGAGCCATGGACATGGACACACACAAAGACAGTAACACAAACACCCAGACCAAGAACAGAAATTTGCAACTCATCATTCAAATTTCTGCTTTGCCTGAAATCGAACCTGGGAGCCTCCGATCGGCAGTCCGGAATGGTAACCATTACGCCACGCCAAAGAAGCAAGTTTGCTGATATTTTATTTCTGTATCTACCAATAATATTTTACAAGGCAAAAAAAAAGCTTTTGATGTTCTGTTAATTTTGACCATATTGTTTTGTTACTAGATTGCCGTAAATCCGTTCTACAGAGGCAGAGCAGAAGAGCCCTACATTGCTATATCAGACACAGGCAACCATCGCATTGTCCTCACAGACTGCTCAGGAATTATTTTACGCATTATTGGTGGCTCCACACCTGGCTTTATTGATGGTAGTAAGTATCACCCCTTTTTTGTTCACAATATAGATGTTCCTAATTCAAATCTATACTATATAGCCTTCCGCCAGCGGCTGCGTCCGCGTGGTCCCGTTTAATGGGTCCCCGTAAGATAAAAAATAGCCTATGTGCTATTCCAGGCTTCATTGCTATATTAAAATCATAGGGGTTTAGCCAGTTGCTTCAACCGCGTTGACCCTATTACCCGTTTTCACGTAGAAATAAAGCATTTCCCCTGTGGTAAAAAGTAGCATATGTTCCTATGTGAAAGTAGCTTTCTCATGGTGAAAGAATTTTTGAAATCGGAACAGTAGTTTTTGAATTAATTCATTACAAACATACAAAACTTTCCTCTTTATAATATTACTATAGATAAATGTGATAGAGTTGGTTTGTTTGCCCTTTTTCGACGTTGCAACTGTTCTACAGATTGACCTGATATTTTGTATAGATATAGTTTGGGAGTTGGAGAGTAATATAGATAATATTTACCCCGAGAAAATATCCCATTAATTCCCAATCCAATGTGGAAATCGCAGTCCACGCGGCCGAAGGCGCAAGCGGAAAGCTAATATGTACCTACATTCATAATATTGGCAGAGTTACAAATTCAAAAGTTATATTTTTGACTATATTACAGACCTGAACGAGGCGCGTTTCAATTCCCCTCAAGGGCTGTGCTGGCTCTCGAGCACAGTGATAGTGGTGTGCGACACCGGCAACCACGCCGTGCGCGCCGTGCACCTGGACGAGGGCTCCGTCGAGGTGCTCGTCGGCACCGGCGACCAGTTGGAGTTCGGCGACCAAGGTCAAATGTTTTTTTTAATTTTGGTAGAGTACCAAACCACTGCAATTGGAGCACGCCGGGGCCTTTCGCTAAACATCTTAAGGCCCGAGACCGTGTGACCGTGGGTGTTTTATGATAATAATAATAATGAAGCCTTTATTTCTGAACGACATAAGACATCTACTACTATAATATAACCATTTTTGCTGCTACAGCCTTCCTCAATAAATTGACTATTCAACACAAAAATAATTTTTAATTTGAACCAGTAGTTCCTGATATTAGCACGTTCAAACAAACAAACTCCTCAGCTTATATTAATAGTATATATGTATATAAGCTGAGGAGCATAATAATATATAAATTGCGAAATGTACAATAATTTGTCCAACACTTTACTTGACAACACACTATTAACCTAGTCTGGCTTGTCGCGTCATTAGCGAGTAGAGCAGTGTAGGAGCAGAGATCAAAATCAGGGAAGCGCGTAGGTAGGAGTGGACTTAACGATAACGTTCTATGATTCCAGGCGGCAAATGTCTCGGCCTACAAGCGCTGTCTTCTCCGTGGGACATCCTGCTGTACACCACACCCGATCTCGACATGTCGGTGCGGCCCGCAGCGCCGCCGCCGCCGCCCTCCGCTGATAAGAGCAAAGATGAAGCCAAGAAAGACGACATCATCAAAGAAACGAAAGGTAAGCTTCACCCTTTTCAAACCTAAGCGGTATTCGCTGCCACTGTGGGTAGAGGTACATACCGATAGGGTTGCCAGGTTGCCAAACCTAATAGCCGGACAGACCTGCCAGTTTGGCCGGACATTTGGGTAGAAAGGCCGGACATCCTACATCATTGAGGATTTTGTGTTTATATATTAATAGGTACGACAAAAAAACTGCGGCATTGCGGCTTGCGGGAGCGACCGACAGTCGACATGCCTGTGCTCGGCCATGCTCACTCGTTTTCGAAATGTAAAAAGCCTAACAAAAGCCGGACAAGCCGGACACCGTTTATTTTGGCCGGACACGCAGTCAAAAAGGCTACCTATGTCCGGCTTTATCCGGACGCCTGGCAACGCTACATACCGAGCTGGTTTCGCTCAGGTATTTACTCGTACTATGAAATTCCGCGGCTATAGCAACCAGACCGCTAACCGCTGTGGGTACAAGGTGCATACTGTGCGGTATTTTACCTACAGATATAGTGAAATCCGCTCTGATATGAACTGTAATATTACCGCATACCAATGCGGCTTTTTCTGCCGCACTCGGTAGCGAATACCAGTTAGGTCTGGATAGGCCTTTATTGACTGTGTAGCCTTGCAATGTTATCATTGCTGTGGTAAAATGTGTCTAAAAGAGTGCTGACAGGTTAATACGTCGTAACTGCAAGCTAGAGCGAAAACTTTGACAGCTCAGCAAATAGAAGAATTTTTATTATCCTATTTTGTGCCAATTTGGGGCGATGCGCAAGGAAGATACGGTTGCATTCCATAGATGGACAGGGAAATGAACGTTAATTATGTATAAAAAATATTTACAAAATATGGTTGCTGTGCTCAAATAAGAAGTGATTGCGGCGGCATGCAAGGCAAGGCTACGCACACACCGCCACCCTTCCCGGGGCTACTGGCTGGATGGATTGAGCTCCCACTGTCACCGCCCACAACCTCAGAAGCCCCCTTTTAATCGCCTGTTACGATCAGGCAGGGGATGCCATAACTTATTCTATATAATTCTTAGAGAATCAAACACACAGGTAATGTACAAGTATAATATTATTCTCGCAGGATGGCGCTGTAGGTCGTTGGTGCGCCAACACTGGTGCACTTCCCCCAAGAAATTTAAAATTCTAACATATTCGATATTGATGTAAAGATATAAACATATATAAAGTGCATTATTTTGGCGGCTTCCGGCTGTGCGCTTTTGCTACTGCTCTTTATTTAAGAAAATACACATGAAATGATTTAATGCAATTTCATACAGGAGAGAAAGAGAAGAAAGATGAAAAACGCCGAGTGCTTCTAATTGCTTGTGCTGGATCGCACCAGATATGGGCTATATTCCTCGACACGACGATTTGGTGGAAATATAAAACTTACACGGAAGGTAAGTTGCCTGTTTTCAGTTTCTTTATTTAATTATGTCCGAGTAATGCCTATATTTTATTTGCGTCTGTATAATGTATCTATCTAGTATTATGTATAAAATGACATTGTTTGCCGTATTATTATTTATGTAAATATTTGTTTATATATAATTAACATACTGCGAGAGTGTACACCCCTTTTTTTTTTGGTTTCGGAGGGGAAACCTTCAAAAGGTACCCAGCACCTTGGGAGAGGACACCGGGTTATGTGGGATTTTAACCTCACTAAAACCCCCTCGGTGGCCTTCCTCTGCGTTTAGGGAGGACTCCGGGATCTCCCATGGAACGCACCGGTGTCCTCCGTACGCGACGCCCTGGAACGGGCCCATCTTTGGGAGAGCAGATGTGATCTCCTGCACCTTCCGATGCTTACGGCGGCATGCGGCCACGCACACACCGCCGTCCTTCCCGGGGCTGCTGGCTGGACGGATCGAGCTCCCACTCTCACCGCCCGCAGCCCCGGAAGCCCCCTTTTAGTCGCCTCTTACGATCAGGCAGGGGATACCGTAGCTCTATTCTTAATCCCGAAGCTACAGGGACTGAGAGTGTACACCCCTACCCATCTCACTATCGTATTACCATGTTTTCTATCCAAAGGTTGTCTGGAAGAAATCGCTGCTTTAGCGATAAGACCGCCTTTTGGTCACCGATGCTCTTTTTATTACTATTTTTGTTTTATTGCCATTGCTCTGTATGTGGTGTACAAATAAAAGAGTATTTGTATTGTATTGTAGATTCCTTATGGATTTCGGTATAGATTTCTTTTATTAAAATATTTTTGACGACCCTAGTGGCACAATTGTTACTAAGACGAGGTATTAATGTGAGGTTATGAGTGTGAAATGTTAAAATAAAGAAATTTTATAATTCATAATATTTTATAATCATTTTATTGTGTGGATTTAGCTTTTACACAGTTATACGGCACTGAAAATATGCATTAATATTAACTTAATACTCCATGCAATTCTGAGAATCAATGAAGTATTTTACCTTACAGCTATGTATATTAAAAATTACTACAAATCTTCTCTTTCTAATTACACTTGTGTATTTTGCTGTTAATATACCTAATATAGGATCAATTAGGATGTAGTACATTTTATTTAATCTCTTCACTTAATCTTTAAGCTAAAAAAGGCATTTGCTATTTATTTAATTTAACTTAAATTTTTTGAGTGTATTTAATTAATTTAACATTAATTAGTTGGTTGGTTCGTGCCAAGACCTTCCGGGCGGCACATTCGTAACTCTGCCTGTTAACCTTGCGTCTTCCATTGTTTCACGTCTTCACACCCGCTTATATTGTGCTTTTTTTCTTGTAATAATATTGTTTTGTGGGCAGGCACAGTGGCGAGCATCGCGGGGTCCGGAGTGGAGGCGGCCCGCAACAGCGCCTACCCCGCCGCCGCCGCCTTCGCGCAGCCCTCCGGCCTGGCGCTCCGGCCTGGTTCGTACTTTTGGGAACTTTCTTTTACTTTTCTTTCAGTAATGGTATTGTACGATCTATGTATATTGCTTGTGTCCAGTAAAAACTTTTGAATATAATTTTGCCTGTTGGAGTTCGGGCTAGACGTTAAAAGGATCTTTGTCCCTTTGAAGTTAGAAGCAACAAACAACTGTGCATGTACTGCCGTGCGGAAAATTTATGTGATTGTTTTAGAACATTTTTGGATTCTGCGTATCCATCCAAATATAAAGCCATCATAAAGCCCATATAAAACCATCTTCAAAGATCTGCCAATCTTGTTGTATTAATGGCATTTCGCTATGTAGAATAACAAATGAAAGCCTGGTTCCTCTACTTGTCTACAAAGTTTCATCAGACATTTTCTGATAAAGTATCAGTCAATCAAGGATACTGGACTGACTTGACTGACTGACCTGTAGTCACTCTGTAGACTGAATTCCCTGATTTTGACTATTATTTCATCCAGTTTCAACGAAACAAGGAAAATTCTGATTCAAACGTTTTTACTTGACACATGCAATCTTTTATATATATAATTCTTCTGTGAGTGTGTATGTCACTGAACTCCTCCTTAACAGCTGGACAGATTTTAATGAATTTTTTTGTGTGTATTCAAATGGATTCGAGGATGGTTTAGATTCACAATTTGGGCCACTGGAAATGTTTTTTAATTATTTTTTTTATTTATAAGTAGTTTTCCCATATAAATTGTTCCTATCTGTCAAACGTTTGTATTTCGTGCCGTGCCGTTCTAAACTTTGACACATTCAGAATAACAGGACAGTTCGTATGTCATTATTTGTTTTATATTTTTGTTTGATAGTAACATGAAGTCTCTTTAAGATAATAAAAAACAAATCCTCTTTGAACAACGTTTGCACCCGGGCGGAGCTGGGCGGGACCACTAGTTATTTTATAAAACGTTCACTTTGTGTTTTAATTTAGTTGTAGAAAAACTATGTGACACACCTCAAGCTATCCTGAGTGTTGCATGAGGCTGTATGTACGGTTACTGCCAAGGCTCATGTCGTCTGGCAGCAACCTGTGGAGTTCACACCTCATGTCGTCCCCCACAACCTTGACGACCCGCGTGGCGTAATGGTTACCATGCCGGACTGCCGATCGGAGGGTCCCGGGTTCGATTCCCGGCGAAGCAGAAACTTGAATGATGAGTTTAATTTTCTGTTCTCGGTCTGGGTGTTTGTGTATAACTACCCTACTGTGAGTGTGAAACGTTATTTATTTATTTTAACCTATTAAACACACAACAAAATACAATATGATAGATCCTTAAACTCTTTGATACAAATAAGGGAAATGTTTTACTTGTTTTAGGTTCCAGTCCAGAACTTTTTATAGCTGACTCTGAGAGCTCATCAATTAGAAAAATGGCGCTTACTTCGGGTACTGTATCCACGCTGTGCGGAGGAGACAGGAATCCAATGGTACTTTATAAAAACTATCTGTACATAGAAGACACTCACTTCAGTATATAGTGTTTTACGTCGAGTATGTAGCAAAGGAAGACTGTGGATCTGTTTGTTTGGGATGTTCACACTACGTATAAAAAATATAAAATTCATACCTTAAAAAGGTTGACCTGAACTACGCTTGGGAAGCAGGATAATTGTTAATTCATTTTTATATATGATTTCTTCTGCCCATTAAATCAATAATAATGTAGTCAATTGACTATACCTGCTTGTGACTTCACAAATAAATGTTTTTCTCATTCAAAATGTATGAGGACGTCGCATTTTGATAGCTCAATAAAAGTACTTATGTCAAATGATTACGGTAGTCAAATACCGTATTGTTACGTGCTCGTAGAGCATAATTTTTTCATACCAATTCCATTAAAGATTTAAAGATTTTTAAAGAAATAAACAATAATTATTTGATATTTATAGTCATTACTTATAAGGCACATGCAAATAACAATTTTATTAAACAAAATATTTATAAAAATATCTGAGCAATTACAGTGCGAGTATGGAATAACCTGTGCTTATATTTCAGGATCTGTTTGCGTATGGAGACATCGACGACATCGGACAAAACGCCAAATTCCAACATCCTCTCGGTGTTGCGTACTGCGAAAATACGAAAACACTATACGTAGCGGATACGTACAACCATAAAATAAAGAAAGTAGACATAGGACCGAGCAAGGTCTCGACGATAAATCCGAATGTAATGGACAGCTCGGATCAAGCTAAATTCAATGAACCATCCGGCCTGTCACTCAGTCCCGACGGCAAGTACCTCTACGTAGCCGATACAAACAATCACAAAATTAAAGTTCTAAATATAGCAAAAAACATCTGCCACGAATTTAAGGTGCGCCATCCAGATCCTAAATTCACGGAGCCCGAGAATCTGATACTTTATAAAAATGACTTGTTCGTGAACAGAAAATGCGGCACCCTTATTATTTTCTTCAACGTGAGCTTAGATTCTGATAAGAAAACTGTGAAATTCACTCCTGGGGCGCCTCAGAATTGGAACGTTTGCGTACGTGACGAGAATAATAAAGATGTGACGTTGGAGGACTTTGAATTCGTAGGATGCTCGCACAAGGGCACGAAGCTGCCCGGCCGCGTGGAAATGAAGCTTAAACGCAGGTCGGATAAGACTCATTATCGGTTGTACCTGAGCTTCCATACGGCGTTGTGTGACGTTTCAGTGTGCTTCTCACATCCCTTCACAATCCGATCAACTATACTCGTTCGCGATTCTGTGAAAGCGACCGAGTCGTACAAAATTACATGCAAGGTTAATCCCGTAAATCGATTTGAAGCGAAATCTGAACAAAACAAATCCTAGCATTATCAGTTAATAGCCGTCAAAAGAATGAAAAACAGACAATGGGTAAAAAAGCTGTAAGTGCGTTTTATTTTCATCGAGTCTTCAAATTACAAATATTATATAGTGACAGCTATCTCATTGAGAATAATAAAAATACTTAATTTAAAATTGACAGAATTTTGTATAAAACTTGAGAAAAATATTTTATTAAATATCTACTAATATGTAATATAATTAAAATTAATTTGTAAGTTGTTTACCTAATTTTATAGTACGAGCACGTATTCAATTTTTGTGTTTAGGTTGGCATAAGTAACAGTATACAAACAATATATGTATTTTGTATAATACCAACTTTAGCTCTGTATTATATCGAATCTATCCTTATGCCTAAAAGTCCTAAAACTATAATTTTTTGTCAAGTATGAACAAATATTTTACATTATAACCGCAGTTTATATATACCGCAGAATATAATAACAGGCATGTAAAGCTGTAAGTGCGTTTTATATATTAAATGTCTACTTTTATTTAATATAATTAAAATTAATTTGTATGTTGTTTAATTTTATTGTACGAGTACGTATTAATTTTTTGTGTTTAGGTTGGCATACATGACAGTATACAGTATTATACAAACAATATTTACCTATATTTTGTATAATACTAACTTTCGCTCTGTATTATATCGAATCTGTCCATAAGCGACTAAAACTATTATTTTTGTTAAATATGAATAAATATTGTACATTATACCCGCAGTTTATAATATACCGCGGAATAAAATAACAGGCATGCGATCAAAGCTTTTTTTACTTTTGTACCACATAAATTAGTAATTACTATTAATGTAAGCTCTATTTTAATCACTCGAATGTCAGTTTACCGTGGTTATTGTCAACCAGTCACACCCGAGCGACCTGTCCGGTTACATACTATAATTATTATTATCACAAGGTTGATGGTTTGGGTGAGAAAACACTGAGCATTTGGTTCAATGAATCCAATTAAACGTTAGGCCACTGGCCAAGTCAGCTTTTGTGCGTGCGGTGTACCGAAATTTTCTTGTTATTCTATATTTATTCTTATATTCTAGAAGCGGCCGATAGTCATCGCCTAACTTACTTCAAAAAAGGTAGAAACATAAATAAGCAAAATAATATAAAAAATACAAACTACCACAAGCTAATATGTAAAATAAATATATAAAAAAGTACAATAAAAATCCTTAAATTATTTTTTAAGGCTTAGGTGGGACCACTTACTACCGCCAACAGTTACTATAGTCAAACCTTGGCACGCACCTGTAACGAAGATATTTATTATGTGCTTATTTATCGCTGCTCCATGATGAAGAAAACATTGTGATAGGTCATTACGATACGATTCCCCACCGCCAATTCTCGAAGGTATTATGTCCATGTATTCGCACTGAGCGTGGTGGACTATAGTCTACTTCCGAGAGGAGACCTGTGCCCAGAAGAAAGACATAAAAGGGTTGAAAAAAAATAGTCATCTTCTTGTAACTATAGTAACTGACGACTGAATGACAGCTTCTGAGATATCATACTCAGCAATGTTAACGTGTTTACACTACCGCAACCTTGTTAAATGTTAGCTTTCGTGAGATAAAAGAATAATATACTGTACCATGAATGGGATGAATACGGAATGAGTTGTAATATTTTATTAAGAATCTACTTCTAAATGTTTTATTTAATGTACCTATATTGAAGAAACAAATGCTTTGAAATGTCTTAAATTAAAAACAAGTACTACAAATTCCGAAATATTGTTACATATTTTTAGTAAGTACATTTCTGTACAGTGTTATGAAAATAAATGTTATGAATTATAGAACTGTTTATTTTTTTAAGCTTAATGTTATATATAAAATTCTCGTGTCACAATGTTAGTTACCATACTCCTCAGAAACGACTTGACCGATTTTTATAAAATTTTATATGCATATTCAGTAGGTCTGAGAATCGGCTACTATCTATTTTTCATACCCCTAAGTGATAAGGGTGGCCCACACGAGTTCGCGGGGTCAGCTAGTTATTTATAAGAAATGCGAAAATAATACATTATTAGGGTAGGTTTCTTTGTAATTTAAAAGTATTTTCCCATTTCTTTGTAATATGTTCTGTGTAATATCGCGCAGTGGCAAATAGTGCAAGAGGTCCTGGGTTCGATTCCCAACGAGGAAGACATAGCCTCACACACACACAAAGATATGAACATTAACACCCAGACCGAGAACAGAAATTAAAACTCATTACAATTTCGGCTTCGCCGGAAATCGAACCCGAGACGCTTGATTGGCACTCGGTCCGGCATGGCAACCATTGCGCCACACGGATAGTTAAATTTTCAAGATTGAGAATGAGATTCAAATTACAAATACATAAGTACAATTAAAACCTTATCCCTAACTCGTAACAAGCGTACGATTTAAACACGTGAGTATCTTTATCCTGATAAAGAACGGAATAAGGTGAAGTCAAAATTTGTGAGCGGATGGCAGTGTGATAGCATTGACACACACGATAGCTGTCTCGTGTGCTCCTTGTCGCCCCACAGTCATGCTGCATAATGAATACCCATTGTACTTGAAAATTTATTTAAAACAGGGCTGGAGTTTTTTTCCGCCCGCTTTTTTCTCCTAGCCCATATAAGCCTTAGCGCACCCAAAGCGGATGACGGTCAGCTGATGGCCGTACAACAATGACAAACATCAAGTGTATAAGTATTATTACCCAGGATGTTAATAAACTATTTCATTTCATTTCAAACTATTTCATTTCATTTCATCTCATCAAAAATCTTAGGAAGTGAAGTGACAGCGCCTGGTGTAATATTTACGAGTATATCGTGTTAGTACTACGTATACGAAACCCAGAATCAGGAACGAGCTGCGGCTTTCCCGCCGAGACCCTTCTCACACTCTATAATTTCAGTTGAGCTAATCGGCTTTCCACAATACACGTAGAAGTAGCTGAGGCCATTAGACCCATTCTAAATATGCTGCTTCTCTATTTGATCTGAGCTTATGAATACAACATTTTAATCGTAAGTAGTTATTAGATTGCACAAATGATTTAAGGTAATTAGAACCTTATTTAATGTTATTGCAGTAGGTACAATTGATGGCACTTTTAACCTATCTGCATTCACATGCGAACTAAGGAAGGCTTTTATGCAGATCAGTGTGTATGTGGAATGTAATGTGAGTAGTCAGTAGGTAGTACAATTCCATTAAAGACTGACATCAAACTTAATAGTCAGAAGAACGGTTATTGATATAAAGGTCTTTATTAGCCATGCCGTCTTTATTAGGTATTTGCGATACCTTGCGATAGAAAGTACTTGGAACACTTGGAAGCAGTGCGGTGTGTACCTACTTTATTGTCCTGATTACTAATACCTGATGTACAAGGTTAAGGTTACTCGGTCGAGTTAACTTGACACATGGGAGGCTATTCTGTATGCATCCATCTGCAAGTTCTGACTTTTTCGGTCATTTTTGGCATATATACACAATTTTTTTTCTCGAATTTTTAAGATTATCGTTCTCAATGTTGTCATTATTAACACTAAGCCACTAAATGAATAATATTTTTAGAATATCGTCACTCTTACTAAAAAAAGAGACCCGAAAATTTACGAAGTTTCGGATACGGGCGTACAGAGTAGCCTCGCAGGTGTCATGTTAACTTGACCGAGTAGTAGGTAATTCTCAAAAACTAGGTAATTAAAGTATACCAATTAGTAGACATCATTCGCCTATTGTATATCCGAGTGTATCGCATAGTGTATTTAGGTAAATTAACTCAATTAATGACCAAGCCACACTAGCTACTTTAAGCATCGGCGATTGAGTCTCTTCTTAGAAGCTAAACGCAGCGACCGAACGCTGCACCCACAGACTGCCCCGCACACACTTGTGAACGCTAAAACGTGCGACTCCACTACTGCCTTCGAATTGAGGTATTCACGAAGTAGCGATGCATCATCATTAAAGTCGCTAAAACGCGTGATTTCGAAGGTGCATCCAAGTTGCCAAACCGCGATGCAGCATCGATCGATGCACACACACAATCGCTCATCGATGCTGAAATAATTATTATAGATAGTGTGGCTTGGTCGTAAGTGAGTTGGGAATACTAAATCTGTACATTTACATATACTTACATACAAAACACACGTCTTGACTCACGTACATATTCATCAGCCATCGGACAATTGGGATGAATTTCCGAGGGACTGGTACAATGAATTATGGTGAGCTATGAAATGGACGGAGTAGGTAACTACACTTCATTGCAGACTAAAGAATAATAACGCATCCATTTCTGAAGAAGCAAATTGTGTTTTGGTGGAAAGATGCGATTGGCAGTCAGAATTATGCATAGCAAAAGACTAATGATTGAGGTTGTGTGTTCATGTGTTGCAACTTGCGACAACGAGCCGTTTCAAGCTATGTATTTTTCGGCGCGTACACGGTCGTTTAGAAAACGCGACTCCACGCGCGCTACCGTTTGTACCTTGTACCGGAAAATGTCAAATTTCACGCGTACACGCACTACAAAAACAAACAAAAGAAGCGCAAACGCGAAAAATAAGTATGCTGGTTTGAAACCGCTGTACGCTCGTCAGCTACTCTTGTTTAAATTAAAAAAATCTAAACTGAGACGGAAGTTACTCGCCACTCATTTGATGGGCCCTCATAAAATGGTGTACATGGCTACATGCGTGCATGCGTACATGGAGCAACATTGGCGTGATATAGCTAGCTATATATTGGCACGGACCCATCGTTTGGGGGTAAATCTCTTCCTTAGTGGGTGTCCTCGTTATTAAGCCATTACCTTACAAGTCTAACTGAGACCGTAAAGTTATAACGACTTTGAGGAGATGAGATACAGGCGCAATTCTCCAGATGCACTCATGTCCATGATATCGTTATACACTAAATCTCGTATGTATTACGTATGTACTTAGTTTTTCTTAAGGAATTACAACCCGGTCGTGAGGAAGGCTTGCAAAAGAACATAAGTAGGTACCTATGTTTTATATGATTGTTACCAATATTTGAATCGATTACTATGTATGCCGATTTTAATTACAATTTTATAAAAAAAACACGTGAACTCTGAACTCTTCCCCGAAGCCTGAATCAGCCATATCGTAGAACACCTGTAATGGACGTAGTGAGACTACATAATGTTTTTTGACGTTAGCCTCACAAAGCAAATAAAATCTACTTTATGCTATTTGAACAAATTCGGAAGACGCAAGGCTTATTGTACTCGTAATAGTCAGACACGTGATAACGATACAAAGGTTATGGACATACATTAGTAGAGTATCCGATCATGTGACTGATTACATATTATGTGACGAGCATTAATGAGGTCCTTTAAATATTTGGAATTTGCTGTCGGATGTATTCAATCCTTCCTTAGAGGCTTCGACAAAGTTTTTACAAACGGCCAATAGCAGTCGCCCATCTAACACTAGGCCGCGGATGTTTCACTTAGCAACTTAAATCCCTTGAAGTCTACTGCCATCCGCAGGCTTACGTTCGCTGCATTTTAATATCACGTTAATAATTTGGAAGTTTGAATTTTGTACCTAGGATGTACATTTAATAGCATCAAATTTCAATTAAAAGTATCTATGGCGCTTAAAAATACTCAGTATGTAAGCTCCTGCTCAGCTATGATTTCGTCTGACTAGTCTCAGCTCACGTCATGATAATAACTTTAATTGAATGACCTTTGATGTAGCCAGCAATTGTGTTTGAAATCTTTAAATGTTGGCTGAAGCCTGATAAATATAATGATCCTTTCGTAATGTTTACTTAGATACCTAGGTGGATACTGTATTCTATTGGATAGCAGAACCTCGTACAGTTATTAATTAGGAAACAGACCCTGAGGGCGTGTATGTTTCGGAAGCACTGTCATAATATTATGGTAGGTAGTGGAACTTTCAAGGTTCGATCGAGCAAGCACGGCTGCACCCATTTCTGGGGAAAAGCAATTCTATTGTGTCTCAGTAGAAGAATGCAAATGTCGAGCCGACATGAGACGACCATCAAGCCAAGATTTAGGTTTCCTTAATTAATTAGAATGTTAAGGTAGTAACATAAGAGAAACACCCAGATTACTCTCTCCGTAGCTCTCTGAGGCACTTTGAGTTTGTGGGTAGGCTTTATAAAAGACCACATCTTAGCATCGTATATCACTTGTAACAGAAGCTGCTTGAGTTTTGTCTTCAGGAACTGAGGCATACTGAACGAAAATATACTTTGGAATATTCCAAATACAATGTTTTCACGTCCATTATACATCAGTGCCTGAAGAACTAGACTACCTTCATACAACGGACATACATACGAGAAACTCTTACAAGACTTCTGATAATCTCAAAAGTATTGTTGTGATAAAAAAGAATGAGTTATTTCATTTTATATTTTTATTATTTATAATTGCATTTTTAAAATTCAGTTAAGTACCTACTTAAGTTTAAGTATTAACATCAGGATTACATCTAGCATCTATGTATGTATAACCCTACAGGTATGGCACATTAATATATTGTGTTTGAGAGATAGCAAGACAGGATTGAATTCGTATAGGTACTTAATCGAAATGAAAGTTTCAAGGATATCATCTAAGTAGATCAACGTTTTGATTGCCTGTTTATAGAGTACCGAATAAATGAAATTGATTTTATCTTTGTTTCAATTTGTAGATGAAATACCTACACCTACATACATAATCCTGCTAAAAATAACTGGCCATATAAAACAAAAATGTATAATTTTAAGCTGTAATACAGTAAGCAATCACGATTATGAATATTGCGGTGATAACCCTCAAGCGAAACCACAATTTGAATTTGCCTATCAACTGAAGCCGTTTCTAGGTGGGAGTTCAAGCGATAATAATAGTCCAAGATCCACCCAGGTGCGAGCTAAGGTCGCACCGATCATTGCTACTGCCTACCCAGTAACTAAACAATTGCGCCGTGGGTTGACAATTAGATCCTCCTGATCATACCTCAAAACCACAGATATATAAAAAGCAAAACGCTGTATTTGATAGGTAATTTTTAAATATAGTACTTACTTCTTGAGCCAGGTTGAAGGACACTGTCATGTCAGTGCAGACATTATACAGTACAGTATCAGTAAGGTACAGATTGTAACAAGTAGTTAAATCTGATAATGCTGTGCATAATAACTTAAGTTCTTCGGACCTCAAACTAGAAGGCGTAATTTTCCTACTATTTTTCCATTTCATGACTTTAAATAACTCTACTACAGCATCTTATAGTATCTTATGCATTTTATAGTACCTATACTACGTCACGGCAATATAACAAAAATTCAAAAGACCCATTAGGGGTCTCTTCGTGGTTAGCTAAGGCCAACGCACCCTTGGAACGGTATTAAAATCATTAACTTTGAAGTATCGGCCGTAATAGTTTTAGCACCTAATTTAAATTCAATCATAATTGATTGAAATCCTACATTCATTTATGAGTCATTATAAACTGACCATGTAAGAGTCGGGCTTGCGGAATAAATGTCCCGTACCTCTCATCGACGATTATGTTTATGAATCCTATGACCTCAAATTTGAGATTATCCTTATATAGCTGTGTGATGTGAATGTAATAGAGAGCTACTACTATTCAGTGTAGGTGTCTGATCCGATTGATTCCAATCGTACTTCTGTAATCTGTAATCGTACGTTCTGGTCGTAGATACCTACTATGATTATGAAAATTACGAGTACTCCTCAAAATTTTAGGCATACGTATTATAAATTAGTAGTATAGTAATTACTTATGTCTTTTTTAAAAAGTCTCTATATCTAATTTAAAAAACGCAGATATATTTTTTTTTTGGATCACTGTCTGATTTCAATTCACACATCGGTATAGGATAAGATATAGGATAAGTCCATAGTACCTACACACAAGGTATTGGAGGACATCTCCAAACTACAAACAATAAAATTAGACCTAAGTGCCTCACACTTTGGGTGTCTTAATTGTTCATTGTGGCCGACGTCAACGCATTTGTACATTTCTACCTTTTCAAAGAAAAGTGATGGATTTACATACAGATGATAAATTTCACAGTTTTATCCGTTCTTAATTACCAGATTCAGTAGGCCGCGGTCGGGTGTAACAGCTAAAGGCAAAAATTTCATGCGCGTTTCCATGCTTCGGAGGGCACGTTAAGCCGTTGTTGTTGATTGATAATAGTCATTAAACCTTGTGGAGGCCTTATGGGCGGTTTGTAAACATCCGACAGCAGGTGGGCCACTAAACAGCTTCTCCACCAACCCGAATTGGAGCAGCATGGTGGAGTACGCTCCAGGCCTTCCCAAGAAGGGAAAGAGACCCGTGCCCAGCAGTGGGACGCAAAAAGGGTTGCAGCCAATGACCAGATTCATACATGCGAGAAAGGAACAATTAAATGCGGTTTAAGCATCTAACAGGCATTCCATGCTATCGTCTTGCAATAAATACTGAATATAAATATTAGTAATAAATAATTATTGGGACGGAGAATCAATAAAGAGATGAGAGCTAAGAGTTGCCGGACTCTATAATATGTAAATGTTAAAATGTTACATAAACTAATAAGGAATATTATTAAATACCTACAAGTTCGATATCTATTTGTTTAGCAAGGAGTCAGTCAAGCCAATGTCAGTCAGCCTCCAATAATTACGTTTTACAAAGTATTTATTGATTTATAAGTAATTATATCATGCGAAAACAATTTGTCTTGAATGTTTTAGTAAAATACGTACCATTAGCTCAACAGAACTATTAATTATCTGAAGCAATTCTCGGGCCCATATTTTTGGGATATGATTGGATTGATGATTATGACGATTAATAAAGCGGGTAAGTATATTTTAATATCAGGTTTTAATGATAGGTATTTGAAAAATTATCAAGACATATCACCTACATCATGATTTACCTATTAATACATATGGAAGACCCACGGTAAATCTCGGGTAAGACCTCGGTAATAACAGTCAACATTTTTTTATCAAATGCCAAGGGAAAATGAGCGTGATTAGTTCGTGACCACTAGAACACATGGAACATAGAAGAAATTCATATCTAGGTATACATATATCATGATGAGATGACCGAGCGTTGCTCGAATAAAAATAATTGATTTTCTTCAGAGACTCATTTGCTTAGTGTTATTTTACAATGCCCAGATACTGAAGTAGCTCCCAACAAAAAAATAATAGTACATAATAATATACTCGCCAAGTACGTCAGAAAAAGTCAATTTTTTTCAGTTTATGTTTAAGTTGATTATCGCTGAAAACACGGATAAAACGATATTTTCTAAAAATTAAACCTAGCTAGATCAGCTTATTTTCCCCCAAAAACCCCTGCATACAAAATTTCATGAGAATCGTTGAAGCCGTTTCCGAGATTTAGATTATATACCTACACATATAATATATACACGAGGTGTAAGGGTGTAGATCTTAAGTTCCAAGAGTAAACCTCACCTGCACGCGGTAGGCCCTGCAGAAAAACTGACGAGGCTCTGACGACTCACTGATGGCGGGACTAACCATCACAAATCAACACTGGGCACTAATTGCAGTCAACGGTAACGGGCAGCAGCGTCATCAGTGCTGGATTTACCAAAAGGCTGAGTAGGCTGGAGCCTAGGGCGGCTGATTTTGGGGGCGGCAAAGTTTTTGTTTCACAAAATTAAAGGACAACCTGACTGCGTAAAAACACTTTCAATTTGAACTTGTTAAAGCTTACTAGTTTTTTTTTCAACCTTTTTTTTTATGTCCCACTGCTGGGCACAGGTCTCTTCTCTTTCTCACACAATTGAGAGGGATTTAGGCCATAGTCCACCACGCTGGCCAAGTGCGGATTGGTGGACGTCATGCTTTCGAGAATTTCTCTCAGGCATGCACGGCGATGGAGAACATCGTATATAATGAAATATCACGATATTTTTCATCACCGTGGAGCAGCGATAACTAGTTTTTTTAGGGAATCAAATTTCAGAGGTCAGTAGGGAGGGAATGGGGGCCATGGGGGGTGCATAAATTGAATAGCCTACTGGCGGAAAATTTCTAAATCTGCCACTGAGCGTCATCGTTTGAGAATGTCCAGGTGTCTGCGATCACCAAACCGCTTGCCCAGCGTGGCAATTAGGGCAAAACCTTCACATGGATATAATATTATAGGTATATATACAAGAATTGCTCGTTTAAAGGTATTAGATAAAATAGCTCAGCTACGCTATTCAGTGTATTTATCAGTGTCACTTTGTTCTTTAAAATTGCTTTGTATAGAAAAAAAGTAAATTTAAAAATAATACATACATATTTAGTCCGTAAGTATGGTAGGGTTATTGCCCAAAACTATGGCTGCTACGGCTTTGTGACAAATGAGACCATATTAAAAGAATTGTTAGTGATTTTATCAATTTAATCTGCAAGCGGTTTGGAATGCCTTATTTATAATAAATTATATTCTTTGCAATTTGGAACTTATACAAATTTTCCATAAAATTTTATAAATACATACATCCTGAATAGTGATAATTATGTATTATCTATCATCTAGGATATAAGTTTTTATAGGTGCAAGAGACCTTCCTAAGTACTTTAGAGATAGAGCGTTTTTTACGCATGGGGTCTAGCCACAGACTACTAGAATGCTAACGCATGGTCTAGCGTAGTCTTGAAGCAGCAGAGGTGGGCGAAATAGAGCGATTGAATAGTCGGAGACAGAGTTCGTTTGTTATTAATACAGATTAACGGGAGTCGTCTGACCAGATCTCAGCAGACTGTAGTGTAATGTAAATCTTTTTATCAAATACTCATTAGTATCTTTGCCTTTTTGCCAAGACTCTAGAATATGTTTTAAAAATGTTGCACCAACGCAATACCTGCATGTATTTTTTCATTATGCATTCGTAATGCAAAGCTTTGCAGGCGTATAGGCCGCATTACAGTCCTTGTAGCTTCGGGATTAAGAATAGAGCTACGGTATCCCCTGCCTGATCGTAAGAGGCGACTAAAAGGGGGCTTCCGGGGATGCGGACGGTGAGAGTGGGAGCTTGACCCGTCCAGCTAATGCGTGGCCGCATGCTACCGTGAACACCTGAAGGTGCAGGAGAGCACATCTGCTCTCCCGAAGATGGGCCCGTTCTGGGGCGCCGCGCGTGGAGGACACCGCGGCATGCACCGGTGCGTTGCTATGGAGATCCCGGAGTCCTCACAAACGCAGAGGCAGGCTACCGAGGGGGTTTTAGTGCGGTCAAATCCCACATAACCCGGTATCCTCACCCAAGGTGTCGGGTACCTTTTGAAGGTTTCCCCCGATACCAAATAGGCATTACACATAATTGCTGCTTATTCTAGACAAATTGACATAAATACAACGTTCACAATCCATACTGAATAAAAAACAACGGGCTGCACTCCGGTAGTGTCGGCAGAAGTGAAAACTTGAACATTAACGTTGTGCATTTTTGATATTTTGGAATGATTAGGGAATAATTTCGCACGAATTGCTTTTATTATCAGTATTATTTTTCATCTAGTATTTTCAGTGGGTTTTCATCTAGTAAAAATAAAGTACTCACTCATTTTCTTTTACTATTTCTTCGTCACTTTTTTTATTAATATATGCACTTTGTTCAATGTCCCTATTTTAAATACTTGATATAAACGAATTTTACAAGTATAGACAGTCGAGCCGTCATCAGCTGTCACCCCTCCGACTTACGAATATTCGATCAGGCTACGTGTCCTGACGCGAGTTTAATTTTTTTTACCCATCCCATAAAAAGTGCACAACGCCGCTAAAAAGTTTTCACTTCAAAAACTTTTTTTAATAAATCATAAGCGTAAGCTATTTACAAAGGTAAAGATTATGACGAATGGTCGTGACTTGAATGGGAATTCGCAAAGGTACCACTCGAATCTAGCAGTATCCATACAATAGGTATTCTATATATGTATATCATATTCTATAATATTATAAATGGAAAAATATAAATGTTTCTTTGTTTATTTGTTTGATTTCTTTCACATCGCATTGGAATGATCTTTTGGAATGATTTTTACGAAATTTTGCCGTCTCGCTCGACTGTCTAAATTCAGTGGTATCTTTACAAATTGAAACTAAAACTACCGATGACTGTCGTTAACTTAGCGATCCACAATCGTGATTATTCGTGATTGAAAACGAATGTGGAGACTGAGAGACACAGGGCGATTCAGAATACCCCTCTGGAATCCACCATGCGTTATTTGTGCGGTAAGTATTTCTGTCCGTCTGAGCCCGCATCGAAGAAGTCAACTAAAATCGGTAATGACAACATAATATGGTTACAAAAAATCGTGTAGGACAGTCATCGCGTTAGCATGCTACAGACGTCGCATTAAACAGAACTTATTGTTTCGAAGCCACCGAGTATTTTTTATACCCACAATAGCTTTCCCATGCAACTCATACGTCTCTAAAACAATGGCTGACATTTAGCAATTGTTTTGATACAGACTTTAATAAGTGTGTTTTCAATGGTGGATTAATTTAAGACAAATTTTGTATTTTAAAATAAATTTAAGATTTACAGTTTTGTCATTAAAACATCCTAATGAAAGATTTTTCATAGTTTTAGGCTATGACAGCTGCTTATGAACTTATGATTTTAATTTAGAATACTGTTAATAAAATACAATAAACGTAATCAACCTTATCAAAATAACTTAAAACAAGTAAATGAAAATAAAACATGGCCGCATCTGATAAATTTCAAGTTTCCGCGAAAAAAAAAATCCTTTCCTTTGTTATCTTACTTACTTTTAATTCTATTAATTAATCATTTTTATTGGCGTCTTATTTTAAATTTCATTAATCCAATTTTGACGCTAAACTTCATTAGACATACAAACTGGTATTATTATAATTTATAAGCATTGTTCACAGAGCTAAAAGTAAAGTATGTCGATTCGAACGGTATAAATTGCATGAGTTTGACAGTGTGGCAGTATGAGGTTATACGGAATTTTCTTTTTGTTTTCCCTGTGATATCACAGTGTTGCATAAGCGATACGTTTATTCGTGAGACCTTCTCGACAGTTTTGGGCAGCCGTTGGCATCGCATAGCATACATTAGCATACAATTCGTTAGTCAACTACGAGTATAGTATCTCATTATAGAATATCATTTATATCAGCTCGGCTTTGATCGTATTATGTTGTTATTAACAAAAAAACTATAGAAAATATTATCACACTTCGGACAACTCCTCCACGTTTAGTTGTCAAGCTGACGTGACTATATAGACACTGAGCGCTGTCTAGGTTCCACACACTACAACTTCTAGTATCGCATGTGCACGCCTCACAACATTCATATCAGAACGGACTTCCTGACATAGAACATTTATACCAATACCTGGATGACCGAGTGTTGCTCGGATAAAAACAATTTATTTCTTTGGTTTAATTTCAAACGAAACACTCTTTTCTCTTTCATTTCTCAGTGTTACTTACTTAACAACGCCATCTGAAATAGCTCTCGATAAAAAAATCACAAAAAAACATATAAATTAAACGCAATATGGTATTGAGGTTTGAACCCGGGTCTCTAGTTCCGCAGTCAGCCCACGAAACCATTCGGCCAAACAAGACGATTATAGAGCTCTTTCAAATCGACATTTTCATTTCTTTGAATTTATTAGCGGATGGCGTTTGACGGCCTTCTACGCCACAATATTTTTAATACTCTCCAATATATAGATGTCTGGAAGAGTCGTATTTTTCAGTTTATATTTAAGTTGATTATCGCTAAAAAGATTTCTTAATCATTTAAAATTTCTAAAAATAAAACCTAGCCTGATTGATTTATCACCCCCGAAACCAGGGTACTAATTTGAGCCGTTTTCGAGATTCAAAAAATATATTTAGGTATATACGTATACAAGAATTGCTCGTTTAAAGGTATTAGCAAAGAATACATAATATTACAGGTATTAGATAAAGTCTCAAGTTCGGGTTCACATCTTTTCAAGATTTTTAAACTATAGTCATCTATAGTTCACGTTGGGATAGCAATCAAAATTTTATTTCGTAGGTAAACTTTAAGCACGTGGTGAATCCGGAGATCCGTTAGCTAGATCCGCGTACATTTCCTACAATAGCACAATAAACCATCTCTATTGTGCTACTCGCCACAGAACTAATATCATGTATGTACAACCAGAAATTGATTAGAATAAAATTTGTTTCGATAAATGTTATCACTATTTTTTGATTGTTAACTTGCAAGAGTTGCAAGTAGAGCAGCAGTTTTTACAAAGTAACACATTGACATAACACATCATTTTAATGAGGGCCTGAACTGATTTTTCATAATTTAATAATTGATAAAAACAAAAATTAGAAACACGTTTTCAGTTAAGTTAAGACGGGCTAATTTTATACATATATTTTTATGTATAGACATATCACATACATTTTAGCTTAGACTAAGAATAATGTACTTAATGATTTTAAGTGATTTCTTTGTGTCAAGACGATTGTCAAGACCTTTGTGTCAATTCATAACCGTCATGATAAAATAACTTAACACATTGACCTAATTTACGGTTTTTAATAGTGCGAGTATTTATTTTTATTTCCCACTATTACGAGTAAGTATATAGATATACATAATTACATAATTTTAATATTATTTATACATAAGTTTAATCAGAGTGGTAAAAAGATTATACCTTTCACTACATTTATATAAGGACGTCATAATTAAACATAAAACCTGCTGCATCCTCCTAAGAAGACATTATCGTGAAGTGCAGGGGATCGCGGTAGTTAAGCGAGAGCGAGATGGAAGGCGAAACAAGTCACTTTGGGACACCTCTTGCCCCAAATTTCTTAGTGACCCCCCCCCCCAAAATTTCTTGGCGACCCTCTAAAAAAAGGGGTATCCTGATAGATTTTTCCCATTTAAAAAATGGAAATAGAATGTACTACAACCTACTAAGTCCATTAGCTGCAACTCTTTTTGCGTCCTACAATCTTAAAATTAATCTCGATAACAGGCGCGGATCCAGCCCTCAAATAGTGTTGTGGGCACAGCCACCCCCAAAACAGTCAAGTGCGAGTCGGAGTTCGAACTCATTATTGAACAATCATAGACTTACCTGAACGATTTTTTCATATTTATACATCTTCAAATAATAACATTTTTATCAAATACATACTAGCAACATATCCCGGCTTCACAAGACGTCCAGGATTCGATCTAATGGAATCAGTACCAGACGGCGTAAAAAATAAGGCACAATATTTGCTTAGGTAGTCCCTGATCGATAACGATAACACAATCAAATGGAATTTTTCAAAATGTGATTTTTGGACATATTTTCTGTACGTTTTCTATTTACAAACTTACATCTATAGAATAACTTATACATAGTATTGAATTAGTGTTGTGGGCATGCCCATCGTACCCATATGGGTGGATCCGCGTCTGCTCGATAAAACTAATATAATGACATTTAAAAACAGAGTATCATATGGACAGCCAGTAAATGTTATCTATAAAGGAAAGTTAATATCTGAAATAGAAACAACAAAATTTTTAGGACTATACATAGATAGCAAACTAACATGGGAGTCACACAAAGAACATGTTTGTAAACAATTAAATAAGTTTTCATTTGCTCTATATAAATTAACGAAGGTTGTCAGTAAAACGGCGGTTTTAAATGCCTACCATGCTTATGTTGGTGCAACTCTAAGATACGGATTAATATTCTGGGGTAACGCGACGGGAATTCAAACTGTATTTAAAGCCCAAAAAAAGTGCATCCGCGCAATATGTCAATTGCAACAAACGGATACTTGTAGGCAGCACTTTCGAAATTTAAAATAATGACGCTCCCTTCTTTATACATTTATGAGATCTCTTTAATGGTCAAAGCTGAAATCAATAAATATGAAACGCTTAAATCGAAAAGACATAACAATAAACTTTTTTCAATAGCTTCTAAAACCAAGACAATATCATAACAGTGTCTTTTGCATGGGACCAAAAATATACAATAACCTACCGGAATCCCTCAAAATAAAAGCGGGCAATGAGTTTAAAAAGGAACTTAAAACGTATTAACTGGAAAAGGCATATTACTCAGTCACTGATTTTCTGAACGATAAAGCGGCATAAAGGAATTCCATAAAAACCTGGGAGGTTTTTTTTCGGCGGCTTTTTTTCCTCTCAGTGTACAAAAACCCTGCAATATGGGTACCCAAAGCTGACGATCGGATCCGATCCGAAAATAAAAATAAATAAAATAAATAAATTAAAAGGCGCAATATGGGTACAAACAAAGATAAATGTAATATACATATAATAAAATAAATGAAAATATTTCAATGTACATTTTTATGTTTGTAATTTGTAATTAGTTAAGTTTTTAATTATTGTAATATTTGCATACCTCATGAAGGTAAATATGGCGAACCAAATGTATAAAAACACCTTTTGTAAACACCCATATTTGTGCAAATAAAAGTCTTTGTCTTTGTCTTTGTCCTACTGCTGGGCACGCTATTATTGGGGAGGCTTGGAGCTTACTCCACCACGCTGCTCCAATGCGTGTTGGTGGAGATGCGGGTTAGTGGCCAACCCGCTGTCGGATGTTTTCAAACCGCCCATAAGGCCACCGACAAAGTTTAACGACTGTTATCTATCGACAACAACCGGGACCGACGGCTTAACGTGCCCTCCGAAGCACGGAAACGCGCATGAATTTTTTTTGCCACTAGCGGTCACCCATCTCACAGCCGACCGCGCCCGTTTGGCTCAGTTGCATAAATCGTTTATTTCTACGCTAACCGCCGGGCCATGCCCGCTTCATCTTTCCTTATACTGTCACATATTTTGCGTTCCCAACGGCTACGGAAAATTTTGCAATAATCTCACTCTGAAATAAAAATATCATTTTATTATTTGTAAAATTCTTAGGTCTATGGCAGTTTTCGTTCCATTGTCGGTATCTGATCACATTTAGTTAATAGATTTCTGAGATGCACGCGCGTTAAAACATAAGTATTATTTACTTTTTCAAGGACAGGAAGCCATCGTGATACAATTTCGCGGGTATACTCGTAATAGGCAGGGTATCTGTAAAGATAGGCATCGTGCAAGCTCTCTACAATAGTAGTGCGCTCAGATGATACTATTCGTGTTACCTTACCATTTTTTGTATCCGGGGAAACCTTCAAAACCTTCGATACATTGGGAGAGACAGTAGTGGGTTATGTGAGATTTTTACTGCAGTAAAACCCCTGCCTGGTCGCCTACCTTAGCGCTTGGGGAGAACTGCGATATCGCCAGAGGAACGTACCGGTGTCATCCACTCGCGGCGTCCCAAAGTGGGCCATCATCCGGAGAGCAATAGTGCTCTCTTGAACTTTCCTGTGCTTGGGACGACGTGCGGCCTCCGACCGCCGTCCTTCCCGGGGCCGCTAACTGGACGCTTGAAACCTACTCCTACCGCCCGCAACCCTGAAAGCCCCCTTTTAGTCGCCTCTTACGATCATGCAGAGGATACCGTAGGCCTATTTTTAATCCCAAAGGTACAGGGCCTTCGTATAACCTTTACCTAGAGGTTACTGGTAACTTTTATCATTCAACAATCATAATTTTAATCAAGGCGTGTTATTTTATTTTATTCTTAAGTTAGTGTTATTACGGTATCCACTTTTACCGTAGAGCAAGTGATAAAAACTGGTTCCTTTCAACAAAAGATTATCACGGAAAATTCATTTTTAATCCTAATAATAAATAAATATTTAAAAAAGATTACATTATAACGACTTTTCGTTAAATGCGCACTCAAAACGGTATAAATAATACCTTATAAGTAATTATGCAATAAAATGAACTTTAATACCTTATTTGCTCATATTGATCCGATTAGGTTAAATTACCTTAAGTTAAATGCAGCCAAATACCTCGATAACCGAGATGGGGCGGTTCTCCCTGAACTTACAATCTCTTCCTCAAAACGTGATGACTCTACGACCGTTCTTTTAACAAGAAACAATATCGTGTTCCAATATTGGACTTATGAATTTATTTTATGATTTTACTGTTTTCCGGAATGCAACAATATGTAAATAATTTTGCCAAAAACAAGGCAAGATATTTATCCAGATAAGGTAAGTATATAAAAGGCAGCGACCCTTTTTGCGTCCCACAGCTGGGCACGGGTCTCCCCCATTATTGGGGAGGGGAGTATATATCTATATATATACTCCCCTATTTCCCTATGCAAATGTTATACTAATATGAAGCAAAGGAAAGTAGTTACTTATGTAGACCTGCGATGTTTGTTGCTACGTTCACTGCTGCAAAAGTAGAATCGTTACATAGCTTTATAAATAATTTTAGGTTTATATTCATACAGTTTTAATACGGGGAATTAATTGTAACAATTAATATAATAAGCTTTAACAAATAAACAATATATATCATAATACCTACATATATTTAATGTGTTCGTGTGTATGTCACTGAACGACTGGACGGATTATGATGAATTTTTTGTGTGTGTTCAAGGGGATTTGAGAATGGTTTAGATTCACAATTTGGTCCACAGGAAAATGTTTTTTAATATATATTTTTATTTATAGGCTCAGTTTATAGGTAGTTTTCATATACAAATTGTTCATGTCTAACGTTTGTATTTCGCTTAGACTAAGAATAATGTACTTATTGGTATTTCGTGCCGTGTCGTTCTAAACTTTGATTAACTTTGACACAGTCAAAATAACAAGACAGTTCGAATGTCATTTTTTTTTTCAATTATGGCATCGCAAACTCTGCGTCAAGTAAGTATAATTTTTTCATCAATTTTTTGCCATTTTCAATGAAACTGGACGAAGTAATAACAAAGTCAGTAAGTAAGTCGTCAGTAATCAGTCAGTCTAGTCAGTCCAACATTCAAGTAAAGCGATGGCTACTTTACTAGAACGTGTCCGATGGAATTTTGGAGGCAAGCAGAAAAAACATATTTTAGCACTGTTCAATTCTTCGCTACTTTAAATGAAACTGGACGAAGTAATAATAAATAAAGTCAGTAAATCGTCAGTAATCAGTCAGTCAGGTCATTCAAACATTCAAGTAAAGCGATGGCTACTTATACCAGAACGTGTCTTATGGAATTTTGGAGGCAAGCAGAAAAAACATATTTTAGCACTGTTACATGTCTTATGTAACAGTGCTAAAATATGTTTTGTTGTAACAGTATTTTATTCTTATAAAACATAACAATATTTATTCTTATAAATACAGTTATTCTATTGCACAAACACTCGTGCACTGTAATTAACCTATATCAAACAAAATGCCATCAACTTTATCCGATATAACCATCGATGATATAACTCAAAAATACACCAAGAAAATGAAAATAAAACAAGAGCACAATATGTCTTTTTCGACATTATTGAAGAAAAAACAAACGCCTTCACCCGGGCGAAGCTGGGCAGGACTACTAGTGTGACTATATTTATCATATTCATATTGATGCATACACACTTTTGTAAATAAAGAAAGAATTAACATAACTCATATACCTACCTATCTATGTAAAATTAATCGTTAAATTGTTTATTACTGGATTGAAGATCTACAGACACGACAAATATGAGAATAAATCATTAAATCGACTTACTGTAATATTACGGCGTAGCAATTATATATCAATGATTTCATTACTGTCGATATGCGATGAATATTCATATTTAATAAGTAAGGAATCTGTACTGAATATGTCATAAATAACACCACTTTTATTACGGAATCGGTATGAATAATATGAGCGTAATACAATACTACACTGTCGATATGTAATAAAAAAATAATAACCTTATTATAAAATACTACCGAAGTTATATTTCGTAACGCATTCAATTTTTTAGTTGCATTTTTTAGATGCACCATTCATGTTGACACAGTGATTATTCTTGTTTTAGTTCTGAATTTTTCTTCAGAATTGTATACCTTTATTTTTCCTTGTTTCTTGTTTAATGTACTTTTCTAAAAAATGTTTTGGCTTCAGCTTTACAAATAGCCCTAAACGACTATTACCTACTACATACCTAGTCTTACATATTGATATAGATATTAATTGTAATAGATTTTTATTCATTACTTTACATTACTATTGAAGAAAGTGTAATCTACTTTAAACTTATCGCTTAACTTACGAGTAATAGTCATGTGGGCAGCCAAACATGAAAATTAAAGTCAAAACCGTATACGTTAGGTATCTCAATTTCTACCCAGATAAAAGCGGAACTTACAGTTGACAATTGATATTGCCAGTTTTCTAATTTATATGGGCTCTGCAATTAATAAGCAAATCAAAACTTTATCCTTATATTTTAAGCGTCGTGTCAAGGACCACTGTCTTTCCTTAACATAGAATAGCATATTTATTACAGATTTATTTTAATTAATTTCTTCTAAATATGTATGTTATTGTATTTTTCTATATTTCTCTATAAAATTATATATATTTATATGGACATATATTACAAATATATATGTTATGGTATTATATATCTGTGCGTACACACACGCCATAATTGCCATCCAGCTCTCCGTGTACAGGTCTACTGGAAGAAATTTCTATAGAAATAAGCAGTACTTTTGTACCCCATTTCATATAATGTCCATGTCTTTTTTTATGTATCTGTGTACAAGAATTGTTAAAAATAAATAAATCAATATCATTAGACTTGAATCTTTGACATCTATGTACCCATACTACCCACCCATCAGTACGTAATTTCGGACATTTCATCATCATCGGACATTCAGGGTGTTTTTGGCCCCGTCGGTTTTGTTTATTCGAGTTTATGTGTATTACGAAAACGCTGACAATACTTAGTACTTAGTAGACAATAAATAAATAATCGGCCATACTTCTTGAATGAGTGAGAAAAATGAAGCCAAACAATTAAGTGCACAGTTTAGTGTAGTAATTCCTCTGCTTCTAGTGCTGTGTTGTTAATTAAAGGTCTGCCAGACCAGAAGGCGTATACTTAGAAGGCAGGCAGCCAGCTTAGCTACCAGGAGCACCTGGCCTGGTCGGCATCAGCGTGCGTCCACCAGTCCCCCCATGCGCACGCGCATCCCCGCTCCGTCCGCTATAAAAGCCTTTGCCCAAACCAGCCGCGCGTTATTACAACAGTGCCTCTGTGATTTTTCCCGCCGTCATATTTGTTTAAGAAATCTTCAGAAAGGTAAGTGCACTTGAACAAACATTTTCAATTCCCTACAGGTGCTAAGGGATGCTTCGGGATAGGCAATTAGTGGAAGTCATTAAAAATAAATTACATGTTAAGTACTTCATTATTTTTATTTAATTTTTACCATACATATTTCTGCAAATAAAAAAATAATTTATTTTAATTGACAACCACAACGGATAATATGAATGAAAAAAGAGGTTAAGATAATCGGGGATAAAAATGCGCTATCGAAATAGATGTGAGCATGCAAACAAAAGCTAAATCGATCCGCAAATCGCAATCGATAAGCTCGCAAGTGAAGTTGCGTCAAGCTTTAACTTATCGTGGTCATAGATAACTCAAGAAGATTGTAAGATTGTAACTGTTGTACTCGTGTGGCCGTATGTCCTTACGATTTGTGTAGATTGAGCGTGGCGGAGATTACAACGCGCCCGTATGTGTGTCAAGCCTCAGTTGCAACACGCCGTTAACGCAGATTATGACTGGAGCCCTTTCCTATCTTCTCCTTGCCAGCTGCCGCGCCGCTTTGTCAATAACATCTTGTTTAATGACGGCGTTCAAAGTGTTCATCTATCATTAAAATGCAATACGAAATGGATATTTTACGTGTCATAACAAACCAAACAACAAAGTATTCGGTGACATTGTTTTTAAATACGCAATGTTTACGCATGTTCGCAGTTTTACTAAACGAATGTTGCATATTGTATGCAAGTTGTTTAAAATTGTTTTTATGAGTTGATGCTAAGTGTGATATAAAGCTTATAATAATACCGTAACATTATATAAAGCTTATAATAATAACGTAAGATTTTACTACATCTTATCGCTGTATTGTCCTATATATACTATATTTCTTGTATGCGTGTGTGTCACCAAAGTTCACCGAACTGCTCCTAAATGACTCGACGGATTATGATGATTTTATTTTGTGTATGTTCAAGGGGATTTGAGAATGGTTTAGATTCACAATTAGGTCCACTGGAAAATGTTTTTTTTAAATAATATTTATTTATAAGTACTTCCCATATAAATTGTTCCTACCTGTCAACCGTTTGTATTTCGTGCCGTGTCGTTCTAAACTTCGACATAGTCTTTTTGTTTGTAATTTATCTTTGTCGAAGATATTACTAGAAACAAATTTTCTCAAAACCAGTACCTGATCATCATTATTTAAATTTATTTTTATAAAGAATCCTTTTATATGTCAAACTACCGGTTTTATGTTTGTTGATGAAATAAAAACTTATGAAGATTAACTCTTATATGCTCTTTAAATTCGTCTTTTTGATTTTACTTACTCGCTCTTTTTTATTTTTATATTAGTCCTTGTATTTATAGTTTTAATTTTATTCTCCGTATTGGAAAATTATTAATTTATATTTTTCAATTAGAATTGGAGTTTTTATATAAATAATTTCGTACGGAAATTTAGCTTATCGAAAGTCTTAAAGTTGTGATATATTTAGAAATTGTTATTAATTAAATAAAAAAAAACTTAAACATCACAGCTCATTTATATGTAGGTGTATATTATGCTGCAGTCTGTAGATAACCACTGTTAGGCAACAAGCAAAAAGCATATTATAATGATTAGTTGTTTGTTATAAAAATATATAATATAATATAATATTTTAAAGAACCATTTGAACTCTCGAAGCTTTAATGTTATTTTTTATTGTTTGCCCTTAATGAGTTAATTAACAAGTAATCATTTTTTGTAAATATGATGTTAAAAGGCCTTAGCATCAATTTGAAATAAATAATAGAACGAAATTACGACGTTATCACTTTTTTATATTTGAATTGAGTAGCAGACGAGCATGCAGGCCACGTGGTGTTAAGTGGTCGCTGCAGCCCATGGACATCTACATACAACCTCAAGCAAGCATAGGTAAGTTTTGTCTGAGGTCGTATGCAGTTGCGCTGCTACTCCGGAGGCTGGTAGTCGCCTCATGTAAGTATGGCCGGCAACTACACCTTTCCACCGAAACACAATAGAATTGGTTCACGGCAGAAGTGGGTGCAGCGGTGGTATTCCCCGGGCGAACGATAATAGTTCTACCACCTACTTAGGAATATAACACAAATATAAGTGCTATAATTATGCAATAGAGAATACCAAATTATAATTCAATAAATATTTCTAAAGTTACTTAATATTAAACCCGTTTCCGATCGCCGTATAAGAAAGTAGTCAAATAAGCTGAATTAATATATAACTCTGACCTTCGATCTTAAGACATGTGTCATTTTTTATGAAAAGAAATTTCGCAAGGCATTCTTGACCTCAGTTGTCTAATTTAAACTGGTCTATAGCATTATAATATTAAACTGATACGCCTTATCTAGAACTAACTAATACCATACGATTGGATACATGAACACCAACTTACTCCGAACCTGTTTTCGAACATGATGTTATCATCAATAACTTAAATAAACTACAAACCATCACTAAAAGAGACAAGCAGTAACAATTTTATATTATCGCTGGAACACTTCTTAAATTTTGAAGAAATTGCACTATACCTATAATTAAAATGTACATAAAATTATTAACAACAACAAATGGTTCCCTTAACATATATGTCGTATCTACATCTTTAAAATTGAAATATGTATTTCATATAGTCATCATGTATCGATATTTTAATAATATTTTGTCTACATTTTCAGTTTGGAACCTAGTCCCTAAGTGTACTTTATAATAACAATGTCTTGATTTTGTCATGCGTTTATAATGCACATATGCAAGTATATTCATAAAAAACTTGTTTTTTTAAACAGAGTACCGCAGAAGAGCACTTTGACATTTTCTGAACTTGTTTTAAAGGCTAAAATTAGTTTCATATCCGCAATAAAGGTTATTAAATTTAGGCCGCCATAAACAGTAAACTGTAAATATACAGATTCTTGTAATATAGTGTTCTTTTATTTATAATGATTTTACTTGTACTATAAGTAATAGTACAAATGATATACAAATCATTACAAATGAGATACAAATGATACTACTTGTACGATTGTCGTATGTATATAGGTTTCTATTAAATGGAATGTATACATTTAATATTTTCGCGCACTTACGTATTCAACAGTATTAACTTATTTAATGACCGTGTAAACATTTTGAACATGTGACTTTAATAAATATTGGATATATATTTGTCTTCAATATCTATATATATTCAGAATATTACAATTTCTTTATGTTATAGCTAAACATTGTAAAATAATCTTGTAGTGAATTCATATTTCTATCAACACATTTAATCGTTACACGTCTGTAAATATTTCCCACAAGAATTTACAACTTTACATACTACCTACTCAATTGTTATAAGTTATAAGTGAACATACCTACAATTGATTTAAGGAATCTCAACGAAAATTTAATAGAAAGACGTTCCCACGACTGCCAGAGACAATGGTGCGCGTCGCACGGTACAGCCGTGAGCCGTCACTTGCCATGTGACGCGAAGGACGAGTTGGGCAACCTGAATTAGTTCAACTGTACTGCCTTATCGTTAGGACACGGAGCTATTCGGATTTTTTTGTAATGAAGCAATTGGCTGCAAACCTTTTTGGGGCCTACTACTGGGCACGGGTCTCTCCCTATAATTGATGCTTGGAGCCCCTTCACACTGCTTCAGTGCGGGTTGGTGGAGATTAGAGAATAAAAAATGTAATTACGAATAATAAACTTAATTATTTTGAGATGCTGAAGTGAAACGTACTAATTTTAGTAAAATTAGAACATATTGAGAGATTTACTAGGCTCTCCATACGTTCTTATTATGTATTCTTATTTGCAAAATAATCCACAAAATAATTAATTAAAAATAAAATAATCTGCTTGGTAAATAATACCTTATTTAATAAAATATTCAATCTTCTAACCAGAAATTAAATTTATAAAACGTTAGGTCTTAAACAAAAGATTGCTAAGGAATCGGGTCCTACTCAGTCTCTGGTGAAAAATATTAAAAAAAAGTTATAGTTCAAAAAGTTCCGCAATTGCAAAATGTACGCAATAGTAGATGTAACAATTGCCGATTATGTTCAAGAAGATTGCTTATCTTTTATAATGCTTAAACAGCATAATTTTATTTCACAATCTCGGACAGTTCTGTACAATTGCTATGAATAATTGTAATTCTTGAATAGTGTTAAGACTTTCTTAGGACTATTTCGTAAATTCAAGACACATATTATAAGTATATCCTAATCATAAAATTATTGATACGCATCTATTTTCTGAAATACCTAATTAGGTATTGCAATTGCTAAACAATGGGTAACACTACATGTGTTACTCGTAGTTTGTAACTCCTGAAGGGGGACAAATGAACTCTTCGATAATAAAGCTTGGGTACTATGGTCATTCACAATGACAGGAACCGTTTAAATACCGAGAACAGTGTAAATTTATCATTTAAATTTTTGTCTCGCCGAGGGTCGAACTGCAGATCACCGATTGGCAGTCCGGCATCGTTAATACTATGTATCACTGTGGTGCAGTAGTAATCAACAGTATGATAGTTTATAGTGTTTTATTTCCTTACGAATGTAAAATTTTATATTAGGAGGGATTTCTAAAGGTAAATTCGTCACTAAAGTTTTCACTTTGTATGCCTCCCCAGTTAAAGGGAGAGCTCCGGACCCAGCAGTGGAACATAGAAATCATTGAATTCAACCCTATGTACCTACTGCAAATGCTACTAAAATTTCTTCAATAATACACCTTATAATATAATAGACGAAGAAGTATGCCAATAAAACGATAATTTGAACTTATTGAACTATTCGCATATTTCGCATGTATGCAATAACGATTGTCGTGTCGTATCATTTTCCGATAATGATCCTAATTACAATAGTATGTTAGTAATGTACAATAGCTTATATACAGGCTGAGTCAATAAGAGAGTTATGCATAATTTAATAGACGGAATATTTATTTATTATGTGAAACACCTTAAAACTAAGATTCACAAAGGGTTAAACCTAATGCCTAATGGCATTGTCTCCTGGTCGACCCTGGGTGATGTTGAGAATGTGAGGTAGGCCTTCGTAATAAACAAGCTACAGGGACAAATGATTAAAAGAAATAAAAAAAGTTATAGTATAGAATAGTAATGATTATGTTGTAATAAAGTTTTAAGATTTTCTTTTCACGACGGCCTTTTTTAAAAGCACTTTTTCTCTGTTTTACGAGTAGCTTCTGTGTTAGAGAATTCTGTGAATCTGTTGCCAAGAAATAAACTTCACAGTATTGCAAATGACACATCTTTAGATAAGAAAATTTTTATACTCAACAAATAAGATTTTACTTTCTGTTGTGTAATGATTTTTTATAAATCTTCCATTCATACATATACCATGTTACTATTTAATTATTCAACAAGGTATTATCCATCTAACCGTGAAAATATATTTACGTAGACACTATTTAAATACTTTTTCAGTCTTCAGTCTTTAAGAAATGTCTTTAATTTCATTTATTTATTTATTTATTTATTTATTTATTTATTCATTTATGTACACACAAGTTGAGAGAAAAGTACAGAAGAAAATAATACACAAGAAAGTTTGTACAAAGGTACTACTTATTTCCATTGGAAATCTCTTCCAGTAGACCTGAGACTGGAAATAGGTAGAGCGTGTACAAAATAAACTACAACAACAACGAATTAAATGTAAATACATACCTATAGATAATATACATACATACATACTACATACATACATACATACATACATACATACATACATACATACATACATACATACATATTATTATATATACTTACACAATATATACTTATATACATATTTATTTATTTATTTAATCTTCATGTACCAAAATACAGATGTACATAGGCGGACTTAATGCTATGAGCATTCTCTACCAGTCAACCTGGGGTGGTATGAAATACAACGAATGGTGGTATTGAAGAATATGGAAGTTATAATAAAATTAAACGACAACTATTTAGTAGGTAATAAAAATCAGAAAACTACGAGAAATATATACACACAGATAGATGAAATATATATATATATATATATATACTCATATCATACTTACATACATACATAAATATAAGAACATAAACATACATATAAATACATAACAATATAATACTAATACAAATAAATATATATATATTTATATACATACATATAACATATATATATATATATATACATACATATAACATATACATAAATATATACTTATAGGAGGTGAAACTTAAAAGTGTGTCATAATGGAGAAACTAAAGAGATACAATCAGGGGATTTCATCAAGAAGGTATGAGTGAAGATTCTTTTTAAATACATACAAATTTACTGGAGGGTTTCCGTAACTGATCAGGGAGCGCGTTCCAAAGTCGAGCGGCTTGAACGGCAAACGAGTAAGAAAGGAAACCAGAATGGTGAAGAGGGATGGAGAGAGCCAATGTCTCTGAAGAACGTAGTTGCCGTTCATGAGTGTCGTGCAGAAATTGAAACATCTGCTTTAGGTAAGGAGGAGAATGCTCATCAAAGAGGATAGTGAAAAGTGTAGAAAGGATCCTGAATTGCCTTCGTTTTCTAATTGGAAGCCATTTAAGCTGAGATCGAAAAGAAGACACATGGTCAAACTTGCGAAGACAAAATACGAAACGAATGCAATTATAAGACGATCCAATTTGTTGAGAAGATTTTCACTTAGGTCGGCAGTACACACATCGCCATAATCGATAATGGGGAAGATAAGAGCTTGCACCAATTTAACTTTAATTTTCAAAGGTAGAAAGTTCCTTAACCGATTGAGCGCGCAGAGTTTGGCAGTGACGAATCTACTTACCTCATTAATTTGTGCAGTCCAATTTAAGGTGCTATCAAAATAAATACCTAAGTTTTTCACTGTGGGAGAAAAAGGTATTAATGTTTGTTTGTATCTAACTGGTGAGGTGGTACAAAGGTTAATCCTAGCCATCTGTCGGTCACTTCCAATTAAAATAGCTTGACATTTGCTAGGATTAACTGATATACCGTACTTTTCGGACCAAATGGACAAGCGATTTAGATCTACGTTAATTTTATCAATAGCATTATTTATGGACTCCACATCAGTTTGTACGTAGATCTGCAGATCGTCAGCGTAGAAATGGTAAGAGCAGCCAAGGGAAGAAGAGAGGGAATCAATAAAAATAGAGAACAAAAGTGGAGACAAGATTCCCCCCTGCGGTACGCCTGACAAGAGCTCGTTCCAATCAGAGGTATTCCGACGGAAGCGAACCGCCTGCTGACGATAGCGGAGGTAAGAAGAAAACCAGTTGATAGAGAGAGAAGAGAAATTATGATGAAGGAGTAAGGCAAGAAGAATATCATGATCAACCATGTTAAAAGCATTCGTAAAATCAACAAGTACAAGAACAGTGATCAGCCTATTCTCCATGCCAACACGTATGTCCTCCGTTACCTTTAGAAGAGCAGTGGTTGTGCTGTGTCCGACACGAAAGCCAGATTGAAATGGTGAAAAGCAGTCATTTTTATTAACAAAGAAGATACTATATACCCAATGAGATTATGGATACATACTTCTGAAACGCTCATTTTATATTACTAAGGAAAGAAAGTGTTCTTTAACACGTTTCTTAAAAGTAGCAATGGTCTTGCAACTCCTGATGTTAAGCGGTAGGGCGTTCCACAACCTTACTGCGTGAACTGTGAATGATTTCGAATAAGCAAAGGATTTGAATAAAGGGAAATTGAGCGAACTTTTGTGGACTGATCTGCACGGAATACCGGAGGGGCGAGCAAATGAAAAGCGTTCACGCAAGTAAGATGGGTAGTTATTGTTTCGTAAGATGTTGAAGAGCAAGCACAAAATCCTAGTGTTTCTGCGAAAGCGAATTGGGAGCCACTTGAGATCCTTGCGAAGATGGGAAACGTGGTCGAATTTTCGAAGTCCGAAGATAAATCGAATGCATACATTTTTTTGAAGTTATACTTCTTTATTGAAGTTATTGAAGTTATACTTCTTTAGGCGCGTTATGAAAAACTGATGAGAGTGAAATTTCAAGATGCGCGCGCATCACTGTAACACAAAATTAACAGGATGAAGTTGCCCACTCTCGGAAAAAGCTACCAACGAAATAGAAATAAAACCTCTCTTAGTCGCGCATGTTGGTACGCTTGTCGCCTCTGATCACTGTTTTCATATTTATTTATAATATTTATCCACATCCGCTAAAAATAGAATAGTACTCTATGATCCACATGGTTTTAGTTTTTACCATGGGCTTTTCACTTAGTACAAAGTGTAAATCCCAGTGCAGAATCAATCATACCGCCATGAGACCACAGATGGCAGTAGCGAGAGACTCATATATTTTTTTAAATGGCAGCCCCAAAAGAGTCCGTCAATGGAACGTTTCTCAACACGCATCAACAATATTTATCACAAAACACATTTATCCGTGTTTTAAAAAAAGTCCAAGTTCAAGTTCCAGTCCTTTTATAATTTTACCCTAATTAATTATTTGCATGCAATTAAAAACTATTTTTTAATGATGCCAAAGAAGTATAACTTCTCACGCGCGTACATAAGTACACGCACCCATTTTTTTTTATTTTCTTTTATTTTGTTAACTTTATTAAGAATCATCCTGTATCTTACACGTTGTATTATAGCATTACGAAATGTGCTCTATTGGTGCAGGCGCCTTCGGGTATTCAGTATCTACTGTCAGTGGATGTTTACGTCGAGAGCCGAGACAAATGACCGACTTGCGCAATGGTTCAAGGCTACTACATGGATGTAATGAGACGCGTTTTTTAACGTAATAGTTGCTTTTGTTGTTTAATTACTGGACGTCAAGGGTCAATCAAATTCACGTTCGGAAACGAGAAAACGTATAGAAGGTCAGTGTTTTCAGAACTTTTAAGTAATGTGATCATAGTAAATTTCAATGACACCATTTGTCTTAATATTTGTCTTGTGTTCACTGTAGCCACGAAAGCCAGACTCGAAACGTCTATATGTTGAGGGATGTTTTTATAATTTTTATATTTAAATAACAAAAAATAAAGAGCATGAAATAGTCGGGTGCTACGAATCCGTGCTACGAATCGGAGTTTAAATAGAGCTTTAAATATTTTAATACAGAATTTTAATGCACGCGCGTTGATGTCTTTCCCAAGTGACACAATATATTATCAATATAATGTGACCACCATCTACATTTATTATATTTCAAACACACTGTTTTTTTAAGATTGCATTATGAGTATATAAATAATATTAATGTTATTATTACCAGAGAATAGAAGAAGAATGCAATAGCAGTATTTGAGTACCTACTTCAATATGAGTCAATTACCTACATTATTTTACTACAATATTTTTGCTTACATTTACCTATAGCATAACGCTTATATACATGCATATAATGTAAGTTATATCCAATTATCACATCATCTATACTAATAATATAAAGCTGAAGAGTTTGTTTGTTTGAACGCACTAATCTCAGGAACTAATAGTTCGAATTGGAAAAATATGTTTGTGTTGCTTAGTCCATTTATTGAGGAAGGCTCAGGGGTCACCGATAGGGGCACAAAACTAAAGTCCTCGCGGGCTTAAGTCGCGGGCGGCCGCTATGATAAATAAAGTTGAGTTTCTTTACATAGAAGTTTCATGCGCTTGCCGACAATTGTACGATACTAGTTAGAAGCCAGTTAAAAAGTAAACATGATTATCACATCTATAAAAAGCGTTAATCTGTGAGTTCCGCATATTTCATTAAGATTTTACTTTATAATGAAGCGTTTACTGAGTGTTTTATAATATAACATAATCAACAGGTGGCCTAATTATAAGAAGAAACTTATGCATATATGTATTTCACTGGTATGTACTGTTGAGGCTGCAGGGCGCGAGATTGTGGCATAATAAAAATGTTTCTTCTTTTCTTGCACAAATATAAATGCTGATTAAATAATCTTGTAGATAATCTTTCTGATCTGATTAACTATAGCCAACTAGAATGTTTAAATGTGTTTATGATGCCCGTTTAGAAGTGTAATTTCATAGGTAATTGATTTAATGTTGTTATTCCATAACAAATTATCCGTCTTGAATTTTTTTCTTTTATAACCATATTCCGTTGTAATAGAAAAAAAAGAAAATTAAATACTAAAACCCGACTTAAGCACACAGACTATAAAATACCGACTAAAAGTTATTCAACAAGATTTTTTTATTTGAATGGAGTAGCAGACGAGCATGCAGACCACGGGTGTTAAGTGGTCGTTGCAGCCAATGGACATCTACATACAACCTCAAGCAAGCATAGGTAAGTCTTATCTGAGGTTGTATGCAGTTGCACTGCTACTCCGGAGGCTGGTGGTCGCCTCATGTAAGTGTGGCCGGCAACTGCACCTTTCCACCGAAACACAATAGAATTGGTTCACGGCAGAAGTGGGTGCAGCAGTGATTCTTCCCGGGCGAACGATAATAGTTCTACCACCTACAAAATTTATTTATTTATTATAAATCTGAATTAATATATCAATAAATATCTAGTTTTTTATAGAGGAACCTTTGGCTTTGCATTAGTCGGGTAAAATAGTTTCGCTTTTTCGGATACAGCCAGTTATTTCAGTAAGTTTTTATTTGGACTTTACAAATATGGATGACATTAGACAAATAGTTAAATCGGTCCAGCCCATAGACTTAGAATTACGCTAGAATATTCTAAGTCTTCCAGGCGCGGTAGTAGCCTTCAATTTTGGGGGGGTCACCAAGAAATTGGGGGGGGGGGTCACTAAGAAAATTGGGGGAAGGGGTGTCCCAAATTGTCTCGTTTCGCCTTCCATCTACGCAAGACTGAAGGATTTTGGGGAGGGTCATGGAGACATGACATGTGACCTGGGACCGCTCCTGAAGTCTACGGTCCAACCCTTCTCAGTTAACTTCATATTGATTCTAATATACAGTGTATATTTACGAATGAAGATTTAAATGTAATATACTACATATGAGTAGGTATACACAACTTTAAATGTGCATTCAGATATATTGATTGCTAGTGTGTCTTGCATTATAATTACCTAACTACGAGTACCCACTTACCGTATAAGCTGGCTTTATTCCAATTTTTATACGCAATCTTAGTACCCATCTGAATGTCAGTATCGACCATGAAAATAAGTACCTAATTATGCACACTTACGTCAAAAATGCAAAAGCATTGCTATTAAAATTAGGAAATTTTAAACTTAGTTTTGTAACTTTACAGACACTTACAAGTTAAATACTTTTGGGTTCAAGTATGCTGTTAGTTGGATTCAGTAATTTATACGAGTTTTGTTCACATAAAATACATTACATAATAATACATATATAGTTTAAGTATAAGTAGGTAGTTTCGATACAAAAAGCTTACTATATCATCAGCAATAATTATTCATCGTTATATCTTCATCCACGGCACCGTCTCCTCTCAGAAAAAGAAGCAAGTCCTGGTTTAATCATGTATTACACACAAAAGTAAAATTTTTTAGGAAACCCGATAACGATGACTATTTTATTTATTATTATTAGACTCTTAAGTTTTTCTCTGTAATAAAAAATATCTATCTATAAAAAGTATCTTCAATAAATACAGTTAAAACCGTAGATCGTAAGAGTATGTGTCTGAAACAGATATTCAATGTTATGTTTTCAATTCTGTGTTAGATAACGTCATATAACCAGTTCAAAAGTTAATCAGTTATTAAGCATACTCCATTAATCTCATTTCTATTTCCTTCCGAACATAACGATCAATTTTTAATTCTTGGTTTAAAGTCGACCTATTCTGTTACGTGAACTGGCAATAAAAAAGTTTCACTCGTTTATGAAGAGAAATAAACAACAACTGTAGGCAAATGGTGACATGACCACACGCGAGTAGAATTTAAACTAGGGCCGAATGCAACGAGCTTTTCTATCGCTACTATTGAATAATAATGACATGAATCGCCGTCATCCAAGCTAACGCGTTTATTTACAAGTTGTCACTAGATTGTCACTAGCTGTGCCGGTTTTACCCGCGTTTAAATGGATCCAATACATTATAATGAATCTTCACATAGGAATGGGATGTTTTACTGTTGTAAAAACTAGTGTATTCCACTCTTCAGTCTATCGATATCATTCTTTCAAATCACTCCATTGTGACCGTGAAAGAAGGACAAACAAACAACCCCACTGACGCATTTATAATATTAGTAAGGATCAGTATGGATTTCTACGATTAAAGACTTTATACTGAACAATCTAGATCTCTAAAATATGTAGGTATGTATACTTCTAAAAATATTAGAAAAGCAAGCGGTTCTTCTTCATACAGGGCAATCTTATTTTGAATCAATACATATATGATATAAACGTTACACACTCATAGCCCCATAGTAAGGTAATTAATACCCTGTGTCGTAGGTACCATGGACACATACAAAGACAGGAACACAAACACCCAGATCAAGAACAGAAATTTAAACTCATCATTCAAATTTCTGCTTCGCCGGGAATCGAACCCGGGATCCCTCGATTGGCAGTCCGGCATGGTAACCATTGCGCCACGCGGGTAGTCATATAAGCCTAATAAATTTTACTATGGGTGTTAAATTGTGGCAATAATATTATCATTTTCGTACGAAATAGGTTTCATAAACTAAAACCTAAGTTCATCATGAGTTTCGTGTTCTTTTTCGAGATGAAGTCACGAAATATTGCTTCGATCGATCTATTGATGCTGTTTATTCTCAACAGTTACACACAAGTAATAATAAAAGTATAGATTTATCAACTTGATACTCTTCTCCAGCCCGTATTGGAGCAGCGTAAGAGTAAGCTCCAGACTCTTATGGGATCTCTTTCCATACCCAGCCCAGTGTCGGGAAAAATATTACAGCAAAGCTTGAAACATTTAAACATGTTAATGTCTAGTTTTCAAGATACGTAAAATACGACTATTTCTTATCTTGATATCAAATCGTTTCAGAAGCTGAGACGAAGATGAGCCTTTTGTGATTAATGTTTGAAGTGGGTTAGTCTAGGTGTTAAGTAGATTCAGTGCACAGTACAGGGGCACGACAGCGCGGATCGTGACCGAAACAGTCGAGCGGCCTCGAAACGCTTGCAAAACACACTGGAAATACATTGTAGAAGCTAAGGCACGTCTAAATTTGCTAATGGTATACTGATCTTCGAGATTCATCGCAAAAATTTTAGGAATGAAGCAAACATGCTTAGTTTTGTCCGGTTGACTACTTTATGAATGGCGTCTCGTTTGTTTGACAAATTTGGTTAAGTAAACACTTGCATCAATTTTTTGCTTGCTTCATTGAAACCAGGGTATCTAATAATCAGTCGCCAGTAATCATTCAGCTCAGCCATGCCAAACGGATATCCCAGTAAAGCGATGGCTACTTTACCAGAACGTGTCTGATGAAGATTTAGAGGCAATGTAAAAAACAAATTTTCTCACTGTTATTTTATTTCACTACTGTACTGTAATTAACCTATACCGAATAGAATGCTATCAACTTTATCTTATATAACTCAAAAATAAACCAAGAAAATGAAAATAAAAAAGAGAACAATAATTCTTTTTCACTTCCGACCAAAGCAAAATAATTAAAAACGAGTAGCTACATTGAAACTGTAGCAATTTCGTAGACGTTCCACTATGGAATTTTTTAAAACTATGTTTTCTATGTCTGTAAAGGTATATGTAAAGTTCTTGTTTTTGTAATGTCAGAGGTAGTAACAAAAATCACATATTTTCACTTTACATTTACGCTTTATTGTAATAGATGATTAGAACGGTTTATTGTACGAAAATTATTCTATTAGCAGAGGAGACGTGGAAGATCGACCTTCAGTATTTCCGTGCATGGCTACCTGGCAAGTAGATGTGAACAGGTAAGTCAATATAGTCCCTGTAGCTTCGGGATTAAGAATAGAGCTACAGTATCCACTGCCTGAGCACATCTGCTCTCCCGAAGATGGGCCCGTTCTGGGGCGTCGCGCGTGGAGGACACCGGTGCGTTCCGCTGGAGATCCCGGAGTCCTCCCCAAGCGCAGAGGCAGCCACCAAGGGGGTTTTAGTGCGGTCAAATCCCACATAACCCGGTACCCTCTCCCAAGGTGCCGGGTATCTTTTGAAGGTTCCCCCCCCCCCACGATATAAAAAAAAGTCAATATAGGTACCTAGACTACCTAGTCATATCACATAGGTATCTAGGCATATTCTGTGTGTTAAAAACACTCAATTGAGATAAAACTCATTCGGTTATGACAAGAGTTATATTTGATAAAAATATGTCTCATCGAGTTATCAGATCGGTGAAGGTCGATCTTCACCGGCTCTTAGACCTTATTATGTACTCCACAAACTCAATTTGCCAATATTTTAATTTACATCATCATTTGTTTACTAATGAGTACTAATGACAATTCTTAGAAAAAACACAGGCTTCCTAATTTTAAGAAATTGAAATTTTCAAATTGTTAGTACACTTATTTAAATTCGTTTCTATACTATAACGCTGGAGCTTCTTTTGGGCTGGATTTATTTTCCGCCCGCTTTTTTCTCCTAGCCCATATAAGCCTTAGCGCACCCAAAGCGGATGACGGTCAGAAGATGGCCGTACATATATTATTATAATATTACCCAGGATTTAAATAAACAGTTTTATTTCATTTCAACTACATATTTAATTTCATAATGACAATGTCAAATAGGTTTACTAATATGTATATTGCCTGCATTCAAAAAACTACAAGTATTTAGATATTTTTTCGCCAATATGCAAGTCGTAATAAATAATTATAAACATAAGCGTGAAAATATAATTGCTAATAATGAAATTAATTTATGTAAAACATCTGTACCTAATATTCTAAAGTGGAAAGATGTGTGTTATGTGATGATGTTTTAAATTTAAAAATTCCAATATTAAATAACGCCGCAGCAAAATAACGATTTTGATGTGATAGCGAGGTTAGCCGGTGGCTTTGTGAAATTTCCGAATGGTTTGTCTCTTAACTACAAAGGCATACAATTTCACTTTAAGGTATAGCTAGCCTCTATCGCTGTAGCAAAAAAAAATCGCAAATATAAAGTTACTCGCCCCTCTCGATCAGTAAAGAGAATTGATTCATGTATGGCCTTAGCAATTGTAATTTACACATTTTAATCATCTCATGTGTTTGACACTGGAAATGGAGTTGCAATGGCTAGCTATAAAACTAGGCCAAAGTGTCCACGGTCATGAGGAAGTTTAATTAACGCCAACCCTGAACATTCACGATGCGCTATCGCCATAGATGTCGTGATGACGCGCCATCTTATATTTATTGATGAGATTCTGGTGTTTGCAATTACACACTTACGATTAACATCTGCTAAGAGCGAAACGAGCCAAGGTCGGCATCGACATGCTCGGCAACTCATGGTATTCCGCCTGACGACAAATATCCGTATCCACGTATGGCGGACCCGTCTTTTGATCTCACGTGCGCGATCATAGACCGTATCGCGATGATGCCCTTTTGCTATTTCACGATCACACGATGGTGTGAGACGCCTACACCAGTTTTTGCGTGTTGACGGATGCTTCCAACCTTTATTACCTGTGTAATATATTCTGAGGCCGTTGCGTGTAGATTTATTTACGCGACATGGAGATGTAACGGGCGACGTGCACATTTATTTGCTAATAGCGATTGCGAAGAAATTGGTGCGTAAAGAAGCTTTGTTATCTCAAAGATTGCATTGTCACGTAGGTATGCCATGACACGGTTTAAAGTTTTACGGTTGCTTATAAATTGGGTCGTTTTTCGTTTACGGGCGGAGTGGTGAGGTCGGTCGACACCGGGGCGCGGCGGACTCGCCCGGTGCTTCACTTACGTAACGATGCGACAGACGCCCGCCGGCTGATCAATGTCCTACCAACGTTATGCTGCCTTGTCGTTCAGCGAGCCAACAGTTTTTAACCAATCTTACGTAATGTGTTTTCTTATTAATCGTATGTTGTATATTTGTCTATAAAGGTGACATGACAATGATCAATGTTCAAGTTCTCTGTATTATATTTTGTCTGAGCGTAGCAAGGAATTAACCTTTATATATAATTGTAATTAGGTATTTCAGTGAGTCTGTCCTCATTTCTACCAGTAAAACCTTTAAAAATTATTAAATGCGGATGTTTGGATGTGTGGATGGGGAACCCCCATCACGCTCAATCACGCAATAATGGCTGAACGGATTGAAATGATATTTGGCACAGGAATAGGTAAAGTATATTAGGTATAGTCTGGAATAGCACATAGGTTACTTTTTATCCTGAAATATAAAACGTACAGTTCCTGTTAGTATAATGATATATAATCTCAAATCAACCGAGCGAAGCCAGCCCGGTTCACTAGTAGATTACATATGATTAACATGAATAGAGTTTTATATGATTTACTGTGCGTTTTTAAAAACTAAGATAGAGTGTCCAACCTAGATAATCTAGATATTTTTAATTAATATTAAAGAAATGGTCATTGAAATTAATTTCATAATAGACCAAGAAGTACCTACTTAATACACTCTTGCAGTACTTATCCACAACGTTGACCGCGATCCTACCTTAATGATTTTTAAACATTTTTGCATAATAATCAAGCGGCAAATTTGCCTGATTACATTTCAACGAACGAGTAGGAAATCTTTTAAGCAAATTTGCACGAGAACCCCTGCACAAATATTAGACATTCTAATAACTAGACAGGCCTATTTACAAAGAACTGCTGACGATAATAGCACCTGAAATTAAAAATATTGGACTTACTTTAATCGAGTTTATGAAAGGTAATGTCAAACTTATGTCCACACGTTACTAAATATTTCTAGTAAGTTCATTCAAAACAACTTAATATATGACACGTGGGCGACGAATATTATATTTAAAAGAAATATTGCAACTTAATATATGAATGACGAAATGCCATTGCAAATATGCTGAGTAAGTAGCTACTTATCTTAGAGCATCAAAGTTACGTACTTACCCTTCAGGGTGTCATACCTGTCATACCTTGATGCTCTAAGGCTAAGCTACTTGCATATATACCACCATAAGTTCAAAATGCTAATTGTCAATCACATTTTAACTAAATTAATAGTGGCGTTTAAGTAAACTGATTGTACCTAAGTATATTTGAAATTTGTAATTCACTTAGCACTAATTATTAATAGTCCGTAGGCAATATAAATATAAATTAAAATAAATCAAAATTATCCTACTTACACCCTTGCACATTTATTTTAATTTAATATGTAATGCATATAATGTATCGGTTGAATACGAAGACGCAAAAACTTTCCACGTTAAAGCACACGTTTAATCTCTATATATAAAAATGAATCCCTTTTTCCTTTGGTCACGACATCACGCGTGAACGGACGGACTGATTTCAATTATTCTTCTTTTGTTGTGTTTGTTATTATCAGAAGAAGGTTCTTATCAATGAAAAATTTAAGAAAATTGCGCGGAAAACCAGAAAAATTAAGAATACTTAACCACCATAATGTTTTTTTACAAATTCGATTTCAATATTCATAGTTAAGACAGGACAACGTCTGTCGGGTCAGCTAGTAACATATAAAATTAAAACGAAAACTAAAATCGAACACGGTTTACAAAAAAATTTAATAACAATGCATTCCCATTTCACTGCATTCTATTAATTTGGGTTAATAGTTCGTATTGATCTTAGGATGAGGTAATATATTTTATGAGGCAAGTAATAAAAACAGCTGTTGCCTACACTTCTCACGGTGGCGACGAAATTAAGGCTATAATTAACGGCCTACTAGTGGGATACGTGACGAAGTTGCGCCACTGAAGCAGCGGGTTGACACCAAAGTCAATTGAGACTTGATCGATTACCCCCACGGTTCATTCACACGTACCACAAAAACGCTTCGGTCGATACCAATTTGCGATCCTTAATTTGAGTTAGCGTTCTGAATTTTTTCAAATTGCCAAATTCACACGCTCTGTGCCATATTTTCATAACCCAAACTTTTTTCACAATAATATTAGGAATTTTATTCATTATTATTTTCTGCTTATATTAAGGATTATATTTTGCTTTTTTATATTGTTTGATGTGCTTCAAAAGCGTGTTTTTAAGTTTTTTAACTATTTTTTTTCTTTTTTGACCGTTTAAAATGGACAATTATGTTTAAAAGTAGTGTCGCCTATTTTAATCGATTTTCGCCTACACGCTTCAAGCATTCTTATCCATGTTCTTAACATGTGTGATGTGTTCATAGAAGATGGTCACTTATTCATGCGACCAACTTAGAAGAAGACTCGTGTGGCGGTGAAATGAGGGAGTGCCGGTCAATAGCCCTGGGTCCCTGGGACGCAGAAATTTGAAATTTGTTCTGTCTGGTTGTTCGTATTTCTGACTTTGTGTGTGCGCATAGTACTCACGACACAGAGAATTCTAGTATAAGGATTATTAGTTCAAGAGGTTGTAATTTATTTATTTATTTATATTGTGAGTACCCTTGCCCACTTTGTCGTTGGAATGCGGTGTGGTTGTATCGTAGTACGTATGAATGGACACTTGAACACTGCATAAATTAACAGCCATTAAATATCTATTAACCCCGCGATGGCATATGAATATTCCTTTGATAAATACCTCACAGATTGCTGCGTGTTATAGGCGCAGTATAAAGATATGATGCTAGATTGCGAGTTTATGAGTCTATGATATGTGTATAATTTGTTGTGATAAATTTAGCCCCGTTTATTTATCGTTATAATTCAAATTAATCGTTGAAAATTAATTTGAATTATATAAGTTAAATAAACGTTAAGTTATAAGTCAGCAGTGGTCATAGTTGAATTTTCTACGACATTGCAAGATTTTGGGGTACTCTAAACTACTCTGTAAGATACATGGACTCTGAACTACTCTGTTACATATTTACAAGATGCAGTTGTAATATTTTAGTGAGACTAATATAAGCTCGGGTTAGAGTAGAGTCATGGACACTTACAGAATGCCGTCGGAGGCACGTATGTGTTCCTCAGATGTTCAAAGCTTAATTGCGATAAAAGTCCCACATATCCCGGTATCTCCCACCTGGTGCCTACTGGTTAGGCCTCAGATACGAACGAACGACCTCCTAATGAAAAGACACGATTCAAGTACGTATCATTGCTTGCAGCCTACAAAGAATTATTTGCATCACTTTATAAGAAGAAGAACTTATGATGTCATTTATGCAATAAGCAGCTGCTGTGAGCAAGCGGTCCTGTGTCACATCAATTATCAACATTGCTGGTCGATTACGTTATACGTAATACAATCTCATCATGATGTTGATTCTGTACATATTTATTCGCTTCTAAGTTTAGATAGCAAAGTGACCGCTCGTTAGATACGACTTTATTATCCTCTCAAACATGTAGGTAACATAGCGTTCATCGATGTAATCTTGCCGGCGAAGAAATTATTAATAGTATTCTTATTTTATTTAAAATTAATTCAACCATGGTGTAGGCGACGCGAAATAATTATTTTTTAAATATGGAAACCTCTAAGGTTATATATTTTTGAAATATTTTATATATTACTTTTTGCCGACCTAGCACTGAACAGTAATACTCAGGCAAAGTTATCCTCCTCAGAGGTAGCAAAGCAACTAACTGGGCTCGTAACTCGAAAGTTCTCCAACAAGATTTGAGTAGCTTGTAATAAAACTAGAAATGTTTAAGTAATGAAGAAGCTTTAAACAAACATGACATATCCATGCAAATATTGTCTCTCATCTTTATTTCCGCTATCTGTGTAGGTCTCTGCTCTAGCCGAGAAAAAAAATCGGTCGGAAAATAACTAACAGTGGTTTGGCCACTAACCCTTATCTCAGCCAATCCGCGTTTGACCAGTGTGGTGGGAATCGGTGGGATCAGGTTTTCCAATTGTGGAGAATGATGACCTACAGTAGTGGAACGCAAAGAGGTCAGTCAGTAGCAGTCATGAGACAAGCGTAAACTCAACAGAAATGCTTCACAATAATATTGGGACCTTGGCACTGGTCGAACCAAATACTTCAAATAGTTTTATACATTATACATTAATTTTAATTTTTGTTTTTCCTTAGATGCAGACGTGGTTGTTGGTGGCATGCGCCGCGGTGCTAGCGGCGCTGGCAGCCGCGCAGAAGCCTGGCCGCTTCCTCTCCCTTCCCAACCCACAGAAATGCGCAAACCGTAAGTTTTCCAAATGTATTTATTACGAGGTCGACCAACTTGTAATTAAACTGTTTTAATGAAGTAGCAGACTAGCATAGAAGTCACGTGGTGTTAGATGAACTCTGCAGCCCACCGACATTTTGTTTGAATCTTGTCCTAGACATTTACACTTCCTAAAGGTGAAAAGTCCAAAGGGACCAAAGGAGCGAGGGATAACCTTTACCCAGATGAACTCTGAAGCTGATTATTTGGCTGACCTATTCGGCGATAGGTTTTTGCCAGGGTTCGGCTGTGAACAGTTACGTTGCGTAGGCTAATCGCTGATCAAAGAGTGTCTGACAAGCACACTTTTCTACTAAAAAAGATAAAATAGTTTTACGATAGAAATTAATTTCTGATGAATTAAAAAGGATTTTGCCACATAGAATTTCGTAGAGTACGTCATGGACTATAATAATTCGTGTTTGCTATAGTCCTCGTGAATGCCATGTTAGGTGTTATATATAGGTATTATATACCTAGTTAAATCGGTGGAATGATGTTGAATATCGTTTAAATAATTGAAACGATATTATTTTTAAATTTAAACAAAAAACATACGTATCTTATACAAACAAACATGGCATTACCTAACTTAATAATAATACTTAGTGATACAAGATATATGTATCCAAAGTTTGTAAATTCTTATACATAAATTGGGTATTATTTATTTGTATCAGAAGTCCGAAACTGCCAGTAGCTACCTTATTAAGAACATCAAAAGGTCATAAATTGTAAAATTAATCTTACTTAAATTACAATACTGAGTTGCTTTAATTTTAATTTATAAACAGGTTTTAAAGGTTATTGATTTCTAGCTCCGGTATTCCATTTTTTATTTAGCGCCATCAACGTTTTTATAAGTTGGAATTTGAAATAATAAATAATGATATTAATAGGTATTTGGTGTAGATGTAAATGACTAGAAATAATAAATAATGATATTAATAGGTATTTGGTGTAGATGTAAATGACTAGAAATAATAAATAATGATATTAATAGGTATTTGGTGTAGATGTAAATGACTATTATAATATACCGAATTTTATACTAGGTATTCATTTTAGTAAAAATATTTTCCCAAGTTGGATGTCTTTAGTGTAAGTACACTTTCTACACAAAACTCGATTTAGTTTTAGAAAACTCTTTGTTAACAAAAATATTTGAATGAAAAATTCAAATTAATATAACAAAAACTCGAAGTGAAAAAGTAATCTCAATAACACTTACGTATAGTTACTGTAGTTTATAGTTAATATTATTAATCGACGAATACTTTTATCCGGGGATGGAAAAATGGGCCCTAAATCTGTTTCAATTACTTAATAAAACTCTGTCAAGAAAGTACCGGGAAAAGATCAATAATACACAAAATGTTTGTTATTCATCCAAATTTATTTTATCAGCTTCAAAGTATGTTCCTTCAGAAACGATACACTTACGCCAACGAATAATCCAATCATCAAAACATTTTTAAACGCTGTTTCCGGAATTGACCTCAGTTCTCGCCGCGAATTCTCCTTTATGACTTTTACCGATTGAAAACGGGTGCCTCGAAATGGTAATTTGAGTTTAGGAAAAAGAAATAATTAGGCTGGAGCCATATCTGGTGATTATGGTGGTTGCTCGATGGTATTTGTTGAGTGTTTGGTCAAAAATTCGTTCACAATAATGGCCTTGTGCGAAGGCGCATTAGGCTGCAACCCTTTTTGCGTCCCACTGCTGGGCACGGGTCTCTCCCCATTATTGGGGAGGCCTTGGTGAAGGAGCATTATCGTGGTGCAAAATCCAAGAATTTTCTTTCCACTTATCTGGCCTTTTTCTTCGAATTTGCTCTCCTAAATGCCGCATAAAGCTCAAATAATATTCTTTATTTACCGTTTGGCCTTCCGGCAAGAATTCTGAGTGCAGAACACCGCGATAGTCAAAGAAAACAGTCAACATGACTTTGCTTTTGATCGACTTTGGCATGGTTTTTTGACTAGTGCATTTGCATGTCAAACTCGTAAACCCACATCTCGTAACAGTAACAATGCGTTTCATGAATATAGGGTCGGAATTGACTCGTTCTAGCATGTCCTCAGCGACTGTCATGCGATTGAGTTTTTGGAGAAAATTCAGGTCTTTCGGGACTAGCCGAGCGGTAACATGTTTCATACCCAAATGATTAGTTAAAATGGTATGGATCGACAGTGATCGTGAGATACAGAAAGTTCGGAGGCTTTCTCTTTCAAAGTTGAATGAGGATTTTCAGTCACTATTTCCTTCACTTTTGCGATGTTAACTTTATCTTACCAGAACGAGGCAAATCTTCCATCAAATCTCGACCGCTTTTTATCGCTTTGTACCACTCATAACGTGTATTTGATAAAGACGATTCACCGTAAACCTTCTGTAACTCCGTGACTCCGAACACGAAATTCCATTAGCGATGCAAAATTTAACACAAACTCCTTGTTTGATGTTTTTGTCCATTATGAAATATTGAAATTCGCAATACACACTAGAAATTATATAACTAAAACAGCACTGTATTTAATATAAATAACAGATGCAACTCAAACGCCAAAATGAAAAACAGTTGTGCCAATCTAACTTATCTAACGACAAAAAAAAATATTTGGAACCATAAACAAATCATCCATTCCCGATACTTTTCTGACTGAATGTATTTCTGCATACCTACATCATTAATGGTCAAAGTTCTGATTTCCCCTATATTATGTCACGAGCAAAACAGAATATACTAAAATTACCCAGTAATACTAGCCTTGACCTTACTCTGAAAAAAGAAGCAAATATAGAAACACAAAAACTATACTTATCGTTGAATTGCTGTTTTCATAATGATCTTCCTTATTACGTGCAACAGATTACCTATGTACATACAAAATTAAATACATAGTAGCTAGTAGTATTGGGGTGTGTGAGTAAGGAGTAAGTAGTACATACATATACTGGTATCTATACTGCATCCAATGTACTTAGATATAACATGGTGATCTCAAGTGCTGTAAAACTTATATATATTTAAGAAATTTAACTAAGCATTTATTTAGTAATTTGGGTATCTGGGTAGGTACCTAACTAATCCCCATCATAATACTAGATTTAATAAATATATAATATTATGGAGAAATTCTTTGAAAAAAAACAAGATAATTTTTTTATTTCATTTTTTTACCGAAATACCTAGATATTTAAAATAAATTTATTTATAACTTAATTGTCGTAATTTGCGAAATTTATAACTTTTTTTCTGTACTTATCTGAATAAAATTATTTTAAACGAAAATACGAAAGAAAATTCGCAACAACCCGTCATTCACCAGGGCTAAACCACTTACCAATAGGTATAATTTCATTCTTATTTGTATACATTTTATTTGCCACAGTTATGTATGAAACTCGTCCTTGAACTGAGACGCAAACAAACCTATTAGTGCTTGTGTAATGTTTATTAAACTTTCATTTTCATAGAAAGGGAAATCTTCCGCGTTCGTCGCCCCCTCAAGGTCACGGTCACCCAGGGATGCGCGCCACTATTTATGTTCTCCTTGAGATATTATACAAGTACCTAACTTCTAATTTAAAACTGAATTTTTGGTTTTATTATTAGAGAAAAATACACTTATTTAATGTTTCTAAGCCTTATCGTTAGCACATTAAGATAAAAACAAAGAAAATATATTTTTGATGACTAGAAATCAAGATGTTTTAAATCAGTATCCTCCAAATACTTACTTATACCATAATCGTTTAAGCTTGAATTGTTTTTGTTTTTTAGTTTTATAGTCGTACCTATTATAAGTATAAATTTAAAGAAACAAAAGTAACCGGATGTTAGTCAAGTACTGTTGAGGACACATGAAGACACATTGTGAAATAATTATTATATCAATATTAATAGGTAATTTAAACTAAAAATCTAGTTATAAGACTCGCGCTATAAACTGATCAAGACTAGCTTGCTTAGGTATGTACGAAGAAAACGAAGTTTACTCACTAACGCTGTAAATATGTACTTAAATTCGTAAATAAAATATGTATGTCATACAAAAAGCTTTAATTTCCTTATTAAGTTTTTATAATTTTAACGATTATTATCGTAATATCAAGGCCATACAAAAGTCATCTTTAATAGCAAGTTCGCGTTTTATAGGGTCGCGTTTATACTAAATCGGTTTCCCTACCAGATGATTCGTTACACAACAATTGCGAGAATTGGAGAAAATGAATGAATCATGCAACAACGCTTTATAACCGGTCATAAGGCTGCTCCATCCATGTGACAAGACGCCTGTCTGTGGCAGCACTGGCAGCTTAGTTTATGGGAGAACACAAAACTATTGTACTTTAGCGTCGTGTTTAGGCAGTGGGCACTATGGTGCCCACATCTATGGGTGCATGGTACATCTATGGATGTAGAGATATATTTTATTCACATATCTGTTTTGAAATGAAATGAAATGTTGGTTTAATATAGTTTTTTTTACAATATATTGTCCAAATTATTCAAAACTACACAATAAATGATATATTTATGCCTAGGAACGTTTAGAGTAGTATACCTAGCAACGTGTAGAGTTAAAAACGATGAAACTCTTTTTTAGTCAAATGTAAATAGGCCAAGTGCTGCAGTTCACAAAAGCTACAATGAACCTTAAGCAAAATCGTATTTCTTCATTATTAAACCTTAAGGTCGCTTATTGTATTTCTCTGATTGCAATTGAGAAAAAAATACATTTAAAACAGTCTATCGTATTCAGGTATATAATATTTGAAGAACCTCTGAAATAAAAAGACGACCCGGCACAATGATTACCATGCTGCCGATCGAAGGGTCCTGGCCCCTGGGATTGCTTCACGGCGAAGCTTTTTTGAGAATTTTGATGATGAGTTTAATTTTTTTCTCGGGCTGGGTGTTTGTGGTCACGTGAGCGACTAGTTCAAATAAGAATACAAATACATTTTTGTCTTTGAGTTTGTCCACGGTACCCACGACACAGGGTAGATCTACCCTACTGTGGGGCTATAGCCTATGAGTGTAAAACGTTTTAAAAAACCTATAAAATTTACGACAGAAATAGGTGCAGAGATGGTATTTTCCCGTTCAATCGTTGTAAGTTCTGATATCTAAATTCCTCCAAAATCACATCATAACATTCTTAAGTGATGGGTTATGCTTTCTACACCACGATTTGCAAAAATATGAAATAAGCAAAGATAACACAGCAAACACTTATAATAATTTCCGCGTATTGTTCAGAGAATACACAACCTAATAAGAAAAATACCACGAAACAATCATGCCGGAAGGAAAATAGGGAAATATTAACCACTGTACATAAACCACAACAAATCCATTTTCTAGGAATGCAATTGTTTATACTACATATGTAAAGAAGTCTTAATTTAAATAATAAGATCGATTTGCGTGTACTTAACGTTGTAAGCTGAAAGGCATCAAATGATTTTAAACAATATTTTTTGAAAACTTCTGCTATGTAACAGGATTGAAGGAGATAAAAATATCTTACAGCATTTAATATTACAATTATCTGCGGTATATAGTAAAATAATTTAGTTAGCGAAAATGATCATATTCTATTTAACCCAGGATTTACCCTCTGCTTTGTATCGCATTGCTAGGCCGCAACTATGTACATTATATTAATCTTTAAGTTGACTGCACGATACCCAGAATATCATTGTTACAAGAATACATTAAAATATAAATGGTCATAAAGCTTACGACGATTCATTATTTATTTTGAGGTTTTGTAACATGTAATGAGCACGTTATACCTATTCAATGGTTATGCTTCTGTACGTTTATAATAGATAGGTACTACGTAAGTTTATAGTGGATATTTACAATTATTACATTAGGTATGTATTGTATTACAAACTTTAAGGATCAAGCTACGTTATGGTTCATTACGTTAAATTGAGTAAAGTTTTGCTATAGGAAATGACTACTAGTATACTATACCCGTATTCATTCGTATGTTTACCTGTCTAGATCACTTATTGGCTTCAAACGATCCTCCTCAATCAAGATCTAAATATTATAATAAGAGAATTCGCAAAAACCGAAACGTTAGTTAAATACGCATTTTATTTTAGATTTCTTTATAAGTCACGTGGACGATTAGTTCAAATAAGAATTTAAAATTAGGAAATCTACATCAACATCAGTCCTTTCCAATTCCATTAATTATTATTTAGTTTAATTTTTTTATGCTGTGCCCATTTTCTTATTAAAAACTTATGATTCTTGCTTAAACGAAGTTTAAAGAAATTTGACATATTTTTTGTATAGATATTATTTATTGAATGTACAACTAAATTTGCACGCTCAATTAGTGCTCAATTAGTGTTATTTTTTAGTATGACATTTTTCTAAAATCTATGTAGCCAGTGTTTATTAGTTCTAAAATCGATATGGGTATGAAATTGCTGAGAAACGAATTATCTCTTCTCCTCTTTATCCCATCTAATCGAAGCAACCTATATGTCTCTCCATATAGAATGTAGGTTTAGATTTCATTATACGCGTATGCACAGTTGCTATGACATTAACTTACTGTTTAATCCATAGATTTTTATATATACTAAAGTCATAAAAAATCTATGGTTTAATCACAATACAAAGAGCTTCTTTCTTTATGTCTATTGTGGTTTAGTTATGTTCAAGAAGGTGAAGGGTCCACGTGTCCTCTGTCACGTACGTATGTATATGTGTGCGTACATACACATTTTCTGTATCAACAGCGCTACAAGCAATCATACCTAATAGAAAATATGTGTAGAAAATTTATAGCCGCTCAAAAAATGTCCCTTTCAAATCCGACTTGCCGTCATTTTATACTTCAGTTCCCTCGCCCTTATGAAATACAAGGGATAATTTTAGACTCATACTCGTACTCACAAAGACATGTTTACGTGTTTTTACAAGCCTCCAAAAATAAAGATAAAGGAGGAATAGGTTAATCCAACAAATGCGTACCCTGTAGCTTCGGGATTTAGAGCTACGGTATCCCCTGCCTGATCGTAAGAGGCGACTAAGAGAGGCTTCCGGGGTTGTGGACGGTAAGAGTGGGAGCTTAACCCGTCCAGCCAGCAGCCCCGGGAAGCACGGTGGTGTGTCCGTGGCCGCATGCCGCCATAAACACCTGAAGGTGCAGGAGAGCACATCTGCTCTTCCGATAATGGGCCCGTTCTGGGGCGCCGCGCTTGGAGGACACCGGTGCGTTCCTATGGAGATCCCGGAGTCCTCCCAAGCGCAGAGGCAGGCCACCGAGGGGGTTTTAGTGCGGTTAAATCCCACATAACCCGGTAACCTCTTCCAAGGTGCTGGGTACTTTTTGAAGATTTCCCCCCGATACCAAAAAAAAGGTCAAACTTATGTACGATTTCGGTTCGTATGTATGATTCATAGCACTAGGATTTCCTGGTATGTGGTAACCATGGACACAGAAAAAGACAGTAACACAAACCCAGACCAAGAACAGATATTTAAAGTAATAATTCAAAGAACCTGGGACTCTTTACCATTTTATTTAGCAATCCGTAATATATCCGTAGGTAACTATTGCCCCATAGGTCGTCAAGCGGTCCCATGACTCCCATGCATAGCAGTGAGCAAGTACGCAAAAAGGGCTGCAGCCAAAGTATTTTGGGCTGGATTTTCGTGGTGCTATTATGACGCTACATATCTATTACGTTAAATAATATGTACTGTATTATATTATTAGGATTACCTGCATTACTTACCTATATTTAACTTTAATTTACCTACATAGGACCTCACAAAATGCAAAATCCATACTAATATTATAAATTCGAAAGTCTGTCTGTCTGCTACTCTTTCACGCTTAAACCACTGAACCGATTTTGATGAAATTTGGCGTAAACATAGAAAGGACGTTGAGAAAGAACATAGGCTACTTTTTGCCGCGTGAAAATATCTCATTCCCACGGGAAGCAAATGGAATGAATGAAATGCGCCGTGTACTGTTATAAATACACTACATGTTATTACTTACTTCATTCACGTCCATTATCAATATTCTCATATTTTATAACTTATATTCTGTTGTTTTATTCTTATACTTTACTTTTCCTATATTATTTCTTTGCAAAATTATTTAATTTCGGTGTTTGTTTATTTATATTTTCACTCAGCTATCAAAATTGTCACGTCTGACTTTTATGTTACCTACTTATTTTTTAATTCATTTTAAGGCATTGTATAAAAATCCTTTTAGCCATATTAAATGACAAGAAATTTTTTATGTTTCTTATTTCATTTCATAGATTAATAAAGTATAGTATTGTCTTTGGCTTATTTATGTTTTTTATATTATAATTATCTTCGAATCTTTATATATATGTAAATGAATTGCTGTTCGTTAGTCTCGCTAAAACTCAAGAACGTCTGAACCGATATGGCTAATTTTGGTCTTGAAATATTAGTAGAAGTCCAGGGAAGGTTTAAACGGTGAGAAAATTTGGGAGCATTGTGAAATTAATTACTATTAACTATTTTACTAAACTACTAACTTTACTAAATAACTTATTTTATTTTCCTATATAAACAGTTAGTAACAATAATTGTCAAACATTGGTTCTTCGCGCCATCGTCCAAAAGTTTGACATAGTCTGAATAACAGTTCATCTGTCGCTGTTCGTTTTTAATTTTTTATTTGACAGTAATATAAAAACCCTTTGAGATGATAAAGAAACTAATCCTCTTACAAAACTTTTAAGGCAGGACAACGTCTGCGGGATCCACTAGTATACAATATGTAATAAAACCGATTTACTCATATTTTTTCCCAAGGTTGTTAGGTTAATATATAGGTTTAAACAAAAATCGAGTTTTCGCATGGAAAATTTCAAGGTAAGTATATTGCTGTCGAGTCAAGTAATAAGAAATCAAAATGAATTTGAATAGGACGGTGTGTCGCGATGGGATTCCAATGATGAGGCTCATTAAGCGCAATAGAACCGGTATAGTGAGATGAGAACTTGTTTCATGAAGCGTCTTGACGTCCCGTGACCAACGACCATGGTCCGCGGACAGAGGTCACGTGGACACAGCGAGATACTCGTAACCTATGACATTCAATAAAAAGACAAAAGTAACCCTACCAAAAACATTCTCGTGTAAAACGTGGCCTAGACGAGTGCTATGCTCTATGGCTTACTCTGTGAAAATAATATCAGATCTCTGTATATATATATATATTTATATATATATATATATATATATCTACAGAGATCTGATATTATATCTAATATATATATATATATCAGATATAAAACCAAGCTCTTGAATTTACACTCCCTAAATCTTTAGCAAGTCCCCAACTCTACATCACAATTAACGTTTCGCTACCGTCACGAACGCGTTCGTTACTTTTCTGTTGTGCAAATATCTGGTTTCTAAAGTAACGAAATGGCCAAGCCTCATGACTCATATCCCCAGAAATTACCTGGTTTATTCGAAGCCAAAGTTATGGGGGTTCGTAAAAAAGATTCATAAAGTAATACAAAAAATCAAACCGACTGTCCTCCATAAATGCGTGGAAACCCGTATCTCAAAAACTACTAAACCGATGGTATAATAAATAATAAACTTGGACTGTTCTCTTAGTTGCAATGTACTTACATACCTGATTTAAATCGAGAACAGCATCTAACTTTTATTTTACGGGAAATTTCTGGGCATAAAATCTGTCTATGTAGAGACATCAAAAAGTAACTTACAGACCTCTTAGTTTTAAAAGCCCCAAGCAAGGACAAAGCAATGTCTCAACAACGCACTAACGGCTTATAATATAACATTAAGTATTATGTACACAAAGCTCGATTGCATTATTAACGACCAATCATCGCCATTGATGTGTATGTGATTATTTCATCAGCTAAAGTTGTCTTAATCTATAGATAAAGCTTTCAAAATGTGGCAACTACGAACCAGCGCCCTCTGAATGGTTGTCTGGTGTTGCAACTCTTTTGTTTAGAAGTTAAATACCTACACTTCGATACCTTTCAAGACTTTAGCAGTGTCTGACTGTGTCTGAGCACAGGAGTAGACGGTCTGAGTGCCTATTTTAGGTACTAGTCTGTCTTATCTACAAGTACCTATATTACTAGTCTGTCTAGTACGTCTTATCTAAGAAACTAAGAACGTCTTTGTGCTGTGTCTGTGTCTAAACTGTGCCTTACTTTGCCCCACACACTTACAAGGAAAATTGTATGTTATTTTTGCGCGAGTTTTCATTAGAATGGTTTTCTACGAGTATATGAAACTCCTTAAAAGCTCGTTGTAAACTCGTTCCCTAATTTTAGTCCTTAAAACCCATAGAAAGAAATAGGTTTGTTCTGGGTTCTGGCAGGTTGGTAAGTTCACGTTGAGCACTTTCAAACTAGCGTTTCAATCGCTATGAGCAGTTTCAAACTAACGCATTTTTCCCGCACTCTATTTTTTGTACCTGAAAATGTCAAATCTCGACGTTTCGAGCGTACCCGCGCATAAAAAAAACAAATTTTACGTGCGTAAATTACGCTGGGCTGAAATCGCTCTTATACATAGCTACTAACCAATGTGTATACTTATTACAAGAACCTAACATAATGTTATCGAACAATCTTTGTGTGAAAATGAGATAAATAGCACCCATAAAGATATAATCACTATCGCTCCCGTGCACAAAATACAGTGTCTGAAGCAATCAATTCACATAATTTGCGATCATTCATGAATTAGCCAAAATAAAATGAAGACGAGGATGTTGCAATGCAACCTTCGTACAAATACCTTTCAATATTGCAAGCCAATATTTATTGTTAAAGATAGTCTTTAGTATAGCTTAGGAATCTAGGTATTCTGTAGTATAGATGATCGGGACGGCCGTTGATGTGTCTCGCATTCTTTATATAATAATATTTAACCAAACAATAAGTCCGCAATTTTGTGATGTAACAGGCTCCTCCCCAGGTTGCGTACAACAGTTCAAAACTTGTATAAAGAATGCTACGTAAACGTCTATCTTTTCACGGTCAACGACTCTAGGTGCCCTTAAGAAAATGGGTTGATCTGAGACTGAGAGAATAGACTGAGGAAAAAACTCCCAGCAGTGCTCTTTTCAATACCAAACACAAACCTAAAGAGGAAATACATGTATGTATGTGTTTTGAGAATACAGATCCGGAGAGGGACTAAATTAAGCAATTGATTACATTATACATATAGCAGTCGAATTCTTCGAACTGAAGACTAAGAAAAAATGTTTACCTGTTTATTATATACTAGCTGTGCCCGCGACGTCGTCCGCGTGTATAAAGACTTTTATAAAATGGACTGATTAAAAATTAAAGATTATTTATTTGCATTGAATAAGTAGTAGGTAGATTATTCTTACATTATAGTGAAATCACTTATAATACAATGTTCATATGTTCAGAAGAAACCTAATGTATTTTTTCTAAATCATTCAAACCTAAAACAGTAAGGAATGCTTACTGTACTGATCTTACTATCCACTTTTCTCACGTTTCGCTTTCTCGCGCAATCAGATTCTCTTTACAAATATGTACCTCGTTTATTAAAGTTAAGAGATATTGCTTTGCCCGTGCTTCATCTATGTTAAAAATTGGGTGAATTTATACTGCAAAGAATGTATAAACTCATTATATATACATAGCTTTAACCTACTGCAGAAAAGAGGAGCACTATACAACTACTTGTAGTTGGGAGATAAAATTTCTAAACATACACATGCTTAGGATTAAACAATCGGAAAAATAATTGTAAGGTCAATTAATAAACTATAGGAACTTGCGGACAGCAGTTTGGTCATAAGTCATAACTCATATAACACAGTGAAAACTAAAGCAGAAGGCAGGGTCTCTACACAGTGTGCTATCTGTATTTGGAAATAAAGAATATTTTTATAAAGAATCTTTAAAGAATCCTTAATATCTCCATCAATCAACGTGTGTGGATGAGCCCTCAGCCCGTACGCAATAAAGAGACGCAAAAAATGAGTTAAGTTATCATTGGTCCAATTAACAATGTTCAGCATCATACGTATACCTACCCAACGATGGGACAACCCGCGTGGCGCAATGTTTACCATGCCGGACTGCTAATCGAACTGTCCCGGGTTAGAATCCGGGCGAAGCAGAAATTTCAATGATGAGTTTAAACTGTTCTCGGTCTGGGTGGTTGTGTTTCTGTCTCTATGTGTGTCCATGGCACCCACGACACAGAGTATATCTACCCTAATGTGACGCTATACGTGTGAAATGTTATTTTTTATTTTTTTACACTATGTACTTACTTTTATTAGACTTAAGGCTTTTATTTGAAATTATCTCCATCGAATCACTTTGGAGAAGAAATGAATATTGCTCAATAACGCCATCTACCGTATTACATGTAAACTTTGTGGTTGATAAATCGAATGTCAAATTACCAAATAGGTAGATATTGAGATTAACAGTTGGTTTACTAAAAGTTTAACTATTCGTCACCTAGATGTCTGCAGTAGTCTCGTTTTGTTAAGGCTTTGTACATTCTGTATGAAGGTTTAGATTCCGTATCTTACAACCTTACCTAATGCTAGATGCATTGAGATTGTAAGATTTAGATTTCGGTTCATCGGAGCTAGAGGCCTCCTCAATATTGGGAGAGCTCCATGCTCAGCAGTGGAATGCTAAAAAGGTTGCAGCTTGATATAATGTAGCGATAATAATCGTTTCAGCTGCAGCCTGTTCATAATCTTCCACCCCAAAAGAAGACTAATAAGCTGAGCAACTAACTCAATGGAGCCTGTGATGTAAGGTTCGGCGGCGGTAAGGCTCGCGATGCACTTATTAGGTACCTATAGTCTAGCCATTCTCGGCCAACGAAAGAAAATACAGTAAGCTGATCTAAGTATATTTAATATCGTCGACAATATTAGTGAGAGTTCAAAATAATTTTAGGTACTTAAATTTAAACTTTTATTTATGGTTTTGAATGGGCTGTTACCGAAACTTTCATACAAATTCCCCAAAGTGCCTTTTAAGTTTATGTCGCGTATTGTGTAAATGAACATAACTTTTTTGTTTATCACCCGATTGATATGAAATACACACTAATGTTACGGAAATTCATTCAACAATATATCAGTAAACACATCATTCAAAGAAGGGAAAAGAATTTGAGAATGAAATATTAAGTTAAGGTTAACTATTGTACGCTTGAGATACCAACTTTCGAATCAATTTTATTTGCTATTGAGGGGTAGTTTTGAAAAAAGCTTAAATAGAATTCTTACTATGTCAGTAAAGATTACAAATATAAAATTTATAAGTATATTACTCTGCACAAAAATATTCTGTACATCAAGTTTCGACACTCAATTTTCAAAGAGTTTCAAAGAAAATTGACATTTAAAGGGTGAATTTCGGGAAATGCTGAAACACGTATTCTTTTATTTTGGTTAGAAAATATTTATACCAAATTTCAAGAAAATCTATTGAAAAAATCCAAGTTTTCCATACAAATTATCATCGCTCATTTCACACCCTTAAAGGGTGATTTTTAAAATTATCTATAGCCTAAATGTTAGCGAGGGCCAATATATATAAAACAAAAAAAGTTTCATCAAAATCCGTCCAGTAGTTTTTGCGTGAAAAGCTAACAACAGACAGACAGACAGACAGACAGACAGACAGACAGACAGACAATAATTTCAAAACTTATATTTTTAGCTTCTGTTACTTATAAAAAGACCCCTAGAAGTATTTTTTTAAATTTATATGCAATGTACAGAATTGACCCTGCTTACAGTTTTATTATATGTATAGATTTTTATAAACTAAAATAAATAGATCAAGAAAAAAGTAATCAATACCCCTTTATTCTGGAGTTCATGATGTTCATTTTCTCAATTTTTTACATTATGTAAATTAAACTGGAAATTGGAATAATCTTTCATAAAATTTATTTAATATAAATATACTTCAGTTCATAATGAATCCGTTTCCTGAAAAAAAATTCAAATTAATAATGAAAATTTGGCATTAAAAATCTTTTAAAGTAACCTAAATCTCGGATTATAATAATTCTTGACGCAAGCTAAAAAAGCTGGCTGTGGCTAATGTATTAGATTATTATTGAAATGATCAGTTATATTGTGCAATGAAACTTATGGAAATACTGTATTTTAACTGCAAAATCTCATGTGTTAAATCAGCTCAATAAGCGAAATCGGCAAAATTTCGTATACAGCCTCTTAAGACAACAAATTGTTAGCGTGAGACAACACGCGGCCTACAAATTGCAATCGATGTAAAAAGATATATGGGAGTCCATTGGTTCCATTGTTAAGTATTGCATACTTGAGTGCTATTATACAATCGCACATCCGTCTGTCTGTGTCGTCGTGCAAGGCCCACTGGCAGTAATTTATTTGTTTTGCAAATCTTTGTACCTACGATCTCATGAAACAATTACCAAAATAACATTGATATAAGTAAAAAAATATAGCATTGATAGCGCAGGGTTACCAATGCTAGGGGTACTCGGACTCTGGGTCGGGGTGCCCGCAGGTGTCATAAGGCCACTTCTTCACGAATACTATGAACATTAATCCGGTCCGGTCTCTGCTGCATTGCGGTTTGGTGGAAATGTGTACTGTGTAGGATGCTTTATATCGTCTCTAAGGTCTCCAACAAGGTTAATGACTACTATCTATCGATAACAACCAGGGCCGATGCCATAAAATGTCCACCTAAGCACGGAAATGCGCATGAAATTTTTCGTTAGCGGTCGGTCACCCATCTCACACCCGACCGTACCTGTTAAACTTAGCTGTGTAAATCGCATACATACATCTTACGCCAGATGCAGAGCCATGGGCGCTTCGTACTTAATCGATACAACCAATGTTGTCATTTATTTTTTGGTGTTGTATAGAATCGTACCTTTTGTTGTAAGAATCGGACTCGAACTCTGGAACTTTTTTAAAAGTGTCATAAAACACATAAATGATGCAGACATTGCAGACGTACTGGACGTACTGGACTTAATATCTAAAAAATAGAAATAGTATTCATGTATTTCAATATACCTCTGCTATAAGTACCAAACATAGTCAATTTAAGTATTACTATTCTATTAATATATCTATTAAATATTAGTAGGTTAGTACTAAAGTCATCGAAATTAAAAATAAACCTAGTCTATGCTTCATTTATTTAAAAGTTTTTATACTTAAAACTCTATGCGTGTAATTAGCGGTAAGCGGATGATTACTTAGTTATAAAAAGCGCATCCGGCATAATCCTTGGCCCACTTGGCCGCGTGATAGACGCATCATTCCGCTTTGGAATTTTATGCTTGCCAAGTTCGTCTACGTAATGACATCTGCTACTTACATAGGCACAATATTCAGGCACATAAAATAACAGAAAGATACATATTGCACTGAATCCTTTGCCAGTGACATAAATCTAGTCGAAAAACAACGATTAGGTACAATTCCTTAATACTTATTTATGTACAACGAAAGTACAAGCCACAGGCATCTTCTTCATTCTTTTAAGACAATGGATCAACATAACAACTTATTAGGTTTTTTCTTGATGACAAAGATTTAGGATACAATGACGAAATTGTTAACGTTATCCTAGAACCTATGAATTTATGTGTCTTGAACTTGTTACATAAAATACGAGGACAAATCACCAAGAATTTGACAAATATGAATCAGTTTGCAATAGTTTGCATAAATAATGAAAGCTGGATGTATTGATTATTTCTTGTTATTTTCATAGTCGAGCGTTAAAGTTTCCATATTTCTGTATTACACAATACGGAAAGGTCGCGGATGCAGGCTTATGTAAAGACATGTTCCGTTGCACCGTTACGACACTCCATGAGGGAGACACAAATGTGATCGTTAATTCGGCTAGAGGCGTCAATGTCGCGGCCGTGGAATCTCCATGTGATAGGACATGAGCATGACTGGCAGGTTGAGGGTCGGCGATCGAATCGTCTATTAATGCACTAACAACACTCAGTTTACGTCCGTTTAGTGCCGTGTGAATTGTTATTCAGATATTTATTCGTGCCTTACGTCTGTAACATGAGGTCAAATTGTCTAGCCTTGAATTTTATAATGCCAATTGTCAACGTAGCGAAGACACAGATATGCATCGTGTAGCAGTAATATGAACTGTCTAATTGGAATCTCAAATATAATCTTTTATTTACAGGGCCAAAGGAATTCTTCTATCGCGGCCACAACTACTTCTATACCGGCCATGTGCCCGCCCTCGCTAACAAGAAGTTCGACTGGCTAGATGGACGTAACATCTGCAGAGAATACTGCATGGACCTCGTGTCAATGGAAACTCAAGAAGAAAATAACCTAATCTTTAAACTTATTCAGCAAAGTGAGTAAATTGTAATTTTATAAAAAAATATAACAAAATTGCAGTGGCAGACGAGTGTACGACTTCGTGGTATTTAAAATACACTACATGCTACAGCCTACATAAATCAAAACACAACACAACCTCAAGCAAGACTCGAGTCGGGTCTGAGTCTGAGCATGTGTTCAATTGTGCTGTTACCAAACACATTTAAAATGATGCAAAGACGAGTGTACCCTGTGAAAAAGAATCGGCTCTCACGTAGAACCAAGCTTCTAAATCTACAGTCCTAACTTCACCAACTCCACATTTCAGTCAAAATGTGTGGCTTCGGCTTTTCGCTATCAAAGACAAAGACTTTTATTTGCACAAATATGGGTGTTTCGGTGTATAGTCTCGAAGACGTTCATTACTTTTGTTTTATGTAAGCTTTAGATGCTGAAGTCCATCCAGCCATCTTATCTAGTTTATTACTTTCCTTTAGGTACGTACTGTGATTTTCATAGCAACATATTAACTATTGCATAACTATTCCTTACAGACGATGTACCGTACATCTGGACCTCTGGACGTCTTTGCGACTTCAAGGGTTGTGAGTCGCGTAAAGATCTTGAGCCCAAGAACATCTTCGGTTGGTTCTGGTCCGCCAACAGAGAAAAGATGTCACCTACTAACCAGGTAATTATTATACACTTTTTTCAAGCTTTATTAGTACTTTTAATGTCCTGAAGCACGCATAGCTCGGCGGTTAGCTTAGAACGCAAGCGATCTATGCAACTTAAGCCAACGGGCGCGGTCGGGTGTGAGATGGGTAACCGCTAGTGACAAAAAAATCCTGCGCGTTTCCGTGCTTCGGAGGGTACGTTAAGCCGTTGGTCCCGGTCGTTGTCGATAGATAACAGTCGTTAAACCTTTTCGGAGGCCTTATGGGCGGTTTGAAAACATCCGACGGCGGGTTGGCCACTAACTCGCATCTCCACCAACCCACATTGGAGCAGCGTGGTGGTTTTGAAGGGGAAAAATGTATCAGGATACCCCTTTTTTTAGAGGGCACCAGAGAGGTTATGACCAGATTACATAATATACTTATATCCGCTATGACCCAACGGTGTTCCTCGCTACTTACTCTCCTTCAAGCGCGGTCACAGCCTTCAATTTTGGCGGGGGTCGCCAAGAAATTTGGGAGGGGGGGTCACTAAGAAATTTGGGGCAAGAGGTGTCTCAAAGTGACATGTTTCGCCTTCCATCTCGCCCTCGCATAACTACCGCGATCCCCTGCATTTCACGATAATGTCTTAGGAGGATGCAGCAGGTTTTATTTTTAATTATGACGTCCTTATATAAATGTAAGTAATTTTCAGTTTATTACTTTTCATAATACTTAGTTGTATGCTTGAACAATGACAATGACCATAATGAATAATTAATAGCAGGCTTTAATTTAAAATTAAAATAGATAAAAACGAAATAATCCTTTTTGCAAAAAACTTGCAACAGTAAGACGTAGGTACTGATGCATCAGAAGCATAATAATATGTAATACTTACTTGCGCACTATTATAGCTTTAAGCCTATTATTAATTTACTTAGCTAAGTAGCTATTTAGTTAGAATCAAATACCTACTTAACAATGCAATGATGCAATAAATGAGTTTTAGATGCAAATAACATGTGAGCCATTCTTCAGTGCCTTAGATAGTCTTTACGACCGTATTAGCATAGGTAGTATTATATAACCTAGGACATTAAACATTGTACACATGGTAAGTGGACATTTTACGCGTCAGAATACTCAGAATAAAAAAAAGGCAGTCAGAATTACTGTCTGTTAGCTATTAGCTTCAGTTAGTTTTTTTAAATTGTCTCAAGTAGTAAAAAAAAATTCAATGATTATGTTGGTAAGTCCAAATTGTAAATGTTAATTCGACCACATTAATGTCAAATTTTTGCCTTTTTAATTTCGTCGTACAATCATCATCATGTAAAATTTTGCCAAGATGAGTAAAAAATATAGCTTACCCTGTGAAAAAGATGTCACGCCCTAACTTCACCATCTCTGCATCTCACTCAAAATGTGTGATTTTGTCGTCACTTTCGCTTTTGTTCTATGCAAATATTATATCTATGAAATATATAGTTTCCCAAGTAACGAAAGAGCGACATAATTTGGCTGAGATGTAGTGTATATACTTATACCTGTGTAGATCTAGTACATTCGAAAGCAAAGTTATGGGCGTTACATGTATCGGTTTAGGAACCTCACAGCATGGTGGTTATTAACCATTACTAGAGTTTGGCTGCAACCATTTTTGCGTCCCACAGCTGGGCACGGGTCTCACCCCATTATTGGGGAGGCCTTGAGCTTACTCCACCACGCTGCTCCAATAAGGGTTGGTGGAGATGCGTGTTAGTGGCCAACCCGCTGTCGGATGTTTTCAAACCGCCCATAATGCCTCCGACAAGGATTAACGACTGTTAACTATCGACAACAACCGGGACCGACGGCTTAACGTACTCTCGGAAGCACGGAAATGCGCATGAAATTTTTTGCCACTAGCGGTCACCCATCTTACACCCGACCACGCCCGTTTGGCTTAACAGAGTTGATCGCTTACGTTCTACGCTAGCCGCCGGGCCATGCGCGCTTCATGTTACTAGAGTTTAATTTATTAACATACCCATTACTATGTTACAGATTCCCAACGGCTGGGGCTACAACCCGTGGTCACAAACTGGTCACAAGAAGCAGCGTCAGCCCGACAACGCCGAATTCGACATCAACGGCACCTCGGAGTCCTGCTTGAGCATCCTCAACAACGTGTACAACGACGGCATCGCGTGGCACGACGTCGCCTGCTACCACGAGAAGCCCGTGGTCTGCGAGGACTCCGAGGAACTCCTCAGCTACGTCGCCAGCACCAACCCCGGCCTTCGTCTGTGATTCTGATCTAACCATGTGACAATCATAACCTTCACATTAACAACCACAAGAGGCACAGGGGCCATCCCTAAATTACGTCACACGAAAATCGTGACTTCTCACCCCAACTTCCTTGTCGTAGCTTGTCAGTTGTGAAATCCCGTCCCTACTCTGACGTTACACATTTTTCTATTTAGAAATTATTTACTTAAGTAAATCAACGTCCACTTCAAGAAAGTTACAAAACAATTTAAAAAAAATACAAACTCATTTATCTTGAAGTCTAAACTTTTAAACTTAACTATAGTTAGATATTATAGACTTTTAAACGAAATTATGGACCCCTCCCACACAATGTCACATTTTATCGAACCTCCTTAACGTGTGACGTAATAATGAATGGATGAACAAACCAACATTCATATAAATTCATAGTAGGAAAAACCAAGATTCCAATGAAATCAGTTTCCGATTTGTCAACATGTTTACGTAATGAATTTTTAATGGCAAATTAGGCTTCGTTTCGCCTGATTCACTTAATTTATTAATGCCAGTAATTTTAACACTTTACTCCTTACCCCCCTTATTCTCAAAATAATAGGCATGATGACACTATTAAAGAATCAGAGAATAAACGGTTTTACAGAAAAATATATACTAAAAAAGTTCTAAAATATGATCCCGTTTTAATATAAACATTAAGATTAATAAGATTTTCAATAAAATAAAAGTATTAAATACAGCAATCGGCCATGTTATCTGAAACGCCAATCAAAAGGAATGACGTCACGTCTTAGTAAAAGTCATCATGTTGCTTGAAGTTTGACGAGCAAGCGGACGCCATGACACTTACGAGCGTTTTCGCGCTTAATTCAAATTACTTAGCAGAAAATACATTAATTTACGTTAAAACTTAAGTTTATTGCTGAAATAATCTTTTTTTCGAAACTAGGAGACGTGTACCTACAATAAGGAAAGGTATTTAAAAATCTGTCATCATGCCTATACTCGTATCACCGTATTTATTAAGCACACGCACAATGTTTCCGGACTTGCCATATGTCTCAATATGTAGCGATCTCTTTCTGTGCACTGCCCATATTCCGTCGTACAACTAATGTACAGATTAGTAATAAGATATAATTAAGTTTAACTAAGTATTTACCTAAGGGAAAAATTTCTATTTGTATATAAAATAAAACTAAATTTTATTAATCATCGTTTTATTTAACAAGAACTTCAAAAATTCCAGTTTTAACACAATAAAAATTAAAAAAAAAATTTAATTACTTCTGTAGTAACTTCTCAGAATGTACTTTTCTAACATAATATTAACAATATTGAGGTAGATATAATCACTAATGGCGAATAACATCAATACTAGGTATTCTTACTTATATTTACTGTAACAACCATGAATGACAATAAGTCACTTGGCACATTTTTTAACAAAAACTAACTTAGTATAACGTATAAGGCACATTATATCACTGTATATAGTATCACAAAATAATCCCTTAACGTTTAGGTAAAAAATAATATTATTACCACCTACAAAAAGAAAAGTAAGCCTCGCATTAGAAAAAAACAGATCTTGGAGCAATTAAAAACTATGAAAGGTATCCTTTACCACAGTTTAAGATCAGATCATAAGAATAACTAAAACAAAAGACCAGCAATATGTTTAAAACATTTAAACTTACCTCTTACTTCTAAGAAAAATTAAAGAAAAAAAGTCTTACTATAAGAACTACCTGAATTCGACATATCTGCAAGGCAGTTTTTTTGGTTCATTAGTATTAGGCAGCTTATGACTAAATTGAACACAAAATGAGGAAAAATACTTATTAGTTGATTGATACTTAACCAAGCAACTAAATAATATAAATCATCTGAATATCTACTGTTTTATAAAAATATCACTGAAAGGACGATCGCCTGCAGGTAATACCGCATCCGATAGATTTGATATCATGATCCTTGTACCGCTCACACATACTTAGGTCCCGAGCTTTGTTTACCAAAATATTTAAGACATTATAATCACTGCCATTAATATTGATGAACATTTCAGAATATTTTTCAATCTCCTCTGGCGTTAACTTATAGGCATCTCTATTTTTTTTAAATTCCACCTCAGTTTCAAAGTCGTTGTCGTTGTCTTCTGAGTCTGCATCCAAATCCAACAGCTGGGCCAAATCAGGTATACCCTCAGAGAGAGCTGTATATTCTTTTAAGGTCATCTCTATTGTTACTTCTGGTAGTTTTATTTCTGGGAAACTTGGCTTCAAAATACAGGCGCGGTGCTTACGGCGAGTTATGTAATACTTAGAAAGATCTGAAACATACAGACACACATATAAACAGGATAAAGATTTGAAACCTAATGTTGGGTTGGACTGTAGCAAAGGGTGAGCCGTTTCTGGGACTACAAAATTTTTACGCTTTTTTTTCCTGTTTTTAGGCTTAAATAAGATTGAATCGTGAATTTTAAACTAAAATAAGCATGTTTTGTTATTTTAACTTTCTTTCTCAGATCAATATTTACCGAGATAATAAGGTTCAAAAATTTTTTTTTTCAATTTTCGTCATTTTTAGGCTTAAATTAAATTGAATCTTGTAGATTGTGCTAAAATAATCATATTCTGTTCTTTAAACTTTTTCTGAAAACTTTCTAAAAACAGCAAAAAAAAAGTCCCAGAAACGGCCCACCCTTTGGTATAGTCTGACCTAATGTTGACCAACCTATTGTTATTTAACCTATTCCGGATTGCCAATCGAGGGATTCCCGGGTTCAATTCCCGGCGAAACAAAACTTTGAATGATGAGTTTCTCTTCTCGGTCTGGGTGTTTGTGTTCCTGTCTTTGTATGTGTCCATACCCTGATACTCAAGTGAATAACGAAGAATTGAAGGCGATAGTGGAAGTAGATCCATCTTAAACCACTTCTAAATTAGCAGCAGCCTTCGGCGTATATGACAAGACGAGACTTATCTATTTGCGCCAAATCAGAAAAGTCAAGAAACTCGAAAAGTGGATCGAACCCAGCGAATTGTCTGAAGCAAACCAACAAACACGCGTCGCTTGCTGCGTTTCTTTGCTCAATCGTCACAATAATGAGGGGATTTTAAACCGTATCGTGACTTGTGATGAGAAATGGATCCTGGACTATCGGCAGCGATCCTCACAAAGGCTTAACCCAAAAAGAAGATTAACCAAAAAGAAGATTCTGGGTAGTGTTTGGTGGGCCAGTGCTGATGTTATCCACTACAGCTTCTTGAGATCAGGCCAGACGATTACTGCTGACTTACATTCAGTAAACTTATTATGCTGATATAAACTTATACTGCTGACTTACATTCAGCTTACAGTCAGTAAACAACCGAGACTGGTCTCTAGTCCACTGCTCCTTCAGGATAACGCTAGACCAAAACTGCACATCAAACGGTCTCCAAGTTAAAGGAGCTGCGACTGGAACCTCTGCATCACCCACCATACTTTCCATATCTTGCTCCAACCGATTACCATTTTTTTTAAATTTCGATAACTTTTTGCAAAGAAAGAAATTCAAATCTGATAACTACTGATAAGGCAGTCAAAATCGCCTACAAACCGTTCAGACTCTCGCTCCCAGGTTTTTTTTCCAAAGGGATCAATAATTATCTGCTTATAAAATGGCGGAAGTTTATTGATAACAACGGCGCATACTTCGATTAATTAAATAATAATATCTGTTCAATTAAACACTTATTTAAACTTTAAACACAACACTTTATTACTGCTCACAATCACATTACATCACTTTGCAAAATAAACTGAACTGAACTCGAAGAAAAAATTAAACAATATCATTACAAAAAACTTTTTTCGCTTTTTTGATACTAAACTGCAATTTCATTTGTAAAGACCCCAGAAGGATTTAATGCAATGAAATCCTAAATCGCACTGCAAGCTATCAGCCAAATCCAGTTAAGACTTAAAATTAAACAGTACCTCCTCCTTTTGGAAATCGGAAAAATCTCGAGAACCGCTTGACGCAAATAAATAAATTTTGGCATGAAGATAGTTTACTGCACAGATATAAAATGGTTTACTGTTACTAGACGTTACAAGACAGCTCACAGAATGTAAGCTTACAAATGCATTTTTATGTTTACAATTTTTTTTTCATAGATGCTCTGTTCCTGTTCGTTGTAGCGCGATGTTCTAATAATATTCTTTCCTCGATGGATTATCCAAAACAAAAAATTTTATTTAATTCGGATCGGCAATCAAACAAACTCTAGATTTATACCACAGCTATGTCCAGAGAACGGAGTTATACATGTCAATATAACTCTACCCTCTCCACCAACCAGCAGTGGAGCAGTATGGTGGAGTAAGCCCCAGATGCTCCCCAACAATGAGGAAAGACCAATTCCCAGCAAACGTAAAAAGGGTAACAGTCTTTACTACTCTACACAAACTCATTTACAAGAAAAATATAGAATTATTTTTTAACAATTTTTATTTTTAACTTTATTGCAATGAAACAAATTCTTACTTGCAATGTAATTTTCTTTGTTCCTCTCTAAAAACACTGGCCAAAGTTCCAACTCATCAATTATGTTGACACATTTTCTACCTGGCAGTTCCAAGTAAAGGTCTCCCAGCACCTGCAACAAAATTATTAAACATGTTACATGACATGACTGCATGCTTATTACCTAATATTTTTATAATTAAAATTAAGGATTTTAGAGTAACAGTGCCATCTGTTACTCAATGGTAGCAGTTATACAAAAACGACATTATAGACATCAGTGCCATCTGTCTCACTAACACTTTATTTTCAGCAATAGGCAGCAATAAAGCTCCAGGCCAAGTGTGCTCCACGACCCACGACTATATCATTGAATAAAATTACATATAATTCTGTTTGTACTTGCCATGAGGCAAAAATAAGGCTTGGCATATAATTTGTTTAATTTTAAATTCTATTATTTGTCTATATTCAGTCATATTTGAAAACTTTTTTAGATAAATTCTAAAATGTACAGAATCTTAGCATAAAAGATTACAAAAAAATACTTACAATGTCATTCGTTTTAGTAGACAAAAACACAAATGGCATAAAATATACTTTGCTAGCAGAGTCTAGAAGTTTTTGGCACCTCTCCACAGAAGCTTTGTTCCATGTTGTTGACATTTTATTTAGAATTTGACAATCATCACTGATATACTGAAAGAAGAGCAAAAATATACATGAATCATATTAACATTACCTCATACATTACAAATGACACAGTAATTTAATTTAAAAAAAAATCGTTAATAATATCAGGCTAGGATCTAGAAGGCGACAAATAGGTCACTTCCCCTAATTGGACGTAGTTACACGAAAAGGATCCAATCCACAATATTGTCAAAAATGACATAAGTGTACCAAACTGATGCTTAATATCGATATTATCGGTCAGTAAAAAAGACCCACGTCAAAACAGCTGTTTTCCATTGAATTTGAACATCGGAACCAACCCACACGTATAGCAGCTCATGTATATTTATTCACCAAAAACGATCCAACTGTCGTGGTTCTTACCCCGTTTTAAAAACTAAATCAGTAAAACGAACCAAAGAGGTTGGATCCTTTTTGCGTAATTTTAATACCAACATCACCTACACTCATACACTACAATAAAAGCGCGAAAACGATCCACTCTGCTTGGGACTTTTTGCTGAATTGCTTAGGTTAAATAAATAAAACTATCCAGAAAGCTTCGGTCGTTTTCAATAAATACATTTTTACGTATTGTTCTAATAAATCTGTCAACGAAAACCATCTATAGTTGTTGGTGTTTACTTACTGATTATATTTTATTCAAAACTAGCTGTGCCCCGCGGTTTCACCCGCGTTAGAGAGGATCATTAGCATAAAGTGACTTCTCTTTTTATCCCTCACTTTATAAGCTAAAAATACGAGAGTGGATCGAAAAGTTCGCAGCCTGACATATAAACGTTTATTTTATTTTTACAATACTACCCTCATTATTCAAATTTCACAGTTTAAAATTTTGATGCAGTACTTTTTTTGGTATCGGGGGGGGGGACCTTTAAAAGGTACCCGGCACCTTGGGAGAGGTGTTACAGGGTTATGTGGGATTTGTTACCGCACTAAAAATCCCCTCGGTGGCATACCTCTGCACTTGGGTTGGGGAGGACTCCGGGATCTCCAGTGGAACGCACCGGTGTCCTCCACGCGCGGCGCTCCAGAACGGGCCCATCCAGCAGATGTGCTCTCCTGCACTCTCCGATTCTTACGGCGACATGCGGCCACGCACACACTGCCGTCCTTCTCGGGGCTGCTGGACGGGTCGAGCTCCCACTCTCACCGCCCGCAGCCACGTCAGCCCCTTTTAGTCGCCTCTTACGATCAGGCAGGGGATGCCGTAGCTCTATTGTTAATCCCGAAGCTACAGGGACTGTGCTAAACAGACCTAGTATCCCTAGACTGCTTTCAGTTGAACAAAAACGAATTCGTTTCACAATTTCTCGCGACTGTTTGGAGATGTTTGATGCTGATCCGCAGGACTTTTTGGATCGTTTTGTTACTATGGACGAAACCTGGGTTTGACCTTGGGGCATTGACACTTCTGTTGAAAGCATGGTTCAAATTCGTGACTGTGGTTTTGAACTGCTACCCCATCCGGCTTATTCGCCTGATTTGACACCATCTGACTTTCTTCTGTTTCCCAATTTAAAAAAGCACCTTGGTGGCCAGAAATTTTCATCACATGAAGTGGTTGAAGCCGCAGGAACCAGTATTTTGCAGACCTAAAAGAATCATTTCTTAAATCCGGAATAGAAGCTTTGCAAAACAGATGGAAGAAATGCATTGATTTAGGTAGATTAACTTCAGTAATTCTTCAAATAATTCATATGTTTTGCGTTTTGCAAGTAGGAAAGAGTGCATACTGGTACTGCCGATTGTTCAAATTTATCGAAATGCGATTAATTTTCGAATAATAAACGCAATTATTTTTAATTTTTAGTCAATTTAAAAGAAACAGACTATATGGAGATTTATATTGTTGCATAAAAGTGCTTTTTCTATTTTTTATTTAAATTTTCAGAACGGCGTGTAGAATGTTTGATTGTTTTTTTTTATAAAATTAAAGTTATAATAATAATAAATTGACGTATTATTGAAAAAAATTGTAATTATTAAATATTTTTTTACATGGGTCTTTTTAGTGAAATAAGTCTTGACCGTGCACAATATAAACTGTTATTTAGCGAAAAGGATCCAAATGCATATTTTTACAAATATCTCCTAAAATACAATATTGTGTATGATTGGACTATAAACAATAAAAATAATAATAATAATACATGTTAACAACATACTAACAAACTATTTTATAATGAATACCTATGAAGAAATACGTCATAAACTTCAAATGTCAATATCTCGAAAATGACTTGATGTGGATTGGATCCTTTTCATGTAACTACGTCCAATTGGTAGTTAGGCATGAAAAAAAATTCATCAGATAGAAAAATGCTATTCTATGTCAATGTAATTGCCCCCAGCCCAGTGGTAGTTTTGCCATTCAGTAAGCTATAGCATCTCCACATACCCGCATTGAAGCAGCGTGGTGGAGATACCTTCCCAACAATGGGAAGAGACCCATGCCCAGTAGTGGGACGTAAAAAGGGTCGCAGGCTTCGCAGCCAAGCTATACTTAGCATAGGGCACCAAATTTTACCAATTAAAGTTTATTGTTCCCCTCAAATAAGACAAACAACCACATATTGTGCTGTTATTAAATTTGACCCAAGTGAAAACCTTGTAAAAGACTTTTATGTTAATCCTAATTAAAATATTTATTAGTACATATTATTATATTGATAGCCTCCGTGGTGTAGTGGGTGATGAGATGAGCCGACTGCGAAGCATGAGGTCGTGGACAAATATTTGTGTGATGAACATGACTATGTGTTCTGTGTCTGGGTGTTAATTTATTTTTATTTATTTATTTACCCTTTATTGTATTTTTACAATAGGCGGACTTAATGCCTGATGGCATTCTCTACCAGTCAACCTTTGGCAATCAAAACAAAGATGAAATTAAAAAAAAACTTAAATATAAAGTAAAAAAAAATTGTTAAATTAAAACATATCTATAATATAATATATAAATAACGTATACAATATACTATATATACATATAAATAATATATATAATAAATATATACATATATATATATAAATATATACATATATATATATAAATATATACATATATAATATCTTACACAATTTCAGATAAAGAAAGTCTATTAACACGACTTCAGATAGTACTCTCGTACAAGCTTTTTGAATGAACCTTTACTGGGCGCTTTGCGAATATTTTGGAATTATCTATTTATGTATGTATTTAGAATTATATAGGTATGTTTATCAGCTTTCTGATTACCATAGTACAAGCTCTGCTTAGTTTGGAATCAGATGGTGTTGTGTGAATTGTCCAAAGATATTTATTTTAGAATTTTATCTGTATAATAATATGTATGTATAACATGTATTGTATTCACTATTCTATTTATGTACATATTTATTTTTATGAAAGTACCTTAATATTATTAATTTATTATAAAGTAGCTATTACTATATACATATCCCTACCCTTCTCATTTCCTCATTACATTAGTTATCTACCCAAAGGTTGTCTGAAAGAGATTGCTGCTTTAGCGATAAGACCGCTTTTTGGTCACCACTGCTGTTAAATTGCTGTTAAACCATAATTTAAGACATTTATTTCTCATTCGAATACAAACATTCATTTAACATGAGAAATACAAGTTACACGTACTAATGTAGGTACGGTACAGATTATGAAATAGGTAAAAGTAACAATTATGTGGGTATCAACAAATATGCATGCACTAATTACGTATTGGTTTTACAATAGGAAGTTGATAGCAATTAGTTTTATTATTTTATATTGCTCTATTTTATTGTTTTTTTTTGTGTTGTACGAATAAAGAGTATTTGTTGTTTTTGTTGTTGTTGTTGTTAAAAAAAGTTCATAGATCTGTCATAGAAGAATGAATGATGTCAAACCTTATCTATTGGAGTGACTCCATGAATAGCTGCCTCAAAGACTTTAGTTGGCAGCTTTCTATATTCTGTTGGCAATTCTGTGTACACTGTCTTGTCATCTGGCTGTATAAAAATGCCATAGTCAACCAACCATATTAGAAACTTGGACTCCATAGTGATTACACCACGAGTCCACTTGTTCTTCCACATAACTGCTACATACTGAAACAGAGGATTGTTTTTTTTACTTGTATGCGAGTAGCAGACGAGCATGCAGGCCATGTAGTGTTAAATGGTTGCTGCAGCCCATAGACATCTACATACAACTTCAAGCAAGCATAGGTAAGTCTTGTCTGAGGTTGTATGCAGTTGCGCTGCCACTCCGGAGGCTGGTGGTCGCCTCATGTAAGTGTGGGCAGCAACTGCAGTTTTCCACCGAAACACAATAGAATTGGTTCACCGCAGAAGTGGGTGTAGCGGTAGTACTTCCCCGATCGAACCATACTAAACCACTCACTGTTTTATCTAAATTTATTAAAACCGCTTTGTCTAATTGTCACCTATTGACGACACATACTCATCACAAAATCTGGAAAACTTATTAACATATACAGATGATATTTGGCTGAAAGGTTACTGAAGAACGATGATCAAGAAGATAAGAAGATATAAGGGCTCTCACAAGTATGAATTAATGTCCTTAATTTTTTGAGCTACTTAGCAGCAACAACAAAAAAGTTCTTTTTCGTAAACATATGTCCGTAGGCCCATTTTGCCATCATAATTCAAATAATCCAATTATTTTTATTACTATTCATCAATATTATACATTCTGTATTTTGGTATTTTTAACATTTTGATACCACAATATTCAAGTGGCAAAGCAAGCTGTAGTTTTGTTGCAGTTTAAACTGGTCTCACCTTATTGTTTAAAGAATCTTGATTTTTTAATTCTAAGATGTCCTGATGTTCAGATCTACTCCATATTCTCCATAACAGGGACTGATAAAAATAACTGATACTAAGGGCCTCTTTCACTAACTTCAAGTAAAGTGACATGCATGCTAAATGTCAGTTAAAGTCACCCGTAACTTCAATTTCAATTTCACGATTTTCGAGTAGCACTGGCTGCAACCCTTTTTACGTCCCACTGCTGTGCACGTGCCCCATTATTGGGGAGGCCTGGAGCTTACTCCACCACGCTGCTCCAATGCGGGTTGGTGGACTAATCATAAAATAAACCCGTACTCATAGGTTTTACTTGCCAATTAACTTTACTTGGGACGTAACTAATGAACACTTTACTTGGAGATGATGAACGAGGAAGTTATACATACTATGTACACACACAGTATATGGTAACATTAAAATATGTCTTACCTGGCCATGGTTAACATCAGAAACAGACTTTTTCGTAGCACCATTTCCTGTATCCACATTATTTTCAAATGTACTACTATCTATTGAAAAACCATCAACTATACAGAAAAACGAGAAAGGATTTGTAAATGTTGTCACTTTCACATTCATTGCGAACCTCGCATCTGTAAAAGTGTAAATAAATAAATCAGTAGGTACTCAAGTCAATCATTATAATGAAAAGAGCATATTAAATCAGAATATAATCTTCACCTATTTATAAATACCCTAGTTATAGAACCCTTCAGACTTGGACTCTGTAGGAAGGTTTATTTAATGGTACCTACAATGATAATTATATAGAAATTATAGTTGAATGGAAAGGAAACATTAAAATGTAAGATTACCTACTACCTGCATACAGAAAATTGAATAAAAACTTCTGAAAGAAACTTTTGGAAGTGAAAGTTACTTTAACATATTAAATTACGCGGGATCAGCAGCAGCGGGCAAACAAAGCAAATAAGTTCAAATTTGAGTGTTGACTTTGATTGATGTCTTTGATTGACATTGACATTTGACACAAGCACACAAGCTTTAATTTTTTTTTCATTCAATAACAGCACCGAGTATCTGTCCATATTGCCAGCATCAAATAAAGCATATAATAAATAAATAAAAAAAATTGTCCGTTTCGTTCAAATGAAGCACATAATAATGGTCGAAATCAGAGAAAAAATATTAATCAGTTAGTTAAGTCATTGAGATATCCGAGTAAACTACTGCAATAAACTACATTACTGAAACGTGCTTGATAGAGTTTTAGAGGCAAAGGCGACGAAAGTAGAAAATTCTCCCATAACGTCCCATCTAGCTCCGTAGCCAGCTTTCGTAACCATTCGACCAAGAAAGCTTGGTTATACTTCCGAAAAGTAGATACCGAATTTTGTCACCAAATTTTGCACAGACGTTCCATTGGACTATCTAAGAGTCCCCTTAAAAGGATTTTTGGCGACGCGCAATATTTTTCGAAATATTGAATTTTTTAAGTACGCTCTTTAGCTGATGTATGATGATCATCATCATAGCTAGTTTGGTAGAGTATAAGTAGGATTGGACATTGCTATAAGTGATAACTAAGAGGTAGGTATGGTATGCATAGTTGCATACACGACAAATTTATATAGCACCACGCAGCGAACGCGCAGCGCAGTCGTTTGCGATTTGAAAACTACAGGCGCACTTTTTCCTAAACGACGCCGACGTAATCTGCTGATTCATTCTGTGTGTACCATGTGTACACCATGTGGAAGAGGAACGTTAAACAGTTCTTCCGGGGAAGTCACACAGTTGAATTCATTTTTGTCGCGAAGCAGTTCTCAGGTTTTGGTGGAAAGACTCAGTTTGTGTTCTGATGTCCATGGGCTGCTACGACCACTTAACAACTCGTCAAGTCGTCAGTTACTCGACTGTTTAAATAAATACAGCAACGGCGGTGCATCCGTAGCTGGAATCCGACGTAGCTTTATGGCCACTTATCAAGTTAAAATAGCCCCCTTCCATAGATGGTAAGTCCAATTTACAAACCACTAATTAGAGAGAGATACTAGTCCGAGCTGAAGACAGGGCAAAGTCTGCGCTGCACCGAAGAAGGTGCCTCTATCCAGCCAATTACTTCGCCTGGTGATCATGATTAGAGATCATTATTGAGGGAAAGAACAAATACCGTCTTTTATTGCAATGTGTGAGAAACCTTTATTTATTAGGCAGGAACACAATTGCAACAGGGAAAGGGAATGAATGAATCTTTATAAGGAGTCGGTTGTCTGTCATAAAGGGTTTCGGGTGTAATTTATTTTATTTCAATTAAATATAACTCATATAAACATACTTCTATGTATAATGGAACCTCATTCACGACGTTTTACTACCATGCTGGTTGGATGGAGTTTTGAAGGCATCGTGGTGATCGCCGTGGGATTTTGGTCGTATCGAAGGGGTCTTATGATGGATTTTCCCCACGTAAAAAAGGATCACCTAAGCAAACCAACGTACCAAATATACAAAACGTATCTTCTAGACAAGAATGTTTCATACAAATAAAATCGGTACCGTACAACGGTAAAGACCACGCAGACCTTTGACAGAAAAAATTGGTTGAAAATATTATGATATTCAATTCATTAAGATATTTCCCATCCCTGTGCATGCCTTAGAAATTTAGAGTAATTCATAATTTCTCGAAGGTGTGATGTCCACCAATCCACACTTAACCGGCGTGATTATGGCGTAAATCCCTCCCTCTCACTACCGATAGGAGATCTATGATGCCCAGCGGCCCAGCAGCGGTTGAAAGGTTGAAAAAAAGAATTTTCAAATACTCGTATAGCTCATACCATTACTTTTTACCGACTTCCAAAAGGAAGAGGTACTGTATTCGGCTGTATGTATTTTTTTTTAAATATATGTTCACCGATTACTCCGCCGTTTATGGACCGATTTTCAAAATTCTTTTTTTGTTCGTATGCTCATACTTCCGAGGTGGTCCCATTATCACCAAATCAGGATCTGATGATGGGATCCTAGGGAAATCGAAGGGAACTCCCAAATTTTATGAGCACACACATTGATTTTCTTATACTTTCTGAAGCATAAAAGGTATTTGTGCATAGTAATCATCATCTCATGTTGCTGAGCTGATGATGGAAGGTACTGTAACAATGAGGAGTAGAGAGCAAATTCTTTCAATAAATAGTTTTTTATTCGAAATCTTACATTCCTGAGGTGGTCCAACTGTCACCAAGTCAAAGTCTGATGAGGGGATCCCAGAGAAATCGAAGGGAATATTCAAATTTTATAGCACAAAAAATGATTTGCTTATTTTTACTAAAGCAAAACAGGCATTTGTGTATAATTATCATCATATCATGTTGCTGAGCTGATGATGGAAGGTACTACGACGATTGGGAGTTGAGAGCAAATTCTTTCAATAAATGGTTTTCTGTTCGAAATCTTACATTCCTGAGGTGGTCCAACTGTCACCAAGTCAAAAACTAATGATGGGATCCCAGAGAAATCGAAGGGAACATTCCAATTTTATAGCACAACAAATGATTTTCATATTTTTACTAAAGCAAAACAGGCATTTGTGTATAATTATCATCATATCATGTTGCTGAGCTGATGATGGAAGGTCCTACGATGGTTAGGAGTTGAGAGCAAATTCTTTCAATAAATGGTTTTTTGTTCGAAATCTTACATTCCTGAGGTGGTTTAACTGTCACCATGTCAAAATTTGAAGATGTGATACGAGGCGAGGGAAACACTGAAACATAATAGGCACACATATTCTTTTACTCATATTTTTTAACATAATACAAATATTTATGTCCGGTAATTATCACCTGATGTTGCTAAGCTGATGATTGAAGGTACAACTCTTTAACGGTTAGGAGCTGAGAGCAAATTCTTTCATTAATTTATACGTTCAGGTGGACTGATAGTAGTATTCTTTCAGGCTATAAGAAGGCTATTAGATAAACATGGTTATAAAAGGTCTTTAACGTTTAGAACTTAAGTGAAAAAATTTCCAATTATGCTTAGGTATACATATGTACAAAATTATTAAAATTACTAAAAAGAGTGAAATAAATTAAGTTTTTAACAAAAAAATAGAACCGACTTCCAACGGTAAAAAATAAAATTGTTCATTAAGTACCTACTTCTTCTTGCTTATGGTAATGCCTCTTAAAACTATTTTTAGAGTCGGGCCCTTAGTAAAACGTCCTGTTATAGTAAATATACTGTACCTTTCGTTCTGAATGGGCACCGACTCCAATATAGTTTTAACAGTCATTACCATAAGCAAGAAGATGTAGGTACTGTCCCACTGTCTGTACTGTCGATGCCCATTTAGAACGAATGGTACGACATTTTACTAAGGGCCCGACTCCAAAAATAGTTTTAAGAGTCATTACCATGCAATAAGAAGTAGGTACTGAACAATTTTATTTTTTACCGTTTGAAGTCGGTTCTATTTTTTTGTTAAAAACTTAATTTATTGATTGTTTTGATCGAATCAAGATTTTCGGTAAGAGGGTTTTGATAAGAAAATTTAGGCTAATCCCGAACTGCAGTTTTAAAAGTCTTTTCGTATGCAATTTGTTTTTATTGGAATATTCTTACACGAGATCTCATAGGGCTTTGCAGACTATGCAGACTATTATGTATTCTGTGGCAGAACAGAATACTATAATATGAGCTTTCATGTATGTTTCATGTATAACATATACCTACAGGTGAGGACGCAAATACATATGTATATTATTTGAAATAGTACTTTTCTCAGTTTGGAATTGTCAATGGAAAATTATGGAGTAAAAAACCTATTTCTTTTAGGATCCTTGTATGAGTGCGATCTTTTGCCCGGAACTAGCGCTGAACCGTAGCGCTGAATACGTGGCTTTCCACAAAAAAGGTCGTAATGAATTTTGAAAGTTAGGTACTTTACAGCCAATGAGCTCTAGATTTACAGTACATCCTCCTACTGATGGGCACCGGTCCCCTCTCAGAATTGAGAACCAATCACGCTGGCCAAGTGCGAGTTGATAAACGTCATATCTTCAAGAATTTTTATTTTTATTTGAATGGAGTAGCAGACGAGCATGCAGGTCACGTGGTGTTAAGTGGTCACTGCAGCCCATGGACATTTACATACAACCTCAAGCAAGCATAGGTAAGTCTTGTCTGTGGTTGTTTGCAGTTGCGCTGCTACTTCGGAGGCTGGTGGTCGCCTCATGTAAGTGTGGCCGGCAACTGCACCTTTCCACCGAAAAACAATAGAATTGGTTCACGCACGGCAGAAGTGGGCGCAGCAGTGGTACTTCCCCGGGCGAACCATAATAGTTCCTCCACCTACCAAAAGAAATATTTTTGTAGCTCTCAGGCATGCAGGCATCTCCGTGGAAAACATTGTACTAAAATACTTTTTCAATGTTTACCTCATGGTGGAGCAGCGATAAATACGAAAATAAAAAAAATTGGTTATAGCTGCGCGTTGGAGTTTGAATCCGTGAACCTCATCTCGGGGACCGATGTATTTACCACTATGCTATCGCTGTACCCGTTATAAAGGTCGGTATAGTCACAAAATCGATAACTAACGGGTATGAAATACTAGCTTTCCGCTCACGGCTCCGCCCGTGTAGGATACACCTTTTTTCCCATAGGTATATTAGGCATGAAATATTTTCGATCCCCGAGTACAAAATAGTTCTTTAGTCCCCAAACTATTAGCTCAATCCGTAGTACTGTTTCGAGGTAAAAGAAAAAAACGAGCACATTTTAACATTTATGATGTTAGTATAGATAGGTACTTTTCGGCGTATTTTCATTTTTCATACATACCAAATATACACAAAATATTTCATAAAAATCTGTTAAAAACTTATCTTATATATAAAATCAAACACCGGGCATGATTTATTTATTTAAAATAAACACTAGGTTTGTGATTGGGTTGTGAGTACCATGGACACACAGAAATAAACACAACACCCAAACCGAGAACAAAAGTTTAACCTCGTCTTTCAAAATCCTGCCTCGTTATTCGCCAGGAATGAAATCCTCGTTTGGCGGTCCGGCATGGTAACCATTGCGCCCTCGGGTCGTAATTAGATTAATGGTTATCATGAAAGTTCTTTGCTTAGCACTGACCAAACGTAGGGTGATAAGATTAGATTAAAGAAAGCAAGAAACATTGTGTTGCGTTGTAAAGCAGATGAAAATTTGTATTCTACTTTTTTGGTATCGGATAAAAACCTTCAATAGGTACCCTTGCACTACCTTGCACCTTGGTAGAGGATACCGGATTTGTACCGCACTAAAACCCCGTCGGTTGCGTGCCTCTGCGCTTGGAGAGGACTCCGGGATCTCCAGTGGAACACACGATGCTTACGCGGCGGCCTGCGGCCACGCACACATCGCCGTCCTTCCCGGGGCTTCTGGCTGGACGGATCGAGCTCCCACTCACACCGTCCACAACCCCGGAAGCCCCCTTTTAGTCGCCTCTAACGATCAGGCAGGGGATACCGTTGTAGCTCTATCCTTAATCCCAAAGCTACAGGGACTAAACAACACTAAAATTTCTTTCTGAGACTATAAATACTAGTATGCATCGCTCTACAAGTTTATGTCATGTATCTTCATGGAACCTTTCTACGAATATTCCTGGAGTTTAAACTTCAATAAAACCATAAGGGTTTTGACTTTGAGATACTTAGAAACTTGAAAGAGTTTTCTTAAGAATGAAGTAAGCGAGTAGAAAATGTACTTCCATGTAAAAAAATTAAACTTTTAGATATTGTTATTATATTGAGGAGCACAGCTAGATAGAAATAATATTGTATTGTCAGATTACTCAATATTGTTGTATGCCAAAAATGCTGCTTTTGTGTAATTAATATCTGCAACTAAAGTTGTGTACCTAACACTAGGGTATGCAGTGCAACAAAGTGCAAACAAGTAGGTAGGTAAGTTTTTACTGTTTCCGCACTGTAATAAGATATTGCGTCATTTTTAGAGGCCTTACTCCAAGCACTTTCGTATGTAATGGGACACACTGGCCATTGTCAATCGTGACACCTGTTTTTTACTTTTTGGACCCTACTATGATGACAGTTTTTTCCTTGACTGAGTGTTGGCACAATTAGCAGGTAAACGGTTGCACAAGTAGGTATCAACTAGCCGTGTGGTAAATGAGGTAAATCAGCACCACGTCAACAAGGATCTTTAACAAAGAATCAGCAGGGGTCACGCAGAGGTGACAGTGGACAGCGCGTGTGAATGATGTGGTCCGCCTCTCGGTCTTCGAAGTTGATGGCAGTGGAAGCGGCTCGGCGGCCCTCCCGACGACGGCGGGCGCACGCACGGAATGCAGCGCGGCGCGGGGGGCGGGCGCGGGCCGCTGCTGCCGGCGACGCTCCGTGCTGCCCGCCTCGCCAGTCAGCCGCGCGCCACCCGACACGAGTGTTGTTCGAGACGTGCGACACCACTTCCACCCGCGCTCAGGTACGTATCAAACTCGACCTTCACATTATTTCGTTCGGTTTGCGTCTCCGCGGGGGCCGACCGAGAGCGGTCGGCGAGCCGGCGCCGGCTTCCCCGAATGCCTAGACTCCGTCCAGGCGGGTGACCAGAAATAGCCGGTGGTCGATCGCGCCGGTGTCTTCCTCCACGAACGTCCCGGCCTCCGGCGGCGCTGCGGCGCGATGACCCGTCGAATGTTTGCCAAACGAGAATCCCTAAATACTTGCCGGTCAATGCTTCTGCAGCTTTATCAGTGTTACATATTTATTATTTGTCGGTGCGGTGAGGTCAGCGAGCGCGCGAGGCGATGTGCGCCTTATCGCAAGCGGCGTAGGGTCGGCGCGGGCGCCCGCGACGACGACGACGCGGGCGCACCCGACCTCGCCTCTGCTCTGTCTTTGCTCTGTTCTTGCGTCGTTCCTACCTATTTACAATACTTTACAATAGGTATATAAGACACATACGTCCTCACTCGGTCTCGATTACTCGTATAATCGTATAACAGTCTCTCCTTACCACTGTTACTGTATGTTTCCTTATCCTAAGCGATGAGCAGCAGTTAGGTAATTAGATGGCAATAGCGTGTTCTGAAAAGTAGTACCACCAGTAGGTTGGTGCGTTTGTGGTCAGTCACACTTCAAACAAAAAGACCACTACTTCCCTCTTATCGATGCTTTTTAGCAACATACCGGTTTACCATATCAAATCACCGAGCTAAGAAAGATTATAACTTTAATCTTATTTCACCATGGTTGACACGGACGGTCCGATAAAACGCGCCTCTTACATACATATATGTTGTATGTTTACACTGTATAATGTCCAGGTATAGATTGGTAAGTGGAAACGTGACTTACCTATATAAACTTATTAACTCTTGAGTATTCCTACAACCGTAACGTCGTTTGTAACAATGACGTAGAACGTCGGCGCGTATGTGCGACTTCAGTTTGTGGCAACAGTTCAAAATTAAAAAGACGGTTTCGTTTGTCGTTTACCTCACTCGTCTACATGAAAATATGTTAGCGATGCGAGACGATGTTAGCGTGCCCACTGACGAGGGATCCGGCGTTCGTTCGTCCGGTGTTGTCTTCACCAGCAGCGCTCGGTTCGCGGAATCTTTGCGGCGGTCCGCACACGAAAGTAACCCTTATCGTATCCATATGATGTCACATAACTCCGTGGCGTACTATCATGACTTAACACCCTAGACGCATCGTTCAAACCGCTCTCGGCCTCGTTAGGTCTGCCATGAGCAAAATTCGCACTTATACTTGGCGTGGTAAGACTCGTGTCTGTTTGAACGCAGTACGGCATTAAGGTTTTTCATAGATGTAGCAGGGTCGAGATCCCGACGCACAAGAGAGTGAAAGTAGGGGGTGGGCGATAAGAAGGGTGGTAGCGCTCCCTGCATAGTGGTCGACCCGGGCCTTCCAACTAGGATTTGTTAAATTTGCTGCTTTTAGGCTGCTCCCGACAAAAAGGGATTTCCAATTTTAAGCGAACGTGGTGCGCACTTACCTGAATATTTAAACAGACAGAGACTAACAGGGCATTAACTTTTTGAAAAATCATATTTGATAACACTACGATGACTATATCTCTTTGCAGTATTGTTAAATGTGATTACGTATGAGATAGAAAAAGTGGGGTGACTGACTTGAATTTTGTTTCAATCTTATTCGCAGCCATCTTGAAGCTCTGACATGGTCTATATTTTTAATATTTAACACAGACAAGCACTACGGCATATTATCGTGCTAACACCAATGTCAGCTCGAGGTACGCCCCTGACACACCTGTTAAATTAGTTAATTCTGTGCGTGCCTGCTCGACTTGAAAATGTCTGGGTATATGTATGTACCTTTTACATATGTATCATAAATCATAAAGGTCTACTTTATGTCATTATATATTACTGTTACATCATCCGACAAGTGAGATTTCGATAAGACTTTATTTTGGACTAGATACCTACATCCTACTGTTTTACCCGAGAAAGAAAGGATCAAATACATATCATCCCATGGGAATAAGTAGCCTTATGTCATTTTCAGCCAACTATCTCTATGCAAATAATAAATAATTAATAAAAAAATTTGGCCTGACGACCTGGGTGGCGCAATGGTTACCATGCCGGACTGCCAATCGAACGGGTACGATTCCCGGCGAAACAGAAATATGAATGATGAGTTTAAATTTCCGTTCTCGGTCTGAATGTTTGTGTTTCTGTCTTTGTGTGTGTCCATGGTACCCACGACACAGGGTATATCTACCTTACTGTTGATCTGGGGCTATGACTGCTATGAGTGTGAAGCGTTATTTATTTATTTATATTTATAAATGTCATATTATTATACACAAAAGCTTTAAACTCTTATCTTTGTAGTCAGACTTCTTAAACCTTTAGACGAAAAAATAAACTTTTGAAAAAAATATTTAACGAAACTTAAAAATTACAAAGCTTTTTAGGATTTCAATTTTTACATATATAATTTTTTAAGGGTATAAATTAATGTAATTTGTATCTGAAATTTAACAAAATTAAAATGGACAAAATGTACAAAACCGAAATGCGTAGTTTCGTTTCTTTAGGTATGCGAAAGCATCGATTATGGGACAGACGAAATAAGAGCACTAAAAATTTATTCAGTCATATACTAGTAAAATATATCAAAAGTCAGAGATTAGAGGATAGTACATTTTGCCGCAATAAAAAAATTGCCTATGTGCTATTCCAGACTATCTCTGTGTCAAATTGCATCCCGATCCGTTTTTGCGCGATTCAGCAACAAACATCCATCCATACCTTCAAACACACGTCCAAACTTTCGCGTTTATATTATTTGGTATTGGTAGTATACACTTTCATTACCTATATTTAACTAGCCTTCCGCCAGCGGATTCGCCTGCGTGGACCCGTTTTAAAGGTTCCCGTAGGATAGAAACCATTCTTATAGCCATTAATTTTAAACAAAATACCTATATGAATGAACAGAGCCACCGCCTTTTTGGAAGTCGGTAAAAAGTATTGAAGTATTACTATAAATATTTTTTTTTGTTTAGGATATCATTTTAATTACCTAAGTGAATTTTATTATGAACAAAAACCATATATAAGCCTCATTGATTACCTCCTAGTTTATAAACGGCCTTAGTATTTGATTTGACCAAAGCCTCATAAAGGCCAGTCATTATCGACATCAAACATCGCAAACGTGCATGTATCTACGACTCTTTTATATGTTGTTAGGTCCCCGAAGAGTAGTCTATACCAAAAATTGCAACCCTGAAAACCTTGTGCTGCCACCATGGTGCTCGAAATACTGTGAAATTCTGGCTCTTGTTTCAGTTTTTTTGAAAAAAAATACCTTAAGGAAGCGTTTTTCAGATATACTTGTCATATTATTTTATCAAGCTAACTAAATTTACTACAATTTAAGCCCAACATGAGCTCTCTAGGTCTATTAGTTGCGGAGGTACAGCTAGTCAAAAATGGGCATTTTTTTCCAAAACGTGGCAAATTGTCGGTAGGGTTGTTTGTCAAGACATTTGCCGGCTAAACTAATGGTCCTAGAGTATAGCCACGAGAGAAGAATTTATAAAAAAATGAATTAGCTTTAATTTAATTCCAAAGTGGAGCCTCTAGGCCTCAACGTTTCATAAATAATTAAAAAAAATAAAAATACCGGATTTCGGATAAATGATGAAAACGTTCTACTGAATGACTTGGGTATGTATTTCTTTAAAAACATGCAACATTAGTGGTGGTAAATTTGACATTTTAGATGTAACATGGTTTCGAATTAAATTACACTTAACAAATGGCTTGGCTTGGCTGCAACCCTTTTTATGTCCCACTGCTGGGCACGGGTCTCTCCCCCTTAGTGGGGAGGCCTGGAGCTCCACGCTGCTCCAATGCGGGTTGGTGGAGATGCGGGTTAGTGGCCAACCCGCTGTCGGATGTTCTCAAACCGCCCATAAGGCCTCCGACAAGGTTTAACGACCGTTATCTATCGACAACAACCGGGACCGACGGCTTAACGTGCCTTCCGAAGCACGGAAACGCGCATGAATTTTTTTGTCACTAGCGGTCACCCATCTCACACCCGACCGCGCCCGTTTGGCTTAGCTGCATAGACCGCTTGCGTTCTACGCTAACCGCCGAGCTATGCGCGCTTCACTTAACAAATAAACATAGAAAAATATCACAATAAAATACTAAGCACAAGGACTGGTTAGACTTTTGCCCTTTTCGACGGGCCGGGTCTCACCCAGTCTGGATCAGTGAGAGGGAGTGGGGGAGAAGAGACAATATTTTCTGGAGATGGAGGCAGGCCGTCATATGGTGCTGGATTGTTCATATCCTCATCCTTCCATCCATCATTCCATTTCGACGGAAATCGAACCCGGGACACTTGATTGGCAGATCGTCACTGTAGCCATTGCGTCACACGGTTCGTAAGTAAGAAATATGTTATGTGCCTATTCATCACTGCTTCACGGGGAGGAAAAACATTGCAATAGTTAATTACGATGTGTTCCGTCAACGTGAGAATAATTTCTAAATATAAATCCTGAATCAGATCAAATCAAATCAAATCAAATCAAATATTCTTTATTGTGGACAAAGGGTCATTACAGTTGGAGAGTTATAGAAAAAAAATCTTAAAGGCATAATGTCAACCACTCGGTACTTGGCCAGTATTTTGGATTAAGGACTTAATCCCTGTCTATTCATTAATCTACACTCAGCAGCGGAATATTAAAAATGGCTGAAGAAAACCAAACCGATGTACTCAAACAATGATAATTGTAACATTTGACTATGAAATATTTTCCGACCTAATTTATTTGTCTCATAGATTTAGAAGGATTGGTGCCTACCAATCCTTCTAAATCTATGAGACAAATAAATTATCGTAAGAATCACGTATCTTTTTTCTTTCAAATGAAGTAGAAGATGAGCTCGCAAGCCGCGTGGTGTTCATTGCAGTGTCCGTTACAGCTAGGGTTACCAACTTTTTTTACAAGAATTAAAGTTTTAGGTCTGAGAAGGAAAATAAACAGTATTTTACAAAAAAGAAGAGTATTAAATTTTTAATTATTAAAGACATATTTTTAGTGCTTCTCGCGCAACTTATCATTTTAGTCATTTTTAAAAGCTTCATAAGCCTTACCACAATTAAAACTATGATTAAAATAAATAAGTAGCTCATTTTTTATTAAATTGAAGCTAATATTAGGTAGTATTTGACAGATTAGTTCTGAAACGCTCGATTATGACTGCGCTGCGCTAACTTAGTGTTCGTCCGAGATGTTGATACTGAAAAAAGTATTTTGTATACTTTATTTTTGTTCAACAGCAAAAAGTATAATGTAGTGAAAAACAGTATAATACTGTTTTTAACAGTATGGTTGGCAACCCTAGTTACAGCGTTTGGACATCTAAACACAACCTCAAGCAGGCCTGACTCCTGCATGAGGTCTAAGCAGATGGAGTATTATTGAGGAAGCTGATGCCTCATGTAAATCTGGCCAGCAGCCACACCTTTTCACAAAAACATCGAATCATATCGAACTGCTTCGCGACAGAAACGGTGGTAGGAAAAGTCATCGAATTTCGAACAAAAAGTGTCACTTTAATTTTTTTAAAGTTTTTAAGTATAAAGTAAAGTGACTTTACGCGAGAGTATTGATATTATATCCACGTATAGGGTTGCCAACCATATTAAACCGATTAAAAATAAGTACAGTTTCAGCTTTTGCCTTAGGATGTAAAGGAACGAATATGCACAGACTTCTTGCATATACTAAATTTTTTCGCCCCTTTTTGATGTCCCACTATAATACGCGGGACGCATTTTACAAATTGAAATGTTTAGGCCATAGTCTGTCACGCATGCTGGTTGATGGAGATCATTCTAGTTACACAGAATTCCTTTTTTGTATCGGGGGGGAAACCTTCAAAAGGTACTCGGCACCTTGGGAGAGGGTACCGGGATATGTGGGATTTGACCGCACTAAAACCCCTTCGGTAGCTGCCTCTGCGCTTGGGGAGGACTCCGGGATATCCAGCGGAACGCACCGGTGTCCTCCACGCGCGACGCCCCAGACCGGGCCCATCTTCGGGAGAGCAGATGTGCTCTTCTGCACCTTCCGATGCTTATGGCGACATGCAGCCACGCACACATCGCCGCCCTTCCCGGGGCTGCTGTTTGGGCGGATCGAGCTCCCACTCATACCGTAGCTCTATTCTTAATCCCGAAGCTACAGAAGCTTTTTCTAACTCTCAACTCTTAAGCACGCTTGCTGTTTACCCTTAACGTAGAATAAGTAACGTAGAATAACTCGGGACCTCCGCGTCGAGATCAATGTCTTTTCCGCCCGGCTATCGCTACCCGTACATAACTGTAAAAATGTGTAACTGTTTCTACTTACTCTCTGGAGAAAAAACAAACCATAATCCTATCATATTTTTGAAGTGAAAACTTCTTTAGCGGCGCGGCGTTGTGCACGCTTTTGGGATGGGTAAAAATGTTAAACTCGCGTCAGGACACGTGGCCTGATCGAATATTCGTAAGACGGAGGGGTGACAGCTGATGGCTCGACTGTCTATACTAGTAAAATTCGTTTATATCAAGTATTTAAAATATGGACATTGAACAAAGTGCATCTATTAATGAAAAAAGTGACGAAGAAATAGTGAAAGAAAATGAGTGAGTACTTTATAAAAATACTAGATGAAAACCTACTGAAAATACTAGATGAAAAATAATACTGATAATAAAAGCAGTTCGTGCGAAATTATTCCCTAACCATTCCAAAATATCAAAAATGCACAACGTTAATGTTCAAGTTTTCTTTTCTGCCGGCACTACCGGAGTGCAACCCGTTGTTTTTTTTTTTTGTAATTTTTTGGTCTAAAATTGGAAATAAAACTTTGTTGGAAATCGGTCTTCACCTGATTTTATTTCTATAATATTTTTTATAACGCTTCACACTCATAGCCCCAAAGTAGGGTAGATATACCCTGTGTCGTGGGTACCATGGACACACACAAAGACAGAAACACAAACACCCAGACCGAGAACAGAAATTTAAACTCATCATTCAAATTTCTGTTGCGCCGGGTATCGAACCCGGGACCCTTCGATTAGCAATCCGGTATGGTAACCATTGCGCCACGCAGGTCGTCAAAAATTATTTAATTTTACTCATTTCATCCGTAGTCGGCAGGGCTTACTACCGACTGCGGCCGTCGGTCCGGATTTGTTAACTAGGTCATGTGGTCCAAGAGAGGGTCAACATGTTTTTCCTATAACGATACCAATACTATAAATTAACTTATAATAACGCAAATGTTACTAATATTGCTACTTTATCGCCGAATTAATAAATCGACTACTACTTAATCTGTATTTCAGAACCTTTTCAGCACTTTAACGTTCATCCTACTTCCTACAAAAGTAAGTTTGTTTCATCATCATGAAACTTTGTACATATATATTCTTGGAGTTTTCAGAAGTAAAATATGATACTTTAAAAAAAATAACGTGGGTGAAACCGCGGGGCACAGATAGTAGACTATACATAAGTCACTGGGCAAACTAGTATCTATAACTTTGATATAAATTAAATTATGTGTTTATTTTACTTTGCCAAATAGCTACGATAAAATAGCTGGCAGCATTTTGGCTAACATATTTTCGGTAAGAGTGACTGCTGACTAAAACCTTCCCCTGCCCCTCGGGGGTCTGAGCTGTGTCGTCTATTTCTGATGCCGCCGCCGCCGTGGCTATGTAACGGTCTGAGGGTATCTACAATACATGTTTTCACCCAGGTAGCAATTTTGCCAATGAATCTAATGATAATGCTCCCAAAATCTTTGAAAAAGCGGTTCAACTAAGATGTTTAACAAAAAAGGAATACTTAGTTTGCCTTTTCTTGTTAATTGGACGTTAATTTTCGAAAAATATGAAGAATTGCCAAGAATAAAAAAAACGCAATAATAATTTTCTCTACAAAACTCTTTTATACGAATAAAATTTTGTAGGTTAATGATTCGTTCCTCATTGGTTAATATATGTAGATTTTCGACGATTTTGATGAAATTTAGTATCTTGGTTTCGGGGGTGATAAATTGATCTAGCTATGTTTTATTTTTAGAAATTTTAAATTATTATAAATCATTTTCAGTGATAATCAACTTAAATATATACCTACTGAAAAATACGACTCTTCCTGACATCTATTGGAGAGTATTAATAATATTGTGGCGTACACCGCCGTCAAACGTCGTCAAATGACAATGTCGATTTGAAAAAGCTCTATAAAAATTTTGTTCATTGAATTAAGGCTTCCTTAGCCGAATGGTTACGCGGGCTGATTGCGTAACCAGAGACACGGGTCCAAAAGTCCAAACCTCAATCAAAACCATATTTCCTTTATTTTTTTAGTGATTTTTTGTATTGGAAGCTATTCCAGATGGCGTTGTTAAGTAACACTAAGTGAATGAGTGTTTCGTTTGAAAAAAAAAAGCCAAGTAAATAAACTGTTTTAGTCGTCCAGGTACTATAAAATGAAAAATACAACTCTTCCTGACATCGATTGGATAGTATTAATTAAACCGCCGTCAAACGTCGTCAAATGACAATGTCGATTTGAAAAAGCTCTAATCCGAATGGTTACGTGGGCTGACTGCGGAACTAGACACACGGGTCCAAGCCTCAATCAAAACCATATTGCCTTTCTTTTTATTTTTTGTGTTTTTTATATGGAAGCTATTTCAGATGGCGTTGCTAAGTAACAAGTAACACTAAGCAAAATAAAATTGTTTTTATCCGTGCAACGGTCAGACATCGAGGTACTTTCTATAATATACATATAAACAAAAAGATCAGCGACTTAAATCGTATTATTTGGGTATCGTGTCATCGTTTCTTGGAAACCATAATGCCCTCAACACTAACTGACTACACTAGCGTGTTCAGTACAAGAATTTATTGCGCGATAAAAAATTAACCTCCACTTTCAAGACCACTTAAAACTGTTTAGCTTCTTACAACACCGAACAAGTTAATACTACTCGGTCAAGTTAACATGACACCTGGACTCATGAGGCTATTCTGTACGCCCGTATCCGAAACTTCGTGAATTTTCGGGCGTCATTTTTGATTAACTTCTTCTTCTGATATTCTAGCAATATTATTCATTCAGTGGCTTAATTTTATCAATGCTAAAGCAATCATATAAATTCATGAAAAAAATACTGTCTAAATATAACAAAAATGATTCCAAAAATGTTAGAACCGAATGCATACGGAATAGCCTCCCAGGTGTCATGTTAACTTGTCCGAGTAGTAGTTAATCTTTTTTCAACTTCCGCAAAGCCCCAACTTTAGTTCGCATCTAATTGTATCGCCCAGCCCCTAATGTGTCATCGTGCAATATATACCTACATAATATAAATTACGAATATTCCTATACCTCATATTAGACTACATTATATTAAGCAATGGTGGGCACGATCGGCCGTAGGTGCGTGTCTTCGTGTATCGTGTATTTATATACACACAGTTATACTTATACCATACCCAGCCAAGAACCTGACTACGCCCATAATGGCAGTTATTAAATTTGGACGTCTAGAGATGTCAAATCGACTAATGTTACTTGCATGATAGTCCCCAGTCCTCGGGTGCAATGAAATTCAGTATGAAAATAAAACTGGACAAGCTGAAGTTTGTCTCCGTATCCTCTTTTCTTCAGCTCAGCATTGGCTAAGCAAACCCAGAGCAAGGCATAAAATAACGCTCCCTAAGAATTTGTAAAAAACTACAGTGAATAAAATATCTTCTTTCTTTTTGTCTTCTTTCAAGTGTGATTCGGGCTCGCCGACCAAGAGGTTCGTACAAGGCTATATTCTTATGATGGCTGCAACCCTTTTTGTGTCCCACTGCTGGGCACGGGTCTCTCCTCATTATCGGGGAGGCCTGGAGCTTACTCCACCACGCTGCTCCAATGCGGGCTCAACTCTACTGACGCAACTCAACTCTACTGACGCAACTCAACTCAACTGACGCGACTCAACTCTACTGACGCGACCCAACTCTACTGACGCGACTCAACTTTACTGACGTGACTCAACTCTACTGACGCTACTAAACTCTATTGACGCGACTCAACTCTACTGACGCGACTCAACTGACGCGACTCATCTCAGCTGACGCGAATCAAGTGACGCGACTCAACTCAGCTGGCGCGAATCAACTCAACTGACGCGACTCTACTAACGCGACTCAACTCAGCTGACGCGAATCATCTCAACTGGAGCGACATTACTAAACTGACGCGAATCAACTCAACTGAAGCGACTCAACTATACTGACGCGACATAACTCAACTGACGCGACTCAACTTAACTGACGTTATTCAACTATACTGACGCGACCCAACTGACGGGACTCAACTCAACTGACGCTACTCAATTCTATTGACGCGACTCAACTCTGCTGACGCGACTCAACTCAGCTGACGCGACTCAACTCCACTGACGCGACTCAACTCTACTGACGTGACTCGACTCTACTGACGTGACTCATCACAACTGACGCGACCCAACTGACGGGACTCAACTCAACTGACGCTTTCCTTAATTCTATTGACGCGACACCTGACGCGAACAACTCAACTGACGCGACTCAACTCTACTGACGTGAGCCATCTCAACTGACGCGACTCAACTCTACTGACGCAACTCATCTCAACTGGAGCGACTCAACTCTACTGACGCAACTCATCTCAACTGGAGCGACTCAACTCTACTGACGCGACTCATCTCAACTGGAGCGACTTAACTCAACTGACGAGACTCAACTCAACTGGAGCGACTCAACTGACAGGATTCAACTCAACTGACGCGACTCAACTGACAGGATTCAACTCAACTGACGCGACTCAACTCTACTGACGTGAGCCATCTCAACTGACGCAACTCATCTCATCTGACGCGACTCAACTCAACTGACGCTACTCAACTCTACTGACGTGACTCAACCATTCTGACGCGACTCAACTCTACTGACGTGAGCCATCTCAACTGACGCAACTCATCTCAACTGACGCTACTCAACTCTACTGACGTGACTCAACCATACTGACGCGACTAAACTCAACTGACGCGTCTTAACTATACTGACGTGACTCAACTCTACTGACGAGAGCCATCTCAACTGACGCGACTCAACTGAACTGACGCGACTCAACTCTACTGACGTGAGCCATCTCAACTGACGTGACTCAACTTTACTGACGTGACTCAACTCTACTGACGCTACGAAACTCTATTGACGCGACTCAACTCTACTGACGGGACTCAACTGACGCGACTCATCACAGCTGACGTGAATCAACTCAACTGACGCGACTCTACTAACTTGACTCAACTCAGCTGACGCGAATCATCTCAACTGGAGCGACATTACTATACTGACGCGACATAACTCAACTGACGCGACTCAACTTAACTAACGTTATTCAACTATACTGACACGACCCAACTGACGGGACTCAACTCAACTGACGCTACTCAATTCTATCGACGCGACTCAACTCTGCTGACGCGACTCAACTCAGCTGACGCGACACAACTCCACTGACGCGACACAACTCTACTGACGTGACTCATCACAACTGACGCGACCCAACTGACGGGACTCAACTCAACTGACGCTTTCCGTAATTCTATTGACGCGACACAACTCAGCTGACGCGAATCAACTCAACTGACGCGACTCAACTCTACTGACGTGAGCCATCTCAACTGACGCGTCTCAACTATACTGACGTGACTCAACTCTACTGACGTGAGCCATCTCAACTGACGTGACTCATCTCAACTGACGCGACTCAAATCAACTGACGCTACTCTACTCTATTGACGCGACTCAACTCTATTGACGCGACTCAACTCAACTGACGCGTCTCAACTATACTGACGCGACTCAACTGACAGAACTCAACTTAACTGACGCGACTCACCTCTACTGACGTGAGCCATCTCAACTGACGCGACTCAACTCTACTGACGCGACTCAACTGAACTGACGCGTCTCAACTCAACTGACGGTACTCAACTCTACTGACGTGACTGTAGATATGAGCGCCGATGGGTGGGAGGTCATTTTGGAGTCCGCGGCGGCGGCGTCGTCGGCGGCGTGACCTCCAAAGGATTTTTAGATGTTGGCAGATAAAAAATAAAAGAAAAAACACGTAGTTTATCGATTAAAATATTATCATTAATTAAAACTTAAAAATAAATAAATTAAGGTTCAGGAAAGTGTGACATTTTTGGCACTTAGGAAAAAAAAACAACGTAATTATATAATTTCGAATAACAATTCGCAGATATTGCAGGTCGGTGTATGACAGGATAGTTTTTTTTATATAAATAAACTACAAAAAGGCAGATGGGCCGCGTGGTGTTAAGCGATCACCGTCGCCTATGGGCACGGGTAACCCCCAAGGGTTCTCTCAGATTTCTTCTCAGATTTTTTTTTTGTAAAATCTCAGTTTATTTTTAAATTTTCTGCTATTGCGAGCAAGTGCCATTTGAAGCACGGACACGCGGCCACTAGCGGTTAGCCATCTTTTTAACCCGTGTGGACTACGTTAGCCGCTCGACCATGTACACTAGCGGATCCAGTGGGGGATCCAATCAATCCCTCCCAAACTAGGCGCGGTGTCCAAGTACACGTCATGCATCAGCCACCCCCAAGTCAACAATTCAAAAAAGGTCAAACCTTCTCCAAAATTTTAGCCCGCACCTGCCCAAACCAAAATCACACTCCCCCTCCCCAAACTGATATCCTAGACCCGCACTGCGCATATTGCTGGATGGTCTGTTGGCTGCTATCTGTTGCCATATATCTACTTGGATGAGTTATCTTCATTGACATGAATTATACGCTTTGAAGAGAAGGAATCTTAACCTATTAGTAGAATGTTTGAGATGGTATGTAGCTCTATGATGGGATCGAGTATCCCTCTGTTCATTTGTCTATCAAGACTCTTTATTTCGGCAACGCGTGGAAGTATAGAGTTGAAATTGAAACCAAGCTGTTAAAAAAACGCAGATTTCGATACTCTCAAAGGAATCAAAATCGATATTGTATATTCCGTTGAAATATTAAACGAAATTTGGCAACTAACACCGTACCGTACAAGTTCAACGAAAAAATCACTTTACATTTTGTAATTACATCACTAAACGCGTCAATAGAGTTGAGTCGCGTCAGTAGAGTTGAGTCCCGTCAGTTGAGTCGCTTCAGCTGAGTTGAGCCGCGTCAATAGAGTTGAGTAGCGTCAGTAGAGATGTGTCACGTCAGTAGAGTTGAGTCGCGTCAGTTGAGTTAAGTCGCGTCAGTTGAGTTGAGTCGCATCAGTAGAGTTGAGTCGTCTCAGTTGAGTTGAGTCGCGTCAGTAGAGTTGAGTCGAGTCAGTTGAGATGGCTCAAGTCAGTAGAGTTGAATAACGTCAGTTAAGTTGAGTCGCGTCAGTAGAGTTGAGACGCGTCAGTTGAGTTGATTCCTGTCAGCTGAGATGAGTCGCGTCAGTTGAGTCGCGTCAGTATGGTTGAATAGCGTCAGTAAAGTTGAGACGCGTCAGTTGAGTTGAATCGCGTCAGTTGAGATGGCTCAGGTCAGTAGAGTTGAGTCGCGTCAGTTGAGTCGCGTCAGTATAGTTGAATAGCGTCAGTTAAGTTGAGACTTGAGATGTGTCGCGTCAGTTGAGATGAGTCACGTCAGTAGAGTTGAATCGCGTCAGTTGTGATGAGTCCGTCAGTTGAGATGGCTCACGTCAGTAGAGTTGAGTCGCGTCAGTTGAGTTGAGTCCTGTCAGTTGAGATGCGTCAGTTGAGTTGAGTCGCGTCAGTATAGTTGAGACGCGTCAGTTAAGTTGAGTCACGTCAGTATAGTTAAGTCGCGTCAGTTGAGTTGAGACTTTCAGTTGAGTTGAGACTAGATATGAGCGCCGCGCCGGCGCGCGGCCGCCGCCGCTGCGAAAAGGTAACGGCGCGCCGAGTGAGCGAGAGAGATAGTTGAATCGGTCACTTGTCAAATAGTATGAACGTGCTCGTTGTTGAAGTAGGACGCGTTAAGCAGTTAGCTATGAAAAATGGCTGCGTCGTCGGCTCTAGAAAATGTGTACGTTTACAAAACGAAAAAAGAAAAAAATACAGTGACGTCGCTACGGACGCTATCCCGAGTGAAATCAAGGCACAGTTACTGCTGGAACTAATTTGAAAATTTAATTGTAAATTAATATGAAAAAGAAAGAACAGTTCTCAACGATCAAGTGTTTTGTGACGCATGTTTAAGAAATGCAAAGGAAAAGACTGCCATTTATGGCTATACTTCCTCATCTATTTTTATTTTATTTTTGATACTATTGCAGATTTGTGGTCAGAAGGGTTTAAATTACCACCTTAACTAAAAAAATAACGAAAACTATCCTCTAAAGCCTCTTAATGCATTTGTGGCCTTATGCAAATTTCCAAAAATCAACTATCTGGCAGATGCCTGGATATCGCAAAGGCCTTTGACCGGGTCTGGCACAAGGTCCTTTTCGCGAAGCTTCCATCTTACGGTCTACCCGTGAGTCTATGCAACTGGGTGGCAAGCTTTCTGTCTGAGCGGCAGATTAAGGTCGTTGTTGACGGATGCGGCTCAGATATGAAGCCCATTAACACCAGTGTTCCCCCAAGGCTCAGTGCTGTCTCCTATTCATTCTGCATATCAATGAAATTCTGAAAAAATCACGCGGTATACATTGCTGTGCAGATGACAGTACGGTGGACGCACTATACACCTGTCGAGCCAATGTCTTTCGGTCACAAGTGGAGGAAAACAGAATCAAACTTGTGTCTGAAGTCGAGAACTCTCTGGAGTGGTTCTCGTAATAGGGTCGACTTAACCTTGTTGAGTTTAACCTTACAAAGACACAAGTTTGCGCGTTTACCGCTAAAAAACACCCATTTGTTATAGCGCCCAAGTTCCAGGGAACCGCACTCACCGTTGGTGAAAGTGTCGGTATCTTGGGAATTGACATTACGAGTAAAGTGCAGTATCGGAATCACCTGGAGAACAAGGTCAAATTGGAATCCAAAAAGCTTCATGGCCTCAACAGGCTGAGGCAGTACTTCACTGCGGGGCAATTCCTAACGCTGTATAAGGCCCAGGTAAAACCTCACAAGGAGTACTGCTCCCATCTCTGGGCAGGAGTACCAAAATATCAGCTATACTCATTTGACTCCGTTCAAAAGCGCGCAGTCTGAATCATCAACGACCCAAGCTTGACCGACAGGCTAGAACCGCTAAGCTTGGGAAGAGGCTCGCTCTGCACGTTCTACAGACTTTACTATGATGAGCGCACTGAGGAACTTTTTAAAATGATGCGTTCGTCAACATTTCATGAATATACCACCAGACGAAGGTTAAAGTGCCACCGACACCATCTGGACTCGTGGCGGTCCTCCACAGTCCGCTATGCACGCTCTTTTTTTTTACCACGGACGTGTAAGTTATGGGACAACCTTCCAGCTGAGACATTTCCAGTGGACTATGACATGGGGTTCTTCAAGAAAGCTGTAAAAAAGCTCTCCTTCAAAGCCGACAATGCTCGGGTAGCTCCCTTGGGGGTTACCCGTGCCCATAGGCGACGGTGATCGCTTAACACCACGCGGCCCATCTGCCTTTTTGTAGTTTATTTATATAAAAAAACTATCCTGTCATACACCGACCTGCAATATCTGCGAATTGTTATTCGAAATTGTATAATTACGTTGTTTTTTTTCCTAAGTGCCAAAAATGTCACACTTTCCTGAACCTTAATTTATTTATTTTTAAGTTTTAATAAATGTTAATATTTTAATCGATAAACTACGTGTTTTTTCTTTTATTTTTTATCTGCCAACATCTAAAAATCCTTTGGAGGTCACGCCGCCGACGACGCCGCCGCCGCCGACTCCAAAAAGTCGTATAAAAGAAAAAACACGTAGTTTATCGATTAAAATATTAACATTTATTAAAACTTAAAAATAAATAAATTAAGGTTCAGGAAAGTGTGACATTTTTGGCACTTAGGAAAAAAAACAACGTAATTATACAATTTCGAATAACAATTCGCAGATATTGCAGGTCAGTGTATGACAGGATAGTTTTTTTATATAAATAAACTACAAAAAGGCAGATGGGCCGCGTGGTGTTAAGCGATCACCGTCGCCTATGGGCACGGGTAACCCCCAAGGGAGCTACCCGAGCATTGTCGGCTTTGAAGGAGAGCTTTTTTACAGCTTTCTTGAAGAACCCCATGTCATAGTCCACTGGAAATGTCTCAGCTGGAAGGTTGTCCCATAACTTACACGTCCGTGGTAAAAAAAAAGAGCGTGCATAGCGGACTGTGGAGGACCGCCACGAGTCCAGATGGTGTCGGTGGCACTTTAACCTTCGTCTGGTGGTATATTCATGAAATGTTGACGAACGCATCATTTTAAAAAGTTCCTCAGTGCGCTCATCATAGTAAAGTCTGTAGAACGTGCAGAGCGAGCCTCTTCCCAAGCTTAGCGGTTCTAGCCTGTCGGTCAAGCTTGGGTCGTTGATGATTCAGACTGCGCGCTTTTGAACGGAGTCAAATGAGTATAGCTGATATTTTTGTACTCCTGCCCAGAGATGGGAGCAGTACTCCTTGTGAGGTTTTACCTGGGCCTTATACAGCGTTAGGAATTGCCCCGCAGTGAAGTACTGCCTCAGCCTGTTGAGGCCATCAAGCTTTTTGGATTCCAATTTGACCTTGTTCTCCAGGTGATTCCGATACTGCACTTTACTCGTAATGTCAATTCCCAAGATACCGACACTTTCACCAACGGTGAGTGCGGTTCCCTGGAACTTGGGCGCTATAACAAATGGGTGTTTTTTAGCGGTAAACGCGCAAACTTGTGTCTTTGTAAGGTTAAACTCAACAAGGTTAAGTCGACCCTATTGCGAGAACCGCTCCAGAGAGTTTTCGACTTCAGACACAAGTTTGATTCTGCTTTCCTCCACTTGTGACCGAGAGGCATTGGCTCGACAGGTGTTTAGTGCGTCCACCGTACTATCATCTGCATAGCAATGATACCGCGTGATTGGTTGCAGCATGTCATTGATATGCAGAATGAATAGTGTAGGAGACAGCACTGAGCCTTGGGGAACACCGGCGTTAATGGGCTTCATATCTGAGCAGCATCCGTCAACAACGACCTTAATCTGCCGCTCAGACAGAAAGCTTGCCACCCAGTTGCATAGACTCACGGGTAGACCGTAAGATGGAAGCTTCGCGAAAAGGACCTTGTGCCAGACCCGGTCAAAGGCCTTTGCGATATCCAGGCATCTGCCAGATAGTTGATTTTTGGAAATTTGCATAAGGCCACAAATGCATTATGAGGCTTTAGAGGATAGTTTTCGTTATTTTTTTAGTTAAGGTGGTAATTTAAACCCTTCGACCACAATTCTGCAATAATATCAAAAATAAAATAAAAATAGATGAGGAAGTATAGCCATAAATGGCAGTCTTTTCCTTTGCATTTCTTAAACATGCGTCACAAAACACTTGATCGTTGAGAACTGTTCTTTCTTTTTCATCTTAATTTACAATTAAGTTTTCAAAATAGTTCCAGCAGTAACTGTGCCTTGATTTCACTTGGGATAGCGTCCGTAGCGACGTCACTGTATTTTTTTCTTTTTTCGTTTTGTAAACGTACACATTTTCTAGAGCCGACGACGCAGCCATTTTTCATAGCTAACTGCTTAACGCGTCCTACTTCAACAACGAGCACGTTCATACTATTTGACAAGTGACCGATTCAACTATCTCTCTCGCTCACTCGGCGTGCCATTACCTTTTCGCGGCGGCGGCGGCCGCGCGCCGGCGCGGCGCTCATATCTAGTCTCAACTCAACTGAAAGTCTCAACTCAACTGACGCGACTTAACTATACTGACGTGACTCAACTTAACTGACGCGTCTCAACTATACTGACGCGACTCAACTCAACTGACGCGTCTCAACTGACAGGACTCAACTCAACTGACGCGACTCAACTCTACTGACGTGAGCCATCTCAACTGACGCGACTCATCTCAACTGACGCGATTCAACTCTACTGACCTGAGCCATCTCAACTGACGCGATTCAACTCAACTGACGCGTCTCAACTTTACTGACGCTATTCAACTATACTGACGCGACTCAACTGACGCGACTCATCTCAGCTGACGGGAATCAACTCAACTGACGCGTCCAACTCTACTGACGCGACTCAACTTAACTGACGTTATTCAACTCTACTGACTTGAGCCATCTCAACTGACGCGACTCAACTCTACTGACGCGACTCAACTCAACTAAGACGACTCAACTCTACTGATGCGACTCAACTCAACTGACGCGACTTAACTCAACTGACGCGACTCAACTCTACTGACGTGACACATCTCTACTGACGCTACTCAACTCTATTGACGCGGCTCAACTCAGCTGAAGCGACTCAACTGACGGGACTCAACTCTACTGACGCGACTCAACTCTATTGACGCGTTTAGTGATGTAATTACAAAATGTAAAGTGATTTTTTCGTTGAACTTGTACGGTACGGTGTTAGTTGCCAAATTTCGTTTAATATTTCAACGGAATATACAATATCGATTTTGATTCCTTTGAGAGTGTCGAAATCTGCGTTTTTTAACAGCTTGGTTTCAATTTCAACTCTATACTTCCACGCGTTGCCGAAATAAAGAGTCTTGATAGACAAATGAACAGAGGGATACTCGATCCCATCATAGAGCTACATACCATCTCAAACATTCTACTAATAGGTTAAGATTCCTTCTCTTCAAAGCGTATAATTCATGTCAATGAAGGTAACTCATCCAAGTAGATATATGGCAACAGATAGCAGCCAACAGACCATCCAGCAATATGCGCAGTGCGGGTCTAGGATATCAGTTTGGGGAGGGGGAGTGTGATTTTGGTTTGGGCAGGTGCGGGCTAAAATTTTGGAGAAGGTTTGACCTTTTTTGAATTGTTGACTTGGGGGTGGCTGATGCATGACGTGTACTTGGACACCGCGCCTAGTTTGGGGGGGATTGATTGGATCCCCCACTGGATCCGCTAGTGTACATGGTCGAGCGGCTAACGTAGTCCACACGGGTTAAAAAGATGGTTAACCGCTAGTGGCCGCGTGTCCGTGCTTCAAATGGCACTTGCTCGCAATAGCAGAAAATGTAAAAAAATCTGAGATTTTACAAAAAAAAATCTGAGAAGAGCAGCAATGGCTGAGCAGAATCTCTTTGTATTGTGACATCGAAACACCGAGATTAAACCCCGGCGCTCGCATATGACCTATGACAAACAAATTTATTATGTGCGTATTTACCGCTGCTCCATGGTGAGGAAAATAATTGCCAACGTTGCATCAATAACAAACATCAGCATGGCCGAGAGTTGCTTAAAATTTTTCGAAGGATGATTTTTCACCAATCCGCACTTAGCCAGCGTAGTAGTCTATAGCCAAAATCCCTATCACTTCCGAGGAGAGACCTCTGCTCACTAGTGGAACATAAAAAATATTTAAAAAACTGGTAAAATGGTATAGTTTTTGCTTTGGTAATCTTAATATATATAATTCTTCTGTGAGTGTGTATGTCACTGAACTCCTCCTTAACGGCTGGACAGATTTTAATGAATTTTTTTGTGTGTATTCAAATGGATTCGAGGATGGTTTAGATTCACAATTTGGGCCACTGGAAATGTTTTTTAATTTTTTTTTATTTATAAGTAGTTTTCCCATATAAATTGTTCCTATCTGTCAAACGTTTGTATTTCGTGCCGTGCCGTTCTAAACTTTGACACATTCAGAATAACAGGACAGTTCGTATGTCATTATTTGTTTTATATTTTTGTTTGATAGTAACATGAAGTCTCTTTAAGATAATAAGAAAACAAATCCTCTTTTATTACTTTTAAGGCAGGACAACGTCTGCGGGGTCCACTATATATTATAATATATTAATACTTTTGTTCGTACTGTGACGTCATTCGAAAGATTGTATTATTGATGCTACCCAAACTTTTACCACATACTTTGTCACTCACATTTTGTGAAATGTTTTTAAATTGAACATTATTTTATCTTTGTATAACCTAAGTATATCTGAAACGGATGCCTGCCCTTCTTCCCTCATTATGATAATCACACTAGCTGGATTTAGATATCTCAGGATCGTGTTTTATAAATCTGTCTTGATTGTATTCTTTATTCTTTTGTATATCCATTAAGATGCAAGAATGTATGTGTTGTAAGTAAATATTAGAAATTCTTCACTTAGTTACCTTAAACATTACATTAAAGATGGTTCCAAAAAATCCCCATTTTGGTTTTTCAGCTCCACGTCTTCCTGCTCTCAGCGCCGATTCTGTATTTTCCTATTGATAAATCGCTGTTGGCTGTAAGATATATTCACAATTTATTAAAAGTTATGATATCATTTATGAGTTGTTATTAACAAAACATTATTTCTTCTTGTTTTTTTGTAACAGTTGCCTTAGGTTCCACCATTACTTCCATTTTTCAGTTTTACCTTACCATACTAAACTTTTTCTTGTAAGCTTTGTATGTTAGCGATAGGGAACGCCCATGTTAAGATTGCTGAGCGTCCATCGTGCGATGCGCGGCAGCTGCGCCACAGCTGGCTGTGCTTTGCTCGTTTTGCCACAATCCTGCACGGACCATACATGTACCACGCTATAATTGGGGTTCGCTGTACGCCACACTCACCGGCGCGTTCGACGACTCTAGCTCGCTGGTCGGCGTAGGACATCTGGCGTAATGCTTATCGCGATCATTACTAATGCTTTGTTACTTGTTGCAGTTGTTACTCACCTCGTACTTATGCGCGCTCTTATAGTTTTTAGTCTCTGATTGTTCATGAATGTAAGTAACTAACATAACTATAGCATGAAAATACCTTAATCATCAATCAAAATACAATCCCAACAGTTTAATTATATGAATCAAAATACTTTGAAAACAATTTTAAAGTTTGCATTCCTGTAACGTATAAAAAAAGGTTCGTTTTCCACTTAAAAGCTCTACACGTACGGCGTAGCAACGATGCGTAGCAAAGTAATGTAATGTACTCGGGTTTACTACGAATTTTTTGGACAGCTGGCTGGCAGGTCTGAGATTTTATCTGCGGTTTTCTTTATCACCCGGGGCCCGGGGATGTATGTTTTCGGAATAAACAATACTAAACTCTAACAATGTTTGTAGTACGAATCGTCTTAATGGTTTTTAGCAGTTCGGACGTAACCGCGTAGCTAAAAACAATTTTTAAATTTAGATTTTTTTTTTCTTTTCACCTTTCAAACTCTGTGCATAAAATTCAGATTTTATTATATGTATTTTTAATTTATAAAGAATATGTCGCAATCTCAATAAAAATTAAATTTATTTTGAGGTTTTTATTTTAAAAAAACAACATTCAAGCATATATTTTAATCGTGTGGCTTCATTAAGTTGTTTTAATTTTTTGGCTTTTAAATTCTTATGAGAACGAATGTCAAGCGAGCATTAAATTGATCAGATGTCAGGATTGTGCCCTTCACGTAGTGCTTGGTGCTTTGATTAGTTTTGAAGCATGAAGTATCCGCAAGTTCCTCTTGGTTTCAAGTCTTAGTTTCAATGAGCAGCTTCAACGCAAATTAGTTTAGCACCTACCAGCCTGCTGTAGGCATCCCAATGTACCAGTATTCTTATTGTTCAAAAGGTATTCAGTGTATTTATTATACCTATTTACTTAGAAATCTAACTCGTTATTATACATAGGATTTGGAAACACAGGTAAAGTCGAACAAAAGTTAATGGAAAGCAATAGAGTAGAAAATAAATCCTACTAATATTATAAATGCTAAAGTAAGTTTGTTTGTTACTCTTTCACGCGAAAACTACTCAACCGATCATCGTGAAACTTTGTACATATATTCTTGGAGATATCAGAAGTAAAATAGGATACTTTAAAAAAAATACGCGGGTGAAACCGCGGGGCACAGCTAGTGATTTATGAACGATAAAAATGTCAGCCGCCTCGTAATTTCGAAATTTTCATTCATTGGGTACAAATTTTCGACTTATTTAAGTAACTATTCTGTGACAAAGCTTTGAAAAGGATGGTGTGGTATAGTAAAGTTATTTTAGGTTCTAGCTGGCTCTACCATTGACAACAAAGGACTGTATCTGCTAACATCATAGACTTAAAATAAATATATTTAAGCTAAAACGACTTTAAAAAGAACTTAAAAAACTCGGTCACCGATTTTTTAAACGATTATGCGGCATAAAGGAATTCCGCCGGAAAAATAAAAATATATCAATAAAAAGGCGCAGTATACAAAAAATTATATTTATAACAGAAATAAAACTAGTCCAATGTACTTTTTTTATTTGTAATTAGTTAAGCTTTTGATTATTGTAATATTTGCATACCTCATGAAGATAAATATGGCGAACTAAATGTATAAAAACACCTTTTTTAAACACCCAAATTTGTGCAAATAAAAATCTTTGTCTTTGTATATTTTACGTGCGATACACCAATGAAATTAAAAATGTTTTATAAGTTTTATTGCATCACCGATTGGTGATGATTACCATGCACTAAATAATCGTACATTTCGAGCCTTTAGGATAAGCACTATAGTCTATACGCTTTACTAAAACGGATTTTACCAAAAAGAGACTACAGCAGACTCTGTTAGTCTGATACTCATACCTCCTATAAATCCTTTGCGTCTACAGTATATTCTATAGTCATAACGTCATGACATAATAGCAAAGCCTGCAGTGACTTATCTGTTACAGTATTTAAAATGTTGTAATATTTGCTGAAAGTTCATCTTTTCACTTTATCGCTATCAGTATGTTATTCGTACTCAGCATTCGTACAAAATATTGTTATCTACACTTATAATCGAAAATATTCAGACGGATATTAGTATATAATGATTTCAATAAAATTATAAGTAACCGTGTACGGGAAATCACATTTTTTTTAAAAATGATACCCATTTTTTAGTATTATTTCCATATACTTATCTGACTTAAATTGAAAGGTACAGTTGCCGGCCACACTTACATAAAGCGACCACCAGCCTCCGTAGTATCATTGCAACTGCATACGACCTCAGACAAGACTTACCTATGCTTGCTTGAGGTTGTGTGTAGAGTTGTTTGTAGCGACAACTTAACACCACGTGGTCTGCTACTCCATTCAAATAAAAAAAAAGTGACAATATGGTTAATCATCATAACTATCGTCAACAAGCCATCATGATGTCATATTGCTGGACATGGGTCTCTTCTCAGAACTCAAAAGAATTGAAGCCATCATTCAGAAGCAATTTTGATGTATTTCGATGGAAAGTTACGTTTGCTGGCTAGTCTTACCTGTGACAAGGCTCAGGCTTGCTTGAAGTTATAAGTAGATATCCATGGGTTGCTCTTGACGTCTTAATGCTCCACTGCTCTTCCAAATTCGCCGTTGGCCAAGTACTGATTTGTAAACCATTTCCTAAAAATATCACATATTCCTGTTCTTGAAGCGTACATGGCTCGGCGGCTAGCGTAGAACGCAAGCGGTCTATGCAGCTAAGCCAAACGGGCGCGGTCGGGTGTGAGATAGGTGACCACTAGTGGCAAAAAATTTCATGCGTGTGTCCGTGCTTCTGGAAGGCACGAGCCGTCGGTCCCGGTTGTTGTCGATAGATAACAGTCGTTAAACCGTGTCGAATCGGTCGCCGTATTGGCGGTTTGAAAACATCCGACAGCGAGTTGGCCACTAACCCACATCTCCATCCACCCGCATTTGAACAGCGTGGTGGAGTAAGCTCCAGGCCTCCCCACTAAGAGGGAGAGACCCGTGCCCAGCATTGGGACACAAAAAAGGTTGCAGCCATTCCTGTTTTTTAGGACTTTGTGTTAATTGTTGGGTTCAACAATTAGACCATGTAGTTCATACCCGAAAATATATCAATATTTTAGTATCTTACGGCGTACGAGATATTCTTATGTTCTTATACCACAGGGTTATTAAATTTTAATCCGAATAGGTACCCAATTTGACAAAACTCAATTTAGCGAAAACAGGGTTTTGGCAAATTTCTATAAGCTTATTCAAGATAAGGCCTTCCAGACTTCCGATAATCTGAAATATATTAAGAAAGAAACAATTTACTAAATTACATTGTTATATGAGATATTACATAGGCACGATGAACGGATACCTTATTTATACAGTCTGTTACGTGAGAATTTGTGAATAAAAGATTCCATGACTTACCCTAATTGAAGTTACCTTAAACAAAATGTTTCATTATCCATCCAAACTATTATGATAATGAGGAACGTATGTTTGTATGTAATGAAATCAAATCACTCAAAATCTACGGTACCGATTTAAAAATTCTTTCACCGATAGAAAGCTAGTATTAAGTTCCAAAAAAATTAGGAATCTTTAAAAAATTACAATAATGTGAACTAAAACTCCACTCGGGTGGAGCCGCAGGCGGAAATCTAGTAGCTTCTTATTAAAGTAATGTTTTGTAACTTTATTGGCAACTTTATTAAATCAGATGCCAGTTATTTGCCATACCTTTGGATAAACATTTTTTATACAAATCGCAGACATGCGCAGTCAAGTAAATATTGCAATGACACACGTATTCCTGCACGGTTGAGCTAGTAATAACACATTTTTTTCGGATTCGGAGGTTCGCACTAGGATTCGAACCTGGAGCCCCGATAAAGTAGCTTCACATCATAACCACAACCTACCACTTCTAGCCGATGCACATGCCTACATTCTTGCGTTGCGGTCCCGATAGATATTTTGCAGAAATAAAGCAGCTACGTAAGACGTGACCTAACCTTGAAGCGTAGAGCATTGTTATGCAGTAAAAAAATAAATACAATATCCTGTTGCATTGCTTTCACAGATTCGTCTTAAAGGAAAATCTTATCAGTTAAAGCAAGAAAGTCACTTTTGTAATTACTAATTACTGGTCATAATAAATCATCTACCTAATGTTATAAATGCGAAACTTTGGGTGTATGTTTGGACGTTTGAATGGATGTTTGTTGTTTAATAAGCCCTAGAACAGTTAAGCGGATCGGAATGAAATTTTGCACAGCTATAGATTATAGTAATAACATAATATAGGCTACGTTTTATACCGTAAAAATGTACTGTTCTTGTTGAATAAATTAGTATAATACTATCAACACAAATTACCAAAGCGAAGTCGGACCTGATCACTAGTTTTGTATGAACAACTGTAAACTTATTATTATTTCCTGACAAGAAAAAATAATATCTAATTCTGACGATACGAACACTTCCAATTTTTGGCGTGCATTTCAGTTCGGTATGCGTTGAAGTAAAATGATACGTCGTATCATACCAATATGTATACCGTGACATTGCTCGATGAGCATAAGTGGATGTAACATCCCTGATCCGTCCTCTTGGAATGGTTTCAACGCCGCACAGGAAAGGACGGATTCTATGTACACGAGTACCTACATAGCAACGTTATGTAAGAACCCCTAGGCCGAAGTTAGATTCTCGAAGAGTAGGTCGGGGCGGCCTCCCGTCGTTCCCGGGGGCTCAGGCGAGGTAGGGGGTCGCTTCGCAGCTTTATCCTTATACATGTCTACACGTAATGTTAACGGGAGGTCGTCTGACTACTCGGGCTTCGCACGGATCTGCAATTAGGTCGAAAAGCACCAGATAGCACCAACGAATTCAACTGGATGTGATTTTATTTCTAGCTTCGATATTCGTTCATGTTCTCATACGTTGAGTCGACATAAATTCTACGTATTTCATTGTTTTTTATTTGTTACTTTTGTTTTATAATATTGTCTTTTGGAGTAAGATACCGAGAACATACTCCAAGCTCCAAGCGCTAATTATCGCCTTTTTTCGAGCAATCACTTTGTTAAATTTTGAAGAATAATAATCAATAGTATTTATTATTATTGTAAAGTTATACAGGCATGAAGTGAACGGACACGAAAAGCCCAAAAAATCCTAAAACTTAGCGAATATAGGTACGGACAATCGCACTTAGAGCTTTTACATTTTTTGTCTTTTTGAAAACTATGCCATCGCTTTTGGACTCCAGTGCGGTTTTCCTACATTACGTAAGAAGAAGAGAAAATGTTGGCAGCTGTAAGATGCTGTTACGCTGAATTGCTAGCCGTCGCCACTCGGTCGAGATAACGTTATCAGATAGCCTTGCTGAGGGGATTCTCTGAAGCCACATAGGATAACCTATTACTACTCGCCACGTGTTTTTTTTGCTTCTTCGCATATTAAACGTATGGTAGAGCAAGATGCCTGCTGAATGCCGTAGGTATCGTTTTCATGATTATAACGTGAATTTTTCAAGATAAGAATAATAGTATATATAAGTAGTATATATAAAGACGTCATTTACTGACACTACTGTTCTCCTGTATTATTTCTGCATGGTAAAATCACGCAAGTAAAGAACGTTTTGGTTGCGTCACAATGTTGAATAGGTATCTATCTACCTAGTACTACTAGTAAGCTTAGTTCGTCTGTAGCCCCGTCTTTCTGTATCCGCGTCACTGAAATGAAAAGAGGCCGGTCGTGTTCGCGCCAGCCATCACGCACCCAGCCAACAATGAAGAGCGGCGCGCTTGCCAGTGCTATATTCAACATATTACACACATAATAATCTGTGTGCAGATAGACGGTGGCGTGGTGCTTTGTAGGCGGCACGTAATGTGCGCGTGGTCGCTCAGCCGACTCCATGCGTTGCCGGCTACCGACGCTTCGAACGGCCGTCGCACTCGATCCGCAGTGACCTCACTCTGCAGGCGCCGTACGAACCATCTAAATATGACCTAACCGCGACCGTACCAATCCATTGTTTTTTCGCTTCATTGGAAACAGATTCAAGGACTTTGGAATTTATAGCCAAATGAATTTGGCTTGTATACCTACCTACCTACATAGTTATAGCAGCGACATACGTATCGCTGTTTCATTAGTCTTAAGAACCATACTTTGACTATAAACAGAATGTTAAAACGAAAAACCACATTAGATGAATGATATCACAATCGTTAGCGGTCCCGTCGGCCACTAATTGACATCACTTTACGTGGGTATCTAAATTGACTTGCGGCCAGCGCTATTTAGTGCAAGTGCAATAGATGTGACACAGTTCTTGTGTGGAGACCACTCACCACCTGACACGAAAGCAGCTGGCGACCGGCTGCTTGCGCTTGCGCACGACGAAACTCGTTTTCAAGCAGACGGACGATTTAAAACGACGGCCCACCAACGATTCGTCGAGGAAAAAATTTGCGATCACCACCTTTAGGTAGTTGCGCGCAACATATCTATGTTCCATAGATTGTGTTATCGGTGTGAACGTCGGCCATCGTTGTGTAGCGAGATAAACATGTAAGACAAAGATATTCTCAAGTCTTGTGCAGCCGGTGGATATTATTCTAAGAACGAGCGTGAATCTTAGCTCGTTTTGTCGTCGGAGCGCTTTGTTAAGCAGTCGTCCTTTGCGACGTCCGTGATCGTATTTTTCCGCCGATGCTGCGAGTAAGCAACGTCGTGCCCTCGCTCGGTTGTTGTTTACACGCCACGGGTAGGTAGGCAGTAGGTACATAGCTGCCTGTTATATAAATAGGTAGATAGACGCGTAGGCAGCGACGGCCGCGCGGGCCGCGGAGTCGGCGTCGTCGCACGACCCTGATAATTTGCTGCGCTTATGTTACTTCAACGGCTTCTTGCGACACGTTGTAGCAACTTTCCTGGGTTTCTACCGCTTCCAACACGCACTCGATATGTGAGTAAATACTTACCTACTTTTATATCCCTGTTATGGCTTGAAACAAGCCCTAGGATGCATCTTTTAATTTGGTTCGTTGTAGATCTGTCTTTTATTCGTTCTTTCGTTATCGCGACGTTTTTGAATTCCGTAATTGAGGTGAATAGGTACTTACACTATATTTGGGCACAGCGAACTCTAATTCTGCTCTACCTTGCACTGGTTGTTGAAAATTTACGAATTGATGGATGAAAGAGGAAGATCCCTAAGAGTTGCGATAAAGTCCATATTTGAATTGTTTGGGCTTAGCTTAGCATTAATAATAAAATGAACTCTCATTTCGGCTCAGTACGGTTTCAACTAAACCACGTGTCATAATGATAATGGTAGGTGAGCCCAGTGCAGGTTTTGTTTAAAAAAAATGTTAAAAACCGGTATATGATAGCAGGCAGATAGGTACGGATACCTACCTCCTAACTACAATTCCAGGTTACGGAATCGCTCACAATAAGATGCTTGAAATCAAAACTCTACATTTTAATACATGACGAAATAGTGGTAAAAATTTTATTGGCAATACTGAAATACATTAATGCCACTTTTTATTGCAGTTATATTAAGTAAAGCTCAAGCTTGTAGAAATTTAATCATATTACCACTTATTAACCGGACAAGTGGGTGCCCATTTCGCGCACGGAGGGTTTCGTAGAAAACTTGTATAAAAATCATTTCATCGTTCTTAGAAATGAATTTTAAAAAGTTTTTTGAGGGTTTAGCTAACTAGGGCAGGTTTACGAATTCACGGTTTTGTGGTTTAGTATATCCCATGTATTCTCTGACTTACAAGAGGACGACGTCTCAGGCGGCGCCAGACCCTATATTATGTATTTTTTATTTCAATTTTTTTTAATATCATTCGGAGAGAGCGACGGATATCAAAATGGTTTCATGAACACATAAGTTCTATTTTCCTTTTGTACGGAATCCTAATAAGTTAAAGGACTTTATGTTGAACCGGTGACTGGCAAAACTGGCGATGCTTTGGCGAGTTATCGTGGCGCGATCATTATCGATAGATAGCATTTATTTAACCTTATCAAATTTTAACATTTTCAGTAACATTTTTAGGGATTCCTTGGTCCTAATTTGCCTAAGAATCTAATCTTGGTGTCTAACGTTATGACGAAAATCATGTACATGGAGCCAAAATTGAAAAAGAAAAAAGAAAATAATATTAACTTCATATAAAGAATACCAAGTATTCCAGTAATGAATGTAATTTTTCCCGATCATCGCCTTAATATTCACCTAGATATCGAGCTGAGAGAATAAATGACGACGAAAAATAATCCAACAGCACATTTTTTTGAAAATGTATAGACATATATATTTGAGATAACAGCATGGTTCTGGGTCGATAATAAATACATGAGCTAATGGAGTTGATGAAGTTAGGGTTGGTAGAGTATATCTTCATCATGTGCATATGGTAAGCATATACACTTGTCTGGGCAACATAGGTATATAACAATGTTTAAGATAAAGCACCGTGAATTATATGTCATGTAAACGTTATTAATCTTATTTTAAACACTTCTTTTTATGATTCCTGTGTTACACTATTCCAATTTCCTCTGATACCAGTCCCGGGGTGTCGTGTTACGCAGGCTTAAGCCAGTTAAAGACAGCTTTAATCTTAAGTTGATAAAATTATCGAATTTTAATCGCAATTACAATACGATATTGTATCATCTGCAATAAGCTTAATACGAAAGTTTCAGCACTAGCAGTGGTAGGCAAATAGATGCAGAGCTCATTCGCCGGTAGTTCTGTTTCAAACCCTAGAACGCATTATGTTTCTATAGACTGCTCTATCTATTATAAATAATGTTGTCTATGAAGTCATTACAATAAAATCTTTAAGTCTTAAAACGCCTTTGTTCTTGTTGTTGATGACGATGATGATGCCATGAGCGTACCCAAGTTCTTGGACAGGGGGATCAAGTTCTTAGTCAGGGGGGAGGGGGGTACCAAGCTGGGTACCGCGCGTAAATTTGTTTTCCACGTAACACGATGACACGCACACAAAATATTCAAAATACAAAGGAATCAGCAGGAGGTACTCGTAGCATATCTAGCCTATTATTTATAGATTTATTTTTTCTTTTGGGATTTTTTAATCCTGGACCTCGATCCAGGGGGCAGCTGACCTCCCCCTCTGCCCCCTCCCCTCGGTACGCCCATGGATGATGCCAAAAATTATAACTCTTAATCGGCTAGTATTGTACTCTTATAAGGTTCAAACTACTTTATACCTTATGGTTTTAATTTCAGTCATATTCCCCCGCAAAAGTGGGACGATAATTAAAGTTAGTGATGCAGAATCATCGTATGACAGATTCAATCGCGTTGGCCGGTTTTTGTAGTAAACTGTTTTAAGTCTTCGGCATTCGGCAACAGTTTTAACAAACTGACGATGACGCAATTACGGTGTAATATATGTTTTGGATGGAAATATTATTGTGTTTCTTTGAATCACGACTAATTTTATATAATTTTCCTGGTTCTCTGAAAATTTTGCTTAGCTCAGCATGATCCATTTTATAAGAATAAAAAGTTGTGTCGGCAGTACTGACTTGGCCAGGATTTCAACGACGAAGCAAAATGATGAGTAGGTACTGTTGTTTAGTCGTTATTGATTCTTGTGACATAATTATTGTAAATCAATAAAGTCTAACAAACAAGTCGGCGTGACTGTGCTCATGTACAGTCAAACCATCGGTCATCGAGGCGTCCATGACACCTAAATGAGCGAGCAGCACCTCTGCTATCTGGCTTGATAAGACGCATTTTATCTGGCAGCCTCGGCGCGGGAGGGACTGGTGTTGGTGTAGTATGGCAGAGCGAGTCGGGGCGAAGTCGTCGACGCTCGCACATGTTGCGGAACGTGCAGGCGAGGGGCGCGGGGCGGGATGCCAGGGACGGCGTCAGGCGTCAGCACACCGGCTCGCCTCGGTACGCACACGCGCACATTGCTGACACGACGCCCGCGCCCGAAGAGCGTCACCGCGCCTTATCGTAGCCATCTTTAAATGAGCACGCCGCACGCCACCCGCCGCTCGGTACGAATTCCATTCGAACGGCTGCCGCGATGGTCGTCGATGGCTGCACTCCTTTCGTGCCTGCCGGGCGCGACGAGCGAGCGACGCCTCGCCGGCCACCTTCCTCAAGGTTATGATAATTACCAGTCGAACCGGTGACGGAGACATTCTCGTCACGCTAATGAGACTCATCACAGTAAAATCGACTACCTAACACTATAATAGGTCATCTACGTTATTGCATGATTTATTCAAGTCAACCGTACCAATAATACAAGAAGAGATATACAGCGCCTTAGGTGCTATGTATGTATCTCTTCTTCTCCTCTATACAGCACCTATAGTTGCTGTATAGGGTAGGTAACCGAACATTAATCGAGAACGAAGCAAACCACAAGCTACGCAGACCCCAGTAAAGTCGTTTCCTAGCAGAGGTTTTGTGGCAACCATCTGTACGATATCGATCCCGGGAGGGAAGTGCGGGTCGTTATCCCGCCGCCTCTGCCGACTGCTCTAGCGGCGGTTCCGTAAATTCCATGTCAGAGGCTGTCGGACGGGTGATAAAGGAAAACTGCCTACGTAGCCGGCCCCAGGCGGGCGTCGGGTCGGGCGGAGTGTTGTCGCGCGTCTATATATAGCGTGTTGGCCGGTGGCTGCTAGCGGTGAGAAGCGGCGACCGCGCCCGCCACCATCCCGCCGCCGCCGCACCGTACCGTCGACGAAAGGTCAATTGGCGCGCAAATTATTTGCGTCGCAAAATCCGCAACGTCGCTGCACCACCCGCCTCAACACGCTCCATATTATTAGCCGATAGATAACGGCCAATCTATACCGTGTTATTGTCGTTATTGAGTCGTCATTCAACCGCATGTTGTTATGATTTACCGACACACACTGAGTTTGATTATCGTTAGTGCTAAAAGTACGTGAAGTATCATAAATATTATAGTCATACAATTTGAGATTCAATTTCAGTTACCACCGCAACACCTATCACTTACTCTACATTGTCTCTACAACTCTCTAGAGTCTGCACGCATACACAATCGACTCTACATTTTTCACCATAAATTAAATTAGCCACTAAATGATTTTACTCTGTGATCCCGATCATGCTGTACATGGAACAAGTTACTAACATATGCTTATACTGCTTATAGCTGTTCTTGTATAGGTACGTTCGTTCTTTGTGGGGGACCGTTGGCGCGGTGCGTCGAAGCACCATTCGACCACTTTTTAAACACAAGGACGAGCCATCTAAGTAAAAATGTCCTCGCTCGCCTTACATCACAATGTAAGAAATTCTTAGGTGATCTGTAACCCTCGCTCGTCATGCCTGTCAAACAATGCCAACAAATTTAACAATGCAGATCTAAGTCGTAATGAAAGCTTTAGGATAGAAATTACACTTTGCGTTACATTGATACTTTGAAGGCACACCCATCTTAAGAAATCTGAAAAAACAAGCATTGTACTCGTAGCGGCGCAGTTCTCACTTCACCGAGCTATTTAATTCAATTATGCGAAGAGTCATTGACAATATAATGCTTCCACCTGGTCAACTTCGCTCTGTATCTGTAATCAAATAAAGGTGTACGCATGCCTTACCTTATTGCATTTGATCTTATAAAACATTAAATAATTAGTTAATTACATAATTTAATGTCAATTAATTGAATTGCCATTCATTTAAATGTAACAAAAACTTGAAGACATTTTATTACTCGTAACGATGACGCACCTACCTATTTCGTCTTTCGTCCAATGTCAATGGTAGACAAAATACCAGTAAGCAATCGACTAACAAACGAAAGCAAAAGTATTCGCGTCCTCTATATCTCAATGACTTGATATACCGACACGATGGTCGAGCCGATGGGGAAGTCGAACTTGAAAGAAACGAGAGTGAAAGGAATATTACATGTATTTATTGTTCCATATTAAAGATTTAATTGGAATTAAATTTGTAATTTGTACTTGAAATTTGAGTTTCTCAACTGGTTTAAACGTTAAGTAGCTATCATATCTTAAGCTTTATTGTTGTTACACTTGATCGGAATCTGGGTCGATCCCCTATTGAGTCCTATCTCTCAGACACGTGGAATTGCGAATTGCTCTCAGGAGCTTGGTCGAGCGGATGCTATTTTTACATTCATTGTGACAAATAAACACGCGGGCGTCACCCGCAACGCAGACTGCAAGCGGCATATGCTCGTAAGTCGTAGGTACGGAGACTCGACAGTACGAGTGGTAGTCGACATCCCTGCATCCCCGGGCATCGCCGGCTGTGGCGCTCTATAAATACACAGCAGGTGTGGTGAGCGAGCGAGGTGCGAGGGGCGCGCGGGGCAGGGGCATCCGCCTCTGCAGCGCTCCAAACCGCTCACAGCGGCCAACGGACCTTAGCGACGCCATATCGATTGCGAGGGCTCCCCCTGCGGCGCGCCGCCTCCATTGTGCTCGGGTTGGGATGCCTTCTCCGGTCGTTTCCTGCCTGTCGAGTTGTCTGCGACTCGCCCCGCGCCCCGGTCCCACCACGTCCGTCAGCTGCTGCCACGAGTACCATGCACTTACCGATACACAATGCACAATACTTGTGCAGCCAAGTCATTAATATTTATAGCGGTCGATCCGCGTCTCGTCCGAATGCGCTGTCGAGGTTGTTACGGCATTGGTTGGCGAGACATCATTCTCGTGGCTTAAGTAAAATCTTAATAGTTCCATGGGCATCGCAACGTAAAGTTGTTAAACACATTACTACGAAAACGACTTTAAAATAGTTATGTTAACACAATCTAGATCCGTAATGACTTCAACATAATCAAGTCTGCAAATGTTCTTCCCCCGTATACCATTACAACAGCGCGTGTGTCAGTGACTCTACATTTTCGACTCTATTTACGGTAATTAGTAGCTGAGGCAAACTTTTCAACTCTTAACTACCGTACCTGGTTAAATCAGGAATAGAATAAGACAATGGGAAAAATGATCATTAACATAATTATTCTTATATATATAACGTGTATTATATTAATTTATTGCTATTCATAAAGTACACAACACGAACAAAACATGAAGTTAAGGGATATCCAAATCAGATATGATGACCGCGGTTGATGCCTATAAATAATAAACATTATATTATGTCAAATACTATATTAAGTATGGTCAGATGTAGGTAAAAACTTAGTTTATCTAGAGTTTCTTAGAAATATTTACATATATTATTGACCTATAGGGTCAAACACGAAGACCTAATGAAGAACATTGCTAGCATCAGCTTCAATACTATAGATACATAATGTATAGAACTATTTACGTTATCATTTCATGTTCAGCATACGGGTTTTGACTGTTGAGAGGTCTAACTCGTGCTTCTATAGAACGCGAGCGGCGATGGCCGAGGGGTAAGGACCGCGGAGATACTAGATCAAATCCTCGGTGCGCACCTATGAAAAAGAGAAATTTGTAATGTGTGCATTTTGTCGCTGCTCCGCGGCGATATTTTATTGATGACGATCTACTATCGCCGTGCATGCCTGAGAAATATACATAATTTCTCGAAAGCATGATGTCCACCAATCTGCACTTGGCTAGCGTGGTGGACTGCCGGTGTGTGAACGGTCGTTTTTATAGCAAAAATTTATACTTTTACCAAAGTATACAGCTACTAACTAAGCTATCGCCCGTCCTTGCCAACCCGGCCAGGAAGCGAGGGGCCCGAAGCCCGCACCGTAGGGATAGCCACCCGTAAGGAATTGAGGTTGACAGAGGATTTTGTGGAGACTGGAGAGTACTGTGGGCTCTGGACGTAGGGAGCGCAAATGTGCGTAGTTAGATATTGCGTCAACAAAAAACTAATATTTTTCCTTCTTATTAAGTAAAATTTTCTTCGTTATTCGTAAGCAAAAAATGTGACAATGTTTTATCGATAGTTCTCAGAATGCACGCCAAATTTAATATACTATTATTTATTTATTTATTTATTTATTTATTCATTTATGTACACACAAGTTGAGAGAAAAATACAGAAGAAAATAATACACAAGAAAGTTTGTACAAAGGTACTACTTATTTCCATTGGAAATCTCTTCCAGTAGACCTGAGACTGGAAATAGGTTAAGCAGAAGGTAGAGCGTGTACAAAATAAACTACAACAACAACGAATTAAATGTAAATACATATAGATAATATACATACATACATACATACTACATGCATACATACATACATACATACATACATACATACATACATACATATTATTATATATACTTACACAATATATACTTATATACATACTATATACCCAATGAGATTATGGATACATACTTCTGAAACGCTCATTTTATATTACTAAGGAAAGAAAGTGTTCTTTAACACGTTTCTTAAAAGTAGCAATGGTCTTGCAACTCCTGATGTTAAGCGGTAGGGCGTTCCACAACCTTACTGCGTGAACTGTGAATGATTTCGAATAAGCAAAGGATTTGAATAAAGGGAAATTGAGCGAACTTTTGTGGACTGATCTGCAGGGAATACCGGAGGGGCGAGCAAATGAAAAGCGTTCACGCAAGTAAGATGGGTAGTTATTGTTTCGTAAGATGTTGAAGAGCAAGCACAAAATCCTAGTGTTTCTGCGAAAGCGAATTGGGAGCCACTTGAGATCCTTGCGAAGATGGGAAACGTGGTCGAATTTTCGAAGTCCGAAGATAAATCGAATGCATACATTTTGCAAGCGCTCAAGTTTATTTAAAAGCTCCTCCGTTGCATCTAAATAACAGGCGTCAGCATAATCTAATATCGGTAGAATAAGTGTTTGGACTAGAGAAATTTTTGTTTTTAAGGGCAATAAACTTTGGAGACATTTAAGCGAATGTATGGTATAATGCACTTTACGACTAACTTCGCAGACTTGGTCAGTCCAGGTGAGGTTGGTGTTAAGAATAACTCCGAGATTCTTCACCTTGTCTGACAATGGAATAATATCATTACCTAGGGTAATAGGCCTCAGCTCCCTTATATTTAAACCTTTATATGAGTATCTACTGCCTATAATTATTGCCTGCGATTTACTGGCATTAACGATGAGTCCAAAAGATTTTGCCCATGAGTCGATGCGACTTAAATCGTTATTCAGCGCTGCTATCGCTGTATCAGCATCAGCTACAGAAAAGTGACGGTAGAGCTGCAAGTCGTCTGCATAAAGATGGAAGTTAGAAGATATGAGAGGTGTTACAGTGTTAATAAAAACAGAGAATAATAATGGAGAGAGAACGCCACCCTGAGGCACGCCCGCAGCTAAGTCACATGCCTCTGAGCAAGTATTTTCAATCCGAACACGTTGCGTGCGGCCCCGAAGATATGAATTGAACCAAGAAATAGTAGAAGGAGACATATTTAGGGATTGGAGTACGCAAAGAAAGACATCAAAATCAACAGACAAGAAAGCGTTACTAAAATCGAGTAGCACTAACAAGGTACATTTTTTGTTTTCCATGGCACAGCGAATGTCATCTGTAACTTTTATAAGAGCAGTAACAGTGCTGTGGCCAGGACGAAAACCAGACTGAAAGTTACTAAGAATAGAATTGGAAAATAAAAAGTGAGACAGTTGCCCATGAACAATATGCTCCATTACTTTTGACAAAAATGGTAAAATGGAAATTGGACGGAAATGGGACAGCTGAGTAGGATTGGAAACTTTAGGTAAAGGAATGATATATGCTTGCTTCCAATCGGATGGAAAAGTGCAAGTGGATAATGAAAATTGGAAAATGTGAGTGAGAATTGGGAGGATAGATGGAAGGATTAACATTACCATTTTTGAGCACAAGTTATCATGGCCAACAGAAGTAGATGTGATGGCAAGTACAGACTTTTTAACAATATCTTCAGATATAGGCGCTAGAGAGAACGAATCGTATGATGGTTTCGGCAAACCGGCTACTGACTGTATAGTGTACAATTTGGTTAGAGGGTCTAACGTAGTAGGCAAACGAGAGAAATACTTGTTCAGTTCATTCAAATCAACGTTGCTACTGGTTGCCGTAGGCGATTTTCCGACACCGACTGACTTGAGAAAACGCCATATATCTGAAGAATTGCGGTTGTGGAGAGAATCATGGAAATAGCGTCTCTTGGCATCTTTACACACACGATTGCAGCGATTACGTAGTTCCTTATATGAGTTCAGATTTTGCTCTGAAGGGCAACGTTTATATCGCCTTTTGGCCTTATCTCTGCGCGCCATGAGGTCCTTGATACCATCTGTGAGCCATGGAGCAGGATTACGCTTAACTCTGATTCGACGTAGAGGAGCATGTTTGTCGTAAAGCTTTAACACTACATCTGTAAAGCGTCTGACTTTACTATCAATATTTTCGCAACCGATTACTGGAGACCAGTTAATAGCATCAGCATCGCGCCGCAATGCCTCCAAGTCTATGCTCTTATAACTACGCAGAAGAAGAAATTGTGACTTTCGTTTGGGAGGACGGAGATGATAAGAGAGGTAGACTAAGTCATGATAGGAGAAACAAGCGGTAAATTGCCCGTATGAAACAACTCTACTGGGACATGAAACAATCATTAAATCTAGAAGAGAAGGAGTACAGTTAGGAAAATGGTGAGTTGCAGAGAGAGGTAAGATTTGTAGGTTATACGAGGACAGTAAATGTAAAAGTTTAGAGGAACGAGAGTCATTTTTAATTAAACATGTATTAAAATCACCCATCAGAATGATGTCATCATACATCGGACAGAGATCAGAAAGTGTTTCGTCAAGACTTTGAAAATAATCAATAGTGAGATTGGGGCTGTAAAAGACCCCTAGCAACACTTTTCTAAAGTGAAGAGATACTTCTAGAAAAAGGTGTTCTGCTGATTCTGAATATTCTGAGGGGGATGCACTGACGACTTTATGAAAAATATTGTTACGTAGATAAATGGCGACGCCACCACAGCCTTTACCCACACGGTCGTTCCGAATTAGGACAAAGCCAGGTAATACGTATTGCGTGGATGGAAGTGAAGGCTTGAGAAATGTCTCAGAAATTAGAAGGGCGTCAAGAAGATTACTGTCAATAGATGCAAGAAGATCGGAGTAATGCCGTGGAACACTTTGGATATTTATGTGCGCAACGTTGAAATTGTTAGGGTAAGGAGTACAGAAAGAAGAGATTTGGTCATGCAGAGTTGGACAACCAATGGACTCACTATCACTATTTGCACTTACGAAACTACCAGAAGATGAGCAAGAAAAAAAACTATCGTCGAAATTTGTTGGGCTATGCATAATTATTCAAAATAATAATATATAAATATATAAAAAAATATATAGTATATCTATTTATAAGGTATATATAGAACAAAAAAAATCACACACGATCAATTGTTTACCAAACCCACCAATCACTCGTACTAAGGAAGAGATTTACAATTATTAGGCAGAACAAACACTAAAACATATAAAAAACACTATGCCACTGCTATAATCTAGTTAACAACAATACAATACCTGCATAAATGCATTATATTTACAGATACCTACAGAAATACTAGCTAATAAACAATAGAAAAGTAAAACAAAACCAATACCAAGAAATACGATAACTACTACTACCTAACAAATTAATTTTGACTATTTAATTACTAGAGAAATTTCCAATTGCTATTATAACTGTTACTTATATATAGTGGAATGACCCTGGCAATATCCATATATCCGCTGATGGAATTAAAAATAAAACTCTATTGTCAATGACAACTGACTAATTGTGTCATTACTGTCACAAGCTTGTCATGTCAATGAATATTGTCAGTTGTCTGAAGTAGTGTATGTTAAGATCAAGTTATTACAAAATATATCAAGTACCAAGCAAATATGAAACTAATGTTAATAAATGTGAATAAAGTTGTTGAGAATGTTGTTAACTACCTACAATTATGTTAACAATGCTATGCGACGATTTTATGAAGATAGAAAAATATTTGCAATAGCTGGCATACCGAGGATTCCATTGTAAATAAAACTGTAAACAGACTTTGAAGAAACCTTAGTTGCGTCGCCGAGTCCTTTTAGGACCCTCAGGGGCTGGCTTTGAGGGTGAAGAAGTAGATTGGGTTTCGATATCACCAGAAGACTGCGAGGACGCTGGGAATTTCGATATTAATGACTGCAGCTCCTTCATTGATTCAATCTTGCATTTCGATTTGTCTGGAAGAATAACTGTGATCTTGCCCTGCACAGTCCAGCACTGTTTTACGCTAAAATGCTCACGTGCTGCCATAAAAACTTTGTGCCTAGACTTTGTCAGAAACTCGGATATTGTTGTACCGGAGCCTTTCAGACTGGTCTTGCTGTCCCAGACTGCCTGCCTATCTTCCATATTAAATATATACTACTTACAAATGCTAAAGTTTAGATGTATCTTTGTACGTTTGGATGGATGTTTGTTGCTTAATCAGTTAATCACAATAATCAATCACGCAAGAACGGCTGTTTAGGTCGGGATGAAATTATTAGTATAGTTTGGAATAGCACATACACTACTTTTTAACCCGGATTAATGTACTGTTCCGGTAGAATAGATTAGTAATCATATATATGTATATAAACTCAAATCAACTGAGGAAAGCCGGACCGAATTACACACTAGTAATAACATAATTGTTACAGGCAAATTTTGATACCTCAGATTGAACTATTGCAGATTTCGCTGGTAATCTGTAATTTTTTTTCTAAAATAAACTCCTAAATTTGCTCATAACGTAGCTCTATGTTGTAGTTTTTTTATTAGTACCTAACAAAAAACCTATTTAATTTCTGTATAACATAAGTGTAGGAAAATAAACACATAATTGCATGTACCAACCTACCTAATAGTATGCACTTATATCATAAGATAAGAAACATTATTGCATAGCAAAGTTTTGTGTAAGCTTTTAGAGCTTTGCGGCACCGCTGCCCCAATTGTTCCATCTCATATCCTGCAGGTAAAAACTGGATCCCTAGTGAGACGGACCGAATCCGTAAGACTCGTGTCCTGTCCGTTTATCTCTTCAAGAAGCATATTATGTTGGCTTGATGGCCTGACTGGTCGATGTTGTCTTTAACACCAAATTAAATTTAAATATATTTTTTGTTGTGTATGTAAATACCACCACCCGCATTGGAGCAGCGTGGTGGAGCAAGCTCCAAGCCTCCTCAAGAATGGGGAGAGACCCGTGCCCTGCAGTGGGACGCAAAAAGGGTTGCAGCCATGTAAATAATGTTTCTATTTATACAAAAATATAGGTAGGTATATTTTATTTTAAAGCAAAATATTTTTCCGTATATAGTTTAATAAGGTTAAACGTATTTTTCATTAATTTTAATTAAAAACTTAAATAGAAACAAAATAACAAGATTGAGGACAAAATTAAATGATAATTCACCTACTAAAAAGAAAAACCATAAAACGTAAACATAATATGGTTGACCACTATGGGACAATTACAAAACATCTGTAGGCGGTAGAACTTTCGTGAATTAGTGATGAAGTTAAGCTGGAGAAGTACTACCCCTGCACAAATTTTTGCCGAGAAGCAATTCTATTGGATTATTGTAACTACTAACACATATGTCCAACAATCAGCATTGCAGTAGTGCTATTACTTATACCTTATTGATACTTAGCTGAAAAACGTAAAAAAATATATCATCACGTCAATCACGCAGTCAGTTGAATAACTGCTACACATACACACACACTTTTCTTTTTGATCCACTAATGTAAATTTACACATTTTTAAAAATTGTAATATATAATCAAACCATATGTCAAATATCCAATTCTTCTGATTCATAAGGGCTAAAATGTAGTTAAACGCGTAATCCCCGTACCAGTCTCTACCTGCAAATTGGTACCAATCCTTTTGGATACCAATAATAGCAGTGCAGTGGACTCATTGAGTTTTACTACATTCAATTTGCCAGGTGATAAAACTTGTGAGGTTCTCGGGCGGTACGACAGCCGCAACGCAGCCGCATTTCTGCCGTGTAGCAATTCTTTTGTGCTTCGGTACTCTCTTCGTTGAAGCGTGTGGTTAAAAGTGGCTGACATATAAAGATGTTCATCATTAGACAAGGCAGTACAATTGATGCACATTTTTCTATCGTAAAACGAAATTGGAAAGTTCAAATTTTTTTATCGGTTCGGTTGAATCATTTTTATTAGACGACTAGCGGCCGCCCACGACTTCGTCTGCGTAGACTTTATAAGAGTAGCCTAAGTTACACCATATTACATCAGCTACCAGTCAGTGAAAGTCTCGCCAAAATCGGTCCAGACGTTTCAGAGATTAGCCGGAACAGACAGACAGACACCAACTCAGAAACACCAAATCATTGCAAGATCAAATGCATAGTTTACGATTCTACAAAGGACATACAGACAAACATTCTTTTTTATATGTATACAATAGTACACCTTAATTTGACGGCTCGTGTGGCACAATGGTTACCATGCCGGGCTGCTGATCGGAGGGTCCCGGGTACGATTCCCGGCGAGGCAGAAATTGAAATGATGAGTTTTAATTTCTGTACTTGGTCTGGGTGTATGTGTTTCTGTCTTTGTGTGTCCATGGCACCCACGACACCCCAGTGTCGGATTCCTAGTGTGGGGCTGAATGTGTAGCGTTAAAAAAATAGATTTTGGATTGCTACAAATTATGCATGATATACAATGTACGTTTTAAAATTAACATGAGTATATACAATCGTATTAATAATGCCAGGTTGATCAAAAAGTTTGAAATAGGACACTTAACAATGAGTTATAGAAATGCTGTCTATTTTTTTCGTATCCTTCCTTAATTTGTTAGTAAAAATAACTTAAGTACAAACTACTTTATTTTTTTAATTGAAGTGAATAAAGTCGAACTTCGTGCAGTTACCAAATATATATTTTTTCTACAAAAAGTGATTTTGAAGATCTGCAGTTTATTTGGCGGACAATATGAGTAATTCTTCAGAGGCAGTCTGCTGCGCCGTAGAACTACGAGTAACTAACTGCCTGCAATGACGACACGTTATTTCGTTATTTAGTTGAGATTCTAAAGCTTTCGTTTGGGGCAATTCAAATTATATTAACTCGCATCTTAAAATTCAATAAGGTGGCCACGCACTTTTATTCCACGAGATTGACAATGCAAGATTGTCATTTCAAAGTAAAATTTAACAATCTTGAAGAAGGTCCAGATATTGTTACCATGTTACTATATGAAACGTGGGTACACATTTCGATTCCGGAGACGAAAAACCAAGGCAAAGGGTTGAAGTTTCCTCGCTAATCAAGATATTCAAGGTAGGACGTCTGCATCCGCTGGAAAGATAATGGCGTCTGTTTTCTGAAATAAGAGAGGTCAATAATGACTATTTAAAGAAAGGAAAGACAGAAACCAGAGAGTATTGCGCATCATTTATGAAAAAAATACACGATGAAATAAAAAATAAAAATCGCGACCAATTGCGTGTTGAAGTGCTTTTTCATCATTATAATGCCCCTGGCCATCGAACTAATGTTCCAGGCGCTGCCATACGATCTGCCAGAACTAACTTCTCCATAACTAATTCCATGTGATATCCGATTTCACCTTTTTGCTCATCTGCAAAAGCACTTGCGAGGTATACAATTTTACTGTGATAAAGTAATGTAGGTATGATGTATGCCTTTTATGAATCATAGGGATAAGATCTCTAAATCTCTAATTTCCAAAAACTTATTGATCCACCCGTTTTGCTAGAAAGAGACAGACAATACTTTAGCTCGAACGCTTAAGCACTACTTAACTCTAATTTTAGTTAATTATTTTGTTACGATTGAAGGAGTAAAAACTAAGTATTAAGTTACCCAGTCAATTATCCAATCCTGTCGTATTTCGATAAAATGATAATGGTTGCTGGCTATATTGGCATGAGGTGACCATCAGTTTTCCGAGTATCAACTGAATGCGATCTTAGGCACACTTCGAGGATGTTTTACATTGCTTACCTCTTTGGTCGATGGGCTGCTACTTTATGACAATTTACAAAAAAACCGGATAAGTAGGAGACTGTTAAGGCATCAAGAGCACAAACTTGTATACTTAGAATCCTTTAGTTGATTTCCAAAAATATTTTTTGTAACGTATAATTTTTTGTACGCAGTCACGGTTTTTGTATTTTTCTTTACTTAAGTAAGACATAGCTTCTTGCCAAATTTTAAGTTTTGTAGGTCAACCGGAAGTACCCGAAATTATACGTAAACCGGTAGTGTAGATTTTGATTTCCTTGTGAAGTTGATGAAATGGGAAGTGGGAGGTATTAAAGGCCGTATCTTTTGTCTGAATTGACTTAAAAATCTGATGATTCCACGGCTCAAAGAAGTAGCGGAGTTAATTTTAACTTTAGCAGGTGACACGTTTCACAGATAAAGAGGTTTGACAATCAGATATACACCACCATAATGATAAACACCGCTTCGCATTCATAGCACCACACTAGGATTATCTGTGTCGTGTATACCGTGGACACACACACACAAAGACAGGAAGAAAACAAGGACACCCAGACAAAATACACAAAAAACTCTACATTAAAATGTCTGACTCGCTTGCAATCGATCCAAGGACCTCCAGTCGGCAGTAGGCATATTAACCATTGCGTCATTATATGATCCTACTGGTCCTCTTTTTTCTTTTAAAGGCCAGAAATAAGAAAAAAGTTATATAGGATAACATACAGGTACATAAATGGTACATAACATATGACGGCGACCCGAGACCCGAGGCAGAGGGAGACGTAGGTTAGGTACTTGTGTAGGAGGCGTTCGACGCAGGCTGCGGCGTCCCACGCTGACTAACATTGCCAACCTCTTTCTAAGCGCTATTTCTGTATCTTCTGTGAATTCAATGCTCCATTTTTACCGACTTCTAAAAGGAGGAGGTACCTACTGTATTCGGCTGTATGTATTTTTTTTTATATATGTTCACCGATTACTCCGCCGTTTGTGGACCGATTTTCAAAATTCTTTTTTTGTTCGTATACTTATACTCCCGAGGTGGTCCCACTGTCACCAAATCAGGATCTGATGATGGGATCCCAGGGAAATCGAGGGGAACTCTCAAATTTTATAGGCACACACATTTATTTTCTTATACTTTCTGAAGCATAAGAGATATTTGTGCATAGTAATCATCATCTCATGTTGCTGAGCTGATGATGGAAGGTACTGCAACAGTGAGGAGTTGAAAGCAAATTCTTTCAATAAATAGTTTTTTATTCCAAATCTTACATTCCTGAGGTGTTCCAACTGTCACCAAGTCAAAGTCTGATGAGGGGATCCCAGAGAAATCGAAGGGAACATTCAAATTTTATAGCACAACAAATGATTTTCATATTTTACTAAAGCAAAACAGGCATTTTTGTATAATTATCATCATAGCATGTTGCTGAGCTGATGATGGAAGGTAATACGAAGGTTAGGAGTTGAGAGCAAATTCTTTCAATAAATGGTATTTTGTTCGAAATCTTACATTTCTGAGGTAGTCCAACTATCACCAAGTCAAAGTCTGATGATGGTATCCCAGAGAAATCGAAGAGAACATTCAAATTTTATAGCACAACAAATGATTTTCATATTTTTACTAAAGCAAAACAGGTATTTGTGTATAATTGTCAACGGTTAGGAGTTGAGAGAAAATTCTTTCAATAAATGGTTTTTTGTTGGAAATCTTACATTTCTGAGGTGGTCCAACTGTCACCATGGCAAAATCTGATGATGTGATACTAGGGAAATCGAAGGAAACACTGAAACCTAATAGGTACACACATACTTTTAACATTTTAGTAGGTATGGGCCCGACTCCAAAAATAGTTTTAAGAGTCATTACCATAAGCAAGAAGAAGTAGGTACTGAACAATTTTATTTTTTACCGTTTGAAGTCGGTTCTATTTTTTTGTTAAAAACTTAATTTATTAATTCACTTAATACTTTGCAACATAACAATCATATGGGGCACAGTAGTGCACCCGCCAAGTTGTGCAAATAAAGGGCATGGCCGTCTCACCCTTTTCTCGAAGGATTACGCCTTGTAATTAGCTTAACGTTAGTTGCGACTGTGGTTTTATTTATATTAATTAAACGGTTTTTTTCAATTACCACTTTCCTTTCCGACGAACGGACAGTTAGGAGACGTAAAAAGAAAAAGAAGTAAAAACTGACTGTATTAGATGAAAATGCTTCGCACTGATAGTCTCAAATTAAGATACCCTGTGTCGTGGGTAGTGGGTAATATAGACATGCACAAAGACAAACCACCAAAAGGAAACCCATCTCTCGGGACTCAAACCCGGCATTGCTTGCGCACTACATAAGCGTGATGACCACTATGCCATACATGGCGTCATAGAAATTTGGATTTACTCCTTTTTTTTCAACCTTTTTCACGTTTCGCTGCTGGGCACAGGTCTCCTCTATGAAGTATGTATGAGGGATTTAATCATCACTACTGCCAGGTGCAGGTTCAAGGAATTATGAGTTTTACTCAGGCATGCACGGTAATGGAAAACATCGTGATTAATTGTCACAATATTTTAAGTAATATTGTTGGCCACCGGCACCGTCTGGACTCGTGGCGGTCCTCCATAGTCCGCTTTTCACGCTCGTTTTTACCACGGACGTGTAGGTTATGGGTCAACCTTCCAGCTGAGGCATTCCCAGTGGACTATAACATGGGGTTCTTCAAGAAAGCTGTAAAAAAAGCTCTCCTCCAAAGCCGGCAATACTCGGGTAGCTCCCCTGGGGTTGCCCTTATTTATAGGCAACTGTGATCTTATATTATATCGCTTAACACCACGCGGCCCGTCTGCCCATTTGTTCGGTTTGTTTATTAAAAAAATGCACATAGAAAATGTCTTTGTCAGAGGTGTGCGCCGAGTATTTGAACTTGGTATCTCCGTGTCCAAGACCGCGGGCCTTACCGCCATCGCTGCCTCCCTAACTTAAATTCAAGTGTAGAAAATGATTCTCGTAAGGTTAATGTTAAAAGCTAATCGACTGTATAGCGCAATGTTAACCATACGGACTGCCGATCGAGGTTCCCGGGTTCGATTTTCAGCGAGGCAGACATTTTAATGATGAGTATAAATTAACGGTATCGTTCCGGATTCTTGTTCCTGTGCTTGATTTGAGTGTGGTGTGAGTGTGTAAGAGTGAGTATATCACCTAGGACACAGGAAAACCTAGTGTCGGGCTATGAGTGTGAACTTACAAATTCCTATGGGGTACTATGAGAATCTACATCTTATAAATTTCCTACGTATTATTGGAATCCAAGGTGAAGTCTGCGTAAAATTCTTATAGTCATAATGTTACGCAACTGTTTGTTACTGAGATGACGATACTTAAGATCTTTGAAATAATTAACTCTAAAATTTCTGTTTGGTGTTAATTATTTTATAGCAATTGTTATTTCAAGTACAAAGAAGTTCTTCTACGTGACGAGATCTTCGATGCCCATCATTGGTCTTTCTGTTCTTATTAAATATATACAGGTAGGTGTCATTTTGTATTATGGCCTATATTTAAAAAAAGCAACGCTACCAAAAGTTGTTTAAAACTTTGTTGTACCTACCTGGTTTTAATACAAGGTTATACACGTTTTATACACGTTCTTTAAGTAGGTACCTATATTATATGTAGTTTGAATAGTTCTGAAATGTTATATTTGGTAACATTGTTTAAAAGCAGTTAAATAGGTATGGATTTTATATACTACGTTTCAGCAACCTACCTACCGCTACTTATAAGTATATATGTACATAATGTAAAATAGAAACTACTTAATCATTAACATAATTAATTGACTTAAACCATTTTAAGTTTGCTTCTAACGCTTTGGTGTGGTCTGTCAAATAAGTGAATTGGTGAGTATGGTACTTAGGTCAAAGAATAGTTAGTGCCCGTTAAACGTAACACACTTCCTAACTGATCTTCACCTAAATACATCTACTCTATCTTTTCCAAGCTAATAAAAGCTGTTGCAAATACGTTCAGGTACGTTTAGATGATTCTCTTTTATTATGACGCCAGTGGAAGCCCTTCGTGGCGGCTCCCCTTGCGGCGCTCGCTGTCAAGGAGGATGAAAAACATCGGTCGGAGCAACCGCACCGCTCCACTCCCGTCCCGCGCCTATACGCCCTCGGGGACGGCCGCCAGCCGCCACCGGCGCTGTCGGTCGCCTGCCAGCCGGCCGCCTCCGTCCGCCTCACTCTGTCGGCGACGTTCTCGCGGTCCGCACACGCGTCCCCGCGCTCGTTGCAGCGCGCTGCACGCCTCGCGCGCTCTCGCACCCCTCGCGTCCCTCGCCGTGCCGCCGTCTCGGAACGTTTAACCGACATCGAGCATTGTTTGTTGCAGCGGAGTATGCTACAACAGATGTCCTCGTCGCTGAGCGCGCAAGCCGGCGAGGTCGCGACTCTAGTGCGCTCGCACGAAGGCCGAGTTTGCGGCGACGGGTCTTCGGAGGCTTCCTCGGACGCGGCCGAAGACTTGGAATTGCCTCAGTGCAAAATAAGGCGAAATTACGTGTGCACCAAGTGCACCTTCTATACGCAGAATCCCCGCGCTTATCTCTTGCATACGCGGGACGTTCACTTCGAACGATTCAAAATACATGACTGTCCGCACTGTATTTACGCTTCGAGACATCAGCAGAAACTCCAGAGACATATTAGAATGGTCCACGAGGCGACGCAGCCGGCCAAGGAACCGGCTCAGCCTTCCACTTCCGAGTGTGAACCCACGGAGCGAATGGAAGACCTCATGGAGGAAGTAGAGGATTGTGATGAAGACATTCAGGTGGACATCGAGGAATGTAACGAGGAATCGTTTGAAAATTGCCGGCTTCCCGACGATTGTGACAGATCTATGGAAGAGGAAATCCCGCCAAACGGAAACATAAACAAAAACAAATTCTTCTCGTGCAACAAATGTAATTATGTGACACATATAAAAGCGAGATACTCGAAACATATTAAATATCATTCGATGCCAATGATAAAATGTACGATGTGCGACTTCCGTACACCTTACAAATGGAATTTGGATCGACATTACAAAAACCACGGTGGCACTGGCAGCCTCCACTGTACAATGTGCAACTTCACTGCGGATATCAGGCAAAGTCTGACCGTTCACGAGATCAACCACCACACTCCGAGCGACGGTCAAGCGTTGTTGAATCGCCGTCGCAACAGGGTGGGTGCCAGCGATTTGTTAATGGCAGACGACAGCGCGAACGTCAACGAGCTCATCACCAAGGAGGAAGAGGGAAGCGGTGATTCACGTTCCTCATACTCAGCTTCGGTGAGTGTCACGGCGTTAAGTGCGGGGCCGCGCCTAGGGGCGGCCGCAGTGGCCGATGACGTCACGCCGCTGTTATCACGTCGGCTCTATGTGATTGCACTCCGTTCCACACGGCCCCATACGCACTCTGCTTGCATTAACGCATGTCTTCGTCGCACTGCTTGTATTGCATGAAATCTAATCCCGTTTGACCATACTAACAAGTCTGTCTATCATTTCAATTCTAAACGAAAGTTCCATACCTACACATTACATATATACCTACATAATTTAAAATACATACGCTCTCATTTTATAATTCGGTAATTGTACCATACAAAGTCTTATAAAGATTTCTTCAATTTTAGCAGTGTTGTAGATTGTATGTATCGTTGAAATACTCGGGTTAAAATAAATTAAACTTTTCTACATTTTAAACTATAGCTGTAAATCAGTTAACATTACAGAATCACCAATAGGTACTAGGTATAGATTCCCTAAATCACAATACCTACTTTAACTTTACAATATATCCTAGCTAGGTCCACGTAAATACGTGGGGTTATGGTAAGCATCCGAAAGACTGCAAACATTTTAGCGGTCCAATTTTTTATTTACCTATAAGAAAAGCATTACAAGTATTATTTATTATTATCATCATTATTGCTTCAATTGATACATCGTTATGCAATTTATTCTAAGTATGTACTTTTTTCATATGAATAATAAACTTGCGACACTTCTAAAAGACACAAGCTGTTAAAAAATCTTATAGATAAGTAGGACATAAAATTGATTATAATATTTTCTAAAATGCAGTCGTCGACAGTCAATAATGAATTTTTTTTTTCAAAATTGCATGAAACAAATATTTATCAATATTTACCCTTATTTTTTGTAAGCATTCGACACCTAAGTTAAAGAAATCATTTTCTATTTAACTTAGGAATTATTCATACCTCATTATTTTATCAACAGTTCTCAAAAATAGAAATTAACATAACATTTTGATGTTTTAGTAGGATTTTGAGAAAAATAAAAAGAATCTATTAGTGTTCATGTAGAGTTTCAAATAAATTCATAACTTATTCCAATTTAAAATAGTTGTATAAGATCAGCAAAGGGTATGGAAGTTATATTTCATTATCACTCTAAGTATATATTTTTATATTATTCATTTCGATTTATTTAGACCTCCATTCCAACTCTACCGAATTAAAAAGTCAGAAACACATCGTACATAGTAGGTTGAACAAGTGCATCATGATTTTGCATTATAAAAATCGTTTTCACCTATTTAATTAAAATTTTTAAATACACAGTTTGCAATGATTTTGTTTTGGGCACCAATATTTTACAATTCGATACTTACTTCAATTACATACATACTTCGATACAGATTGAAAAATATTGTTTAATTTTTAAATAATATCTTAAATAATATTTATTTAAAAATCTCTATTAGATTTTACTCCAACACTTTTTATGTCCCAATGCTCCTCTCAATTAGTTGTCTAGAGTTTACTGTACTACGCTTCTCCAGTGCGGAGATATTAAGAGGCCGTATACGATATTTTGCCGATTTCGCTGATTTAGCTCATTTTATACAGGAGATTTTGCAGTTAAAATACAGTATTTCCATAAGTTTTATTGCACAATATGACTGATCATTTCAATAATAAACTAATAAATGAGCCACTTTTTAATTTTTATTTCGTTATTTTGCTTAATAGTCCTGAAGCCGGTGATAGTTTTGTAAATACTACTGTAAAAGGTATAGAATATCACATATTTCTGGATCATTTTAAATTCTAAACAGATCGAAAAAAATGCCATGTATTGCTGTAAAAATCGCATACATAATGTATGAGCCACTTTTTGGCACTCTCATACAAAAAATATTAGTAAAAAAACATTGAACTTAGTCAATTTTGAGAGAAAATGGGCCAGAAATTGCATTTGATTTCTCCAAAATGGAATAATCTTTCGTAAAATTTATTTGACATAAATACTCTTCAGTTTATAATCAATCCGTTTCCTGAAAAAAAAATCTTATTAATAATGATGATTCGGCATTAAACATCTTTTAAAGTAACCTAAATCTCGCATTATAATTCTTGACGCAAGCTATAAAAGTGTCTAATGTATTAGATTATGAATGAAATGAAAAGTTATATTGTGCAATGATACTTGTAGAAGTACTGTAATTTATTTGCAAAATCTCATGTGTTAAATCGGGTAAATAAGCAAAATCGGCAAAATTTCGTATACGGCCCCTTAATATTGATATGTGTTGTTTGTCACTAAAAAGCAACACCCAAATTTTTTTATTTGTTAATAAAAATTAAATGTCATTATTTGTGTATGTGTGTGTAGTATTTTGCTCCTATAATAAGTGGTAGTATGTGCATAGTTCGGGGAAGTACCACACAGCTGCAGTCATTTCTGTCACAAAGCAATTTTATTGTGTTTTGGTGGAAAGATGCAATTGCCTACCAGATATGTACCCATAAATCTACAGCAATGCCACTGCATACAACATTAGACGAAACTCGCACTATGATTGAGGTTTTGTGTAGATTTCCAAGGGCTGCAGCGACTCTGTAACATCACGTGGCTGTCATGCTAGACTGCTACTTCATTTAAAAAAAGTTTAAAGTTGTTAAACCAATTTAATATCGCCTTTGTCTACCGATAAAGAAAAATACTTATACTTACATTACATTCTATTTCAGGATATGGGTCTTCAATTCGCGGACAGAGAAATGATTGCCTGCAATAGCGATTCAAACGACGCAACCACTTCTGAAGTCACAGTGAAAAAGAATGACATTCAAAAAGTGCAAAATGAGCAGCAACAGACGCCAAATTCTACCTCAGATAAAGTAAAACAACAGAAACAAAATAAGAAACCACCGAGACCTATACCTCAACTAATTCCTTTAAATTCGTCTACACCAAATCAAAACAAAACGAACACAGGCGAACCACCAACAAAAAAGTTTAAAGGATCACCTGCTACAATAGAATCAACTGAAACAAATGCAAAAAAAATAGATCAACTTCCAGTAGATACTTCCATTCTACCAGTCAACAATATATCCCTTAAAGATAGTATAGGACGAAAGAAAAATGAATCATCATTTTTTGATCGACTAAAAGAAAGATTATTAACAGAAACAGGTGAAGAGGGTTCTCTAATATGTAAAATTTGCGGTTTTGAAAGCAAATGTTTATCTGAACATTCCGTGCACGAAAAGAACTGCACACCGCTAGGCAATCGAATTTTGTCGAATGCTTTACTTCCAACTTTAAGTTCTACGCGGTGTCAAAATTGCAGACACCGATGCAAGTCTAGCGCTGATTTACTTATACACATGCAGAGCTGTGTCAAAAGTGAAACTGGCTCCAGCGGACACAATTCTGAAATATTAAACCAGGACAGCAATGACACTGTAGCTTTAGCTGATGAGAAAGAAGCTGAACCGCATCCAATGGAAAATGTTGTTTTTGTTTGGAACAATATCAACCAGGAGACACATAAATTTGATACACCTCTTGATATCAGTATCAACGATGATTCGACAATGCCAGAAATAAGCAGAAACTTTGACCTAGAAATCATTGATGACAATGATGGTATGAATTTATCACCTAGCCAGGCGTTGGGTAAAAAAGTTTTCAAATGTCCACATTGCATGTTTTGGGCGTCTACAGCCTCCAGATTTCATGTTCACATTGTAGGACATTTGAATAAGAAACCGTTTGAATGTTCTTTATGTAAATACAAATCAAACTGGAGATGGGATATTACAAAGCATATTAAACTGAAGTCCGCAAGAGATCCTTATCATGCAACTGCAAAAGTACACATGACGGATGAGACAGGTAGAAGAAATTACACTAAATACAATAAATTCCTGGCAATGCCAATTGCAAACGAAAACGGAGAAAATGAATTTCATTACATAGACCCAAACACTTCAATTGACTCTACATTGGACGATGATGTTTTCAATGAAAGCGGTAAACCAACCAACTTAACTTTAGAAATACATCCGCTCAATTTGCAAAGTGAAAATAAAAATGAAATGTCAGGTGGACAGAATCAAGACTTAAAAAAGCCTAAGAAGACATTATGGAAATGTAAGAAGTGCAATTATAGGTAAGTTTATGTATCTTTATAATATTGAATAATATCCCCCTAATTCACAAAAATTCGAGAGTGATATAAGCCTCTGTTAACTAAAATATGTTTTGCCTTTTTAATGCATATTTAATGTACAAAAAATGCGAGAACTGTATAAAAAATAAAACAACGGGTATGCACTCCGGTAGTACCGGCAGAAGTGAAAACTTGAACATTAACGTTGTGCATTTTTGATATTTTGGAATAGTTAGGGAATAATTTCGCACGAATTTTTATTATCAGTATTATTTTTCATCTAATATTTTCAGTAGTTTTTCATCTAGTATTTTTATAAAGTACTCACTCATTTTCTTTCACTATTTCTTCGTCACTTTTTTCATTAATAGTGCACTTTGTTCAATGTCCATATTTTAAATACTTGATATAAACGAATTTCACAAGTATCGTCGATCGAAGTACGATCTTCCACGTCTCCTCTACTATCTTACGAATTTTCGATCAGGCCGCGTGTCCTGACGCGAGTTTAACATTTTTTACCCATCCCAAAAAAAGTGCACAACGCCGCTAAAGAAGTTTTCACTTCAAAAATGTAAGGCTTGTAAAACTGTTTCAATTTCATTTCATGGGTTCAAGTAGGTACCTTAAAAAGATATACTTAATGGTGTATTCTATGCTTTTCTGTATGTAAAATACTAATATAAAAATAAAGCCACCCTTCATTACAACTAAAACCTGCAAACGATGTTATTTTGCGATAAAAATGTCTTTTATGATACTGTTACGTCGTTTCTTTTAACTTTTAAAGTGTGTATTGATAGTCTTTAATTAGTAAATCTATGAAGGAAAGCGAAATTAATACAAATAATATACTTTATATATATAATACAATTAATAATACGTCCATGCTAGATTCTGCTTAAAATGTTTCCTTTTCTGATGGAGAACAGAAACATAACACTTTAAAAATTTTAATAAATATTTTATTATGTTGTTGTTGAAATTGTAAAAATTAAAATTCTTGCAGTGCGGTTCATATTTTAATCATTTACAATTAACTTTTTAGAGATACATCAAGGGAAGCATTATTAGAACACGTTCGAGAGCATTCCAAACCCGAAAATGAACAGCCGAAACCACATCCAAATCCATCAAAAAAGCCTGAGAATGCCCCAGACCCAGCTGACTTGGCGTATCGATGTGGACATTGCAATCAACTCTCAAATTGGAAACATGTCATACAGGTATAAAAAGTTTAATCAACATGAATCGTATTCCTTCTAAATAAAATATAAATCATTAAAGAAAACTTGGTTTATATTCATACTATTTACATTCCATTCTTTTTCAGAGACACTGTCGTCTGAAGCATGACGGCGTAATTAAAGTTATAACTACAGTGAAACCGAAGCCTATCCCGATATTACATGAGATTGTAGGTGATACGTGTTCGAAATGCCCCTTTAAAGCGACAGACAAGAATGAATTCATAGCACACTTACAGCAACATCAGCCGTCACCGCAATCCATATTTAAATGTTATTTTTGTCCCTTCTTCGTAAAAGATGAGCATGAGTTGGTCCAACATTTAACTTTACATGGTGTCGATGATCCAGAAGATTACATAGCTAAAGCGATGGGTTGTAAATCTCCATTACCTGAAAATATTATTCAAAATCCACACGCCACTAAACGTCACAAATGCACTGAATGTCCGTACGAAACTAATAGCAAATCTCAATATATGTATCATGAGCAATTTCATCGCCTTCCTGCAGACACCCCTTACAAGTGCCAAGAATGTAATTATAGTGTATCCAAGAGACATCTCCTTCATCAACATATGCGAGTCCACGGAATATTTTCGAAGAAAGGTGATTTAGACCCCGAGTTGGAAGGAGAGTCAATGTACCAAAACTCTGGCGAAGGTAAAACAGATGATAACTTAGTGGACGAAATTCCTTACGTATGGGTATCGGCGAAAAATGAATTCCATAAAATGTATAAATGTAGATACTGTTCATATGTTAATTCACAAAAATGTAAAATACCTGTGCATGAAAAAATTCACTGCATAGTATTTGAGAATAGTGAAGATACAATTTATAAATGTCTAGAATGTAAGTTTATATGTGATAGTAAATCGCGGTTAACAGAGCATTCAAAAACGCACAGCGCAATATACGGTCGTATATTTTGCCCTGTAGAGGCTGATATCCCCGATGATGAACAAATTGCTAAATTGCGGGTTGTAATAGAAAGCGAAAAGATAAATATTGCAGACGAGCCTCTAACGGAAGATAATTCTCTTACCGAACTCAAAGAAACAAAAATTTTAAGTTTTTGTCAAAAATGTCCAGCTCGATTCTTCTCAGACAGTGAATTAAAATTACACGACAAGTTTCATGATCCGTCATTGCCTCATAAATGCAAAAGTTGTGATTTTTCAGCGCCTACTGAGATTGAATTAATTTCTCACGTATTTGTGCATTCAGATGAATATAATACAAAAACGAAGATGCTTAAGTTTATACATATAATTGATCCAGTTCATAGAGAGCCTCGCAAGGAATCTACTAATTGTCCAACATCATCTGAAGAAACATGGACAGTTTCGAGCCCTGGCAAGAATTTCCCGGAATATAGCAATAAAAGGAATTCTGATGCAAAACATGTGCCAAAGCAATATTTTTGTAAGGAATGCCCCGCCAAATTCTTTAAAAATTCTGCTCTAACCTACCATATGGGTTTACATGGAAGTGACGCTGAAAATAAATGTAAAAAATGCAGTTACGCAGTCAAGAACATTGGAAATTTAGCCAAGCATGAATTATTACACGAAAACGAGGGAAAAGCATCGGCATGTGATTATGAATCTGGGGACGACTTAGATTACAAGAATATACCGTTATCAGGGACGGATTTGTTCCAAAGAAAAACTGAAGCGCAAAAAAGAGTTTTGACAGATAAGGACAAACTAGTGAAACCGAATGATCATTTTCCGCCAGTGCTTCAGGCTGATCCACAATTTGGATACCTTATGCACGGCAACCCAGAGTTCATTTACCCTACATATTTAAAGAATGGACGACAAAAAGAAAAGCGCTATAAATGTCATAAGTGCCCTTCAGCTTTTGAAAAAAGGGAGCAATATAAAATCCACTTATCACTACATGGCTCAAAACAAAGATACAAATGTGAACTTTGTGATTACTCCGTTAAGTATTATGCTAATTACGTTCAGCACATGAGAAAACACCAAATGAATGACGAAGCCCAAGCTGAAAGAAAAAAAAGTAGCAATGGGTATACCGAATCGGAAATCGAAAACCAAGAGAATAAGCAGGGCGACGGTGTAGATAATATCAAATTGGCCATTAAAACGATGCCAAGAAGACTTGCAAAATCTGATTTCCAGCAATTCTCGATCAGCGACCAACAAACGTTACGATTGCTCCAACGTCGGCATTCCATAAATAATCAAAACAAAGATGGCACAACTGATGCTTCTCCTACTAAAGATCGTAAGCTGCATATGTGTTTGCTGTGTCCGTATACAAACCAACGCCAAGATGCCCTAACTAATCATTACAGAAGACATGAAGACTCCAATGACAACCTTGGTGCAGTACATCACAAGTGCTCCTTTTGTGATTTGGTTGTCATACAGTCGCACTTTTTACGAGAGCATTTGAAAACTCATTTTACTTATCAAAAGAATCTGATACCTGAATGTTTTATAGCTAACGAAGATGTAAGCTTTACAATCACGAAGATTGATGATGATGGTAATGTGACTAGTGATCTCAAATTAGACATGCAAAGTAAGAATAAGTTGTGCAATGAGAACAAGGTATTTGTAAAAATAACTTCAGGAAAATTAGTTAAAGAATAAATTGATTTCCTATAAATAATAGAATAGTCCTTAGAATATATTGATTATAATTAATAAGTACTTAAGAAACTCAAAAAATGTGAAAAATTGAGCCCTAGTATGAGCCAAAACATTTAAATGTTGATAAGCACCAAAGTATAACTTGCCATATTAGATAATAGAAAATTTGGCCATTTTCTGTTTTTATAACTATTATTGCTTAAACTGAGCTTGTATTGTCCAGCTAGCATACAGTCATTCCGGGTAACTTTGAATTGACGTTTAACTTTGAACAAAGTTGGAAAAAAGATTTAACAATTTATTACATCGAAACTTTTTGATGTTTCAATAAATAACTGTATATAATAGATTGCCAAAATGTTTTTGTATCAAATGATAATTTAAAAAATAAGCTATTAATGCCTTAATTCTGAAAATTCCCGCCTTTTCCGTGGTGAAGTTTCTGGAAGTTTTTGAGCGCTGATAATCGTAAACTAGTCCACTTTGATTCATATGGCAAAACCAAGCTATTTGTTAAATTTTTACGTCAGTGTAGATGTTATTTTTATAAATAAGGTTTTTAAATTTAATAATACCTTCTTTTTGTTTTACCTAAACCTTAAAATATTAAGGTTTTAACATTCTAAAAAAATTTATTCAAAGTTACCCAAAATTCATGATTGATGAAAATTCGAGTTTTAGGGGAAATTATGGGTAGTTCTGTTGTTTCTTCCGCAAATTTATTTTGTTAGACAGAAAAACCAACTCAAAAGGACACTATTCATTCAATAAAATAAAGGTGTCATGAATAGAAATCAGTTTTAATAATAAAAATAATGTAAAAAATGTTCAAAGTTACCCGAACTGTACGTATAGGTTTTGAGCAGAATGGGATTTACTTAAACTGTTATAGTTAGAAGTGTGAAAATTTTGTAAAAACAAACACTACATATAATATTACAAAGTTTTTTATCATTGGATATCTTGTTAACACTTGCGACCTAGATATTAATTAGATGTTTTTTTTTTAGTTTCATCCTGAACTGTATTAGGCATAAAGACAAAAAACTTAGTCTAATGTTACCATTGCAATATTTGTCACGTTTTTAATGTTTTAATTGAATTTTTGTCAGTGTTCTGAGCTTACTAGCTGCACTGTGCTGCACTAGACATAGAGCAAGCATAATATTCAAGTCTCAGTCAGTTTTATCTACCTTCTAATTTAAACATACATTAAGGACAAGACAAGACAAGTAAATTTTACTCTACTACTACTTTTACATACAGTTATGGTACAATATACATATGATAATTTTTAATTTGTGAAATTTAATAACTTATAATTGTTAATTTAAAGAACCTTCTGGTAAATGTATAGTCACTTAGTTTTAATTTTCCTATTGTGATTTATTTTGTATTATTCAAGGTTAAGAATATTACTTTATGCTAAATTATATCTAGACTAATAATAATTTCAATTTTGTATCATCAGCATCAGATATCATTTTTGCTAGTAATATTTATATCAGGAAAGGAAGAGTTATTCATACTTCTTGTTTTTAAAAAGTAACTTCAAATTAATAAATGAGTACTACTTAATACTGAAATACTTGTATAATTAATCTATAATTTATAAAGTTTTAGGTCATATTAATACCTGCAAAATGGTATGCTTTATTGTTTGTCCTATAGGGCACATTCCTGTTAGATTTAGAAGAAAGAGACAAATACATGTATAATATTAATTGGAATTTTATTTACCTTTACTTTCCAATAAAATGTAAACATAAATACTGAGCAGATCTGCAGATAAATTAAATAAAACTTTGCAACCTCACTTAAGCAGATTAATTTATTCATTTTAAAACTAAAAATCCCGTATCTACTTAACATGATTCCATTGTCAGTAGCAGTTTTAAGGTCAATGCAATCAAATAGGAAAAAAAATATATCATAAATTCATAAATGTGTGGTAAAACTTCTTGATACACATTAGTGTATCTTATTGCAAAAGATACAATTTTTCTAAGATAAAGCAGTCTTAACAGAACTTCCAACGGTTGCCACACTCATTGCAAAGCACAAAGGTAGTCATCGGCTCATCAGAGCTTCTGGTCTGCAGTTGGTTATAAGTACAATTCTTCTTTTTGCATTTGCCACACTTGAGCATGTCAGTTTTCGTACCCTGTACAGTTGCCAGTTGAGCATCATCAATAGCTTCCTTAATGAATTTCTCTCTCAATTTTTTCATTTCATCACTTGCCATTTCTTCGGGTGTCATTTTAGCAAGCCGTGAAGCTGCAATGACTCCATTCAAAAAGTTAGTACGCAATGTTGGGTTTTTGGGGTCTTTCAGATTTGCAACCCTAGATCTGACTCTGTTCTTATATCTCATATCTGTGTTCTTAAATTCAGCATAAATGCACTCCTCTAATTCTTCAGCCAACTCTTCGACTGAGGCACAAGCATTGGCAGATTCTGCGTCAGACTTAAGTGCTTGCATAAGTAGCTCACGGCATTTCAGCCTTATAGCATCAGTGGTATTCGATTGAGGTGGAAAAGATGCAGGCAACTTTTTATCCTTCTCCTTGTCATCTTTTTTATCTTTATCTTTTGAAGAGTCCTTCTTAGACTTGGATGAGCCACTTGATTCCTTTGATGGAGTACTAGGAGCAGAGAGGAATTTCTTCCAGTTTTTAATTAAAGTTTTGCATAAAGATATCACTTCTTCATCTTTGCTGGATTTTCGCAACCCATTTACAGTCATGCCTATCCTGGTCTTTGTTAGGACATCCAAATTGATGGCCATTGTTTGTAGAGCCTTTAATAGGTCTAATGCATCCTCTTGGCCCTGAAATAGTTAAAAGTTTCAAATTAGTAATGGGAGCACAGAGTTAAGTCGATAGCTTAAGCACGGCCTCATTTTCAGGACAGGAATCGATATAAATAATAACAAACGATCATCATTAGGTAGGCATACATACTTAGGACAAAATAATAATAAATATACGAATCTATTAACGGATAAAATCTTTAAAGAAACGTCACGTTTGTATATTTGTAAATCAAAGTCCTAGCATCTACAAAACCTATAAAGATAAATTGTTTTATTATAATTCCATAGATCGCACGTACCGTGCCATCATCAGATATCATCTTTGTTAGCTTTTTCTGAATTTTCATTACATCCTCTTCAACACTCATTTTGAGATAAATTGAACAAAAAACAGACTTCCCGCGTAATTTCAGCAACAATTTACTAAAAAATATTGATAATCGACCACCATACTACGCAAACATAAACTAAAAGATTTCGTGTATGTAAACGTCAAATCAAGAACTGTCAAGAAGCGTTTGTTTGTGCTCTATGGCCAGGCCATTTTGATTCAACTACACTGCTGAAATTATTTTTATCACAAACTGTATAGTTAGCAATTGAAACTTTGAATCGTTGACTATTAACGTAAATTAAATTATATAGTTATTCTATTAATAGTTGCCTTTATTTATATAACATCTTTGATACGTTGGAGCAAAGGCATTAAGCCGCCTACCAAGACACTATTATGATAGATATGTGGTTTGTTCTTTTTATGGCGAGGTTTTCCGTGGGACGCAAAACACCACTGTTCAATTATCCGTACACGTCGTTAATTAATTCGAATTATTTCTGCAGCACTCGTGCCACGATAGAACTCGTATTCGTAAATACCGCGAATTTTCAATAATTTGTCCATAGTTTTTTTTTTTTTTCTTTTTTTCAATTATGGCATCGCAAACTCTGTGCATACTGCCAGCGTCAAGTATAATTTTTGCATCAATTTTTTGCCAGTTTCAATGAAACTGGACGAAGTATTAAAATAACAAAGTCAGTAAGTAAGTCGTCAAAGCGATGGCTACTTTACTAGAACGTGTCCGATGGAATTTTGGAGGCAAGCAGAAAGAATCATATTTTAGCACTGTTATTCTATTTCACAAACACTCGTGCACTGTAATTAACCTATATCAAACAAAATGCCATCAACTTTATCCGATATAACTCAAAAATACACCAAGAAAATGAAAATAAAACAAGAGCACAATATATCGCACTAATAATACAATAGTGTATCAACTCAAAATCGATCATTTTTCAGAATCAACGAAAAACTTATTACACACTTCCTATAATAGTTTCAAATTGAATAACTGCCATATGAGTTTTTAGACTGAATTTAAATGAATAACATGTTTACTAAAAATAAAAAGGAATACTAATAGTTTAATTATTTAGAAATTTTGAGTTAAGACTGTCTTCGTCCATAAACTTTTTTCAAAATAAAACATTATTTTTAGTTAAATCATTATTGGTGAAATATTTTGTATTGTTAGAGTCTAAATAATCATTTTTCCTACTGTTTTAACTGAGTTTTTGTACATACAACATAGACGAAAACCGATTCCCGGTGTATTTACAATGTATGTTTATCCATTTTCTAATATCCGTAGAAAAAAACTCTGCTTAGGTTGACACTAGATGGTATTGTCTGAATGTGGTAGAATATTATTGTTAATATTATATTATATACATTTGAATAAGATAATTTGTTTCATATGAACTGTTTATTATTTTGTTTTGGATATTAATAAATAAATCCAGCTATTTTTTTATTAAAGATTATAATTTAAAGTAAATTCTCATTTTAATCTGTCAGTTACTGGAGTATTACACATGAAATAGACATTTAGATAAAAGAACAAATACTTAAACGAATTGACAAACAAACATTTCGTAAAAAAATAAGATAAACAATCTTCTAAAACAAAAATAACAAGTCTTCTAAAACAAAAACAGTCGTTACTAATACTGATAACTTTAAAAGTATAGTTTATTCTTAACTATTTATCAAAATAGACCTTTAAAAACAAGAATACACAAATATTAAAACAATACAAATTATTTGCATAGTACTATTCATGTTAAAAAATATATATTTAATAATTATTATATCCCTTTTCTTATTTTGAGTTAAAGGTATATTGCTTGTGTATTCTTGGGTCAAACCGTTTGAGAATAATAAAGTCTGATTTCCAGTTCGTCGCAAGTTACGTACGAAAACTTTCTAGTAGTTTTGATCTTCGTAAGAATTTTTGTAAAAAAATGAAAATGGGTGTTCTTTTTCAAGACGAAACACCTTCATGTCGTGCCATGTAACTAAACCTACAAATAAATAAAATTTTAGTCAAATAAATAATTGATGCATGCCTTTCACAAATAGCGTATCAACTCTAAATTAATAAAATAATAATTCTAAGTAAGCATTTTTCTCATAACACTTGTACACATTCGAATGAGTTATAAATATTACTGCAATTGACAAATAGATATTATGAATAATAAATTTATAAACCATACAAAAATCAACTTAACCTCATGACTCAACAAAACTGTATCAAATCAAAAACTACTAACCTAATCAATTATAGTGTCATAAGTAGAAATAATACTTTAATTATTGCTTATGTAAATCAGTAATAGTGTAATAACTCGAAATAACACCAAGCGCGTGTTTAGGTCAAATCAACAATACTGTATTAATTCAAAATAAAAATAAAAAAATTACATACCTGATTCAGTAATACTGTTGCAACTCAAAATATTACGCTAAGCGGCACGTGCTCTCTCGCTCACTGATGGTTGGAACTAAAGATGACGCAATATTGCGGGAGAGGAGTAGGCAACCGAAATGTCGTAAATAGTGACTTATAGCGCCATTTCTTATCTGTTTCTTGCACTATTCGAACGACGGTTTTGATGACGTGTGAGGAATTAAATTTTACGTGTGTTTATAGTATAATGTCAAATACGAAGTATTTTGAGTTGATACACTATTGTATTACTAGTGCGATATCTTTTTCGACTTCCCGCCAAAACTCCTTTGTCCATAGTTGTTATTACACCAATGTCATATTGATTATTGGAATAGGCATAAGAATAAATGAATAGGCTTATGAATAAATAATACTACGTAGAACGGAAACTCCCGCTCCGGACGGGCTCAAGGTCACGATATTAGCCTACATGTTAAACATAGTAATAAGTCGGGCTGTCTCGGCCGGCGCATCAATTGCAATAATGGCGTCAAGTTTTTTTTTCCTTAATGGCGTCTCGGTCTTTTGACCACTTTGCTAATGACAAGCTGGGGAAATCATTATTCAATTCTAAATTCCTAAAAGGATCGGAAATTTGGACAGGATAAGGATAGTTATTGTGGTGTGTTTGGTTGTACAAATAATGCAAAAACAATGCCACACTTAAGTTTTTTGAAGTGAAAACTTCTTTAGCGGCGTTGTGCACTTTATTTGGGATGGGTAAAAAATGTTTAACTCGCGTCAACTACACGTGGCCTGATCGAAAATTCGTAAGACGGGTGACAGCTGATGACGGCTCGACTGTCATACTTGTAAAATTCGTTTATATCAAGTATTTAAAATATGGACATTGAACAAAGTGCATCTATTAATGAAAAAAGTGACGAAGAAATAGTGAAAGAAAATGAGTGAGTACTTTATAAAAATACTAGATAAAAATTAATACTGATAATTCAAGCAATTCGTGCGGAATTATTCCCTAACGATTCCAAGGCATCAAAAATGCACAATGTTAATGTTTTCACTTCTGACGGCACTCCCAGAGTGCAACCCGTTATTATTTTTTAGTTTGCCCCAAGATGATCCGAGGTAAGTAATATATTTTAAATATTATTCCGTTTCCGTACCTAATTTATCAAAAGAATATCAACCATTGCCGTGCATGCCTGAGAGAAAATTCATAATTTCTCGAAAGCATGACGTCCACCAATCCGCACTTGGCCAGCGTGGTGGACTATGGCCTAAATCCCTCTCAATTGTGTGAGGAGACCTGTGCCCAGCAGTGGGACATAAAAAAGGTTGAAAAAAAAATAGTGTTCATAATTCTCATATTTTGTAATACCTACTAAACCAAAATAATGATTTTTAAGTAAAAAAAGGAAAACCTATATTTAAGCGATACTATAACTTATAACATATTTATAAGACATAAGAATTATTAACAGTTGACAATCCTGGCAACACGCCTGGGCGACAGGGGCGTAACGAGGTGAAGAGGGAAGTAGGTATTGCGGCGTATCGATGGCGGTCAAAGGAGATTCCGTTCTATGTAATTATTATTTATTCAAGGAATAGGCATAAGAATAAATAATACTACATTATTTATTCATATGGAATAGGTTTTATTTTGGAAGTTGCGTATAGCAACACCTTATACTTTTTTTTAATGCATTTTACGGCATTGGATAAATTAATGTACAATAATCTTAGTCTAAGGATAAAATCCTTGCGGCCATTCAATATTTTCGTTTCATTATTCAATAATGGCATTGCACTCTGTGCATATTGCCAGTGTCAAGTAAATTTCTGCATCGTAGAATAAATCAGTAAGTAGTCAATCAGTAATCAGGTATCAGTCAATCTAGTCAGTCAGATGTTCAAGTAAAGCGATGGTTACTTTACGAGAACATGTCCGAAGGAGTTTTGAGGCAAGCCGAAAAAACATGTTTTCGCACTGTTATTCTATTTCACAACACTCGTGCACTGTCATTAACATATATCGGAAAAAACGCCATCCAACTTTATCCGATATAACTCAAAAATACACCAAGAAAATTAAAATAAAACAAGAGCACAACTTGTCCCTTCAGACTTCCCCACACCTTATAATGCCATAAACTAATATGGACATAGAGCATAGACCAATAATTCACTCTCTGGTAGTGTTTAATTTCTCTATTCCTTTATTGATAATTTTTGGTGGACAAATTTGTACAAACTGAGCAAGTATGTGGAAAGATTACAGTTGTTTTTTATTACCCCATATCCAGTCATAATGTCCACACGAATGAATATCCCTCAATGTGATCTTTAAAGCATAGATTAAGAAGTCTAAATATTCGCCTATTTCATTAATTTATTCAACACAAAAATGCATATCCGATATATTTTACTAAAATAAGTACTCGTATGACCACAGTATGTGTTATTTGGTACTCCGTGCGGATGACCGAGCGTTGCTCGGATAAAAACAGTTGATTTTTTTCAGAGACTCATAGTTTAGTGTTGCTTAACAACGCGTGCTGAAGAGGCTCTCCAATTAAAAGAAATAAGATTTAATAGTACATAATACTCACGCATGGCCTGGCGGCTAGCGTAGAACGCAAGCGATCTATGAGCTAAGCCGAATAGTCGCGGTCGGGTGTGATATGGGTGACCTCTAGTGGCAAAAAATCATGCGCGTTTCCGTGCTTCGGTTCGGGGTACGTTAAGCTGTCGGTCCCGGTTGTTGTCAATAGATACTAGGCGGTTTGAACACATCCGTCAGCGGGTTGGCCACTAACCTACGTCTCCACCAAGCGTGGTGGAGTAAGCTCCAGGCCTCCACAATAAGGGGGAGAGACAGACCCGTGCCCAGAGGCAGTGGGACGCAAAATGGGTTGCAGCCAAAAAGTAGTTACCTTTAGCTACCGCCTTCATTGATCTCCTACTTTCACTCTCTCTACTCTCTACCTTAAGGTTGACTGGTAGAGAATGATTTAAGCATTAAGTCCGCCTTCTGTCCGATACCTGATGTTACCCTGTTGGTATCCATAACAACCTTCTGATAACTGTAATAACGGGAGTGTCAGCGGGAAGTTAAAGAGACATATCTTATTCTTGATATAATTTCATGTTATTAGTAATTATTCCAATGCGGGTTGCATTGGAGCAGCGCGGTGGAAGCTGAAGCTTCAGCTTCAGGCCTCCCCAATAATGGGGAAGGGTCTCGTGCCCAGCAGTGGGACGCAAAAATGGTTGCAAGCTACTCCCTAATAGATAACAGGACGAGTCATATTTTCAGTTTATGTTTGAGTTGATTATCGCTGAAAACACGGATAAAACGATATTTTCTAAAAATAAAACCTAGCTGGATCGATTTATTGCCCCCGAAAACGCCGGCATATTAAATTTAATGAAAATCGTTGGAGCGGATTCCGAGATTCATACTGATAAGATTCATATTATATGTAGGTCTGTATATTATGTACAAGAATTGCACGTTTAAAGGTATTAGATAATTATAAATTTTATAAAATTCTCAATCGGGCTTTTTGCACTTAAGATTGTGCTGTTATAAAAAAACAAAGTTACTATTGAAAAAATAAGTTATGAATAAAATTAATTCATTAAGTACAGAATAGTCAATGCAGTAATGTCCTAGAAATAATGCGCTGTGTGGATACGCTTATAGAAAGAGACACGATCCTAAAAAGGGCTATACTCTTCGGAACGTTTTTGCGATCTTCGTAAGCATTACTGTTTGCGAGTATTCTGTAACTAGAATACTCGCAAACTAATTTATATATATATATAAGAGTTTGGGTGTTTGTATACGCCTATTTATCAGAAGGTCCAGAAATGATAGTTAATAGAACTCACTGACTGATATTTATTTCACACACCATACACAACGAACACACGATTACAAGGTTGGGACCACTTATTCTACTCTTTGGTTGGGACTGAACTGCCTAGCGATGGTGTGACTTACATTTGCATATTATGCTGCATCGCGTCTCACAATACATAAATGCACACTATGTCTATAGAACTACTACAGCTACTTCCTGACCGTAGCGAAACGGCGAAACCACGGATTTTGACGGGTGAAGTTAGGTCTGGTAGATTAGTCCCTGTAGCTTCAGGATTAAGAATAGACCTACGGTATCCCCTGCCTAATCGTAAGAGGCGACTAAAAGCAAGCTTACGAGGTTATGGGCGGTGAGAGTGGGAGCTCGATCCGTCCAGCCAGCAGCCCCGGGAAGGGTGTGTGCGTGGCCGCATGCCGCCGTAAGCATCGGAAGGTGGAGGAGAGCACATCTGCTCTCCCGAAGATGGGCCCGTTTTGGGGCGTTGCGCGTGGAGGATACCGGTGCGTTCCACAGAGATCCCGAAGTCCTCCTCAAGCACAGAGGCAGGCCATCGAGGGGGTTCTAGTACAGTACAAATCACACAAGGTCTGGTAGATTAAGTAGCTTTGCTTTTCATGAGAACTGACATCTTTTTCACAGATTTCTTTATTCCGGCAATCTGTCCTCTCACTTTTTCCTTTAGTTTTCCATGGGCTGTCCATATATTCTTTAGATTTATCTTAAAACCGCGGAGGTAAACCGCGAAAAATGGCACTTGGAAGAAAACATTACATAAATATAACCTTATTCATAATAGGGTGTGTAGTTAATATAGTTCGGTATTTCCACTCAAAAGGAAAACATTCAATAAATTCATAAAAATGTATTAAGGAAAAATTCTTTGTAGACAGTTTAGTGCGGGTCGAAATGAGGTCATTTTTTAACATGCTTATATTAGCTTGACCTGTATGTATGACTGTATGTATGTAACGGAATCTCTATACTTTATTTTCACCTACTTCTAAGCGTATGATTAACTCGAAAAATTACAAAGAAATAATGTGGTTTAAAAAACTAAAAAAACACACTTTTGTGAAAATACGAACTAAAATATATTTTACTACTATATCTCTCTCTCAACCCTTTTTATGTCCCACTGCTGGGCACAGGTCTCCTCTGACAAGTGAGAGGGATTTAAGGCCATAGTCCACCACGCTGGCCAAGTGCGGGCTGGTGGACGTCATGCTTTCGAGAAATTATGAATTTCTCTCAGGCATGCACGGCGATGGAGAATATCGTAATCAATTAAATATCACGATATTTTCCATCACCGTGGAACAGCGATAAATGCGCACATTACAAATTACTTTGTAAGAGCTTTTTTAACACGCTTTTATTAGCTTGACCTGTTTGTATGTAGGTATGTATGTAACGGAATCTTTTAACTTCATTTTCACTTACTTCTAGGAGTCTGATTAACTTGAAAATTTGCACAGGGGTCAAGGGCCGATGACAATACAATAATCTCATAGCTTTATATTAAAGTCTTAACTAGGATCATCAGGATAAAAAAATATATACGAAGGGTGGCTGATAAGTTCGTGGCCTAAGGTACTTAATGAAACAAATATAAAGTTTTATATTTTTAACACGCTTATATTAGCTTGACCTGTACTGTATGTATGTAAACGGAATCTTTTCACTTCATTTTCACCTACTTCTAAGTTGAAAATTTGCACAGGGGTCAAGGGCCAATTACAATGCAATAATATGAAAAAATATCCAACTAAAAAATTAAAAATAAATAACGTAGTTTAAGAAACTAAAAAACACGCTTTTGTGAAAATACGAACTAAAAACTGAAAAATAAGAAGAAAATATATTTTACTGTAAAAAAAGCGTGGGGTGGTTTTTAAGATACTATTGACACCATGCACCCTACGCTTTTTTTACAGTAAAATAAAAAAAATTCATATGTTTTTAGTTTTTAGTTCGTATTTTTTTACAGTTAAATACATTTTCTTCTTATTTTTTTACTTTTTAGTTCGAATTTTCACAAAAGCGTGTTTTTTAGTTTTTTCAACTACATTTTTTATTATGTATTTGTTTAAGTTATAAAGTTGCCCGAATAGTATTAGAACATTATCACAATAATGCATCATCCATACACAACACATACGTCATACACATGCTGACAGGTGTTCCCATCATTATCGACCGTTATAATATCTTAAATATAAATATATATATTTAATAGCATGTACTATATTTGAAATGAAATGAAAATATTTTATTTGCACAAATATGGGTACAAAAATAATAATTACACAATATGTAAGTGCCTAGATCTCCCTTAGAGCATCGAAGGTATTGACAGATCTCCATATAATGTATTCCTTAGGTGCGATCATAAAAAGCATGGGTCTCAATTGAGTTAAGCAATGTCCATTGCGGTCAAAGTAGCATGGATTGCCATTAAGCGACGTCCATTACGGTCATAAGAAGGATGATTCCGACGTCAACCTATATCACACTATCGAGCTAAGAACCCCAATGCCTCGCCGATCCTTAGCTTTCACAACTAGGTAGGCCTATGAAATCCTTAACCTTTAATCATCTTTAACCTAGGATGCGCAAATGGTGCAAATAAAAATCTGGTAAGATTTTGGATGAAACCTAATCTACCTTTAAGTAAAAAATAATTAAAAAAACAATTTCGGCTGCAACCCTTTTTGAGTCCCACTGCTGGGCACGGGTCTCTCCCCATTATTGGGCAGACCTGGAGCCTACTCCACCACGCTGCTCCAATGCGGGTTGGTGGAGATGCGAGTTAGTGGCCAACCCGCTGTCGGATGTTTTCAAACCGCCCATAAGGCCTCGGACAAGGTTTAACGACTGTTATTTATCGACAACCACCGGGACCGACGGTTTAACGTGCCCTCCGAAGCACGGAAACGCGCATGTAATCTTTTGCCACTAGCGGTTACCCATCTCACACCCGACCGCGTCGGTTTGGCTTAGTTGCATAGAGAGAAAAAAAACAATTATTTAAAAAAAACAATTTAAATCTTTAAAGTACAGAAATGATTTCAAGAATTGAATTAAATAAAATCTATATTTTTTTAACGCTACACTTTTAACTTAACCATATTTAATGTACAAGTTTCACACTTATAACGTTTCACACTCATAGCCCCACAGTAGGGTAATTATACCCTGTGTCGTGGGTACCATGGACCCAGATTACTAAGGGCCCGACTCCAAAAATAGTTTTAAGAGTAATTACCATAAGCAAGAAGAAGTAGGTACTGAACAATTTTATTTTTTACCGTTTGAAGTCGGTTCTATTTTTTTGTTAAAAACTTAATTTATTTCACTCTTTTTAGTAACTTGTTTCTAAATGCTAACGAGATTTACCTTTTATAATAATGTTATCTAATAGCCATCTTATAGCCTGAAACTACTATCAGTCCACCTGAACGTATAAATTAATGAAAGAATTTGCTCTCAGCTCCTAACCGTTGAGGAGTTGTACCTTCAATCATCAGCTTAGCAACATCAGGTGATAATTACCGGACATATTGACAATATTTGTATTATGTTAAAAAATATGATTAAAAGAATGTGTGTGCCTATTAAGTTTCAGTGTTTCCCTCGATTTCCCTAGTATCACATCATTAGATGTTGACATGGTGACAGTTGGACCATCTAAGGAGTATAAGGTTTTGAACAAAAAAATACATACTGAAAGAATTTGCTCTTAACTCCTAACCGTCGTAGTACCTTCCAACATCAGCTCAGCGACATGATATGATGAAAATTATACACAAATGCCTGTTTTGCTTTAGTAAAAATATGAAAATCATTTGAAGTGCTATAAAATTTGAATGTTCCCTTCGATTTCTGTGGGATCCCCTCATCAGACTTTGTCTTGGTGACAGTTAGACCACCTCAGGAATGTGAGATTTCGATTAAAAAACTATTTATTGAAAGAATTTGCTCTCAACTCCTCACTGTCGCAGTACCTTCTATCATCAGCTCAACAACATGAAATGATAATTACTATGCACAAATATCTCTTATGCTTCAGAAAGTATAAGAAAATCAATATGTGTGCCTACAAAATTCGAGAGTTCCCCTCGATTTCCCTGGGATCCCATTATCAGATCCTGATTTGGTGACAATGGGACCACCTCGGGTGTATAAGCATACGAACAAAAATAGAATTTTGAAAATCGGTCCACAAACGGCGGAGTAATCGGTGAACATATATAAAAAAAAATACATTCAGCCGAATACAGTATAGTTTGGTTCACGAGAGTTGAACACAAATGGCGGCCGTCTGCGCATGTACACTCATGAATCAATCAAATCAATGCGTCAATGCCTCGATAGACGAATAGCGACTGGGCACCAGTGACGCACCATTTGGCGCACCAATGGCGTCGCTCCATTCTTGATGCATTCCGCCCGCGCCTCACCCCGCGCCTGTAAGGGGACCTAAAAAATGCTTTCTGCACAGTGTTCATCTTTCGTGAATTGAATTGTACCTCCTCCTTTTGGAAGTCGGTAATTAGTAACTAGCAGTAAGTGTACACAATTTTTAAGAAGGAAATAATATTGTCATACCATGACGGAGCAAAAATCAGAAAATTGTCCTAGACAGATTTGTAGGGAAAAACTATTTTGTGCAGATCCACAACAGATCTATGTACATTTATAAATTGGTTGCAAACCTTTTTGCGTCCCACTGCTGGGCACGGGTCGATAACAACCGGAACTGACGATCTAACATGGTCTTTGAAGCCCGGAAACGCGCATGAAACTTTTTGCCACTTGCAGTCACCCATCTCACATTTAAAAAATGTAATTATTTTTCTCGGCTTTTTACTCACTTCAGAAAGTATCATTATCCATGAAATGAAAATTTAAAAAAGATTGGATACTTATAGGGTAGGTTAATGTCCTTGCTAGTATAGCTTTGTGCGGATGGCATAGAACGCAAGCGATTAGGCACTAAGTGAATCAAGCGCGGTCAGGTTTGTGATGTGTGACTGCTATGTATTGGCAAACTTTATACGCATTTCCGCGTTTTGCAGGGCACGTTCAACGGGCACGGTTGTTATCGATAGATAGCAGTCGTTAAACCTTGTCGGAGCCCGAGAAATTGAAAACAATCGATAGCGGTGGTTCAGTTTCAGTCTCTCATCTGAATTTTGAATGGGGGCTCCATTCAAAATTTAGATCAAATAAAAAAGTAAACGCGTAATGTGTGCACATCAGAGGCGGATTTAGCCACAGGCCCGTGAGGCCCAGGCCTAGGGCGGCATAATTTTAAGAGCGTAAAATTTTCGGTACGTCAAAGTTTTAAGGCCAAACAAGTCAAAGGCGATTTTAATTTAAAAATTTATTATTATATATTTATCTATTATTATTCTATTTTTATTTTTATTAAAGCTATTATTATTATTATATTATTAAATCTATTATTATTGGTTAGTCGACGTCACAGGAGACCGAAGAGCTGGCAGCTACCTCGGACAAAGAATTAGCCTAGCTATTCAAAGGGGGAACACTGCCAGTATCTTCGGAACCTTGCCTAAAGGGACTCCTTTTAATACAATATTTTAATTATTATATATTTAAGGTTTTCTTTTTTTATGTATAAATATTAATATAGTATAATTTTATTTTCATTGTAATATTAACCTATGTAATATATACAAAGTAATTCGATCGCGGTTTTTAAGATATACCTTTTTTTTTGTTATCGGGGGGGAAACCTTCAAAAGGTACCCGGCACCTTGGGAGAGAGTACCGCCGGGTTATGTGGGATTTGACCGCACTAAAACCCCCTCGGTGGCTGCCACTGCGCTTGGGGAGGACTCCGAGATCTCCGGCGGAACGCACCGGTGTCCTCCACGCGCGACGCCCCAGAACGGGCCCATCTTCGGGAGAGCAGCTGTGCTCTCCTGCACCTTCCGATACTAACGGCGACATGCGGCCACGCACATATCGCCGCCCTTCCCGGAGCTGCTGGTTGGATGGATCGAGCTCCCACTCACACCGTCCACAACACAGGTCCACAACCCCGGAAGCGCCCTTTTAGTCGCCTCTTACGATCAGGCAGCTATACCTAATATAGCTTATTAGTTATTGCAATAAATTTAATTTAACAATACTTTCAATTATTATTACAAAACTTATTATTGTCAATTATTGCATATTATGTCATTTTTATTAAGTATATTAGATTCTCTTTAGGGGAGAAAGGGGTAATGGGAGTCACTTAAGCAATATTTATTTATTTATTTATTTATTTAAACTTTTCTACCGTACATAACATCGGATAGAGGGCGGACTTAATGCTTAAAGCATTCTCTACCAGTCAACCTTAAGGTAGTGGGAGATCAATGAAGGCGGTAACAAAGAAACAGTAGGTAACGAAATGTTACAAGGAGGAAAAAGAAAGCAGAAAAAAAAATTTTTGCGACACAGAAAGTAAAAAAAAGAAAAAAAAAATACGAACTGTATAAAATATGTAACGAGGATTATAAAACATATAACAAAGATGCATAATAATCATAAAAAATAATATACGCAGAAGTGTAACGTGTAACGAAAAACGTTGATATGATATTATTATATATTTGTAATATAAATATAAATGTAAATAATAAAATATAATAAAAATAAATATAAAATAAATAGTTACATATACGTAAATACCTACATATATATTTAGATTATACATATATAATTAATAAATATTTAATATATACGAGGGGGATGATGACCTTAAAGTTCACATTAGGCATAGCCTAAGGCGGAGGAGTAGTGTGCAATAATTCTCCGTTTAAAAGTAAATTTGCGGGAGTGTTTTCTGATATCGTCGGGTAATGCATTCCAAAGTCGAGAGGCTTGGACCGTGAAGGAGTGGGAAGTGAAGCCAGAGCGGTGAAGTGGAATTGAAAGAGATAATGTGTCAGAAGATCGCAGCAGTCTATTATGGTTGTCTCGAAGGAACTGAAACTTGTTTTTCAGATAACTGGGTGCAAAATCATCAAAGAGAATAGAAAACAGAGATAAGAGTATCCGAATATGTCTTCGTTGACGAATCGGAAGCCATTTAAGCTGAGAACGGAATGAAGAAACATGATCGAATTTACGAAGACGAAAGATAAAACGGATACAGCTGTTAAGAAGACGGTCTAACTTATTAAGGAATTCTTCACTGAGATCAGGCGAACACACGTCAGCATAATCAATTATGGGGAGAATTAGAGCTTGCACCAGAACCAATTTAACCTTGATTGGTAAGAAATTTCTGTAGCGATTTAAAACACAAAGCTTTGATATGACTGAGCGGCTTATATTTTGTATTTCAGATGACCAGTTCAGAGTAGAATCCATGTAAATGCCAAGATTTTTGACACTGCTAGAAAAAGGAATTGTGTGGCCTCCAAGCGTGATAGGGGCAACAGACCCAATGTCAATCTTGGCAAGTTGTCGTCCACTGCCAATTATAATGGCTTGGCATTTACTGACATTGACTTGTATACCAAAATTTAAAGACCAGTTAGACAGGGCACACAAATCAGAATTGATTTTTTTGATGGAAGCGTTAATCATGTCAGCAATATTATTTCCAAAACACAAGTTTTTATATAAATGTTTATTATTACAATTTTTTAATGTAATTTACTTAATCAACTATCAGTCTGACGAGTTTCAATAACTTTGGGAACGTACTTTACTAATAAGAATACTTTTAAAAAAATATATCTTTGACCACCATTGTCCGCATTTGCGGGTAATTGTAGTCACACATTGGGGAAATGGGAGTCAGCAAATCCTAGCAGTTGTCACACGTGAAACCTTCAGCTGAATCCCATCCGGTGCAGTCTGCGTGTGCCCATAGCCCACAAGACGTGCTGATCTGTCCCTTGATTGAATTCGCAAGGGTAACACTACATGCGATATGTTACATTACTTAGTGTTTTTATATTTTTATATTTAAATAAATTGTTAGTTTTTTAGAAAACGATTCTTTGTAACGCATTTTAGATTATTTATTCTTTTTCTATAGTGTATTTGCCTGTTATTATGTATGTATTAGGGTAATTCTAATTTAATAGTTTATTAGAATAATAATTATTGTAGTTAGTTTAAAAGTAGTAATAGAAAATTTAGCAAAATTTATTTTAAGATATGCCCCACTGTCGAATTGGGCTTCCTGTAAGGACAGAGTGGGAGATTTCATAAATAAATAAATAAATAAACTAAATTCGAAGTAGTCACGCGCAACACCATTTTGTCTAGCACACATGCGCTTTACACGCATTCTCTGTGTGGGAATTATTTTTTATTTTACTACAAACTTTTTGAGAGGATGTCAGAAGACCACTTTCCTTTATTTGTTGTTCTGGGTCGTGTTTTCGGCATCTAAAAAATAGTAAATTTTCGATAAAAATATTCGTTTGAACGCCAAAAACACTGCGGGTAATTAAGTTTGAATCACTGCGGGTAATGGGAGTCACCCTGACTCTCATTACACTAAAGGGACATCTTTCAAAGGTAAGGTTATAAAACAATTATTTTAGGATTTATCACTTTAAAAGTTTTACAAACTCAATCTCAAATATCTGAACTATAGTTTTAAGTGAATAAATGACAGAAATGCTTTATAGTAATCAACTCACCGTTTCTTATGTATACTTAAAAAATTAGATGAAATTGGCGCAAAAACGTGATAAGACTATAGCATCCAAGCGTTCGTCACTAAGCTAACTGAACGGGCGTTGGTGGCCGGTGCGGGGTGTATGTAGTGAATTTGGTTGGGCGGCGTTGGCGACTCTAGGCTTTCGGATTTTTTAGTTACTTTAGTGACCACGATTGCCCGCTGACTCCCATTACCCCTTTCTCCCCTAATCCTTGAAAAAAATTCTCAATAGGTATAGTAGCAAGAAAAAATTAATTTATTATTATTTTTTTTATAACAACACCATAACAAAAATATGTGTTTTTACAAAAGTTTTCGCCATATTTAGTTCGCCATATTTACCTTCTTGAGCTATGCAAATACATATTACAAAGATAAAAAATATAAAAGAGAAAAACTTAATTATAACACAATTATAAGATGTACATGTACATACAAATAGTACGGGGTATGACGGTATATGTACGAATATCGTTAAACGGGTATCAAATATAATTGCACCAATACTAGCTTATAATATAAATTTAAGTATTGAAACTGGCATATTTCCAGAGAAACTTAAAGTCACAATTATCAAACCAATATTTAAGAAACAGGACAGACAGAACATGGGATGTTACAGACCTATAGCATTAATACCTATTTTTTCTAAAATATTTGAAAAAGTACTCCATGACAGATTATATTTTTACTTCGAAAAGTTTTCTATCTTTGCTGATGAGCAGGTAGGGTTTAGGAAAAACAAATCAATAAACGTAGCAATTTATAATTTTTTACAAAAAGTAATGACAGGTTTAAATGATAAGAAACAGGTAATCGGGCTCTATATGGACATGACAAGGGCATTCGAGTATGTAGATCATAAATTGCTGATTAATAAGTTAGAGAAATATGGAGTCAGAGGCAATGCGTTGAACTTAATCAACTCTTACCTAACTGACAGAGAACACATAACAGAAATAACAAAAATTAATGAAATCACAAAAACTGAAGAGAAACATCATTATCTCTCTAGGAAAGTACTGTATGGAGTGCCTCAAGGAAGTATTTTAGGCCCTTTACTTTTTTTAATTTATACTAACGATTTTCCTCAAGCAGTAAAAGAACCGATGATACTATTTGCTGATGATAGTACAGTAATATTTACAAATGAAAACACAGGTTCCTTTGAAAGTAATATAAATAATTGTCTTGAATCACTGATAGAGTGGCTAAATAGTAATAATCTTAAAATTAATCTTGATAAAACAAACATAATGACATTTAAAAATAGAGTATCATACGGACAACCAGTAAATATTAACTATAAAGGAAAGTTGATATCTGAAATAGAAACAACAAAATTTTTAGGACTATACATAGATAGCAGATTAACGTGGCAGTCACACAAAGAACACGTTTGTAAACAATTAAATAAGTTTTCTTTTGCTTTATATAAATTGGCCAAAGTTGTAAGCAAAACGGCGGTTCTAAATGCCTACCATGCGTACGTAGGTGCAACATTAAGATACGGTATAATATTCTGGGGAAACGCGACTGGAATTCAAACTGTGTTTAAGGCTCAAAAAAAATGCATTCGAGCAATATGTCAATTACAACAAACGGATACTTGTAGGCCACATTTTCAAAATTTAAAAATAATGACGCTCCCTTCCTTATACATTTACGAGATCTCTTTAATGGTCAAAACAGAAATCACAAAATATGAAACCCTTAAATCAAAAAGACATAACAGTAAATTATGTTCAATCGCTTCCAAAACAAAACAATATCATAACAGTGTCTTTTGCATGGGACCAAAAATATATAACGGTCTACCGGAATTCCTCAAAATTAAAACGGGCAACGAATTTAAAAAAGGACTTAAAACGTATTTACTGAAAAAGGCGTATTACTCAGTCACTGATTTCATAAACGATAAAACGGCATAAAGGAATTCCACAAAAACCTGGGAGGTTTTTTTTCCGCCGGCTTTTTTTCCTCTCAGTGTACAAACACCCTGTGATATGGGTACCCAAAGCTGACGATCGGAACCGATCCGAAATATAAATAAATAAATATTTTTATTTTTATTTATGAAAGGCGCAATATGGGACAAATAAAAATAATATTAAAATAGATGTAAATGTACATTTCGTAATTGTATTATAGTTTAGTTTTTTTCCTTTTATATTTTTATCATTGTATATTTGCATACCTCATGAAGGTAAATATGGCGAACTAAATATATATAAACAACTTTGTAAACACCCATATTTGTGCAAATAAATGTCTTTGTCTTTGTCTTTGTCTTTGTCTTTGTCTTTGTCTTTGTCTTTGTCTTTGTCTTTGTACATACATTAAAACTATTTTATTATTATTTTATTTGTCCCATATTGCGCCTTTTGTAAATTTAAATATTTATTTAAATATTTCGGATCTGTTCCGATCATCGGCTTTGGGTCTCATATCACAGGTGTTTGTCAAGTACACTTAAAAGAAAAAAAAGCCAAAGGAAAAAAAAATCTCCCAGTTTTTTATGGAATTCCTTTATGCCGTTTTATCGTTTACGAAATTAATGAACTCAGTCATTAATACGGTTTTTTTTAGTAAATACGTTTTACCTAAGTTTCTTTTTAAACTCGTTGCCCGTTTTGATTTTAAGGAATTCCGGTAGACCGTTATATATTTTTGTCTCATGTGAAAGATACTGTTAAGTATGATTTTTTTTGTTTTAGAAGCTAGATAACATAATTAAATAGTTAGTGATTTCTGTTTTGACCATTAAAGAGATCTCATAAATGTATAAGGAAGGGAGCGACATTATGTTTAAATTTTGAAAATGTGGCTTACAAGTATCCGTTTGTTGTAATTGACATATTGCTACACAGTTTGAATTCCCGTCGCGTTACCCCAGAATATTATACCGTATCTTAATTGTTTTATTTTACTTATTTTGTTATATATTTTATATATACCTATATATAAAATTAAAAAAATGTTGCACCTACGTACGCATGGTATGCATTTACAACCGCCGCCGTTTTGCTTACAACCTTGGCCAATTTATATAAAGCAAAAGAAAACTTATTTAATTATTTACAAACGTGTTAATCTGCTATCTATGCAGAGTCCTAAAAATTTATATCACATTATATACAGATATCAACTTTCTTTTATACTTAGTAAATATTTACTGCTTTTCCGTATGATACTCTGTTTTTAAATGTCATTATCTTTGTTTTATCTAGATTTATTTTAAGATTATTACTATTTAACAACTCTATTGGTGATACAAGACAATTATTTATATTACTCAAAGAAACCTGTGTTTTCCTTTGGTAAATATTATCTATCTATTACTATCATCAGCAAATAGTATCATTGGTTCTTATAAGGCTTGGGGAAAATTGTTAATATAAATAAAAAAAAAAACAAAAGCCATTATTTCATATACCTATTATGTCAGGGAAACTATGGTAGTTAAAAGCACAAAGTCCTTAACCCTTAAACCTTCGTAATTTGTGGATAACCATGCTGAGCCAGTAGGTAAAAGGATCCGCTGTCTAAGTGGCAATTCGACGAACACTTACTAAAGCAAGTATACTTCGTCATACGAAGATAAGATAGGGAAGGAAAATTAATTATTAATCATTATGTCAATTATTCATTTTCTATGACATATTGTACTGTATAAGCTATACAAATATTCTTTAATATTTCGCCCTTCCATGCCAGGCGGCCGATATATAGCTTTTAAGCGGCGAGGTCGCACCATTCCTACACATTCACGTATAAGCCGACCTGTCGTTCGCTCCGTTAATATCTATCAAGGTAAATAAATATTTATCACGCAAAACAGTCATATAACATCACATAGAAATATAAATTTTGAGTAAAAACAACCGGTAATTTTAAAGAACCATTTAATTAGTTTATAATGTTGACCTACGTTCCCTTATTTTAAAGAAAGGTATTATAACAATTTTCATCTCTTATTTTATTTTTAATTCGTCTTTTTATATTATGTCGTTTTTTATTAAAAATGTAAATGTGTGTAATGTTCTTTATTTAAAAACACAAAAATATTTCATACGTATTTTTATGATATTCATCTTTAAGTTTAAATGAAATAGTCTTAATTGTTTTAATAGTATCTATTTAAATTTCCGGTATGAAAATGTTTTAATGAAGTCCGAATCATCGATGGGAATACATAATGCCTATATAATGCCTACTGTCTAAAGTTTAAGTTATATGCATTTATTTTACTTATTTGTGCAATCGTTTGACGATCGCGTTGAATTTCGTCACTTTACAAAGAACCTGTCTCTCAGTCACAGCTTTGTAAGAACTTGAGATTTGAAGAACAGTAGGTCCGTGACCCCCTTTCGACACAATTAAACTTGATTTTGTTTTCAATTCAAAATTATTAAAAATTATAAGATGACATAAGTAATATAAAAAATAAAGCAATGGTTTATACGTCTATGAATGTACTGGAGCAGATTTGCGCGCCTTGCAAACCAAATAATACAAGTGCAATAACATAGGTACTCTATTAAAGTTAAACGAGAAATAAGACGGGAGTGAACAAAAAATATATAAGTGTATAGAACATGAAAACACTTAAATAAATAACTGAATACTTCAGTTTGATTAACAGAGACTAACTTTCCAGATGTGGAAGTACGCTGCGGTAATGGCAATGGCAGTGGCATCCGTCTATGGATTTGGGGACGGTGCCCCCAACAGCGCTTGCACTGATATGATCCCCCGCCACCCGGTGTCCGCACAGAACACCCCGCCCCCATACACCATCACCACCAGCACTAAGGTAAACCTCTTAAATCAGAGATATTTAATGTTAAGTCAGTCATAGAATTTAACTGTGTAATTTATTTTTAAAAATTACATGTTTTTTCACAAATGATTTATTTTTGAATTGGAAAAACAATAAAGCAGTAGCTTAGCTCAGAAAATCTGATTATTTCGGTACTCAGTGTCGTTCACTTATGTAGGTAAGAATAGGGATGTAATCATTGTAGGAAAATCCTGTTTTTCTCCATTAGTTACAACATAGAGGCCTCCACAGACGGCCAAAAAATAAATAGTTTTTATAGTTAAATACAAGGAGAAGCAAAACGTACTTACATATAAGTACCACTATACAATCACAAGAGATGTTTACAGTTGCAACATTACCTAAATGGAATAGGAAGGAATATACATTTCCTATCATATAAACATAGAAATCGTTAGCAAAACTTGTTATTACCTTTCTCCTATAGGTTGTAAAGGCTGGGACACCAATGGAAGTGGTGATTACTGGCAAAAGCTCGTCGGACACCATACGAGGTCTGCTGCTGCAAGCGCGCCAGGGAGACAAGCCTGTTGGCACCTTCACCGTCAAGCCAAGCGATCCCTTCAAACTCCTCAATTGTGGTTCCCCTGGTGTGAGTACTAATTTTCGTCTAATAGAAGAATAATGTGTCAATAATATGCATTTAACGTGTACACCCGTTTAGTGTCGCAGCCACTCGTGATCTACACTTGGTGACTTCACAAGTTTCTTTTTTTTTAAACGTGCAGGCTTTTTCACAGCCCCTAAAAAGCACTGTATGTATGCACGTTTTACTACCTATTTTGCATTGTTGAAGCAAATCGGGTTTCCCCGGGTAGGTTTTGGCTTTTTAGAATCTATTCAGAACGACAATATCGTCTACTTTTGTAAATAAATGATGATGTTTTCATTAGTTCACAAAAAGGTTTCATCTATCATTTTTTAATTGATTACCGCTGATTACATACCCACATGGTGTAGAATGGGTATTGGAACCACGTTATTGATGTGGGGTTTCACTTAATTAATAAATTACTTTTTAAAAACTATTACTAAGTATGTACATATATAATGCCTATAAACGAGCAATTCTTGTATATATACCTACATATATATATATATATATATATATATATACTAATTAATTTAAACTCATCTAAGTAATTTAAACTCATCGTTCAAATTTCTGCTTCGCCGGGAATCAAACCCCCCTTCGATTAGCAGTCCGGCATAGTAACCATTACGCCACGCGGGTCGTCATAGTTCTATGTATATTTTGCATAATAATAATACTTAAGTAGGTATATTCGGATTTCCAGTGCGGCAAAATATTTAATTTTGTGTAAACTAATTACGAGTAAAGATTCCTTACGCATCCTTACCTAGAATTTAATATTGGAATTTCTTAATTTTAATTAAAAAAAATATAAGTACAGCTGATAATTATATATTCAAAAAGCAAATAATTAATTGTTAATTTGCAGCTGTTTTTTATTTGAATAGAGTAGCAGACCCGCATGCAGACCACGTGGTGTGAAATGGTCGCTGCAACCCATGGACATCTACACACAACCTCAAGCAAGCATAGGTAAGTCTTGTCTGAGGTCGTCGTATGCAGTTGCGCTGCTACTCCGGAGTCTGGTGGTCGCCTCACGTAAGTGTGGCCGGCAACTGCACCTTTCCACCGAAACACAATAGAAGTTCACGGCAGAAGTGGGTGCAGCAGTGGTACTTCCCCGGGCGAACCATAATGGTTCTACCACCTACAACGTACAATTTTTTAAGTCATTACCAATTGTAATACCTACCTACTTATTTCTTACTTTTTGAAGTAGGTTTAATTTTTTATTTTAAATCAATTTATACCACACTTTTTAGTGTTTCTAGTTTAAAAACACTGAATTGTTTAAAGAAAATCGGTTTGCTCTGTAAAAATAAGTGTGTGAACAATCATCCCCTGTTTTTGTACTCTTCTAGTATTGTGTGACTACTTTCGGCTCTGTTATTCTTTTTTCTTACTTTTGAAGCGCATGGCCCGGCGGTTGGCGTAGAACGCAAACGATCTATGCAACTAAGCCAAACGGGCGCGGTCGGGTAAGAGATGGGTGACCGCTAGTAGCAAAAATATTTTGCGCGTTTCCGTGCTTCGAAAGGCACGTTAAGCCGTCGGTCCCGGTTGTTGTCAATAGACAAAAGTCGTTAAACCTTGTCGGAGGCCTTATGGGCGGTTTGAAAACATCCGACAGCGGGTTGGCCAATAACCCCCATCTCCACCAACCCCCATTGGAGCAGCGTGGTGGAGTAAGCTCCAGGCCTCCCCAATTATGGGGAGAGACCCGTGACCAGCTGTCGGACGCAAAAAGGGTTGCAGCCATTCTTTTTCATTTTATAAGGCCGAACCCTATCCAATTAAAAATTATTACAATTATTAAAATCGGGTCATTTTGAGTTGTAATATATACAATGTACATAATTTAAGAAGTACGACTACTTGTCAGAATTTTTTTAAAGAGATGCCAGGAGATGCCGGCAGATATGGCATTTTGTCATATTACAGTGGGCGTTGTGAGTATTGTGAGTCATTGTAACCTATAAACAGCAGAAGTTTATAAGTATAACTAAACCTATTATTTATTTTAAGGCCGGTAACAATCCTGCTAACATTCCTATTTCTAAGGCTAAAATAAAATAATGCATAGCAAGGTGAAGGTTAATTCCGTCTCTGTTGAAATATTTAATTATAAAATATTTTAAACCGTAAGTGTGTAATTTGTATTGTAAGTAATTATTTGAAATTGCAGAATATGGTAATAAAATTCTGAATAGCGGTAAAATTGCAATTTTTTTTATGATTATGAAAAATCACTGCAAAGTAAATTACCTAGTTCGGATTTATAATTTAAAATAAATTAAGCAATCTAAAAACCTTGTGCCAACATATTTTTCTTCTTAGGCGTATTTAAGTTTATTTTTTAGTAAATTGACCGACCAATGAAATACGAGTACTTAGCAGTCATTTTCTTACAGCGAACAATTTTCTAACTTTAAAATACTTCCTGGTGTCAACGTAGAAATAAAACCTTTGTGTTGGTTTACTTATGGCAAAAAGTTAACAAGATTCTTATTATCGTTCCATTGTTAATTTAAAAAAACCTTCGACTTCTAGGAAGCCTGTGTGCTATTTTTTTGTTTAGTAACGGTAACTATAGTGCATGGGAAGCATCACGTTACAATTTTGTAATTCTTCTATTAATTGTATAATAAATATTTCTGTTGTTCTCTTATTCATGTTGTTGTAGCAAATATTTTATTGTAGGTACACCTAAATTATTTTTATTTTCTTTCTATGTAGGTATGTCTAGCTAATAAAAAAGCATAACTTATGTACTAGTAATTATTATAGTTTAAGAAAGACCATCTGGTTTTAGAGGCAAACCTTGGCGGAAATGTTATCGGATCACGACTGGCAGTGATAGCGGAAGTTGGTGGTAGGTATATAGAGATCTTATTGATATGGTTCGCGGTCACGGGTCATACTTTATTATTTTTGGGTAGGTACCTACGTACATATTAGATATAAACTATTATGTCTAAAAATATAAGTTAATTAATTACGTTATAGAGGGACGATTTGTTGTAATCTAGACTTTGTTAGAATTTAGAATGCACCTGTTTTTCAAATCATATTCTTATACAGATAATGTAAACCTCCATAGGTGTATATTTCTACTGTTTTAAGCCAACACTGTACAGAATAATGTCTCTACTACAAAATACAAAGGCCATTCCTTTGGCTCAAATGCAATATAATAACTGCATTCAAACCCTACCAAAATATTTAGGTACATACCTTCGTACCGCGCGTTGCAACGTTGAGTAAGTAATACATACCTACTTACATACATAGTAACCTTTGCTATAATTTCGAAGTACTTACAATCAACGTACCTACATAATATATAAGTCTACATAAGTAGATGGGGTTATTCTCTCATTCTATGTATGTATGAAAGTGACACCTACCTACAAGTAAAGTTGGTCAAAAAATTTGGCATATATAAGGTAAATACTAAATCCCTCTGTTAAAAATTTCCAAAATAAGTAAATACTGTTAGGTACACCGCAAAGGAAACATGAAATATACAGAAAGGCCGACGTCTAGAAACCGATTTTGTGAAAGATAAATAAATAAGCAAATCTTCACAATTATAGTCCTAAATAAGAATTTTGAGTGTTATGTGTACGAAGAAAACTCACAAAAGACAAATCCATCCAAACCAGGAAGACATTTTAAATCATCATTTAGTTTTTCTGTTTCTGGGAATCGAACCTACAACCTGTACAGCTTATTAGGGTTACAGATACAGGTAGGTTACAGGCTGACCTCAGCGTCATACGTATCGTCCATCGCGTTATTATTCGAAAAGTACCTGGACGCCCGGGCGCCCGAGCGTTGCTCGGATACTAACAATTTATTTACTTGGTTTATTTTTAAGCAAAACATTCATTGACTTAGTGTTACTTCATAAATCCTTTTGAAATACCTAGCTCCCAATTTAAAAAAAATCACAAAAAAATAAAAAGTGCAACTTGCCTACTTGAGATTTGAACCCGGGTCTCTAGCTCCGTAGTCAGCTTTCGTAACCATTCGACCAAGAAAGATTTAATTCCACTGACGAAATTTTTATAGAGGTCTTTCATATCGACATCATTTGTTTGAAGGGCGGATTGACGGTTAACATTTGACGGCTTTCTACGCCACAATATTATTAATATTTTCCAATAGATCTATGTCAGTAAAGTAATTTTATATTTAACGGCATAAACATTAAATAAAACGCCAAATTCTATCAATACAAATTTTTGGATCGATTTATCATCCCCGCAACCACCCGCAACCAGTGTACTAAATTTCATCAAAATCTTTGGAGCCGTTTCAGAGATTCCAAAAATATATTTAGATATATACAAGAATTGCTCGTTTAAAGGTATTAGATTAATTTTGAAGGAAAATAATTTGAAATTAAGTCCGCATTTAATCTCATAAATCCATGCCTACTAGATCGATACAGCCATAATAGATCACTTGCCGACCTGCCTCTACTGAATGACCTCTCGCCTAACAGCCTTGGTGTTGCAACGACTCCTCGCTCTGTGCCTACTCGTAGATTTATAAACTCCATTCAAAGGTCGCATTTCAGCTTATCAGTAGGTACCTTTACAAATTTTAACCTCTATATTTATATGTAAATGTAACTCTTTAGTAATTCCTTAGTCATATTAGTAAATTTAAATCCAAAATTTATTTAAAAAAATATAAATAGGTAGGTACATGGGGTAAGAAAAATTTATTATCGAGATCCTAAGTATAGGACAAAAAGCAGCAAAAGGCCCATGAGTCTTAAAGTACTTCCGTCTACCAATAAATTTGGGATTAGTCTCTAAAATTAATCCCTTAAGTACATAAAAGCCCCTTACATTAAAAATCAATTAAAACATATTATTTCAACCTATAAATTCCGGTCCATTTTCCATCATGAACTTTATAAACTTGTAACCTTTTGTATTTCTGTAAAAGTCCCAGCTAGTTTATTATTTTACTGAAGAAATGTCGCACGTGTGTAGCACAGTACATACATATCTAATACCTTTATACGAGCAATTCTTGTATATACCTAAATATATTTTTTGATTCTCGGAAACGGCTCTAACGATTTTAATGTTTAGTTGCCATATAGTACGCTACAGTCAAGTCCAGCCACAGCAGTCCTAGTAATAAAGGAGGAAAAATAGAAACAAGAAGTCTCTCATTTATTCAGGCTCTCTAATCCCAGCAATAGCAAATGTACACACGTACATTTAATGGTTTCAGGGGATAAATAAATCTTAGCTAGATTTATTTTTAGAAATTTTAAAGTATAAAAAATATTTTCAGTGATAATCAACTTAAATATAAACTGAAAAATACGACTCTGCCTGATATCTATTGGAGAGTATAAATAATATTGTGGCGTAGAACGCCGTCAAAAGCCATCCGTCAATCGGATGTTCAAAGAAATGACAATGCCGATTTGAAAGACCTCTGAAATAAAAAGAAAAAAACTCTTCCACGCCGGATCCTGGACAGCCTCAGCTCCATCACCAGCCTCAGTATCTCCGGACTGATTAAAAGAAGAAGACCCTAAAGAAATAAAGAAGACCATGACAGGGACCACTATCTCCCCACTCAAACGACCGGGACCATATTTATGGCCCGCGAAACCATCTCATGGCAGGGGCGGACCCGAAACATATTATGTGCCGCGGGCCCCTTGCGGGTCTCGCGAAGAAGACTCAGGAAGACCTCTACAAAAATTTCGTTCATAGAATTAAAGCTCCCTTGGCCGAATGGTTACGTAGGCTGACTGCGGAACTAGAGACCTGGGTTCAAACCTCAAGCAAAACCATATTGCGTTTATTTATTTTTTTGTGTTTTTTTTTTAGAGCTATTTCAAATGGCGTTGTTAAGTACTTAACACTAAGCAAATGAGTGTTTCATTTGAAATTAAACCAAGTAAATAAATCGTCCGTAAACCGACTTTACAGACAACCAATTTTTTTCAGTTGATTCAGACTGTTATCTTTAATAGCGCATCCTCCCTTTTCGTTCCCGCGTAATTTCCTTTCCTTTTTTCCAACCATATTGGTTGAATGCCTGGAAGAGATGGAGCGATTGGACAAGAGACCTATAGCTGAGCATACGCTAAACTAAGGGCCGATTATTCTATCCCCAAAATTATACATCGAATAAATGTTACATAGCACTGCTGTCATCGTTAATCTTATGTGACTTATGAAAAGGATATTATGGCATAGTTAGATCATAAACTACCTCTCTGTTCCAGTTTATGAAATATCGAGTTGTTATTTAAAATAACTAATTTAGAACAAGAATTTATTCATTAGTCATTATTGACCTTAAATAGGTACTTACCTGATCTTCGACTTGTGCCACTACTGAATTCAGCAGGCGATATTAACTAATTACATACTTACTTATCTGGGGATTGTAAAGTAAAATCGACCCTAAATGTTACTAATTTGTATTGCAATAAAGATTATTGCATTGCAATCAACCGTCATGTTTATGTGTTATTAATTATTATTACTGTTTACAGAATGCCATAACACATAAGAAACACGACCCTAAGGAAGACAGACAGTCAGTAACCTTCACGTGGACCCCACCGGCCGGCTTGAACGATGTTGTAAAGTTCAGGTACACGTCTTAATTGTTATTTAATTACTTACCTGTAGTTAGCTACCTAATTGTTATTATGCAGTAACAAAACAATCGCAATTTGTTGTGATTGATGGTGATGATAACCAATCATGGAGCACATAGCGTCATCGAGAGGTCTATCTAATAGTACGATGACTGTTTAAAAAAAAACAACGGGTTGCACTCCGGTCATGCCGGCAGAAGTGAAAACTTGAACATTAACGTTGTGCATTTTTGATATTTTGGAATGGTTAGGGAATAATTTCGCACGAATTGCTTCTTCTTCATCTAGTATTTTTATAAAGTACTCGCTCATTTTCTTTCACTATTTCTTCGTCACTTTTTTCATTAATAGATGCACTTTGTTCAATGTCCATATTTTAAATAGTAGTACTTGATATAAACGAATTTTACAAGTATAGACAGTCCAGTACAGTACAATATCGTTCCTTACAGTACTATGTACCTAAGTACTACGATAAATAAGCACATAACATGTACGCCGAGGTTTGAACAGAGTTTATCTTCCGCACTAGAGACCCCTCGGCTATCGCTACAGAATTACCAAAACCAAAAATTCTTCAGAGTATTTATTTATGAACGGGCGTTCATTCAGGGGGTCCAGCACCCAGCGCCTGTCTGAGATAAAATTTCCCATATAGTCCTGTCGCTTTTTAAAAGACTGAAAAAAGTTATAGATAGTAGGTACCTTCATAGGTACCTATATAATATAGTCTTTTGTTAAATGATGCATTGAAACACAAACGAAGCGTTAATCTCAGAAGGCATAAACTGTCGCCAGAGGAACCGAAACGGATCTCTGTCAATAAAATTGGGGCCTTCAAGGAATTAAGTTGGATGGCTATTTTTAACTTTTTGACAGCCTCCGTGGCGTAGTGGGTGATGGGCTGACTGCGAAGCGTGAGGTCGTGGGTTCGATTCCCACCCAGGATAAATATTTGTATGATGAACATGACTATTTGTTCTGTGTCTGGGTGTTATTATCTATTTAAGTATATATTTAGGATTATCAGCTTTCTGATTACCATAGTACAAGCTCTGCTTAGTTTGGAATCAGATGGCGTTGTGTGAATTGTCCAAAGATATTTAAAAAAACTTTGCTATGGGTACAAATAACTTGATTAGTTTAAGAGCCTTGGTCTGTCGGAGCTCGAGCTTACAGTATCAAAAGTATTGATACCCGTCAAGAGCGCATGCAGTCATCCTTTATTCCTCAATGTTTGTTATTCTATGAGCCCGAGCCACTAATCCTCAAATAATAATTGTCTAAAACTGTATCCTATATCTTTGTATTGAATTGACTTTCAGAGCCACAATCGCTTATAACGGCGCCGTATTCTGGGTTGGAGTGGAGTCTGAGCCCGTCAAAGTGACTGCTTAGCTTACTGTATAGTTTTTTAAGTAATAAATAACTCAAGTATTAATTTCGATGTATTTAAATTAGCTTTCCTCTGGATTGTGATGAAATTGTATATAATTTAATAAACCATTACGTATACGTACTAGAATTTAATTTTCACATATTATGAAGTACGAAATAAATAAAAGACAAATTTAATGTAATATTTTTTATTCAAATCGTAGCACCTAGCAAATTTGTCTTAGAGATCCTTTTACAAAATTCGAATTCTTATAAATAGATACACACGATACATAATTATTATCAAGTGATGTATAATACATATTCTTAGGAACAGACATCCATATTATGTTAGGCAATTCCAAAAAAAGGTTTACATATTATGGACGCAAAACAGAACTCCACAATTGTATTTATTTGAGCTTATTGTAATTTTAGATACATATCTTAAAAAATCTGAGATTGATTTTTTTGTCATAGTATGTTTTGTCTTACTTTGCCAGAGCCAGTTTTATTAAAGCCAAAAGAGTCACTAAAATTGAACTCTCCTGCTTAGACTAGTTGAATAAACTACTTATCTATTTGGAGTTTTAAATTGTTTCAATGATGACGGAATGATTTCGGATAGAAGTTCAAGAAAAATAAAATATAACTATTATATAATGCTATACAATTAATACAATGCAGATCTTATACAAACATACCTACATAATAAATCCGTACAGTACCTACTACGCCTTCGAGTCTTAAAATGGCAGTAATTAAATAAAAATTCCAACCCGCATTGGAGCAGCGTGGTGGAGTAAGCTCCAGGCCTCCCCATAGTGGGGAGAGACCCTTGCCCAGCAGTGGGACGCAAAAAGGGTTGCAGCCAAATAAAAATTACATAATATCTAGAATAGTACAGATTATGCTAAATTAAATAGATGAGGATAAATTCATAACAGTTGTGAGCGGAGTTTAAATTTCAAATAGATACAATTAAGTTCATAGACATATATTTAATCTTAACACTACAAATACAAAGGCAATTCCTAAAAATCATTATGGACAAATACAGCGTAATCATCTATTATAATTATGTTATTATTACTTGAATAAAGGTTGTTAATTCCTTTATTCAAGTAATAATAACATTATTATTATTAGTACATTTTAAAAATATATATTATTACATTTTAAAAACGGAATCATAGTGCCATCACCATCAGTACAAGAATGAATTTTTCGCAGTCTTAACATACACTGTAAATATGAATCCAGTAAAATTATTTGAAATATTTTACAAATATGTGATTGTGAAATAATCAATAAAGTTGCCTACACAAACTATACAAATAAGTGTACCTGTTTAAGCAGAGTACCTATTATATGAAGCAGTGCTAACTGATATTTATGTATGTATGGTGACTGAAATATTTCAGACAAAATGGATGGATTCCTCATTTATTTGACATGAAAAAGATCATTATTAGTTTTTGTTAGTTGAAATACCCAAATTTTGTAGGTGTCACTCTCTAACTTTATAAGTGTATGTTCTGACATCTTTACTTTATCAGCATAAATGTTTTAGAAAAAGAAAACATAATGAGATTGAATCAAACCTTTTGTACTTTTTAAATAAACAAAAATGTAATTTTAGTGCTAAACACAAAGAAAATAGAGCAGTGTCTAAAAATTGCTAATGCGCTGTTGCGTATTAGTGAACGTTATAAATTAAATGTGCAATTTAAAATAAATCCATTTCTTGACCTGATGGTTAAAAACACTAATTGAATACAAGTAATGGTTCCTTATTATTATACATTATTATTGCCTCGAGTAAATGGTTCTAAATTGTATATTTCAAAAATTGTAAATTGATTATACAGATACAATAAGCTAAAGGGATATGTGTCCAAACTACATTCATAATGACTGGCTTGCTTGTATATGCGTTACCTACAACATACTTATTATATATGTGGTGTGCAAAATGAATGCACTAATATTTTTATTATTTATTGGCTAATGCTGTTATGCACTTAGCTGTAATGTAAAATATATATTACAGAAGATAAATTGTGTATATTTTTTAATAACTAATATTGAATTATTGTATCAGTTTGTCACATTCAACACCTGATCTAAAAATGATGACAAAGGCATTGCATATGAACACACACTGTTAGTATAAATGTGTAAATTCATAAATATTTATTGAAACTTATAAAAGCTGGTCCAATTAAAAGATCTTTGTTTTATTGCTTTCCCTGAGTAACAATTAATTTTCTTAAGTAATTTTGCCAAATACCAATTAATTTAGGAAAAAAATAAACTAATCAAATAAAATTATTTCTACTTAAACCATTGGCCATAGTAACTGTACTGTATAGATAACTAATAATATAAAATAGACAAAACTGGCAATTTAAATAAGAAATTAACACATCATTGGTCTAGATTAAATGCACTTGAATTTAAGATTCCTATACCTAAACATTTAACATCACAGTTAATACTGAAAAATAAAATAAAACAGAAAATTAAGGGTTTTATCATTGATTTTGTACAAAATAATTTTGTCTTTTGAGTTGTCTATAGAGAGATATATACTTTCCAGCTGCAGATGTTCTAGGAACCACATATTGTTTGCAAAATAGTTTGGGGTCCTCAGCCTTCTCAGAAAGTTCACCACAGTCAAGGGCTCTAAGGAATGCTAGCACAAAAGTGAAGCAGTTGTGTCTCTCTTCATTATACCTCTCTGCTTCCCAGAGGGAACTTAGGCTTACCTAAAACAAAAATTAGAAATAATTAAAACAAGAAACTATGTGAATCTGTGAACAGCATGTTATGAATTATTGTAATCAACATATTCTATTATATTATTGGAAACCAACAAACCCTCATTCTGCCAGCTTAATAGACTATAGCCTTAATCCCACTCAGTTATAATAGGAGACCTTTACCCAGCAATTAGATTTAACAGGCAAGCCCTAAAAAATGTTTTCGATAAATATTTTACAATTTCAATTTTATTTTCTTTGCTAGATATGTTATACATTGCAGTTGTTACACATAATATAGCACTCTTATCTGAACCCACCAGGGTATGCAAATTACCTTTAAAGGTAACAACAAATTTAAACCAAATTAAAACCTTTACTTTTTGTGTAGATAATGATGGCCAATCATCCTTAGCTATCTTATAATTGAAGATTTTAGATTTAAGTTATGATGCAACAACCTTAAGAAGGACACCATCCCAGATTTCATTCCAGAGCTCATCAAATTGTTCCAATAATAAACATTGATCCCAGCCAGTACTTGTGTCACAATCACTCCATTTCTTTGTTGTTGGGTCAACGCCCCTTATGCCCTCTTCACTGAACTCTACGACATATCCTTGTGAATTTGTCACCCCTATGTGTAAGTCCTTAGAGTTGTAATAGTCACTGCAACGTAAACAAGCCTGATTATGCACTATCAGTAAGTGGAATGACTCATTTTATACAGTAAGTAAACTAGGTCATTAAAATATTAATAAAACTTACTTCAGAAAATCCCCATGTGTAGGCTTCATGACGATGGCTCGAGGGTGCTGAGATGCTTTTACGAATGGATATGGCACCCTGTAACCAAAATAGGCCTCTTAGCAACTACTGTTCAATATGGATTGAACGTGACTTTTAAAGTAATTAAAACAAACTTACCTAAACGGCAATAAGTTGTAGTCATATCTGTCTAGTTTCTGATGACAAACGGGGCATTGTTCGGGGATTATAGTACAAAAAACTTTATGATCACAATGGTGGAAACAAAGGATACCCGGATCCATTTTTACTTTCTAAATTTCACTGTATATTCAATTAAACTTTTATAACTAAAAACTAGAGTATACTAAAGAAATGTTCTAGATTATTTCCCAAAAATATTATTACACTGAAGACGCAGTAAAATCTGGATAGATCGAGAATCTTATTAGAAACTAACGCTTTTGTTCCACCTCTATTCCCAGCACTTCACATTCACTCACTTTTTCTTTTTAACATCTTGATTGAATTGAAATTGAAGTTGAAAGAAAAGGCCTGCGTTGTGTTCAAAACACTGAACACCTTGTCTATATCCGAAGAACATAAATAAGCTAAAACTGTGTTTACATTGATAATATTTCTTTAACAACGAATATTATTCTTTTAAATGTCAGTTATGTGAGTGTAAACTGAAATAAATTTTAAACTATAAAGACTATTCTATAAAATACATTGTAGCTAAATTTAATCTAAAGTTTCTGAGCACACCACACCGTTTGTGGCAAAATGACAGCTATCAACATATGACTGTAGTCTCCTAAGTTTTCATTGGTTAGTTTATTTAAGCTACAAAATCATTGGTTGACTGTGACGGCGGATATTGGTGGTAAAATTTAAAAGTTACATGTTCTATTGCATAGATTTCTTTTGTTTTCTTATTTCTGAGATTTCTATTTGTTTTCACTTTTCAGTGATTAACTTACTTTTCGATATAACTAGTAGTGTTTAATCTTAATATATTTATAAAAAGTAAAGGGTTTCCTTTGTACGTAAAGACACGGTTTTCTCTATTATCATTAACTCCAATCAACTTCCCGTTGGGGTGGTAAATACCCCTTAGTACGTAGATGATAGTAAGGGAGTTTGATCGCGGTGGGTGGAAGTGGGTGGAAAAATCTAAAAAAAATATATCTGTACTTTTCTAACCAATAGGGACTTCTGGGTGGATCTCAAAATTTCTAGGATGATAAGCAAGCAAACTATTTTATACTTTTAATTTTATTGAGAATGTTCGAGAAAGTTCCAGAAACTTCTCGAATAATTTGGATTTTTTTAAATAATTTTTAATTCATTGAGAATATTCGAGAAAGCTTCTCAAATGACCTGGAGATTTTTAAAATTGCAAATCTTTTTAATTCATTGAAAATATTCGAGAAAGTTCCAGAAACTTCTCGAATGATCTGAAGATTTTTAAAATAATTGCAAACTGTTTTAATTAATTGAGAATGTTCGAGAAAGTTTCAGAAACTTCTCAAATGTTCTGGAAAATCCTACTAATAGGTATTATAAACGCAAAAGTTTTGTAAGTATGGATGTTTGTTACTCTTTCACGTAAAAATTACTGAATGGATTTACCTAAATGAAATTTTACAATACATCAGCTTCTACATCAGAATAACACATAGGCTACAATTTATAAAGATATTGTGTGAATTGTCCAAAATATGACGATAAGTGTCTAGTACTAGTAGTAGTATTCTGGCGTACGCTGCCAAAACCGCTAGAGTTACACATTTTATGTAATGTATGATGGAAATGTTTATCTTATGGAAGCGCCCCCGCGTCCCCCGCCGCGATTGCACAGTGTTCACGAGCTCTGTGTTAAATAATTAATATCAATTAATATGGCTGCACAAACCACCGAAAGTGCAATTAAATACCTTACGGAGACCGTGATAGAACTGAAAAACAAAGTGACATCACTTGAATGCATTATTCAAGAACAAAACAACTTAATTAAAAATTTAATTTGTGCTCGTGAAGTGACTCGTTCTGCTGTAAATTGCAAAAATAACAGCAATGAAGCGGGTAAGCAGATAAATCAGCGCGCACTGCAACCAATACCGGGCGCCGGTGATCGAGCGAAACCGGCGGTCTCCGTCGGCGTGCCCCGAGACAGCGCGAGCGCGCTCGACTCCCCGCCATCGCCACCCGCACCGCCGCGGACATCGCTATCGACTCGTATGCATCAAGTAAACAGCGCGCCTACGCTCGATGCGCATAGGGTTGAAAATGAGATATGCACTGAACAAAATCATTCGCGACCAGATGATAACGAGTGGATTAACGTAAATCCGAGAGGCTCGCGTCGCCGTCGAGCGGCGACTACTGATAAGATTTTGGATGAAGATAGACCGGTGGTGAGGCCAAATATAAAATTAAGAGGAATCGAGACCAGGAAAAAAAACCCGATTAATAAGGGGGTAAATACAACCGGTCTTAAGATAAAAGCTGTGGAGCGTGTGAAATATCTACACGTTTGGCGGCTTTCCAAAGATACGACAGAGGATGACTTAATTAACTATATAAAAGAAGTATTGGGAGAAAACAGTTTCGTTGAAGTCACCAAATTACAACACAAATCTGAAAGGGGATATTCCTCTTTCCGGATTGGTGTAAACGAAGACAGTTTTGGCAAACTGTATCATCCAAGCGTATGGCCCAAAAATGCCGAGTACAATGAATGGGTGTTTTTTCGTTCCTCGGACCATTCCCAGCCACATAAGAAATAGTAGGACAATAAACATTTGGTACCAAAATGTAAGAGGTCTTCGTACCAAGACTTCACATTTTATATCGTTGCTGGAATCATCGGGCTCCGACTTGTTCGCGGCCACCGAGACCGGGTGCAACGAGTCCATTCGAAACGCAGAGATCGTGCCACCCGGCTTCTCCGTGCTGCGCTGCGACCGTGCGGACGGCCGCAAGCTGGGCGGCGCGCTGCTGGCTGCTTGTCCCCAGCTCGAGCTGCGGCAAATACCCACACCCGACGACATTGACGTGAACAAGTTCAATTTTGAAATAGTTTGTGCAACCGTTTACACACATGATCGTTTTTTGTTCGCCTGCTGTGTAGTGTATATTCCACCGCGGACTGGGGAAAACGACTACATAGTAATGTTTGACGTGATCGAAAAATTGTGCATCAAATATAAAGAGAATGTCATAATATTAGGGGATTTCAATTTGTATTCTTGTCCTTATAATGTTCTCAACTATTATGAATATTTTGTGTCGTTTTGTGAACTCATCCAGTGTAATATCGTTCCAAACTGCGACGGCAGGCAGCTGGACCTTGTATTGAGCGCACGCGGGGGCGTGACGGTGACGGCGGCCGACGAGGCTCTGCGACCGGTGGACGCGTACCACCCGCCGCTCGCCGTCGAGGCCGTCGTCGCTGCTCGCGTAGCCGCCTGCGACTCCCCGACCAATAGCATGGACAACCAGTTATCTTCCCACTTTAAACAGTGGAATTTCTATAAATGTGACTTTCATAAATTATATGACTCTATTTTGAAAATTGACTGGACGGAAATGTATATGACCAACGATCCTGAATTAGCACTGACGATTTTTTATAAAAAGTTAAATGATATTTTCGAGAAATATGTTCCTAAAAAAGTTTGCAAACTAAACGGTAGTAGGTATATTTATCCAGTTTGGTACACGCCACAAATTATTAAAAATATTAGAATAAAATATGTTCATCATAAAAAATATAAATGTAGTAAAAGTCGGCGCGACTACGAAGAGTTTTCTCGGTACAGGGCGAAAGTAAAGGAGGACATTGCAATCGCTCATGACCTGTATCAAGAACGCGTACAGAGAGACTTGGCATCTGACCCTAAAGCATTCTGGGGCTTTGTAAGGTCGAAAAAGGGTAATTCAAAGCAGTGTCAATTAGTGAGAAACGGCCGTACTTTGTCTGATGAGGATTGTGCGAACGAATTTGCCCGGTTCTTCCGAGCCGTGTATAGCCCGGAACCGGCGAAGCTGGACGTATCGGCGGCGAGCGCGGCGGCGGGAAGCGGCGCGCGCGTCCACCTGGCTCGCCTCGATCTGGCGGACGTGTCTCGGGCGCTCGCGCGGCTTCCGCCGAAGCGCTCGGTTGGACCTGATGGTATCCCGCCATACTTTCTTAAGGACTGTCGTTTTATTTTAGAGGAGCCTTTGTTGCATATTTTCAACGCCTGTCTAGCAAAGGCGACCTTCCCGAATCAATGGAAACTCACCCGAGTAGTGCCCGTACCGAAAGGACAGGGCGGTCCGGAGCCGAGCGATTACAGGCCAGTGGCAATTCTGTGTGCCGTGGCGAAGGTGTTCGAGTCGAGCATCCACCATGCATTGTATGCGCAGGTGAGGGCCCAGCTATCCGACGCACAACACGGCTTCAGACCCGGTCGCGGGACAACGGGCAACCTGCTGCACTTGATGACGCGACTTGTGCCGGCGATGGATGCAGGGCGGCAGGTAGATGTCGCCTATTTCGATTTCCGGAAGGCTTTCGACACGGTGGATAACGATGTCCTGCTCGCGAAGTTGGCCGGTGTAGGCTGCACACCACATACCCTGTCCTTCTTTGCCAGCTACTTGCGAGGCAGGCGTCAGTATGTCGACTGCGGCGGATGCCTTTCGGATCAGTACGAGACCAGATCGGGCGTCAGTCAGGGTAGCAATTTGGGGCCCCTCCAATTTGTTATAATGATAAATGATTTGCCGGAGGTGGTCCAAAATTCTACGTGCCTACTGTATGCTGACGACCTGAAGTTAGTGCGCGAAGTGGGCGACATAGCCGACTGCTCTGGACTGCAAGCGGACATTAACAGTGTAGTCGAGTGGAGTCGCAGCAATAAGCTGCACTTCAACGTTGATAAATGTTCTGTACTCACATTCAGTCGCGCCCGAGCTCCTGTGCATTACTCGTACCAGATTGCAAACGAGCCTCTACGACGAGTTACCGAGGTGAGGGACCTGGGCGTTCGGTTTACCTCTGATCTCAACTTTAGAGACCACATAGCCGAGGTATGCAAAAAGGCGTTCCGAAACCTTGGTTTCATATTAAGGCAAACGCGAAATTTCACCAATTATCAGGCTTTACGCGCCTTATATGAAGCCTTGGTTAGGAGCCACTTGGAGTGTAACTCGGTTGTGTGGGCTCCGGGTGAGATCAAGTATAAATTGATGATGGAACGCATTCAAAATAAATTTACAAGGTTCCTCTATCTTAAAATGTACGGCGTCTACCCGGGCTATCCTTTATTGTATCCTACCTTGTTCGTAATAGGCATGGTTGGATACAGTAAATTGGAAACACGACGTGAGTTCGCATCAGCGAAGTACCTATTAAGGGTGCTGCGTGGTGAATTGGACTGTCCTGCTGTTCTGGCAGAGTTAAGACTGTGTGCGCCAGCTAACAGCGTGGAACGTCGTCGGCATGTGCCGCTACTGGCGCTGCCACACGCGCGCACCAACTTGCTTCGCAACGCGCCGCTCACGCGGGCGATGCGGTCGCTGAACGCTGTGGCATGTCATGCGGACCTCTTTAGTTGCACACTGGATGAGTTCGCAATTGTTTATTTTAAATTATTTTGTTAGTTAAATTTGCATTATTGGAATTGTAATTTTATTGTAATTTTTAATGTATCACGCATGATGTCATAATTTTATTTTATAATTGACTTGACTTTTTTTTTTGACATACCATATGTAATTAATTTCCATTATGACATGATGCAATTTTATATTTTATATTTTATTATTTTTATTTTACTCTCATTTATTTGTTTTTTTTAATGTTAAATTGACATAATTGAATGAATATATTTTGAATTTAGTAAATTAAATTAAATTAAGAATATGATTTTTAGATAGGTGACTAAAGCATGAATTTTTTTTTGTAATAATGACGTAATGAATGACATAAATATTATTAAATGTTATGACTACGCTAACGCATTGGTACTCATACTGTAATGTTAGCGTTAAGCTTATTAAATAAATAAATAAAAAAAAAAAAAAAAAAAAATCTTAAATAGTCCTACAAAAAGCCGGTCCACGGCACTTCAGAAGGGACTTCACTTTATGCTAATGATCCTCTCTAACGCGGGTGAAACCGCGGGGCACAGCTAGTTTCTCTATGCTTTTCGAGTTTTGTCGGTAAGTCGAATAAGACATATTGTGCTCTAGTTTTATTTTTACTTTCTTGGTGTATTTTTGAGTTATAACGGATAAATTTGATGGCAATTTGTTCGATATAGGTTAATTATAGTGCACGAGTGTTGTGAATTAAAATAACAGTGCGAAAATATGTTTTTTCGGCTTACCTCCAAAATTCCATTGGTCACGTTCTAGTAAAAAAGCCATAGCTTTACTTGAACGTCTGACTGACTTGACTGACTGATTACTAACGACTTACTGACTGTACCTATTATTACTCGTCCAGTTTCACCGAAACTGGCAAAAACGTGATGCAAAAATTATACTTGACGCTGGCAATATGCAGAGTTTGCGATGCCATAATTGAAGAAAAAAACTTACTTCTCATTTATAACACATTACTTACTAAAATATTAATTATTATTACTTAATTTTTACTGCAAGAAGACTTTTAAGAAATTCACTGGTGCACTAATTTGTAGAATGCAGCAGTAGGTAAGCTCAGAGCAGTAAGGGAAGTATTATTTAATTCACTTGAAAAAACAATCAGACAAACAAACAGCTTACAAAACAAATAACTTATTTTAAACATTTAATTTAGCAAGTACCTGGACGACCGAGCGTTGCTCGAATATAAACAATTTATTTGGTTGGCTGCAACCCTTTTTACGTCCCACTGCTGGGCACGGGTCTCTCCCCATTTATTGGGGAGGCCTGGAGCTTACTCCACCACGCTGCTCCAATGCGGGTTGGTGAAGATGCGGGTTAGTAGCCAACCCGCTGTCGGATGTTTTCAAACCGCCCATAAGGCCTCCGACAAGGTTTAACGACTGTTATCTAACGACAACAACCGGGACCGACGGCTTAACGTGCCCTCCGAAGCACGGAAACGCGCATAAATTTTTTTGCCACCCCCCATCTCACACCCGACCGCGCCCGTTTGGCTTCGTCGCATAGATCGCTTGCGTTCTACGCTAACCGCCGGGCCCGGGCCATGCGCGCTACAATTTATTTAATATATATATATATACTTAACAACGCCATCTGAAAGAGCTCCCACTTAAAAAATATACTGGCACAACTTCACAAGTGTCACAAAAAATGTAAGAATTTTGGCGGGAAGTCGAAAAAGACATATTGTGCTCTTGTCTTTTTTAGAAGACCTTGTTACTAGCAATGCCTGAGCTTGAATATTGTTCCAAAATTAACAAGTCTGATTGAAAAGCGTATTGTGGAGGACATCACAGAGCAATTGATGCCGGTGAATCTTGTCGGGTAGTAAAATGGTGTCGTCATTTTAAATATTTCACCGGAGCACTATGCAATTGTCACCATACTAAAATCAATGGAACACGTAGTTAGACCCTATATACCTATTCCTATTCAGAAGCTATGCGATCATAATATTATATCGTTCGGTAGACCACGCAGAGAGAAAGAACCTACCTTGTCTCTTCGTAAGTTCATCGATTTCAGACTATCAGTCAACCTTGAGTCACTAAAGATTACAACTCTGCGAGTATTTCAATACATTTGTATGCAGCAACAGCATCAGTGTGAAGTGGAGCAGCACTCCAAGTGAGGTATGAGGTACCTACCCAGGTTTTATATTATTATGTACAGCGAAGGTCAATAACCACCACCCACCCCGCACTAAAGCGCTGTTTAGCACTGTTAGCATTAGTATTAATCTATTATGAATTATGATTATGACTCCCAATTTGTCATTTATTTTTCAGAATCTCACATCGACTGGACACAAAAACCAAAAATTTTGCCCTAACCTGTGAACAGTCGTAATCGTAACTTCAAATTTCAACAGTTTTTGTTTGATGTTATATTTATTACTCCAACATTTTTGCTCGATCTTCTTGACTTGATAAATTATTTTTCGGGTTTTGGCGGGAAGTCGGAAAGCACACCATGCTATTGTTTTATTTTTATTTTCATAGTGTATTTTCGAGTTACCTATGTCGGATAAAGTTGATTGCATTTTGTTCGATATATGTTAAAGACAGTGCACGAATGTTGCGAAATAAAATAACAGTGCGAAAACATGTTTTTTCGACTTGCCTCCAAAACTCCATTGGACACGGTTAGGTAAAAGAAGCCATCGCTTTAACTTGAACAAATGACTTACTACTGATAACTGACGACAACACAGAACAAATATACTCCTGACGACTTACTGATTTTTTCTATGACTACTAAGTGATGCAAAAAATATACTTGATGCTGGCAATATGTACAGACTTTGTGACGCCATTATCGAATAATGAAATTAAATTATTAATCCTTCTAATTATAATTTAACCCCCTCGAGGCTATGTTGGAATATCGAAAAATATTCCCTTAGTGGCAACGTCTCACATGAGACCATGCGTCATTCGACCATCAACCCCTGGAGTAGTAGCGCAACTCCATACGACCTCACGTATGGAAATGTCCATGGGCCACAGCGACCACTTAACACCGATAGGCCTGCGGTAGGCTTCTTATTAAAAAAAAATTGACAAAATATGATATTATGAGATATTGCATGATTTAAATTATGTTTATTTTAAAGAGTTGGCTGAGCTTCATTGAGGGCGTCCTAAATTTTATCGATAACGGAGAACATTAAAACATGGCATATTGTATGTTTACTGGTTGCTATGGTAACGGTGGTAGGGATCAACCACACCTCGACCACGAGACCCAGTTTTCGTCCCAATGAGCATGAGTTTGTTTCATATAAGCACAAAGGTGATTTCGTACTTGCTGTGTATTCACAAACTTCGCTGTACGAAGCATTGCAATTAACTTCAAATGAAGTAAAATTAAGTGTTGTTGTTAAATTGTTAAACCATATGTGTTGGAATAAATCGTGTGGTATTTAAGATTGTAGGTTAAAATTGTATTGATACTGTTACTGTCTTACTTTTACTTCGATTTTTTGTATGCTCTTTTTTGTTACTGCTAATTTAGCAGTTGTATAACTGAATTTTAGCTTATTTTTTAAAGCGCTATAAACATATATTAATTGTATCTGTTATATGTTAAGAGATACTCAAGTCCTTAAACCTTGAAACAATTTCGAAGTAATGATGCTTCCTTAGCAACCTATATGAAAGAGAAATAAGCCAATACGATGTCAGAGGGATTGAAGAAATTTCGGTTGGCGTGGTGGATGTTGTCGATAGTACCGGCAGTATCCGCTGGAATCGCATGTCTGGCCAACCCGTGCCTGCATGGCATTTGCATCGATGATATTAACAGGTGAGGAGCGCAATTTTGATCAGTCCAAAACGTTATTGTGTTTTACCTACCATTGTTTAATTGATCTTCTGTTATTAATGTTATTATTGAAGCTAAAAAGTAGAAAACTTATTATGTTATAAATATAGGTAGGTTCATACTTAAATAGGTACTTGTCGTAACTAAAAAAGTCCATTGACCAGATTAGTATCGGTTACTATCGATAGAGCATCAACAGAAATTACGAGTTTTATAATTCACCCATTTTATTTACAGATTTTATCTTTAACTCATTTAGAAACTAACTAACTAAAACGCAATTACTGTAAGCGAAATGTTATTGTGTTTTACCTACCATTGTTTAATTGATCTTCTGTTATTATTGAAGCTAAAAAGTAGAAAATTTATTATGTTATAAATATAGGTAGGTACATACTTAAATACTTGTCGTAACTGACCCCAAAAAGTCCATTAACCAGATTAGTATCGATAGAGCATCAACAGAAATTACGTGTTTTATTTTATAATTCAACCATTTTATTTAGATTTTATTTTAACTCATTTAGAAACTAACTACCTAACTAAAACGCAATTACTGTAAGACTATAGTTAAAAGATTAAAGTACCTACTTTTTCATATTAATATTCCTTATTGTAAGTAGTGTTGCTCAATACATAACAAAGCCAAGACCATAAGGCCAAGACATCGAAAGTTTTATACTTTTACCTGAGACTTTTACTTCAAAATTACTTAATCCAAAAAATTCAATGTGCCTGATTCGAGATTTATTTATTTTACAATATACACATAATTTACAGGATAATCCCCAAAACATTACGTGCATGCATTTAGAAATGACTTACACATAGTAATAAACTTATTCGCACATAAATGAAACAAATCAGCATCTGGTATTTCAGCGAGCATACGGTTAAGTAGAACGGGCGCCGCGCAGTGGGGGGCGGCGGCCGTGCGGCGCGTGTGCACACGGCATAATATATATAATGTACTATGTGGCACACGGGGCTCCGCCAGCAGCCGGTTAGGCCTTCTGCCGAGCCCTCCACACAAGTGTCGAAGAGCCGAAGGGTTGTCAATTTTATAGTTTAAAAGTAGAAAGAAATGCAACATAAGAGATAATTTTCGTCGTAGTTCAAGTGTGTCAAGCCCTACCATACCTAACACAAAAGAAGACGGATATAAATATGGATAATACCCATACTTTCGTTTGTAAACGAAGCGAAGTTTTCTTTGTACTTTTTCCATCATGAGAGAATATTTCTTTTCATGAGGATTGAATACGACTGCGTTGTATTCTAGTCTACTGCGAACATAATATGCCTTATACAATATTTCTGCTACATTAGGATTTTTGAAATTGGTTGCGGTTCTCATAACAAATCCTAAGGTTTTGTGTGCCTTTACACATAGGTCGGTTATGTGCTCCCTAAAATTCAGTTGACTGTCTAGAGTAAGCCCAAGATCACAGACAGAACTAACTCTCTCCAGCTGACTTCCTTGAAGACAGTAGCTGTAATGGACTGGCATACGTGTCCTGGAAAATGTCACAACCATACATAGGAGTCTATTCGCGATACTCCATTGCACAACGCGATCAATGTCCTTCTGCAGTGTTTCGCAATCCTGTGGCACTCCTATAGCATAATGTGTGAGATGTGTAACTAACCTTTTTTTGTATCGGGGGGAAACCTTCAAAAGGTACCCGGCACCTTGGGAAAGGGTACCGGGTTATGTGGGATTTGACCGCACTAAAACGCCCTCGGTGGCTGCCTCCGCGGTTGGGGAAGACTCCGGGATCTCCAGTGGAACGCACCGGTGTCCTCCACGCACGAAGCCCGAGAACGGGCCCATCTTCGGGAGAGCAGTTGTGCTCTCCTGCACCTTTCGATGCTTACGGCGACATGAAGCCACGCACACACCACCGCCCTTCCCGGGGCTGCTGGTTGGACGGATCGAGCTCCCACTCATACCGTCCACAGCCCCGGAAGCCCCATTTTAGTCGCCTCTTACGATCAGGCAGAGGATACCGTAGCTCTATTCTTAATCCCGAAGCTACAGACCTACCGGTACATACGAATACATCTAATTTATTTTGCACGGATCAATATATGTACATAAAACTAGATGACGGTCTGCATCGGTTTCCGAAAGTAAGTTTATAAAAGAAATTGGACAAGACATGTCGCCATAGACTTAACCTATACTACCGTAATCCTAAGTCTATGGTCGCCACGCCGAAAAACACCGAATTTATTTAAAGTCTTATTGGATTTTCTTACTTTTTACTTATGCTTTAGTTTTTTGTTTTCATGATTCTACTTCAATGGACAGAACTTTGCGAACGAAAATCTATTAACTGAATGGTTGAAACCCTTTTTTGCATCCCACTGCTGGGTATGGTTCTCTTCCCATTATTGGGGAGGCATGGAGCTTAATCCACCACGTTGTTCCAATGCGGGTTAGTGGCCAACCCGCTGTTGTATGTTTTCAAACCTCCCACAGGCCTCCGACAAGGAGTAACGACTGTTATCTATCGATAACAACCGGGACTAACGGCTTAACGTGTCCTCCGAGGCACAGAAAACTATATCCTGTGTAATAAGTAAAATTTACGATAATTCTAGCACGTACGCCTGCTACTGTATAGACGGCTACACAGGGGTCCAGTGTCAGACCAACTGGGACGAGTGCTGGTCGGATCCTTGCCAGAATGGAGGAACCTGCATCGATGGCGTCGCGGCCTACAACTGCTCCTGCCCCGAGGGTTTTATCGGTAAAATCACCTCTAGGTGTGGTTAATATCTATTTCTCTTCTTTTTGTCTCTGAGAGTTGTGCACATTAATCTTCGGTTCTATTTCTGACGATTGAAATTATTGACAGAATACAGTCATTCTTCGTTCCTCAATGTTGCTGATGTTTAATGTGTTTAAATTTCTATTCTCGATCTTGGTGCTTGATGGTATAGAGCTGTGATTGTGAGGCGTTAATTGCAATAAATGTATGTGCCTTCACCGATTTTTAATATTTCCTGGTAAAGTTGAAATTTAATGCCACCAACAAATCCCATACCTATTTTGGATGAAATGGACATTGACCTACACCAAACATACGCCAGATCAATTTGTTTTTTTTTTTCAAATCATGGGCTTTTATTATTATTTCTTCTTTTAAAAGGTGCGTATCCGATGTGTCCGTAAATAACTAAACACCCACCACGTAACAAGTTTTTGTGCTCTTTGCGACGTTATTTCACTTGTAAAAAATCGACAGGTGACAACTGTGAAACAAACTACAACGAATGCGAGTCAAACCCATGTTTGAACAACGGCACGTGCATCGACCTGACCAACGAGTACGTCTGCCACTGCGCGCCTGGCTTCTCCGGAGAGCACTGCGAGCTCGACGTCGCCGTGTGCAACTCCACCGAGGAGATCAGATGCTACAATGGCGGCGAGTGCATCGAGGGGCCCGGGTTCAAGTTCTACTGCAAGTGTCTACCAGGTATGGTAGCTTTAGCTGACAATGCTAAATTTACTTGATTTTTTCCAACCCTCCCAATGTCCCATTGTTAAAACACAATAAACACCTTGAAACGAGAAGAATTTACTACGAAGGGCTTAGATTCAAGGCTGTTGCAAGTGTTTACCAGGTAAGCTAAAGAACAATGCAAAATTTACGACATCGGCATCATCATTGATGTCCACAAATTGAAACGAGAAGAGAGCCCTCTATAATGGACAAATGTGGTGGATATAACATTCCGTCAAGAAAATGTATACATGCACACTCTGTATGTCATCTGTAATACTGTAAACTAAATAATTTACCGCAACAAGTAAAATGACACACACAACAGTTTATCTTTTGTAGTCGAAAGGCGCCGGTAATTTAACACGATTCCCCAGCGTGGGAGTCTGAATTAAGGAAGTATAAATCTTTTTCAGGCTGGATCGGTCCGAAATGCGAAGACCAAATCGATGAGTGTGAATCGAATCCGTGTGAAAATGGTGGTATTTGCATCGACGTCCATGCTGATTACATGTGTGCTTGTGCTTATGGTAAGTTTAGATCGGCGTTAGATTTGCAACGAATTATGAATTAGTATAAAATAAAAGCTCTTTATAAAATAAAAAAGAAATTCACGCGGTCCGGAATAAAATACATGACTGTCAGCATATTTCAGCCGACATGTTCAACGTCGTTCCGATTTTGTAAATAGCTTTTTCTGAGGCTCTACTACGAAGAATATGCAGTTTGAAAATATCCGACAGCAGGTTGGAATTATCTAATAACCCCAATATGTACTACCACCGACTCTCATTATTAGAGCAGTAGTTTTCAAAAAATAACACGGCTAAAAAAACTCCAGCGATCCGTCCCAGCAGAGAAACGCAAAAAGGACTAGAGCTAAAATAAATACCCGTATCAAGAAAATATATAAATTGATTACAAACATAATTTATGAAAAGCTCTACATCATGTTACATAGCAAGTAAAGAAATATTTTGGTAGTAAATTTATTTCATTTTCATACCACAGGTTATACGGGGAAGAGTTGTGAAATACAGATAGAATTTTGTGATGAAAACTCTTGTAGCAACGACGCACTGTGCGTGGTAGAGGATGGAATTCGAATGTGCTACTGCGTTCCTGACTTTCATGGAGAGAGATGTGAATTGCAGTATGACGAATGCTTACTGGGACCAAGGCAAGTATTATGTTTTTATTGATATTACAATAGCTCTTTTAAATAAGATTTGTTACTTATAAATACAGCTATGCCAGTTCGCAAATTTTTTCGTTGTACTATAGGTACTTGCGTGTATGCAGTTCTTGTTAGTATACCGGACTACGCGGTTATCCAAACAATATCATAGATCTAAAGGTTTTAAATTTTATGATGGTGTTTATTGTAATATTTTTTCCAGATGTATGAACGGCGGTACTTGTATTGATGGTGTGGATAATTTTACATGTTCTTGTCCACCAAGACTTACAGGAGCACTGTGTGAATGTCTAATATTAAGTGATAATTCTTATGACTGCGAGTATGTTAGTCCTACGCCGTTTTACAATACCACCCAATCTGTTATTTTCACAACTTTATATGAAGAAACAACTCTAGGATATTCTAACTCTTCGACATCGTTAGCAGACAGTGGTATATTTACAGTCACTGATGGTCACAAATCAACACCAGTAACTAGTACATTGGTAACTAGTGTAACAGATGCTACCCCCGCATCAGAAAAGTCTACGCCAGAAATAACTAAAATTACAAAATTTGAAGAAAGTACAGATTTGACAACACAATCTATGGTTACAGTTAGTGAAGAACTTAGCACAGAATCTAATACAATAATTACTATAACTCTACCGACACATAAGGAACCCGGTATACCAACTGAAAATTCTAAAACAGAAGCTACCACAGAATGCTCTGAAGCTTGCGTAATGTCAAATATTTCCACTGTTCAATTGCCTACTTTAAAAGGTTTAGAAACTACCACAAGATACATAGAGACTACCACTAAGTTTGCTGAAGTTACAACAATAATTAAAGAACCAACAACTGGTACTGAACTTGATTCTGTTACAACATTAAGTTCAATATCGGGGAAAGAAACAGATGAAGGAATCTCAACACCAAAAATAAATACAACTACGAAACTAGTCACAGAAACTACCGTAAAGTTAACAACGGAAGAAGCGACTACTCATATATATACTACAACGGAAAAAATGTTTACTGATACCCCTACCGATACAAGTTCCATTGCTCTACCCACTCTCCCAATGTTCCCAATTACTGAAGCAATTGATATAACAGGACACGATCTAACAACCCCTAGTTACACAACAATTCCATCCGAATGTACTAGTTCTTATTGCAATGACAATGGAAATTGTGTCACCGGTATTCATGGAATCAGAGTAAGCAAACGTTTCATATAATGTTGATGTTCTTATTGTTCTTTATGATGTGTTATAATTTTTGTAAAAATATGAAATTATTTATGTTTCAGTGTCATTGTTTATTTAACTATGGCGGACGAAATTGCGAATCCAAGATTTCCATTACATCAGCAGCTTTTAGTGGAAATACGTATATTGCACACCATTTGAAGAATACCACATCGATTGATATAGAATTCAATGCCAAAACTCTTATAACGGATGGCCAAATAATGTACGTCGACATCGCTAATGGTGTTTACATGGAACTGTATATGAATATGGGCTTGTTGAAGTTTAAATTTTCCTGTGGGTATCAGACAATGCTATTGAGTGAACTCAAAACTTTCGTCAATAAGGGATACCTTATGAAAATTGAAACTAGGTAAGGATCCTATCCTAATTCATGTTTGCCTTAAACATCAATTTGTACGTAAGTACTTAATTGACAGTTGTGTTTGGTTACAGATTGGATTTATATTTGAAAGAACAACACTGCAATGCTACCCTTCGTCTGAACGATACTGTCGCTATGAGTGGGGGTCAAGTGGCAAACATTTCCTCTCTAGATCACAATTCAACACTATATTTCGGAAATACAATAAAGAGTAATCATACAGAATACAAACCATTTATTGGATGTATCCGAGATTTAATGGTAATCTTATGTTATTGTTTGCTCGATGTTCGGTTTGCTTCCAAAACTTCTATGGAAAAGTTCTTGTAAACTGAAAATTAATTAAAAGAATATTTTAATCTAGAATTCTAGACTGTTTCAAATTAAAATTTGTCAACCCAGTGGAGACATACTTTAAAATAAAATAACACATTTTTCAGGATGCCCCGCTCTTTATAAGTATTTATTAGATTTCATCAAAGTAAAGTAACCATAGCTTTACTGGAATACTAAGGGCCTCGTTCATCATCTCCAAGTAAAGTGTTGATAAGTTACGTCCCAAGTAAAGTTAATTGGCAAGTAAAAGCTATAAAAATTAAAGTTGAAGTTACGGGTGACTAGCGATTTAGCGTACTTGTCACTTTACTTAAAGGTGGTGAAAGAGGCCCTTACTGTTTTGACTGACTGGCTGACTACTATCCACCTGACTGACTAATGAATTAAATCTGGTGATATGCAATTATCGACCAAAACCATTACTAAAAGGATATAATTAGAATCTCGTACCGTATAATCTACAGTGTCAAATCATTCTACAGATAAATGGTGAGAACCGAGAAGTTTTCGGTGGAGCGTTCGACGCCGCTGACGTAACAGAATGTTCGTCGTTGTCCTGCCTGTCCGGCCCTTGCCTCAACGGGGGCTCCTGCAGCGACCGAGGCGACAACTACGTTTGTTCTTGTGCTAATGGGTAAGATATTACATTATTGACGACCAGTGTGGCGTAATGGTTTCCATGCCGGACTGCCAATCGAAGGGTCCTCCGGGTACGATTCTCAGCGAAGCAGAAATTTGAATGATGGGTTTCAATTTCTGTTCTCGGTCTGGGTGTTTGTGTTTCTGTCTTTGTGTGTGTCCATGGTACCCACGACATAGGGTATGTCTACCCTACTGTAGGGCTATGATTGTGAAACATTGTTAAAATAATAGTACTTACTTTTTTTATTTGCCACAGCTTCAACCAAAATGTTTAGGTTTTAAACATTGCTTATGCTAAGAGTTTTTCAATCAAAAGTCAAAAAAATATTTATATCATGTAATCACGTATTTTAACTTTTACTTATTTTGGTATATTTTTCGTAGTATAACTATGTATACCTCTACATGTAGTGACATGGGCGTACCCAGGGGGGGGCAGGGGGGGGGCAGCTGCCCCCCCCCTGGATCAAGGTCCAGATTTAGGGATTCAAAAATCCCAAAAGATCTCCTAAACGAAAAAGAAACCTATAAATAGTACACTAGATAATATGTTACCTCCTGCTGTTTCCTTTGTATATTTAATATTTTGTATGCATGTCTTCGTGTAATAGACCAGGGTCCATATTTTGAAACTAGTAAAAAGTGAATTTTTTTATAGTAAGATGAAACCCATTGGAAAAGGTAGAAAATATAACAAAAATGAAAGGAAAAAAACTACGAAACACATAAGTACACAATATAACATAAAATCTTATGTTTTTCGAGTAATTTAAGTATAAATTTTAATAAATTGCCCTAAATTGTACATAATGATTCAAAAGAAATTCGGATTCGAGTCTTCATTATTTGTATTTTCTGAGAACATTTATTGTAGTATTGTATATTATTATTAAAAAATTAAATATAAATAATGTACTTTAAAACCTAAAAAACACGCTTTTTGAAAATACGAACTAAAAAGTAAAAAAAAAATAAGAAAATGTATTTTACTGTAAAAAAAAAGCGTGGGGTGGTTTTTAAGATGCTATTGGCACCATGCTCCCCACGCTTTTTTTACAGTAAAATACATTTTCTTCTTAATTTTTTACTTTTTAGTTCGTATTTTCACAAAAGCGTGTTTTTTAGTTTTTTAAACTACATTATTTATTTTTTAGTTCATACTTTCAAAAAGCGTGTTTTTTAGTTTTTTAAAGTACATTACCTATTTTTAATTTTTTTAGTTGGATTATTTTTTCATATTATTGCATTGTCATCGGCCCTTGACACCTGTGCAAATTTTCAAGTTAATCAGATGTTTAGAAGTAGGTGAAAATGAAGTTAAAAGATTCCGTTACATACATACATACTACGATCAAGCTAATATAAGCGTGTTAAAAATATAAAACTTTATATTTGTTTCATTAAGTACCTTAGGCCGCGAACCTATCAGCCGCCCCTCATATATTTTTTTATCCTGATGATCCTAGTTAGGGATTTTACATAAAGTTATGAGATTATTGTTTGTCATCGGCCCTTGAACCCTGTGCAAATTTTTAAGTTAATCAGACTCCTAGAAGTAAGTAAAAATGAAGTTAAAAGATTCCGTTACATATATTGTATACATACATACAGGTCAAGCTAATAAAAGCGTGTTAAAAAAGCAAATAATTTGACGTGAGAATTTTCCATTGAAAACTATAACGGTATATTGGTCTATAACGTGAAAGGCAAATATGAGCGCGGTACCCAGCTTGAAAAAATTTGCCCTCCCCCTGACCAAGAACTTAAAAATACTCCCCCCCCCCCGACCAAATTTTTTCCCCCTCCTGGCCAAGTCTTTGCCCCCCCTGGCCAAGACTTTGCCCCTCCCTGGCCAAGATTTTGCCCCCCACTGGCCAAGAACCTGGGTACGCCCATGTGTAGTGATGTAGTAGTGCAATGTAAAAAAAAACTATCCGATAGAGCACTACCGCAAGTTTTTTTAACCGCGAGGTCCTCCAGTAAGTTAGACGAGAGTAAATGCTTTAATTTTATGATTTATGTTAACATCTTAGGACCCCTTTTTCAATGATACTATAAGTAAGTTAATACCATCGCTATCCTTTTCATAAGTATTAATATAACGAAAACTGCTTATTCAATATACTTTTATCAGCCCCTATTTGTATCTTCAGTTATGTATTAAAACATATTATGTTTTAATACATAACTGAAGATCTAATATGGTTTTCTCATCTAAGATATTATTATATATAGTTGTTTAAAACTGTTGATGTAACTAAACTCCATTTTATTTACACTCAACAAAAACATTTCAAAATATGCATTATGAATGGTATGTTTTTACGGCGTGTTGATTTGGTCCATTTTTCAGCTGGATGGGAGAGCTCTGCAACCAGTCAGTATGCGAACACAACCCTTGCCAGTCCGGAGGCAGCTGTGTTCGGCACCCTGGCAGCGGGTTCCTCTGCCTCTGCCCCTATGGAAAACACGGCATCTTCTGTGAATACAGTACGTAGACTGATTAGTGATCAAATGATATAATAGTCACCTTCTATAGCAATTTATTATAAAACTATGGCGTGAGATAAACTTTGGTGAAAATTTTCGACTTTCATTTTAAAGAAGTGCTTTTGTAGAGTCTGTACCATCAGGCATATGCCCTAATATAGCGCCAGTATTGGACAAGGATATACGAGGAATTTTCTCATATTGTCGTCCTTTGTTTATAAGTATTTTCATTAGTTCTTTTTCATTGTTTAAAAAATGTACTCGGTTTTCCTTACAAGGTTCCTTTGCAGCTATTTTCTACATGATAAGAGTTAAATAGTGTGGCGACACTGGGGACTAAATTATAGTTACCAATTAAGTGCAGTTCTTACTCATATTCACCTCGTTAGTTTCGTATGTACCTAGTACGAAAGTAGTAGTTGTGCTACCTAGTTATTATTTTTATCATTTTCCCTATAATATTCTGGGGATTCCCATGTCCCCTAACCTAACTTAATATAATTGTATAATTAATACAATTATAAAGCCATTACCTACACAATTTAATGGTTCTAGATGTGGAAATTACCCGTCCCTCACTCGCACCAATTAGTACGGGGGTGTCCTCGTACGTGATGTACCCACTGTCCCCGATGGCCATGAACTCCGACCGCTTCGACCTGCGGCTGCGCTTCCAGACCGCGGATATGGACCAAATCGCGTTGTTGGCCTTCGTGGGACAGAATGGAAGACATGACTCACGGAGTCCCCACTTGGCACTGACTTACGTGAAGGGATACGTTATGCTCACTTGGAACATGGGCAGTGGTAAGTTACCAAAAAATTCTGATTAAAGATGTGGAAATTACCCGTTCCTCGTACGGAGGTGTTCTCGTACATGATGTACCCACTGTCTACGATGGCGTTAAACTCCGACCACTTTGACCTGCGGCTTCCAGACCGCGGATATGGGCCAAATCGCGTTGTTAGCCATCGTAAGACTGAATGAAAGACATGTCTCACGGAGCCCCCATTTGGCACTGACTTACGTGAAGGGATACGTTATGCTCACTTGGAATATGGGCAGTGGTAAGTTACGTTCAAAATTCCATCCAGACATACACACATTGCATATTAAAAAAAAGCTTGTAAAATAATTTCTTGTAAAGAGATAGTATTTTGATGTCAGTAAAGTATTAAAATTACCATTTTCATGACTTGAAAAAGACAATTTCCTATATTTTTTTCCTTCGAAAAAAAGATCCTTCAATCCGGATAGTTTTGAGAATCAATTTATTATAAAATTATAATAGACCTGTAGCAATAATGGGAGCCCTATCATTTTTTATCCCTGTTTTATGTCGAAGATGATCGTCCATCAGCAAATTCTTCAAATCTATCTATTGGTCTTGTCAATGAATATAAAAATTATATCTTGAGTCTTAATCAACCAAATTCGTCGTGTTGAAAAACAACATAATGAAATTTTCCCTCACCATAGATCAGCGGAAAAAAATCACAACACATAGTTTATTTATTCAGGGTTATACCTGGCTTAAAATGTTTCATGAAGCTCACATGGCCCGGCAGTTAGCGTAGAATGCAAACGATTTATGCAACTAAGCCTAACGGGCGCGGTCGGGTGTGAGATGGGTGGCAAAAAAACTAGTGGCAAAAAAATCATGCGCGTTTCCGTGCTTCGAAGGACACGTTAAGCCGTCGGTCCCGGTTGTTGTCGATAGATAACAGTCGTTAAACCTTGTCGGAGGCCTTTGGGCGGTTTGAAAACATCCGACAGCGGGTTGGCCACTAACCCGCATCTCCACCAACCCGCATTGGAGCAGCGTGGTGGAGTAAGCTCCAGGCTTCCCCAATAAGGGGGAGAGACCCGTGCCCAGCAGTGGGACGCAAAAAGGGTTGCAGCCAAGTAGTAGGTAGATTATTATATTCTTACATATAGTAAAAACACTTATAATACAATGTTCATATTATTATGTTCAAAAGACATATAATTTATTTTTTCTAAATCCTTCAAACCGAAAACAGTAAGGACTGCTTACTGTACAGAAAAGCGAAGTGTGCGAAAAGTGGATAGTAAGATCTGCGTACACTGTAGGTACTGCCTTTGAAAACATCTGACAGCAGGTTGGCCACTAATAACTAACCCGCATAGGGGTAGCGTGGTGGAATAAGCTCTAGGCTTAGAATAAATACGTATAGAATGAGTGTGTTCATACAAGCGCACTGTCAAAATTGAAGCACTAAATAAATTCCTACAGCTGTCAGTCATATCTGAGAAACAAAATATTTTTATTTTTACTTACCTTAAAATACTAAAAAATATTGAAAACACTATGAAAAGTTATTTTATTAGATTTCTTTTGTTTTTAAAATTTGGTGCCATTAGTGGCACCAATCAACATGCTTCAATTTGGGCGCGCGAACGTGGTTTCTATAATGTAATTGTAATAATTCTAAGGCTCCAGGCCTCCCCATTAATGGGGTGAGACCCGTGCCCAGCAGTGGGACGCAAAAAGGGTTGCAGCCAAAAGGCTTCCAATTATGTGGCGTGATTAAAGGTCCCCGGCGCATCTTCACATCCCGGCCACTGAGCTACCGGCGCGGCGGCCATGCGGTCCGAGTGTGGAGACGCGGTCGCACGGCTGGGCTCAGCATCGATGGACGACATAACGTCTCTGGGAATGCGCCCGCGCATGACGCCAAAATGACGGTGCTGCCTTATGTTTATATCGGTGAGTCATCAAATTGATCAACAATGCAGTTCCATTAATATCAGGGCTGTTTAAATGCTACGCTGCTAAAATAGGTTCCGTTCCATGTTAGAAGTAACACCTACTGAGAGTTATAAATATAGTGTTCAATAACATATTGATAAGTACCTAGTAGGACTACACGATTATCCAAAAAGTATTTTTTTTTTATTGGCAAGAAGTTCACTTCTTACATTGAACAGTTTTTAAACAGATTTTTTTACTTTTTAATCCATTCATTAATTACGTGAGGTTTTGGAAATTTTTTGATTCTCCCGCTCGCCCTGGTGAGATTTCGTGAAATTGGCTAAACCCCCTCCCCCATTCGCCAATCTCACGTGCTAGTGTTAAAATTTGAAGATGGGTCTGAAAAGAAAACCAGACGTGAGATTAGACTCCCTCGTTTAAGATAAAGTAGAGACAGTAATCTATAATTGGACCTATTTACGCAAACCGGAACCAATCCACACTCATGCCGAAATTGCGTTAAGTAGGTACACAAAAAAGCTTAAAATTGCACCTTCTATCGACCCTGTGAAGATCAAAATGATCTGACAATTTTGACAGAACAAAACATTTTCATGACATGTTTACCAATCCACAAAACATCAGTTGTCTAATACATTAAACAGCTTTTTCTCAAAACTATCATCATCATCATCATGTGTGGGTTGGTTCCGGTTTGCATAAATATACCTACCTGCTTAAGAACCATTTACCTACATTATTTAACATTGAGTTAAAAATAACATTGACCTTCTGAGTAAAGACATTCAAAAGTAAGTGTTAGTTAATGTGACTGTCACCTTGTTATAATGCTTCTGATCTCCATTTTCAGTTGTGATAAACATTTTAACTTCATGTACTTTGTGTACAACTGTACATAGTTTTTGCTGACTGAAAAAGTAGATTCAACTACTTTTTCAATTGACACTACAATAAAAGAGAATGCACACTGACATCGCGGCTGGTAGACACATAATGTGAATGAACAGATGAAAATAAATCAGTGAAATTTATAATCGATTGATCATGTTCGACACTTAAATTTATGGCTCCTTCAAACAATATTTTACCTACTTAGGTCGTGTAGTGTTTGTAGTAAACTATAACTATTGAAATAGCTATAAACACTGTCTCGTGCTCATGGTGTGGCGGGGCGTGCAGCGTTAGTACCGTGCGAACCGGGGGTGAGAGCGGGCGTGCCGCCTGCGCACATCGAGTGACCGAGCCAGTGCCATCGAATGTAGATTCATTTGAACGTTACAAATGGCGACGAGTATAAATCCTACCAGTATATTTTTTTTTTTTTTCCCTCCTGGACATTGAAATAATAAAAAGGGGAAGGAAACAAGGAAGTGGAAAAAATTGTAAGTAAACATAAAATACAGTCATTGGATTGTTGGTTTATAACTGGAAGAATCATAACGGGAGTAAGTCCATTAATTACATTATATTCAAAAAATTTAACTAAAAAAGCTTATTTATCTAAAACTAAAAGACAATTTCAATTTCAATACATAATTGTCGTGACATAATTAACTTTCTTTTTGTTATACACTGTCATTATGTATTAAGTATAAAACCGGTGTACGTTACCCATAAAATATTAACTTTAAAATGACGATTTGTTTACAATATTTATTTTTAAAGTGTTTGGATTTGAAAATTTACCAATTTGTTAAAATAATTTCAGTGTATGGCTCACAAAAGAAACCCACATAGTTACTATTCAAGAGAATGATCTTATTTCTAACCGGTATAAAAAGTATTTCAGGAATTGTATGGAATAACACCTGACAAGTTTAATTATATGAATATTGCAAGTAAGTAAGTAAATCTATGTATTTTCTTTTGGTTGGTTGGATATAAAAATAATTACATACATATATCGTTCAAGTTACTGGTATCATTATGAGTTGGTTTCGTGAATGTGTTAATAATTAATTTACATGAATGTCGTACTACTAACTAAATACCTACAACATTCATGAGAGATCTAATTCGTCTTACAGCTATTTTGTGGGATATTTGTACAGTACACAGTACAGCAGCAGTGAATATAGGTCGTAAATATATAATATATATTGTTTGATTCAATCAGTAAGACTAGACGAATACATTCTAACCTTTAACTGGTACGTAAGTCGATGTACCTTTGAGTGAATAAATGATGTTAATAATCTTTTAGAATCACTATAATTATTCATCATTAATTATCACCAATCAATATGGTAATGCGTTATATATATAAGCTTACAAATTACACATACCTAACTCATAAAGAAACAATATAATGTTATAACGATCTATATACAAATTAGATTGTGGTTTTTGGTTAAACGTGAATTCATAACATTCATAACATGTAGGTATAACAATATTAAAATATCGTTTACGATATTATATATAAATTAATATTCGATATCACGGGTAAGAAACGGTATGGTGACTAGCTTTTGAACATTAAACACCTGCTAAAATAAATATTAGGGTGTACGAAATTACAAAATTTTAATGATCAGCAATAAGAAATGGAGAATCATTCTTCATACTAATATTGCAGGCGCGAAAGATTGTAGGTATGGATGTTTGTTGCTCATTCATGTAGGAGCGACTGATTGAATTTAAGTGAAACTTTACAATAATATAGCTTATGCAACGGAATAAAATATAAGCTACAATTTATAAAGATGTTTTGTGAATTGCCCAAAGTATAACAATGGGTGACAGGAGGGTAAGAAATGTCTACCATCTATTCTGGTGTGCGCTGCCAAAGCTGCTGGAGTTGTACATGTGTGGTGTGTGATGGATGTGTTGTCTTGGATGGTCCTGCAAGGAAGCCCGCACAGTGTATCTCATGTGTAGGCCAATGTGGCCAAAGTTTGTAAGCCATTATAGCCAAAATAGTGAACCAACACTAAATAAAAAATTGATAATTTACTGACCTTTTCTAACGCGGGTGAAATCTCTAGTTAAATTATAATCAGAGAAACCTTTGAGGCAGGTTTTAAAATAACTACTCATACTATTATTGTATTCGTATTAAAGAATAAAGCTAAATCGTGAAATGCAATTAGAAATTTAATAGAATGAAAGATGTACAGAGTTCATATACAAAGCATACGCTTTAATAAATTAAACTTAACAAAAGTTCATATCAGTTAAAGTTTCATATTACTATAAAGTTTTTATATTAACTATGATGAGTCTTTACAGGCACTAAATAGGCTATAATGCACCTACGTATACGTGAGTAGATTGGTGAAAGATAATATCTCAAAAGGCACCTTGAAGATTGTCAGCGGAGATCGGTGGTTATTAAAATCTCAATACCTATACTGACTGTCAAGGGCGGTAAGTGGAAATCTGTAATGAATACCATTTATCACAAGGTAATATGATAAAAACATTTCCCTTAGTGGTGGAGACGTTGATGGTGTCCATGGTATTTTACTGTATGTCTTAAGCGGACATAGCAACAATGTCATAAATCAAAACTGGTTTTCGGAAAAGATGAAAGCGGACAGTGCTGAGTGAGTGACTGTTCTGTTAGCTCGTACTGATTAGGTGCTAATCACAAGAAGCTATTAAGTAAAGGATAATAGCAGGGAACTGTATTGTCAGTTGATTAACTCTTTAAATTAGTGCAATGGTTATTGACAAATGTCTTCAAACTCATAATCTAATGTGGGTATAAAATTCTTCTGTCACAGTTTGTGTTTATTAAGTACTCCTCCGGAACGGTTTGACGGATTTTGGTGAGGTTTAATATGTAATATATACCTATATTCAGTAGGTATGAGAATATGTTTATAACAGATTTTATACCCCTAAGTGTTGAGGGTAGCCCGCCCCAGACATTTTGACGTGGTGCGGGGTCAGCTGGTAAATAAATAAATAAAAAACTACACCTTTATTAAAATGATTTATTCATAACATAATATACCTAGCTGAAATTCTAAAAAGATATCTGTTAACAAACAATGAAAAATTTTGAATAGTTTATTGATTTTATTTGTATTAAATCAATCAAATTTTCGGAAATATGTATAAAATACAAAATTTGTCTAGAAACAAATGATTTGTATAATGTTACCCAAGGCAATAATAGTACAAAGTATTCTCAAACTAAATAAATGTATGAGATTCAAGGTAATACCTATTTATCAATAGCGCATTAGATAAAACACTCTCAAAATATTTAAAGCTTGTTCATAAAAAATAAAATAAAAATAGTACAAAGTATTCTCATAACTAAATAAATGTATGAGATTCAAGGTAACAAAGGTAATACCTATTTACATATCAATAGGGCATTAGATAAGGCACAGTCAAAATATTTAAATCTTGTTAGAAATTCTGGAATTTAAGCGAAAAACTAATATACGTTTTGGTTATGATGTTACGAGTTTGATACAGTATGCGAGTTAAGTGTTTACATTTGTTACTAGTTGGTTAAGCTTGGTAGCTTAACTCGTTAGGTACTCGCACACGGCAAAGTAACGACAGTCAATAAGCCGTTTATTCTTCGCGTGCAGTTTGGTATACGCCCGTACAGTGTCTTGTTGTTGAGAATTGTGGTTCGGAAATTGAATGGAGATTGAATGGAAGGATTTGAAAACAACTCATTTTAGAATAGAATAGAATAGAAAAATGTTTCTTTCTTCTTAAAACTACAAAATGCATACAATAAAAATATAATATAGGGTCACAAACATAACAGTGGCATTGTTGTAGTCTATTTGAGAAAAAGGACTGCACTCAGCCTGCTTGCAGCCAAAGACTACAACACTGATTTTCAGTGTAGCCTGTTGGTATTCACGTAGTTCAAACAGCGAGTGAGCATTATGACTGTAAATAACTTAATTATACAGAATCAATTACAGTTTACTATATGCTTAAATTTAATATCTGATAAGTCTAAATAAAAGATATTTATTATATATCTGAAACAAACAGGGCAGTTTAGTTATGGGGTACAGAATTTTTTTATTGCTTTTAGTTTGTAAACCACTATTGTAGTTTTTTTTGGGTATACATTAAATAAAGTTTAAATCTTGTCCCACTAAAGGTACAATATACTAATGATTGATTTGGAACTTATATTCCAATGTAGCAGTGTCGGGATCATTGCCGGAGCCACCGCCAGGGGGGCAAACGGAGTATACCCGTAAAAATTAAATAATAGGGGGTCGATTCTACAAAATTAAAGATTATCTAAATGCTAATATGTAATATTGTGCGTAGTTTTCTTACACGTAGTATTGTGGTGAATATCTCTGTGCTGCCTATGGTTGTGTAAGTAGGCAAGTATTTAAAGAAACATCTGAGAAAGAACAAAGTGCGCATACAGTTGCGCGCATGGGTGTTATAATACCGTTGTAATGAAGAGTGCGTTTGTTGTCCCCTTTTGCAAGGGTCCACTTAGCGGAATCCAAATCGCCAAGCGCAGTCGCTATGGCCCAGTTTATTTGCTGTAGTTGTAGAAGTATTTCTTCTTGTCGCTGGGCAGAGACCGTTTCGATTTCACTTGTGGAGCTGGGCTGCGTGCCTTGGTTGCGGCTGCCCATGGTTCTCTACAGTTTTCCCGAACTGTTTGATACGGTAGGCCCGTTCCAAACCTACTGCTTGCGTTGTGTGCACGTGTGGTTATGTAAGTCGTGAACAAAAGCCGCGATCTTGTCACCGATGGTGGACTTGGTACCTGTTTACGCGTTTTGAGGTTTGCTGTGCGACGCTTGGTTGGCGGAATCTGGGTGTACAAAGTCGTAACAACACCATTGTTGTTTATAATAAAACACCCCCCATTAAATTTGAAAACATTGCTTGGTACAAAGGTGCCCCCATTAAATTGGAAAACTTGGTACAAAGATACCTCCATTAAATTGGAAATTTGTGGTACAAAGGTACCTCCATTAAATTGGAAATTTGTGGTACAAAGGTACCTCCATTAAATTGGAAATATGTGGTACAAAGGTACCTCCATTAAATTGGAAATATGTGGTACAAAGGTACCTCCATTAAATTGGAAATATGTGGTACAAAGGTACCTCCATTAAATTGGAAATATTTGGTACAAAGGTACCTCCATTAAATTGGAAATGCATGGTACAAAAGTACCCCCATTAAATTGGAAATATTGTGTACAAATTTACCCCATTAAGAATTAAGAAAAAGAAGAAGAATTAAGAAAGTAAGATTACAGAAGACGTAAGGCGTGGGACTCGGATTAGAATGAAGAAGACAAAGGATTATGGAGGTAGAAGACGTAAGGCGTGGGACTCGGATTTGAATGAAAAAGACAAGGGATTATGGAGGTAGAAGATGTAAGACATGAGACTCGGATTTGAATGTAGAAGACAAGGGGTATATAAAAAGAATAGAAGGCTAATGGGAACCTTTAGGTGAAGACTGAGTGAAACTGGAAATCTTGAAAACAATTTAATGAGATTTTGAACGGATCAAACAAATTTAATAATTATTCATTGGGAGTATGTTTACTTACAAAGTAAAAATAATAAAGTTTTTGATAAGAAAGGGATGTAGTGTTTGTAGTAAACTATAACTATTGAAATAGCTATAAACACTGTCTCGTGCTCATGGTGTGGCGGGGCGTGCAGCGTTAGTACCGTGCGAACCGGGGGTGAGAGCGGGCGTGCCGCCTGCGCACATCGAGTGACCGAGCCAGTGCCATCGAATGTAGATTCATTTGAACGTTACAGGTCGGTACTCCATTTTCAGTATCTTAGATCTCTATTATTCTACAATATTCCAGATGATTAAGTCGAAAGAAAGCTACTTTTATGTGCTGAACTGAAGTAGAGTGAAACGTCCTCTAAAATTCAAAAATTTTAGAAATTATGAGCAGAGTCAACAAACTCAACTCAAACAAACTCTTATTTTACCTTTTTTTTGGTATCGGGGAGGGGAGGGGGGGGAACTTAAAAAGGTAACCTTCAAACTCAAAGGTATCCGGCGTGCACTCACTCTCACCGCCCACAACCCTGGAAGCCCCCTTTTAGTCGCCTTTTATGATCAGGCAGGGGATACCGTAGCTCTATTCTTAATCCCAAAGCTACAGGGACTACACTGATTTATCTAACAGTAGAACATGAGTAGAACATTAAAAAAACATTTTTTAAGCATGCAGTGTTCACATCTACTTAGAAGGAATTCACTTATTTTCAACTGTAAATGTACCTGTTTAAAAATAATTTGTGAAGTGTTATGTCCCGTTTTGTAAGACTAATAAATAACTATACTTTTCTATAATTGCTAATTCAAAGGTTATCTCCAGGTGGCCACTCATCGCAAGACTTCCGCAGCTTGCCGCACGACTTGCCGCTGCACAGCGGATGGCGGGGCTGCATCTGGGAGGTGGGCGGGCAGGCCATCGGCGGCGGCAAGGCGGCGGGTGGCCGCGGAGTGGGCCAGTGTGGCGTCGCGCAGTGCACCGCCAAGTCGTGCAACGCTCCCAGAGGAGTCTGCATACATTCACCGGCGACTTATGGGTAACCACATTAGGGTAGATGTACCCTGTGTCGTGGGTACCATGGACACACCCAAAAACACAAACACCCAGACCGAGAACTGATTCACCAGGAATCGAACCCGGGACCTTCGATTGGCAGTCCGGTATGGTAAGCCACGCAGGTCGTAAGTAAGCATATTATGTTGTGTTGCCATTGAGGAAAGGATGATTGTCAATCCTTTTGATCTTCTTAGTTCTTATTAAGGTATTTGGTAATAATAAAAAATGCCACGGATTAGGAAAATAGATAAGGCAAAATACTCAGAACCTGATGCAATTCCCGATTAATTTATACTCGTACAGTAACATCACAGGAAATAAAATTCAAGATGCCTGTTTGATATTGAAAATCATCTTTTCAAGGATATGTGGGATATTTTTAGAGGAAAGTAAAGGTAGGCAGAGTTGATTTGCCACTAGACAAAGGTGGATGGAATGTGGACGTTAGTTCTTTTCATACTTGACAATAGACCCAATGGTAGTCGCTTAACCACAACGTAGACGGGTAGATGTAGATGTCAGGGAATAGGCCACCAACCCGCATTCTAACCCTACCAACCAGCATTGCAACTTGCAACAGCGTAGTGGAGGAAGCGAGGAAGCTCCAGGAGATGAACGCGGTGCTGCAGTCATATTCACTCCACTTGTTGTGTAGGGTCTGGCCTTACTGATTTGGGCTTTTAATCCAATTAATCGTTTACAGATGTATATGCAACGAGGGCTGGTTCGGGGCCACCTGTGCAAGCAAACAGAGCCCCTGCGACCAGTCAGTGTCGCGGTGTCGCGGTCGCTGCGTTATCACTATCAACGAGGCTCAATGCGACTGTCCTTACGGGAAAACTGGGGAACACTGCGAACAAGGTCAGTATTTTGCCTTTTTGCCTTAAAACCTTTAACGCTTCACACTAATAGCACCACAGTAGGGTAGATATACCCTGTGTCGTGGGTACCATGGACATACACAAAGACAGAAACACAAACACCCAGACCGAGAACAGAAATTTAAACTCATCATTTAAATTAACCAATTTATTTACCAATTTACTTAACCAATTTATTTCAGACATTATTCCAATCGACATACTATTCAGTGGAACGCGATCGTTCGTCAAACTCCGTCAGCGCTCCATCTCGAGCGTGAGCTTGTCGCTCGAAGCGGAGGTCAAGCCGACGAAGGAGCGCGGCCTACTCATGTTTGTGGAAACGCCCCACTTCTACTCGGCTTTGTCGCTACAAGGAAGCTTATTGGAGTACAGATGGACAGGTAAAGATTTTCTTTGTCTAAAGATGGTCATCAGATGGTTTTAATAAATCTTAGCTATGTGATATTTATTTGATTGATTACGATGTTCTCCATCGCCATGCCTGAGAGAAATTCATAATTTCTCGAAAGCATGACGTCCACCAATCCGCACTTGGCCAGCGTGGTGGACTATGGCCTATATCCCTCTCACTTGTGAAAGGAGACCCGTGCCCAGCAGTGGGACATAAAAAAAAAGGTTGAAAAAAAATGTTTTGCGAGTCATACCTAAGTTTTTTTGTTCTCATACATATGTAGGTACTTATTGAAAAGGAAGAACTCCAAATATGTGTACCTATAAAATTTGAGAGTTCCCTAGATTTCCATCGGATCCCATCATCAGATTTTGACTTGATGTCAATGGGTCCACCGCGGAAGTACAAGTTTTCGAAAATAAAAAGGTTTAAGTTCTGAAAGAATTGCTCTCATCTCCTAACCATCGCAGTATCCATCATTAGCTCAACAATATGAGATGATGATTATAAAAATACAAGGTAAAAATAATAATTGTATTGCTTTAGAAAGAATATAAAAATCAATGTGTGTGCCTATAAATTTTAACATTTCTCCTCGAGTTCTTTGGAATCCAATAATTTTTTGACTTTTAAAAATAATTTTGAGAATCGATCCACACATAGTGAAGTAATCGGTAAACATAAATAAGAAAATACATACCGCTGAACTCTCCCTTTTGGAACTTTTGGAAGGCGGTAAAAACTGTCTTTTTTCCAGATCGCCTGTCAGGACTCACATCATTGGTCCGCAGTGGAGTGGTGGTATCACTATCACAATGGCATGGCATCCGGGCGGGTCGCTACGGGAACCGGTTGTATGTTTGGGTGGACGGAGCGCTTAACACCGAGCCCATGCTGGCCCATGCTTACCCACACACAGCCAGTGATGCTTCTATTGTACTGGGTACGATTAATTTACTTGATTTACTAGTACCACAGAATACTAACTATTACTGATGTACTAGTACTTAAACTGTAATGATTTTTTCTGTCACAGTTTTTTTGAGAATTATTCTATGCAAATTCTCATCGTACTGGTACAATTATTTATGGTTAAGTATATATATTTCTATATTATCATTTTTAATTTCAGGAGGCGCAAAAGATTTGGCATTGCTACCATTTGATACAATGTCTGGTCCTCCAGAATCTTATGCTGGTTGTCTAAGAAATTTTCACATCAATAATATTCCATTAACATTTGATCCCCAAAATATTGAAGGTAAGAAACGAAATTTATTCGTTTCCATTCGTAATTTTATGGCTTTGAAATTTTGAATAATGCAATTGGTATTATATAACGCTCAAAACAAATATGTAATTTTGAAAAAAAAATTACAAATCTGCTAGGGCCTAACTTTGCTTCAGTATAGATTTTAATTAAATTCTGTATGATTGGAATACTGTAAGGTTTCTTACTTAACTTGAGCATATACTAGAGGAATACCGCAAGGATCTATCTTGGGACCCCTACTTAGCCAAACATAATGTTTATAAGTATCGCAAGTGACATGAAAATTTGACTTAGAGCATCAAGAGCGCCTCGCTTCGAAACATAATTTTTGTGCCAAATCTAGTGCGGGGGGAAGAACGCACATATTTTAATTTTGTCACACATTCACAAATATTCTTTCATCGCTACCTTATATTCTCTTCGCTATCTTATAGTCTAAGATCGCTACAGATGCATAGATTTCTCAATATGTCAATTTCAATTAATAACGTCATTTTATATGCACTGACAACACTGTGAGTACTGTGACACACACAGACACACTGGTTGTATAACTAGAAGGCACATTTTGCATGGACATTGGGACGAGGGGTTCGTCCGTAAAGGCCACTCCTCTGACGGGTGTAATACCTGACCATATCTTGATGCTCTAAGAAATTTGACAAAGCGAAAATAGTTTCTTTTTATTTTCTTGTTACAAATTCTTTATTAATAAAGATTGATAACTGAATATATTGACATAAGTAAGTTGGTAAATAAAATTCCTCGTTTATTCCATAATTCCTTTTGAACCTCCTTACACTGCAGATACTTGTACTCAAATAAATGCTTTTTTATAGTTCTTATAAGTATAGCTTTATATCATCATCATCATCACTCACACCATTAAAGATTCTAATATGATCTGATAAGGTTCCAAGATTTTCCCCTGTATTCAAAAAGCCGTTGACACAAAAATTTCCAGAGGGTCAAAATGTGAACGCATGCGAGGGCGCGGCGTGCGGCGGGGGCGGAGCGGGCGGCGCGGGCGCGGCGCGGTGCCGGCGCGGCGCGTGCACGGCGCGGTGCGCAGCGCCGCACGGCCGCTGCCGCGCGGGGCGCTGCGTGTGCAGTGCGGGCCGCGCCGGCCTGCATTGCGAACAACGTAAGAACATACTTCCCAGCATCCCACTCAACAAGCACTTTAGAAAAAAAAATAACCGCCGAAAACCTTTTTTATTTAACCTTTATTAAATAATCAAACAAAAAATCAAATTGTTAAGTACTTGGCATACTTTAACTTGCTCATGGTAATTACTCTTAAAACTATTTTGGAGTCGGTGCCCATTCAGTTCGAAACTAAGGGCCGGACTGACTGCATGTTCATAAAAAATACAAGTATTGACTTAAGATCTTCCTCCGTTTTTTCGTCGGTTAAAAAAAGCGTGATATGTAAATTTGCTTAGTAACAATATTTTAGTTAACTATTAGGTGTGTACTAGTCTAATATTTTTTCCTTCCCCAGATATAAACATCACAATAGCCCAGTTCGACGGAGATGCCCTGATATCGTTGTCGCGCGGCGGGCGGGGGCAGAGTCTCCGCAGCGTGGCCGCGGCTCCCTCGCACTTGGCCCTCAACTTTACCACTGCTGACCCCAACGGCCTCCTCGCCTGGACTACCTTGGTACTGTCAATATGTATTACTAATTTATCTATTACTAGCTTTCCGCCCGCGGCTTCGCCCGCGTGGAATTCGGTTATATCGCGCTTTTTAGATTTTCCTGTGGAAATGAGTAGTTCTCCCGCGGTAAAACATTGCTTTTCCAGGACACAAACTACCTCCATACCAAATTTCATCAAAATCCGTTCAGCCGTTTAGGGGTGAAAGAACAACAGACAGACGGAGTTACTTTCGCATTACCATAAATACCATTAATAAAGCACAACTATAAGAAAACTTCGCATTCCCACGGGAAAATCTGAGAAGCGCGATATAACGCTGGATACGATTCATAATTCATAATTCATTTATTTGCTCAAATTGTGGTTACAGAGTTGTTACATAGAGAGTCATATCTCACAATTATCATGGTGTGCAAATTTTATATTAAGTACAATTATTATTACAATTTAAGTATATTATAATTTAAACAAATTGATAATTAAAACATTATACAATAATTATAAACATAAATAAATAATTTACAGATAATTAATTTGAATAAAAGAATGTCATTATTTTTGTTATGCATGTCAATAGTTAATAATATTTAGATTGAATTAATAAAACATCATTTAAATTCAATTATTATTTCATATGCGATTTAACAGAATAGTAAGTAGCATTTTTGTAAGAGCCATTCATGTAAATGTCGTTTAAATTTGAGATATGGTAATTTTTTGAGATCCTCAGGAAGATTATTATAAATTTTTACACACATATGATACGGTGATCTTGATCTCAGAGCCGATTTGCTTGGTGGTATCCATATTTTTTCGCGATATCGACTACAAAAGTTAACTACATCTTTCTTTTTTTTTTAAAGATGTGAGTATCGATGTACAAATACTGCTACTTCGTATATGTAGATGCTAGGCAAAATGAGAATTTTGAGTTGTTTAAAAAGAGGCTTGATGAGCTGTTAAACCAAAATTAAATGGTAAACTAATACTATATTATATGTTTTACCTTGGGGAGCAAAAACATGCAGATCTTGGGCACTGGATACCCGGGAACACGCTACATAGAGCTGACCATCCGAAAAACAATGTTTTTTAAGTGTACTCCAGCAACCCTTAGAGTTTGGCCTTGTGCTTTATTAATGGTCATTGCAAATGAAACCCTTATAGGAAATTGAAGTCTTTTAAATTGAAATGGGAGGTCTGTTGGAATAATCGGAATCCGAGGAATGAGTACACTTTCACCCTTTGCTGCGCCATTTAAAATAGTTGCTGTAATAATATTCCGCCCAAGCTGAGTGACACGCAGCCTGGTACCATTACACAGTCTAGGGGCATCAAGATTACGCATGAGCATCACCGGAAACCCTACTTTTAATTTTAATTTATGAAAAGGCACCCCAGATTATTCCAAAGAATTTAAGAACTCTACAGGATATGAGGTACTATGTTCTGTTTCTATCACTGTGTCTACAGATAAATATTCAGTAGTTTCTCCCATAACTTCATCCAAAATATTTTCATTATTCTATTTCATTTTATTTTTGATTATTCATAACTTTTGTTAACCCTCTGGAACATTCTATTATACCAGGATAAAGGGTAGGTAAATAAGTAGGTACAGAAGTTTTTGCTTAGCTGCAGTAAAAAAAATACTAAGTACACAGGATAAGTAGATTAGACGTAGTAGAAACCAGTTTAGACGATAAACCAAATTGTAAGTCATCCCTCGGGAATTCCTCATTATTTATTAATTATCGTATCATTTAGCTTCTAAGTTTACATGTGCATATTCGTTTGCAATATTATATTAAATTACCTTGTTTTAAACGACACACAGCGCCATCTATCACCGAACTAGTATGAAGTTAAAAATATTTTTGTTTTCCCTCGGGAATATCAATTTTTTCCGGGATAAAAAGTACCCTATTATTTAATCCGGACTTCTAACTTTACGTCTGAAAAATTTCAAAGCAATCGGTTTAGTAGTTACGGCGTGAAAGCGGAACAAACAAACAAACATACTCACTTTCCGATTTATAATATTAGTAAGGATAAGGATAGTAAGGATAGCTTTCCGTCCGCGTCTCTGACTCGTAAGTGGGCTTCACGTTTTCTTTTTCTTTTCATAGGAATGAGTAGGTACCTACTTAATTTTCCCGGAATAAAAAGTAACCTATATCACTCTCCGATGCCCCAAATATCTCCATAAAAATATCAGGTCAATCCGTAGCATCGTTGCGACGTGAAAGGACAAATAAACAAACAAACACACTTTCATATTTACAATAAGTATGTAGGTATTGATTGAAAGCACTCTTTTTTTGCTTTTTCTCTTCATCCATAATTGCTGTTCCATTCCATTCGGATTGGTAACAATATTAGGTAGAGCATCACAGGCTGTGATCACAGGTATTGACTGACAATACAGGTTACTGATCAACCCGCGGATATTTATGCCGCCCATTATCCTCCTCAGACTGAAAGCTGCATTAACTCGCTATACTTATATCTCAGCTCGTATGTATGGTAAAGTCATTGACATCAGAAGTAAGCTTTATAAAATCTTTGATGCTAACATTTTTATTTACAGGACCGAGACTACATTGGAATCGGTCTCGAAGACGGGTACATTAAATTGGCGTGGTCACTCCACTGCGATCTCAAACCGCCAAGAGTAAGGAATTTGTCCAGACTTCTGCCGCAAGCTGGATTCATGGCCGACGGGGAATGGCACGTCCTGATTTTAAACCTCACAGGCGAAAACATAACATTCTCGTCTGATGAAACTGTGTTTCATCATGATGTAGCGTGTTTCAGCAGTTCCTTGCGGCATGAAGACGTCGAAGTTTATATAGGTACATACATGAAAAATTTAGGAGAGTAGATGACGCTAATCTGTGGTCAAAACAATTACCTATATTCATCGTGATATATGTACTGGATGCCTATACTCAACTTTTTTGCGAGTATGGAGGTAAAGCTGACTAAATATAATTTGGACTAATTTCAATTGAGAATTAAACCTCTTTAGAAAATAAGTAGATACCTACCTACTACCTATAAATAATAGAAGATAAAGATACCTTAAGTATAATTAGCAATATTTTTTAAATTATAATTTAAAAAATATTAATTTGATTATAATTAGTACATAACGGATTGTATAAATTATTTAAATTTTAAATATGATTTGCAGAATAAGAATAGTGTCGCCTATATTTAATGCATAAGTTTTAACATTAATTAAGTGTCCATTTCTTGTGTATCTAATCTACTAATATGAACTTGAAATTTGATATTGCAGGTGGTGTAGCCCCAGAAAGCATAGACCCCATTGCCAAGAAAATATTCCCTCAAAATTTTAAAGGCTGTATAGACAACATATCAGTAAGTAAAGATACATACCTCATAGACTACACTAATGTTTATAGTGAAAACGTTAAGTCGTGCCAATGGTTCCCCTCAACATAAAATGTTAGCCTTTGGTATGTTTACCATTCTCATGATTATTTGTGTTGTTGTAAAATGTAAGTAGTTCAAATGTAAGTAGTTAATATTGAATACTCATAGTACAAAACTTTTCTAGTCCTTTTAGAATAATTAATGTATGTATATTGTTAATGATAGTTATTTGACCCCACTTCAATTAAAATATTTTTTGTAAAGTTTATGATCTTAGAATTTTGTATTACATTGTATTGTACTTAAGTATGTATTAGAAATAAAATAAAGTATAAGGAATATGATGCATGGAGAGAAATAAAATTAAAATTCATCGTACACAAAATATAGTTTTATTGATATATTCATGTTTAATAAATTGTATACATAACATCATCAAATATTATATTATAAACATATACATTTCGTTATACGTTACTAATTCAAACACAAATACAATATGAGATGTTATCCCCATTATTTATATTATGTTTCATGAATTGAATAAACATTTAGTTTCAAAACAGTGTAATAATTTCGATTGGCAAACATGTTCAGTACCTAAACATGCTTCTTACACAAAGCTCATGAAATTCAGATTTATTTACATTCCCATATTAAAGCAACATGTACATCAAAGTCGTAGAATTTATTAGGCCTATTTACAACTGGAATAAAGTTGGAATGCTTGACTGTAGTTCACATTAATCGCGGCGTATTGTACAACATGTAAAACACATCTAGGAACATCGATTCCTTTATCTCGACACTATAAAATCTCGATATAATTTCTAAAAATAAATATCATATTAAGCAATAGGAATAAATAAATTGTTAATTGCACATCGTGATAAAATTTACGAACATTAAAACAAAAATCTCGACGCAAGCCAAGCTTACGACTCCAAATGCTGCCTTTTGAAGTTTAGTACAGATTATATTCTCCTCAGCCAAAGACTAATAATCATCAATATTTGCAAATAAAAAATAAAATCCAAGGAATGTTTCGGATAACATTTATAGACATATAGAAAGAACAGAATAAGCGATCACAGAAGTAAATATTATATATTTACGAAGTATTATAGCCTATGCCAGTGCACGGTCCTTGTCCATGACAAACAAATCTAAGCTTACATGACGGCTAGAGCGCAACATCGAATGCAATAAGGCCTAGTAATTGTAACAATATATTTTATGTTACTAGTATAAATGTGACATTATTACACAAAAACTTTAAATAACATTAATAATTTGTGAATAATGACACTAAGAACATCAATGTATAATGTATATCCCATTTTATGTATTATTCCTATATTTTTTTATAACAAATACAATTAAAAAGATATTTCGCTTATCTATATTGTATTTATTTAAAATTAAGACTGATATCAGTTAACATTTATCATTTTCTAATGTAATAATAAAATAACAAAGACCAATATGGGATCTCGTTCTACATTGTGATTGGAACAAAATTCCTTACTGGATATTAGTTGATTTCGATAATTCCTTATATACCGGGTGGTAACAAATCTCAATAAATTTATAATCTCTAAATTCATAAACAATTTAATCTACATTAAACAATGTCATCAATAAAATGTCACATTCTATGAATAAAAACAAAATAATTGGATTAAAGAAACGATAAATAGGTATGTGGGTATTAAACAAGTGTCTCATGTACATTGTATAGATATAGGTATAATTTTAAAAACCCACTTCATTTTCCTTAGTTCTGTGCTATTCACTAACGGCCGTTTTCAATAACCTATCTATCTGTCATTTCACCTACTAAAGATAGACAAATCTATCTTTTCGTCATTACTTTCGTTTCAATAACCTATCCACAGATACAATTTTCTATCGAAGTTATCTATCTATCGTTGGGAGGACGGATAACGTACAAAAGATAAAGACGCCATACAAGTTACGCTTACCTGCGTTTCAATATAAGTTTCAACTTACTGTCGGATAGATGAAGCTATCTCTAGTAATGTAATTCTGTTATCTGTCAAACTTGGCCGATAGCTTTGAATAATTTTGAAAAACAACGCCTATATTATAATATAATGGATTATTTAAGCAGTGAAGACAGTGATACCTATGTCTATGTAATTATTGGGAAGATTTTAGATTGTGATACAGATAGTAACAGTGATGCCGACTTCTTACATGAGCCATTTTATTTCACTTTGAAACACACTAAAAAAGCTGAAACTTGAAAATAACAATAATTTGCGTCCAAACTTCAAGAGATGCCTGCCACAGATAAAAGAATAGTCCAAGTTTTTAAAACGTTCTGTTTCATTCTCGACGTCCGTATATTATGGATATTTAAACGATAAAATAATTCTGTTTATGTTTAGATACATTTTTATGAAGATAATAGTTTACAAGAAAAATAGTACACAATAATTAAATTAAAAAAAAACAAAAAAAAAATAATTTGTTTTTGCGTCGATACCTAGGAACGAAACGTCACAAGAAGCTTTGACAGATGAGAGGGAAACTACTATCTATCGTTGATGAAAGATAGATAGCTCTTATCCATGATTGTGAAATTGAAACTAAGGATAGATACGCTGCTACTGATTATCGGAGATAGCGATCTATCCATAATCTTCGATAGGTTATTGAAAACGGCCGTAAGTATAACTCAAGTCAGGTAACCTATACAGAAATATTGAGCTACGGTGCCCACTTTGATATCATTCATTCATAAAAGTACATAGCAAAGTTACAGATCATCATCAAAATTTACTATGAAAGCGTTTAGAAACAATACCATAGAGAGAAAGCATTTATTTTAAAAATCAGTCTCATTCGCATAAGGAAGTGATCACAGCACACACACTGGAAACTCGTTGCAGAGCGAGGGGCCATGTCCCTCACAAAAGAACATTTAATAATTAATAGAGCACCTCGGTTGCTAACTCGCTATACTTAAATATGATAAAAAAACATGCAACAGACCGATTACTTTTACAAAAATATTAAATGTATGGAAAATATACAAAGCCGAGACTAACGATATTACACGGAAGTACGTATCGTTTAATCAATACAAATAAGGATCGTCACGGATATCGCACGAACGCGCGTGAGTTTCGCCAACAAAGGAAGCCAAACAGGTGAACGGCGGAAACTTCATACGAAGAATTTGGAAAGGTTACAGATATACCAATACAAGGGAGCGGGAGCTCCTAAAATCGAAGGGATCCGTCTCAACGAACAAAGCACACAAATTTTAAAGAATTTCATTGGCGAAGAGGCGCGCGCGAGGCTGTAGCTCGGCGCTCACACTCACTCGGAACACCTCGCGGGCCGACTCGGCCGCGTCAACGATCACGATACACAATATATACACGGAGGGACCCATCTCGGGAACTCGGGAGGCTCGGGGCTCAGAGGCGGGAGGGCGGGCGGCGGGCGAGCGCGCGCGACCCGGCCGCCGCCAGCGCGCGTCACGGGCCCGCCGGCTCCACCAGGCGCTGCACCAGCACGGCCACGAACACGGCCACGAGCAGGAAGCCGGCCGCCATGAGCAGCGCGGCGTGGCGCGGGGACAGCGAGCGCGGGGCGCGCGCGCGGCGCACGCGCGGCGCGGCGGCGGGCGGCGGCACCGCCAGGCGCGCGGGCGGCGACCACGCGCCCGCCAGCCCGCCGCGCACGCCGCACACGCGCACGTGGTACTCGCCGCCGTACTCCAGCTCCTCCAGCTGGAACTGTGCCTCCGCTCCGGAGTACACCTGCCGAGTCACCAATTATTTCGTTACAATTGAAGGACGTCCCACCGTCGAAAGTAAACTAAAAAAATTCAAATTCTGACACAATAAGTAAAACCAGGGTTTTAGATCTGTACATTCAGTACAATTGGGCATGAATTTTTGAACATAAAATCTACCCAAAGTTAATTTTTTGGTGTTATCTCAAATGATACAGATAGAATTTTATTGGTCTCGCCACTGTTTATACTAGAGATGCCACGAATATTCGGCTACTATTCTGTATTCGGCCTATTCGGCCACTTTTTTTGGTATTCGGTATTCGGCCGAATACCGAATACTAAATCGTGTACAAAAAAGACACATCATTATGACTCAAGATTTGTATTTATTACCAAAAATTTCATGCGCTTTTCTGTGCTTCGGAAGGCACGCTAAGTCGTCGGTCCCGGTTGTTGTCGATAAAATAACAGTCGATAAATAGCAGACAAAGCCTAAATCCCTCTCAATTGTGAGAAGGAGACCTGTGCCCAGCAGTGGGACATAAAAAAGGTTGGAAAAAAAAAGTTGTGAGGGATAACAACAAGCTTTTTAGCATTTGATGGTAGCAAACGATTACGCTTTTCATCGTAAATGATACCAGCTTCCGAAAACAACCTCTCACTATACACGCCGAATGTTCGGCGGCCGAATATTGGGCGCTTCGGCCGATAGCGTTGCAGAACATTCGGTATTCGGTATTCGGCTAAATCACTGTTCGTGGCAACTCTAGTTTATACATTCTGGTTAGATATCTTTCAGTTGTTTACACATTCGTCGACGCGATGTTTTATGATAAGAAGTAGCCATTAGATGGTCCATTTTATTGCCCCTCTAAAAATAATTTTAATTAAATAGAATTTTATGGTCTTAACAGGCACGCTACAGCTGGAAGGCCGGCTCATTTTTGTAAATTGCCACATTTCTATATACATACATTTAATAATATCTGATACAATATCTAAAAATAGTAGGTATATTAAATAGGTAATTAAAATACTGACCTGCTTGAAACTCGAAGCTTGGACCTCCTTCCCGCGAGCGCATTGCAAGATGTACTCGGCGTCGTCGATCTCGTCCCACGAGAGCAGCGCGGTGCGCGGCGCGGGCAGCTGCACGGTGGGCGCGCGCGGCGCGGGCGGCGGCGCCAGCTGCGTGCGCGCGCTCACCGGCTCCGACCACGCGCCGCGCCCGCCGCGCTCGTCGCTCGCGCGGATGCGGAACGAGTACACCGTCGCCTCGCGCAGCTTCTTCACCTTGCACGAGCGTGCCGATCCGCGGTACACGGGCCGAAAGTCGCGCGCATCCGTCGCGCGCATCTCCACGCAGTACTGCGCACCCTCGCCGATCGCGTCCCACTCGAGCCGCAGGTGGTTGTGCGCCGCCTGCGCACACCGCAGCAGCGGCGGGGCGGGCGGCCGCGGCCGCGTCGACGCGCGCGCCTCCTCCGACCAGTCGCCGAGGCCGAGCTCGTTGAGCGCGGCGACGCGCACCCGGTACGCGGTGTCCGGCTCGAGGCCCTCGACGAGGTGTTCGGGCGCGGGCCCGTCGGTGTCATACGCGGCGTCGCCGACCTCGACTCGGTACCGCAGCACGTCCGCGCCGTGGCCGTTCGGCGTCCGCCAGTGCAGCCGCAGCGCCTCCGCAGTGGCCTCGTGGCGCAAGCCGGAGGGTGCGGCGGGCGGCGCGCGCGGCGTCAGCAGGTCCCGCACGGCCGACCACGCGCCGCGCCCGGCAGCGTTCGTCGCGCACACGCGGAAAAAATACGGCGAGAACGGCGTCAACTTCCCTACCGAGCAGGAGGTCTCCCGGCCACGGTACACCTCGGCGAAGGACTCATCGACGTTCGTCGAGCTCATCTCGAGGCGGTAGTCGACTATCGGCGCCCCGTTGCTCCCCGGCTCGGCCCACTCAAGGCGGGCGGAGCGCGGACTCTCGATGTGCGCGACGGGTGCGTCGGGCGCATCCGGCGGCGCGGGCGCGGTGGTGAAGGACAGCGAGGGCGACGGCGGGCCGGCGCCGACTCGGTTGCAGGCGATCACCCAAAGGAGATAGTCGCGCCCGGGCAGCAGCTCGCGGACGACGCACTCGGTAGCTAGGCCGCTGAACGCGACGCGAACGGCGCCATCTGCGTCGGACAGCTCCACGCGGTACTCTGTGAGCGGCGCGCCGCCGGTGCAATCGGGTGCGCGCCACCGCACGGTCAGCAGCGTGGCGCGGGGCTCGGCCGCGGGCTCGGGCGCGCCGCACGCGCCGGGGCACGTCACCTCTGTCGTCACGGTCTCCGCGGGGGACCACTCGCTCTCCCCCACCACGTTGGCGCACCGCACTCGCGCTCTATACTGGGTTCCTGGAAGCAGGCGATCGCAGTGCGCCTCCCTCTCGGGGCCGCTGTACGCCGACCGGTAACCCTCCCCGCCGTCGATTTCGAGGATGTAGGTCTCGATGGTGGCGCCGCCGTCGTCGGGAGGCGCGTCCCACCTCAGGCGGAACGCCCGCGCGTGGATCTTGCCGCGGGGCGCGGGCCGGCCGGGAGCCCCGGGTCGCTCCGGCAGCGTGCGGTACACGACGTCGCTCGACCAGGGGCCCTGCCCGTCGGCCGTCTCGCAGCGGAAGCGGAATCGATAATCGGTTGCGCGGCGCAGGCCCTCACACGCGTGAACCTGGTCGGGCCCGCTGTAGACCGGCAGGAAGCCGTGTCCGCGGATGACGTCGTCCATCTGCAGCGTGAACTCCTCGTCGGCGCGGCGCTCCCAGGCGAGCGCAAGCGTGGTGGCGGTGGCCTCGCGCAGGGCGGGCGGCGAGGGCGCGGGCGGCGGCGAGCCGGCGGTCCACACGACGGCCTCCTCGCTCCACTCGCCGCGGCCGCACTCGTTGACGGCCGCGATCCGGAATCGGTAGCGGGTCTGCGGCTTCAGGTTGTTGACGGTGTGCTGGCGCATGCGGGGCTTGGTGAGCTCGGCGAAGCCGTCGCCGGAGTCCATCTCGAGGAGGTAGTGCAGGATGCGCGCGCCGTTGTCGGCGGCGGCGAGCCAGCGCAGCAGCAGCGAGGTGCGCGCGCGGTGCGTGACGCGCGGCGGCGGCAGGCGGTCGGGCGGCGCGGCGGGCGCGCGGAAGGTGGCCGCCTCGCTGGCCGCGCCGGTCACCTCGCCGGCGCGGATCTGGAGGCACACCGAGTACTCGCAGCCCGGTCGCAGATCTCTTACCCTGTTGAAATACGAAAGCGGTATATAAAAATGGAATGTTTTTAGAGAAATGTCATATGAGGGTCACATGTATCTGTTGGTATCGGTTTAGATTCTCACCGGCAGGAGAGCGATGGACCACTGTAGATGGCCTTGTATCGTCCCCGATCTCCCAGGAGTAAGTCGTACGTTAATTCCACACTCGGAGGAGTGACGCCCTCTGGTAAGGGCGAATTCCATTGCACTAAAGCGCTCGTCGGTGTCATGTCACTGACCTGAAATAAGGTACAACATTGTGTTGAAATTGGGATAAAAAGTAAAGGTTCCCTGATAAACTTAATTGTTTTATTGCTGGTATTATTTTTTTTTATATTAAACGAATGTTTTATTACATACAAAAGGTAGGTTTACTAACCTGAGGGGTGCGCGTTGCGGATAATAGATCTAATAAGGCCTGCGTGTCATTTTCGTCGTCTCCCTGCACGGAGGCGCCCGCGGAGGAGCCCTCGCCCTCGGACCACGCGCCGGACGACGCACCGCCGCTGCCGCCGCCGCGCCCGTTTATTTCTTTTCGCGGTGATAATGATGGAGTGCTTGCACCCGAATTTACTTCTGAAATAGAATATTTAATTTATCTATACATATAATAAAACTGTAAGTAGGGTCAATTCTGTACATTGCATATAAATTTAAAAAAATACTTCTAGGGGTCTTTTTATAAGTAACAGAAGCTAAAAATATAAGTTTTGAAATTATTGTCTGTCTGTCTGTCTGTCTGTCTGTCTGTCTGTCTGTCTGTCTGTCTGTTGTTAGCTTTTCACGCAAAAACTACTGGACGGATTTTGATGAAACTTTTTTGTTTTATATATATTGGTCCTCGCTAACATTTAGGCTATAGATAATTTTTAAAATCACCCTTTAAGGGGGTGAAATGAGCGATGAAAATTTGTATGGTAAACTTGGATTTTTTCAATAGATTTTTTTGAAATTTGGTATAAATATTTTCTAACCAAAATAAAAGAATACGTGTTTCAGCATTTCCCGAAATTCACCCTTTAAATGTCAATTTTCTTTGAAACTCTTTGAAAATTGAGTGTCGAAACTTGATGTACAGAATATTTTTGTGCGGAGTAATATACTTATAATTTTATATTTGTAATCTTTACTAACATAGTAAAAATTCTATTTAAGCTTTTTTCAAAACTACCCCTCAATAGCAAATAAAATGGATTCGAAATTTGGTATCTGAAGCGTACAATAATTAACCTTAACTTAATATTTCATTCTCAAATTCTTTTCCCTTCTTTGAATGATGTGTTTACTGATATATTGTTGAATGAATTTCCGTAACATTAGTGTGTACTTCATATCAATCGGGTGATAAACAAAAAAGTTATTTTCATTTACACAATACGCGACATAAACTTAAAAGGCACTTTGGGGAATTTGTATGAAAGTTTCGGTAACAGCCCATTCAAAACCATAAATAAAAGTTTAAATTTAAGTACCTAAAATTATTTTGAACTCTCACTAATATTGTCGACTATATTAAATATACTTAGATCAGCTTACTGTATTTTCTTTCGTTGGCCGAGAATGGCTAGACTATAGGTACCTAATAAGTGCATCGCGAGCCTTACCGCCGCCGAACCTTACATCACAGGCTCCATTGAGTTAGTTGCTCAGCTTATTAGTCTTCTTTTGCGGTGGAAGATTATGAACAAGCTGCAGCTGAAACGATTATTATCGCTACATTATATCAAGCTGCAACCTTTTTAGCAATCCACTGCTGAGCATGGAGCTCTCCCGATATTGAGGAGGCCTCTAGCTCCGATGAACCGAAATCCAAATCTTACAATCTCAATGCATCCAACATTAAGGTTGTAAAATACGGAATCTAAACCTTCATACAGAATTTGTACAGAATGTACAAAGCCTTAACAAAACGAGACTACTGCAGACATCTAGGTGACGAATAGTTAAACTTTTAGTGAACCAACTGTTAATCTCAATATCTACCTATTTGGTAATTTGACATTCGATTTATCAACCACAAAGTTTACATGTCATACGGTAGATGGCGTTATTGAGCAATATTCATTTCTTCTCCAAAGTGATTCGATGGAGATAATTTCAAATAAAAGCCTTAAGTCTAAAATAAGTAAGTACATAGTGTAAAAAAAATAACATTTCACACGTATAGCCTCACATTAGGGTAGATATACCCTGTGTCGTGGGTGCCATGAACACACATAGAGATAGAAACACAACAACCCAGACCGAGAACAGTTTAAACTCATCATTGAAATTTCTGCTTCGCCCGGATTCTAACCCGGGACAGTTCGATTAGCAGTCCGGCATGGTAAACATTGCGCCACGCGGGTTGTCCCATCGTTGGTATACGTATGATGCTGAACATTGTTAATTGGACCAATGATAACTTAACTCATTTTTTGCGTCTCTTTATTGCGTACGGGCTGAGGGCTCATCCACACACCTTGATTGATGGAGATATTAAGAATTCTTTAAAGATTCTTTATAAAAATATTCTTTATTTCCAAATACAGATAGCACACTGTGTAGAGACCCTGCCTTCTGCTTTAGTTTTCAATGTGTTATATGAGTTATGACTTATGATCAAACTGCTGTCCGCAAGTTTTAAACCTATAGTTTATTAATTGACCTTACAATTATTTTTCCGATTGTTTAATCCTAAGCACGTGTATGTTTAGAAATTTTATCTCCCAACTACAAGTAGTTGTATAGTGCACCTCTTTTCTGCAGTAGGTTAAAGCTATTTATATAGAATTCTTTGCAGTATAAATTCACCCAATTTACTAAAGATACTATTTTTAACATAGATGAAGCCACGGGCACAGCAATATCTCTTAACTTTAATAAACGAGGTACATATTTGTAAAGAGAATCTGATTGCGCGAGAAAAGCGAAACGTGAGAAAAGTGGATAGTAAGATCAGTACAGTAAGCATTCCTTACTGTTTTAGGTTTGAAGGATTTAGAAAAAATACATTAGGTTTCTTCTGAACATATGAACATTGTATTATAAGTGATTTCACTATAATGTAAGAATAATCTACCTACTACTTATTCAATGCAAATAAATAATCTTTAATTTTTAATCAGTCCATTTTATAAAAGTCTTTATACACGCGGACGACGTCGCGGGCACAGCTATATTTTATAAAATTAAAAAGTAACGACAAAAGAAACGGCAAAATGGGTACAACATATTTGCACAATGTTAAAGTTACCTGCCTATCTGTAATGTGGTAAAGTGGTAAAAAAAATCCAACAATCAGTTAGTTTGCAGATTTCAAATTTATAGCATAATGTATTGAATAAGAGAGACTAGATAGTTTCTTAAGCTCTTAAATTCACTGTTGTTTAATTGGTTTGTAGTTTTATTGTGGTTCAGTATGTGCATGTGTGTAATTTGTGCATCATAGACAATACTCGTTTACATATTACTAACTTTCAGTACTCGACCTATAATTTATTTATACATTATGGACATGATAACAAAAATTTTAACATAGAGCCATTAAATACTTGGCTTTTATGCAGGCATTATACAAATATTAGCAATATTAGCTCCATCTTATGCAGTAGGTTTATAAACAATTGGTTTGCAAGGTCTAAAAGAAAACGACAGAATGAATGAATTAAACTGCCAATGTTAGCAGATGGCTGTGGGACGACAATGATACATGCAGTAGCTGTCACATATGTTCCTTATCGGCCCATAGCTACTCTGTAAGAAAGCTTGTTATTGTATACCCCATATCATGGCTATCATGGCAATCAGGGCTGAAGATTTTCTCCGTCTGCTCTTTTCTTCAGCTCAGCATTGCCTAAGCGCACCCAGAGCAGACAGAACAAAAAAAATGTTCACTAAAAGTTGTAAGGGAACCATACAGTGAATAAAGAATATTTCATTTCATTTCAAAATTTTTTTATTGAAAATGATCTTTGTAAAATGGGTACAATTTGCAACTTTATAATGGGAGATTACAGATTGATTATCCAGAAGATCACATCAAACAGTTTACATCTTGTATGAACAAACACTATACATCATTGCCAATGAACTTCAATTATCTAAGTATGCTAGGTGGTTTAGATTGATTTCAATTGAGTAAAAACTAATTCCAGTGTGAATATGGATTTCTGTTGGTTTCATCATTGATCTGAGCTGAAAGAAAATTCGTAAAATTGGAAAAATCTGATGAACCAACATAGAGAAAAGCAAAAGTCTACAGTTATGTAAACGTAGATAACTTCAGATTCTTAGGATTTTAAGGGTATCTTCAAGCTGAACATCCTTGTAAAAGATAATTAAGAAAAAAAAGTAAAGAAAAATGGCCAGGATTACTTAGAAAGGAAGTGTTGCTTTAAAGACAATACAGTCAATGGTTCAAATTGTAACTATGGTTTTTAATTACTACTCAACTGACCTTTACCTTTATACTGCTGCCTGTTTCGAAACTTGAAAAATTGCATTCAATCTAAAAAAATTAATATGCAAATTTAATTTTGTTTTCTTGCCCTACCAGCTAACTTGACCCTCACCTATTTTTTTGCATTTTGTATCATTTACAATGGGTCATTGTCACTTATAAACAGTGACATACAGAAAACATAGTTAGTATAGGGGACAGAAAATCCCAATAGGAAGTTTTAAAATAATTAATCTGTAATAAACTATTAAGACATGAGTTAGGTGGTTTCAACTTAGTTTTTTTCAACATGGTTACATATCTGAGGGTTACATAACATGTAACCTATGTTCGCAAAAAAGTTAAAAAAAAAGTAAAAATATAAGATTCAATAAAAATTGCTTTATGATTATCAGTGAGTGATATGACCAAACAATAACGAGATAGCTCACTACTTATTTTAATGGTGAAAATATAATTATAATTGGTAATAAATACTGTTTGTCATAAATATGTTATACGCGCATAACCCAGTATTTGTAGTTTCAGTATCAGTAAGTGATTCCCTTGAAAAAAGGAGAAACATGTTCCTTATGGAGTATTTTTATAATCTAATCACAGGTAGAATGAAGGCTGATATCACTGAGCATACCAAAGTATGCCCAATTCCGACGGTATTTGTTATTTGCAATGCCGGGTTGTAGGTTGCAACTGGTGAGGGGAGTCACCTCTTATATGAGCATTGACCCTGCTTAATGGTGCTCTGGAGTTTGATCAAAGTCTGGATCTATTCTATTCTACTCCTGATGTATTTCACAGAACGGCAGGGAGATACCTAGAGACACTGTAAACGGTTTGGATGTAAAATCTGTAATGTTTTAAATTTCTTTATTTTCTATATATGTTTTCTATATCTTAATATATATAAATCTCGTGTCACAATGTTTGTCCTCAATGGACTCCTAAACCACTTAACCGATTATAAAAAAATTCGCACACCATGTGCAGTTCGATCCAACTTGAGAGATAGGATAGTTTAAATCTCAATTTACAGTCGCAATATTATTTTATTTCTGATATTTTAAGGCAGGACGACTCCGTCCGTCAGCCGGATTCGCTCTGTTAGTAACTGTCAAAAATTGATTCTTAGCGTCATTGACCAGAAGTTTGACATTGTCTGAATAACACTACATCTGTCACTATTTGTTTTATAATTTTTATTTGACATAAAAACTCTTTGAGATGATAAAGAAACTAATCCTCTTTCAATATATTTAAGGCAGGACAACGTCTGCGGGGTCCACTAGTATTTTCTATATATATTTCTATATAGTCCCATGCTTTAGCTTTCGCTGTGTTGCATAAGGCGCAGTTACTTCCCCACAAGCAGTTTAAAACTAGTGTTAAATTACAAAGTTTTAAATACAAAAGTAGGTACAGTTGTTTATATAATTATGTATTATATTATAAATATTATTAGTGGCAGCAGTATTGAAAATGGGCATGTGAGAGGTGTTTAATTGTAAGAGAAGGATATAAACATATGTATAGTGTGTGTGTTTATTGTTTATATCTACCGTTTAAGATAAATAAATAAAACATTTAATAGCCTATACTTGGTGTACATTCAATCAGGACAAGATGTAAACAAACCATAAAAAAATATTTTAGGGTTGTCCAAACTTACATGAACATCTATGTTAATACGCTTTTAATTTGGCTGAACAGCTCGCTATATTTTTATGAATGAATTCAATAAAGAAGTATTGCTTAACCAAAAACTACCAACTGCCACTCAACTATAAGTAATATATATTATATCTTTGATCTGATCAATCTTTGAATGGAGTGGCAGAGCAAGCATGCAGGTCACATGGTGTTAAGTAGTTGTGGCAGCCCATGGATATCTAAACAGAACCTCAAGCAAGCTTAAGTGTTGCTTGTGGTTGTTTGTGAATGCACTGCTCCTGCAAAGGCTGATTATCGCCTTATGTAAGTTTGACAGGCAATTGCAACTTTCCACCAAATAACATTAGAATTGTTTCACTGCAAAAGTAGGCGCAGAGGTGAGAGGTGAGTTGAAGCAATAAAGTTCTACCACCTAAAAATAACATACATACCTATACCATTATTCCTATTGTTCTGCTTTCGTTCTAACTTTTGTTTTAGCTTTGAGTACTGCCGCTGAGTGCGCTCATCCTTTTGGTAGACTGGTGGTGGGGAATGTTGCATATGGTGCGGAGGTACATGGTGAAAGTGCGTCGGGTAACCACCGCCATAATAATGCTGAGGACCCCCAGCTCCATTGGTGGGACCCTGAAAACAATAAATATTTTCAGTTCACAACATGCTTCATTTCTTCCTTAACATGTTTTTAAAAAACTAGTTTATGTCTGGCTCATGATTGTAAAAACAAAACATTGCAATGCACCAAAAGGAATTTCTGTTCACACTGACCTTCACAGTATCTTTGATATTTGAATGTTTAACTGAATCCGGATCGGTCATTTTTATTTTTTATATTTATAGGCCACTTTTAAAATCAGCCACCTTGTCAAGATATCGCGGACGTCACACTGCCACGTACCGCCAACTAGTTCGACTTCGACGGTGCGGTGATAACGCTCACAAGCACACGGCGATATAAGCCAACCAAGATCGAATTAACTGCAAGCAAGTGAATATAACATTCAACGCGATATTCACTACAAACAGACGTATAATTTTAACGCGAATTTTCCATGTATTCGCTTGATTTACAAACGAAACAGTCCATAAATCGGCGGAAATTGTTTGCACACTTTGCCTTTGCACAGATGGTGTGCTTGCTTACGCGCACTTATGACGCTTTGCCAATACATACGACATTTTAATTTTAAAATATGGACGTGGATATTTAAATTGTTATCAGTACTTATAAGCTTGAGATAACACAAACAACATTTGATTGTATTATATTACAAAAACAACAACAAGTAAGTTGTGTGTGTTGGCATTTGTCATTTCTGTCTGACATTTCTGTTCTTTTTTTTCTTCAAATTATGGCATCACATCGCAAACTCTGCATATTGCCAGCATCAAGTACAATTTTTGCCAGTTTCGGTGAAAGTGGACGAGTAATAATAGGTAAGGTAAAGTCAGTAAGTCGTCAGTAATCACTCAGTCAAGTCAGTCAGACGTGCACTATAATTAACTTATATCGAACAAAATGCCATCAAATTTATCCGATATAACTCAAAAATACACCAAGAAAGTAAAAATAAAACAAGAGCATAATATTATGTCTTTTTTGACTTCCCGCCAAAACTCCCGAGATTTTTACTTTGTCTTTGACAGTTTTGTGACTGACAATAGGCATGATGACAGATTTTTAAATACCTTTCCTTATTGTAGGTACACGTCTCCTACTTGCGAAAAAAAGTTTATTTCAGCAATAAACTTAAGTTTTAACGTAAATTAATGTATTTTCTGCTATGTAACTTGAATTAAGCGCAAAAACGCTCGTAGGTGTCATGGCGTCGGCTTGCTCGTCAAACTTCAAGCAACACGATGACTTTTACTGAGGCGTGACGTCATTCCTTTTGATTGGCGTTTCAGATAACATGGCCAATTGCTGTATTTAATACTTTTATTTTATTGAAAATCTTATTATCTTAATGTTTATATTAAAACGGGATCATATTTCAGAACTTTTTTAGCATATATTTTTCTGTACAACCTTATTCTCTGATTCTTTAATAGTGTCATCATGCCCATTATTGGGATACCGTACTAAAACAGAAAAAAGCTTATAAAGGTTAGATATAGTCTTTAACACGTACATCGCCGTGGTGGGTCAAAATGACCGGCACCTCAACTACCTATTGGGGCCGTGGGGGGTCAAAATGACCGGCACGACATACCTAACTTTGCGATACCTGTTCACGCCGTAGGTGCCATACGCTACGTATTAAGCCATATAACATGACCGGCGCGGCCCTAATGAACTTCTATTACTACTTGGTTTTCAGGATTTTTGAAGGCATGCCTACTTTTACGGACACAGAAGAAAAAAAAACGATTTCGAATCAAAAAAAATATTCTTTAATTTCAAGCTCAATTAAATTAAGTCACAAGTATTCCAAAATAAGCAAAAACAATTTTAATGTGAAATTTCAATTTAAAATCAAACTAAATGTCTCATTTTCGTACTCTGCGTACTTACGTACTCTGCCCGGCATTATGACCGGCGTGGCCTAAACGTAATAATTATTCCGTTTAGGCCGCGCCGGGTCGAAATGCCCGGTACTAAAAAAAAAACAAAATAGAGTCAAATAATGAAATATCGCCAAAAATATAACATACGTATACAAATAAGATCAAAATCAACCATATAAACCAATGTCATAATTTAGAAATTTTCGAAAATTCTGGTCGGCGATGAACGTGTTAAATTGCATGCATATATATATTTTAATTATTTTACTGAAAATATAACGGGTAATCAATGAGTAATTTTCCAAGGATTTGCTATGAAAGACAATGTCTTTGGGAATGTTTACATGTCATGTAAACATTCCCATACATAATGTAGTTTAAAAAACTAAAAAACACGCTTTTGAGAAAATACGAACTAAAAACTAAAAAAATAAGAAGAAAATGTATATTACTGTAAATAAAGCGTGGGGTGGTTTTTAAGATACTATTGACACCATGCACCCCACGCTTTATTTACAGTAATATACATTTTCTTCTTATTTTTTTAGTTTTTAGTTCGTATTTTCTCAAAAGCGTGTTTTTTAGTTTTTTAAACTACATTATTTATTTTAAATTTTTTAATTTTTACGTTTTCATAAAATTTCACCTGTCTTACGACTTAACAAATTATTTATATTCTTTATATATCTCATACACGTTTTCGGTTACTGAGCACCAATAGTCTACTCCCCTACATAAATATGAGCAACCCAAGCAGCAAAATAGTCGAATAGTAATTAGATTACTCAGCCTTTAATCGTATAAGAGCCGAGTAACCGTTCTTAAAACACCCATTTATCGTGTAATAGCGGTTATCTCGACTATTTGGCAATATTTGCTAATGTGTGCTTTAAGGACGTCGAATAAACGTTTACAGCACTATGTTTTAGCACTTTTACTCCACCTTTTAGCAGATGCTGAATTAAAGTGGCTAAAATACTCGTTATTAGATCGTTTGATCTATAACAGTCGTATAATAGCTGTAGCTCTATAAACGCAATCGAACAAAAATCATATTTTGCAAATTGAAAAATGGAATAATTTTATCAAATTAGTGTATTGTCATCGGTCCTCAATAAATCTACAAAGTTTGAACGAAATCTGGCCGTTTAAAGTGGGTCAAAATCGCGCCCAAAGAAGTCGGTTACAAACATACAAACATACAAACATACAAACATACAAACATACAAACATACAGGTGAAGCTAATAAAAAGCGTGTAAAAAATCCGTGTTACACTAGATGTCGTTACTATGAGCAAAATGGTCAAAGACGATTTTTTGTTGCTGTGGTGCCCCTAGGAAGGATCAAGGTAACGTCACGAATAAAGAGTAACTATTAATGACCCCATAAGTACTTACCTACTAACTGCCTACTAAGTGCGTAGACGTGCGCATTTTTCATTCATTTATATATTGACAAAATCAAATATAACGGAAATCTGGAAATAGTCTCCTTATGTATGTATGCCTGTATGGATGACCGAGTTTTGCTCGGATAAAAGCAATTAATTTTCTTGGTCTAACCTCAAACCAAACTTAGAAAATATATTACCTATACATATATAGTATTATACGAATTAGATGTGTTAATAAAAGACTCCCAATAAAAAAGGGAAAAAATAATAGAACTGGAGACATCTAGACTATAGTAGAATCGCTGGCAAAACATACCTTCTAAATCTAATGATATTGATTAGGGGGGGTTTCGCCCCTGCATAGGTTCCTACTAAATTTTATGAAAATTGATTTATCCATCCATCCATCCATCAGCCTTTTAAAGACCACTGCTGGACATAGCCCTCCCCTAATGTTCGCCACTCCGTCCGGCCCTGCGCCCTCTGAATGCAGCGGTTTCCCGCTATCTTCTTCAGGTCGTTAGTCCACCTGGTTGGAGGGCGGCCTGTGCTCCTTTTGCCGAGACGTGGTCGCCATTCGAGGACCTTTCTTCCCCACCGGTTGTCAGTCCTCCTAACTATGTGGCCTGCCCATTGCCACTTCTGCTTACAGATTTTGAGAGCTATGTCGGTAATCTTCGTTCGTCTACGGATTTTATCGTTACGGATTCTGTCGCGTAGAGAAATACCAAGCATAGCCCTCTCCAACGCTCGCTGAGCGACCTTGAGCCTGTGGAAAAGGCTAACTGCAAAAGACCACGTCTCAGCGCCGTAGGTCATCACTGGCAACAAACACTGCTCGAAAACTTTCGACTTCAGACCCTGCGGTATTCTGGACGAGAAGACACTTTGTAGTTTCCCGAACGCTGCCCAACCGAGTTAGATTCTACGAGTTACCTTTCTCTCGAAGTTGGACTTACCCATACGGATCGCTTGACCCAGGTAAATATACTCGTCAACAACTTCGAGAGTAGCGCCATCAACAACGACCGGTATGGGTGTGACATGAACATTAGACATGATCTTCGTCTTATCTATGTTCATCTTAAGACCCACCCGTTGGGAGGCGCCATGGAGGTCACCTAGCATTGTGCTGAGTTCTTCCAGGGACTCTACCAAGATGACTATATCATCGGCAAATCGAAGGTGCGTGAGGTGTTCGCCATTAATGCTAATACCAAGCCCTTTCCACTCCTTCAGCTTAAACACGTCTTCCAGTGCAGCGGTAAACAGTTTCGGGGATATAACATCCCCTTGTCGTACTCCGCGCTGCAGTGGAATAGGTTCAGTGCTTCCGTCGTGGACTCGAACTGACATGGTTGCGGCTTTGTATAAACACTTCAACACCTCGATGTACCGATAGTCTATCTGGCACCGTTAGAGAGACTCTAGCACCGCCCAGGTCTCAGTAGAATCGAAGGCTTTCTCATAGTCCACATACGCAACACATAGCGGCAGATTATACTCCTCGGTCTTTTGTATAACCTGTCGCAGCGTATGTATGTGGTCTATGGTACTGTAGCCTTTTCGGAATCCGGCTTGTTCGGGAGGCTGGAAGTCGTGGAGCCTGCGCGCAATACGATTTGTAAGGACCCTTGAGAACAGCTTATAGACGTGGCTCAGAAGCGCGATGGGTCTATAGTTCTTCAAAAGGGCTCTGTCACCCTTCTTGAAGAACAGAACCACCACGCTTCGCTCCACGCCTCCGGGGTAGTTCCGTTACTGATGACGGTATCAAACAATTTTTGGAGCGCCACTAGGAGGGGTTTGCCTCCAGACTTCAGCAGCTCTGATGTGATACCGTCATCTCCCGGTGCTTTGTTGTTTTTTAGCTAACTTAGGGCCCCTCTAATTTCGTACAGGCTGACGTCCGGGATATCTTCGGTATAGTGTCGGGTCAATTTGGCTCTCTTGTCGTTCGCCATATTGGGAACGGGAGCTTGTGAGGAGGTGTACAAATAGTACAAATAGATTTATACTTATGTCTAATATACAAGAATTGCTCGTTTAAAGGTATTAAGATTAAAATCTTACATAGTGGTGAGGTGGTTGGTGATGCGGCGGCTGGTGATGCGGTGGTTGATGGTGAGGCGGTTGGTGATGCTGCGGGTGGTGCGGCGCATGGTGCGGGTGCACCAGGTAGTGCCGCATGCCCTCGTCCAGCACTTGCGGCATCAGCTGCGGCATCATCGCTGCCGATGTCACTACCGGCATCCCTCCTGGTTAAACAAAAATAAATCAAACTAATCATTTCAATCTTTACTCCATCGGGAATCGAATCCGACAATCCCGATCGACAGCCCGGCACGGCTTGTCAATACCATTACTTTAAAATCTGAAATCGGAAAATTTTCGGAGGACTCTGTTTGTGTCTGTAGACGCAGTAATGTAATGTAGACCACAGATGTAGACCATAAGCCTAGTCGAAGGCTATTATGGCTGTTAGAACTACCTTTATCTTTACCTTAAAAAGATCTAAATCAACTCGCTGGGAGAGAATGGTAAGAAAAGCAAAAAATATTGCAGACTCCTTTTCAATTAAATAATGACTGTATGTAACCGATCGGATTCAAATTAGCAACACTTTAGAAAAAGGTGTACTTATAAACATTTAAGATATTAATTTAACTTTTAACATTTTATAATAGGTATCTATCTGTATCTATGACTGACAAAAGAGCATTGTTCCTTCACGCCTGTATGCCCAACAGAGCCCTTAGTGTAAGTTTGTAAACGCGCAAACATTACTGATGCGTCCGAGTTAACATTGGACAGATAGATCTTAACTTGAAAGGAATAAGGTCGATAATTAAATACAACGCAAACGCGATAGTAACGTTTTCACGTGTGCAGACTTACACTAAGGTCTCAGGGCCCTTTACCTGACCAGCCGTGATTCACACTCACAGCCTGTGAAATTGTATACAAGTACATAATTATATCGATTATTGTATCTCGATTTCCTTTCAAGTAATATCTCTCTAATAGGCCTACCACACGCACAAGCTTCACCACAGTTCTGCCTGCGCAAGCTTCTCGCATAAAAAAACTGTACACGGACGGCATTACCACACGGCCTATGCACACGGCACAGTTAAGTACGCGCAAGCCACATTCTTGTCGAAATCGTCGGCGCTGATACAATGTTTCCCAATGAAGATTTATTTCTTCTGCTAATATTTTTCTTACTTACTACTGTTCTTACTTTCTTTTCATTTTATTTATAATTTTTTCGTATGCATAGTTCTTTTTATTTCCCTCGATTTAATTTTCCAGAGTTCAGGCAAAGACATTTATAGACTTATTAATTCAGACAAGAATTCGCGATTTTGCGTACGCAAATCTGCCATTTTTAATAACAAACTACTATGTACCTCACCGAACGACGACTAGCCTCGACTGCGGCATGAACACTGAACGCCCAACCACACGCACAGGCAAGTACGCGCAGGCCGGGCTTGCGCAGGCAAAATTTCAAGCAAGTCGAAAAATGCACAAGCCGCGCTGTGGGGTTGGCGCGTGATACAGTTTTACCAACCACACGCACGGTGTTCCGTGTACAAACCGGCCTGTGCAGGCAAAACTGTGGTGAAGCTTGTGCGTGTGGTAGGCCTATAACTCGAAGTAATATTTGGCAAGAGGATGAAAACGATTAACATACATATAAAAGTACCTCAATTACAGCTGCGTAACTAAATAAATTAAACTGGGGGCACGGGAGTGCCCCCGCCAAGTCAAGCACGAAGCAAATACTGCCGTACCATCCTTTACTGGAACCATTTCGCCGCATTTTCAGGCCCCTATTTGAGAACCTCTGGATAAGACCAGAACGCAGAAATTTTCGTCATCCAGTAAGCTGTAAACACATATTTAAAAGCCAAAATTTCAAGTCTGTAGGCCATTTAGTTCAAGTTAAGCGAAAGCAAAGTTTCGCATTTATGACACTCACTCACTTATGGATCATCAAAATAAAACTAGTACTTCCCATAAACTCAGACAGCTGAAAGGAGATGTCCACTTTTTGTATGGAGGTTGGGCTTTTATTCCGAAAAATTCCAACCAAACCACACCTTAGTGAAAAAGCATAAAAATTAGAACTTAAAACTATAAACTAATTAATTTTAAACCCCGCCATTTTTTCAAAATAAACGATAGAAAGTTTTTATTATAATCCTGTTTTATTATACGGTAACACCAAAACTATGCATAGTCTTATGTCATGTTACTGTCAAATATTTTGACTTTTTGAAATTGACTCATTCTCAAACTCATATTTTCTATAATGGCATCGCAAACTCTGTGCATATTGCCAGCGTCAAGTATAATTTTTGAATTATGTACTTAGTAGTCATAGAAAAAATCAGTACGTCGTCGTCGTCAGTAATCAGTCAGTCAGTCACTCGACTCGTCGCGTGCTTTATTTGACACCGACAGTAGGTTTAAAATATCAAATATATTTTTGTATTATTTTTAACAGATGCGTTCATGTTAATGTTATTTCTTTCAATGCATTAATAAAAAACCAAAAAAATATTCTTTCAAAATCGGGGGGTTGAAAAATTCCACGGTTTATGAAAAATGGTTGGAATTTGTATTGTGTGTCTAGATACCATCCAAGTGCCCTGGTTAGATTTTTTCGGAATAAAGACCCACATATGGACATCTCCTTTGGTACAGCGTTAGGGTTTAATGGCCACATAAACTATAAAAACTAGGATAATCGAAGATCTGGAGTACCTGGTGTGGTGACCCTGACTAGAAAACACAAGAGCCCAAGCAAACTGTCAGAGATCGACATATCGCCTTTACAAAAAATATTCAACTTGGTGGGCCGCTTCATTTGATGTCAAAAATTGAAGGTCTGAAGTATCTGATGAAGAACCCTCAGCTGTATTAGAAATATGGTAATGCCCCCTTCTACTATTGGTACTAGGGTTTCGGGATTCCCGAGCATATTCCGTTCCCGGGAATCGGTTTTTTTTAAATTTCCCGATAATTCCCGGAAATCGGGAATTCGAACATTTTGTTAAAATTGGTGTCTGGCTTCAATATTTTTAAGAAAAATACAGCCTTAAGAAAACAGTATTAAAATTATTTACGTTAATTTAATTACAATTTCTTTTAATACCAGTTTTGTTTCAAAACTTCTTTTTGGTTTACAATAATTGAGATCATTATAATTAAGATAATGTAACAATAATAAGCAACAATATTTTGGACATGCATGATAAAAACAATCAAAGTGACAAGATTTCAAGATGTTTACAACATAAATTTGTCGTTTCTAAGTTAATTACACATAAATTATATTCTTAGTTTTTTTCGTTACAAAAGTGGGCTTTTAGGAAGGTCAATGCATTAAGTGATTTATCACTTAGGCTGCTACGAATTTTCGTGGCAAAGTTTCCAGCTACCGAAAATGCACGCTCGTTTATAGTAGAAGTAGGCTGGATAGTAGGTAGGCTTTGTACAAAACTTCCAGATTAGGCGTGCGCTTCATCGTTGTTTCATAAAGTTGAAAATAATTGTTCAACCAAACTAGTCGGGAAGTCGGTATTCGTACTTTTTTTATGAGCATTTATTATTGCCTCACGCAATTCGTCTGCAAATTATTTGGCCCTGGTGTGCCAAATAATTTAATCGGATCATTCAACAAATATTATTAATTCCCGGGATTCCCGACCCTCTTTTCCCGGGATCGGGAATGAAAATATTCCCAGGAATTCCTTGGTACATAAAAAAAATCGACTGTCATTGCAAAATCCAGCGTAGTGGGACACATCTTCTAATTTAATCTAGCCTAAAGCGTCCCACTGCTGGGCGAATTCCTCCCCTTCTGCTTTTAATACGCATATAAATAAAATTTAAGGAAAACTCTGGATAAGACTAGACTTTATACTTATACTTACAAGTTTGCAAGAAGAAATAGTCGAACGATTAACTTTATTCTACTCGAACATTACATAAATTAAATAAACAAATTACACTAAAATATTAATTGTTTATAACAGCATACAATTTTCGCTACTTTTTGTTTAGCTTGTATAGAACTTTAATAGTAGAATTGATTATACAGTATGTACATAGTTGAACAATTGTCTATGTGTTTTGGGGCGGGCGTAAACTGCTGCAGCACAGTTAGGTAATTAATTAACTATTGTAACTGTTTACGATCCTTATGTTTTTGTATTACTGTTTTGTATTCAATAAAAATCTTTGAATCTTTGAATTTTTTGTAAGTTCTTCAGCATTAATGACGTTAATTTTATAATAATAATAAAATAATAAAATTTTACGTTTGTTTTTCCGATAACCTTAAATGGCGAAATGGCAACCGGCCGCGTTACAGTCGTTTACGTTTTCGACATTCTTCTGGCTGCAACCCTTTTTGCGTCCCACTGCTGGGCACGGGTCTCTCCCCCTTATTGGGGAGGCCTGGAGCTTACTCCACCACGCTGCTCCAATGCGGGTTGGTGGAGGACATTCTTCTACTGCGCTTAAAAACGTTTGCTAGGGATTAGGAGGGATTATTTGCATTTTTTTGATTGTTTCGCTTATTATTTCGTGAAGTTTGCTAAGGTTTATTAGCAGGTTGTTATTATAACAATTCGAAGATTTGATATGTTATATGTTAAGAATATTATGATTAGTGACGGATTACTGATTATTACTTAATTATTAGATTTAAAAGAACTTTTAATTGAATACTTTATTTAATTGTTAGTTATTTAGTACGCTTAGTTTTCTAGGTTTAATTTACAGTTAGGCAGTACTTCGAATAAGAAGAAAAAAACTGTGTGAAATAAGTAAATCTAATAAAATATATTAATATGCCCGCGTTTCTACAAAAAGAAGTGAAATCCCACCAAAAACATTCTGTAAAAAACTAGCCAAGTCTCGATGGAGCTGCTTGTTTATCTCTAAAAAGTAATGCCAAGTCACACAACGTTAACTATAATAATATAAAGAAATCGCAGTAAGGAACTTTAGACTTGGCACGACTTTGTCTAGATTTCATTACTTTATAGAGATAAACAAGCAGCTCCATCGAGACTTTGCTAGGTTTTTACAGAATGTTTTTGGTGGGATAACATTTCCATATCTTTACATTTTTACAGTCTTCTAACATTTTGATATATTATTGTCTCGTCAAGTAGCGTGGCGAGCTTGACACTGGTGACCGTTCCGCCTCTTAAATTTCGGTTTATAAATGAAACTTTTTTGTGATTCGCAGAAGCCTTGTGGGCTCATTCAGTCTGGACGGCGGAAACGCATAACATAGTTTTTTAAGTTTCTCGTTATAATACAATCCGGCCGCAAAGCTTAAAAAATATTCTAAGAATTTTGGCATAGATCATCTCTTCAGACTGACTTCTTACGACTTTATTTGTTAAAAAAATGAAGTAACGTACCTACAACGTTTACCTCAGTAATTACGAGTACTTTTAACCAATTTTTTTTTAATTCTAAAGCAGAACAAAAAGATCTATACTACTTATTTAAATTACTGCAAGTACCTATTATCTCCTGAGAAAATAACGGATTATGCTAAAAAATTCGAGTTAACGAGGAGTTCATAATTATGATTTGACTGCTGAAATTTCGACTATAAAATAAATACTGACGGACAAGCTTTTTAGCGGAGCTTGTCCGTCAGTATTCATTTTATGGTCGAATTGAATGGTAACAACTGTGTCGACAAGGAACAAACATAACGTTCACAGCTGTGTTACTTAGAAAGTTTTATGAATGTTTTCATTTATTGCACGTGTATAGGACAAGCCCCGAACCAGAACCATAAGAAAAAAATTTTTATGCCCGAACATTCATTTTAGATTTTAATGCTATTATTTCGGGGAATTCCAATTAAGACGTCATAGTAAGATATAACTAACTACGACCAGTCTCCTTTTTGAAGTTCGAGTTATTTATACTCTATAACTATATACGATAAACGAACTTCATACGATACATTAACGATGGGCCAATTTTAGGATAGCAGTAAGTTAAGTAACACGAAGATGTCGTCGCAGGACTCCTAAGTTTTCCCCCGAAACCAACAAAGATCTTCTGTTATTCTTATAATTGACAATACATATTTCAATAAAAGTTAAGGACCCGAAACAAAAGTATCGTTTATTTATTTTAAATTTAAGGAAAAAAACTGAAAGAGACCTGACCGTCACAGTCCTCACCGATAACGGGTGCAGTGCATGTGGGCATTGCATCCTTTACAATAGACAATGGAGTTACATAATATGCCCCTGACTCCCATCTTTAGTAACGTCCTCCTGCTAGCTCCATCCATCAGCGGCAAACATCGAAAAATTTGGGCAGTCCCTACAATGCCTAAGTATTTTAATTTAGAACGAACGTGTGTTAATAGGCATGATGACACTATTAAAGAATCAGAGAATAAATGGTTTTACAGAAAAATATACGCTAAAAAAGTTCTAAAATATGATCCCGTTTTAATATAAACATTAAGATTAATAAAATTTTCAATAAAATAAAAGTTTAAATACAGCAATCGGCCATGTTATCTGAAACGCCAATCAAAAAGAATGACGTCCCACGTCCCGTTTCAGCAAAAGTCATCGTGTTGCTTGAAGTTTGACGAGCAAACCGACGCCATGACACCTTCAAGCGTTTTCGCGCTTAATTCAAATTACATAGCAGAAAATACTTGAATTATACTATCTATACATATTTTATAATATAACAACTGATATGTATTTATATGGAAGGTTTTGTTCATTGAGCGAATATTTATGGCGCAATGGTTACCATGCCGGACTGCCGCGCCCATCAGAGAGTCATGGATTCAAATCCCGACGAGCTAGAAATTTGAATGATTAATTTACATGTCTGATTGTTACGGTGTGAGTGTTTCTGTTTCTGTTTTTGTACTCACAAACCACCATTATGGGTACCAAAATTCACAACACATGGAATCCTAGTGTAGGGCTATGAGTGTGTAGTGTGTGTGTGTGTGTGTGTGTGTAAAATAATATTCTTTTAACTTTGACATAGGGTATCTTGAAAAATTACCATAGTCGGTGTGCATAGCGCACATGTGCGCATGCTGCGGGTGCTGTTGCGGATGTGGGCATATCTCTTGGGGCACAAAGGACGGGTAGTACTCGCCGTAGTAGCCCTCAGGGCCGCCGCCGCCCCCGCCCTCGGCCACCCCCACGCCCACCATCGCGGCCTCTAGCAGCTCATCGCACGCCGCCCGCGACGCATCCGTTGCGCACGTGCACCCGTTACACAGCTCTCAGTCTGTAACAAGGAAAAATTTAATTAATCACCTGTATCGACCCAGTTTTAACCCTAAACCGAAAATAAAATTCATCAAAACTGTCGTCGAATTCTAAAGCAACCGCACCGAAACAAACAACACTATTTACAAAGCAACAAATCTGCTCAATAGGGTCTTGGACACTATGCAAATATAAATTCAAAATTACGTATCGGCGGCGGCGATTTTTTATTTTGTGCATTAAACCACGCTTCTAAAGCAGGATAATTGTTAATTTACATTTATACATGATTTTTATTATATTTTAAATCAATAAAAATTTAGTCAATTGACTACATAGATTACTACATACTTAGTTAACTATAAAATGAGTTAAATAGAAACGTCACAAATCATTTTCTCATAATAATATAAAATGTATGATTTGATTGATTTGGTAGTTCAAGATTGGATTAATTATCTTTATCTCATAAATAGGAACAAAAAATTCTTGACTTTCGGTCCTTTGGAATTTACTGGTCACTATTCTGCGAATATTTTGACCACAATTCTTAGAAGAACTACCTATAGAAACCAAGTTCGCGCGCCAAAAATAAATAATGTTGATTGGTGCCATTAATGGCACCAAACGGCGCGCCGCTCCGTAGTGTTCAAGTTTATAGCGCGCCAAACGTGTCTCCCGAAAAAAAATAATTATGACGATTTGTGGTTAAATTGTGTCACAACACTTCTGAAAAACAAAATAAGTCTAACAAAGTCACTTTTCACTGGTAATTTTTAAATATTTCACAGTATTTTGTGGTTAATTAGGTCAAAATAAAAATATTTTGTTTCAATGCTTAGTGTTCCCCGCTAGTGAAAATATTTTTTACCATTTTACAGACTTTACTGATTAATTAAATAAAATTGCTACTAATATTTATGAAAGTATTTATGTATGTTCTCTAATGTAGGTATTTGTGTGATTTGATAAATCGTCATACAATTATGTAACAATATTATCTAATATATAAAATTATCGTGTCACGGGGTGCGTAATTGAACTCCTCCGAAACGGCTCGACCGATTTTCGTGAATCTTTGCAAGGATATCGGCTAGGGTGGAGAATCGGACAACATCTATTTTTCATCCCCCTAAATGTTAAGGGTGGTCCACCCTTAAATTTTTTTTATTTTTTTGGACAAAATTTTTTGTTTTTATTTTTTTATTATACATCATACTAAAATACATACAACCCTAAATTTTCACCCCTCTATGATCAACCCTTATTTTTTATTTATTAATTAAAAACTTTAAATTTTTTTGGGAAGATTTTTATTTTTATTTTGTCATGACTTAGAATTAAAAAAAAATCATCTGTCATCGTAAATTTATCATTAATTTCCAGTGCAATAATTATTTATTTACAATTTATTAATCTGACAAAGACAGCTTTAACTCTCAGTTAATTAAGTGATCTCATGTAAATAAACACGTGTTGTGAGCTCCCGCCAACATCGGCCATTACTGTACCTGTATATATTGTACTTAACATTTTTTAATAAAATTTGCACACCGTGTGCAGTTTGATTCAACTTGAAAGATAGAATAGCTTACATCTCAATTTATAGTCGCAATATTAGGTATTTTATTACTGATACTTTAAGGCAGGACAACGTCTGCCGGGTTAGCTAGTTTTATACATAAAATTATGTAATCTGTAAGGAAAAAATTTAAACGAACTTTATTTAACACTTGTTAAAACTGCTGAGAAATGGGTCAAAAATATAAGGCTCAGTCGTGGAGAATTATATTGGAAACCAACCAAAAGTACATGAATATATTCTAAACATTTCAATAGTGACGATAAATATGTACATTACATTAATTATTATTAAATGTGATCTTTCATCAAATATATGCATACACTGTGTTTTATTTCAATTAAAAAAATATTGTAAAAAATGCTGCTTTCTTTTAATTTTATATTAGAATTATTATAACATTTATAACATTCTCGTAATTTATAATAAATTTATAATTAACTTTACATTGAGTGTGTGTAACCCATAATTCGCCACACAATTTTTATTTTATTGCAAAAAATAAATAATTACCAGCGACCGAATCATTTCCCCCGCTTTCGGAAAACGGCACCTCTACAGGCAACATTACAAAATTGTGCATGTGTGTGTTTCCTAGTAAACGTCACTTATGTGTGAATCTGTTCGATGTTGACAGCGCACTTGTATGAAGACTGACGTTCTCAACGTTATTTTTCTAAGCCACAATTTATATTTTAAATTTTAAGGACAGCAAAAGAGAGACAAAAGATAAATAAACAAAAGACATCTCAGCTTGCGAAGAGACATAGGCTCGCTCTGCGTGTTCTACCGACTTTACTATGGTGAGTGCTCCGAGGAACTTTTCAGACTAATGCCTACATCACCATTCCATGATTATACCACCAGACGAAGGTTAAAGTTCCACAGGCACCATCTGGACTCGTGGCGGTCCTCCACAGTCCGCTTTGCACGCTCCTTTTTACCACGGACGTGTAGGTTATGGGACAACCTTCCAGCTGAGGCATTCCCAGTGGACTATAACATGGGGTTCTTCAAGAAAGCTGTAAAAAAAGCACTCCTCCAAAGCCGGCAATGCTCGGGTGGCTCCCCTGGGGTTGCCCGTGTCCATAGGCGACGGTGATCGCTTAACATCACGCGGCCCGTCTGCCTTTTTGTTCGGTTTACATATATTTAAAAAAAAAAATACATAGGAATATAGTAAATATATTAAGAAAAGAAAAGATGTTACCTACATAAACGTGTACATCCATTTTTGGAACAAAGTTATTTCAGGGCATTGCAATAAAATACATTCCTTTTTATGGTTCAACCCAATGAGGTACTAGTTTACTTAGGCTGATATTTAACACGTAAGCAATATTCAGAACAAAATATAGTCCAAAGTTCACCGCGACTAATGACGTCTGTAATGTAATGAATCAGTGGTAAAACAAATGTTTCTATGAAATGTAGTATTAATCTATAGGTCACGAATAAAATAACACGGATCCTCGAACCTCAATCTAGCTCATCAAATCGATATTATATCCGCGTGAACGCATCGTGACCGCATTTGCCTTTTAAATAGAGTGGTGCGATGGCGCCTCACGAGTTATACGTGGATGCGCCGAAATCTGTGTCAGCGATTGTGAAGATGCACCTTGGAGCAAAGCTCCAGCCGGCACATCTTAAAAGCATTCACCTGAAAATTCTGATTATATTCGTAGCAGTAGGTTTATTTGGATCGACGCGGTCAATAAACCTAACCACGCCGACCACGTAGATAAAAACATAATATTATTATATTGAGAAGCTCTCACGCAGCTCAACGGATATGCAGTAATTTTACGCTACCTCTACTCTACTTTATAGACGTTCTTACTAGAATTAATCAGTAGTTCGAAATAACACGAGTTATTAAAATATGAACGTTATTAGTCTTCGAATTTACCAACGAAATCAGACTGCGACCCTGATATTTACCGTCATTGCTTATTTATGTTTGAAAATAACACGTTGTCAATATAGGTACAGGATTTCCTTCACGTAACGACATTATCAAACGACTAAGACTTTATCATAAAATCAATAAGAAAATTAAATATTTTAATATCGACGTAGTTATATATTGACGAGAAAATAGGTGTAGTGTAATTAATTTTGGATAAGGTAGAATCATTTATTCTGGGCGTATTAAATAATCAAAATCATTTGACATGAGTCAGAAATTGCACTTGTTAACCTTTACAGAAAGCTTGCCAAAAGCAATTATATCGCAACCTAAGTAAACATTAAATCCAGGAAATATTTACCATATACTCGTAAATAGAGGCGATGCTTTCTATCTTCGCTCTTATATTCCGTTTTCTATTGTACGTCAGTCTCAACCTGGAAGAATTTCTTTTTATAGAAGTCCTCTTCTCTAAAACCAAACTCTTACTGGCAGTGTTTTATATTATAACCCATCTATGGCAGTTAATTATTTTTCTACTTTAAAAACTGTCCTGGAAGATCTTACACCGAACTATGCACATTCAGTAGTCATGGAATATTTTATCTTCTAAATAATGATGCCAGATCTAATAGTCTTATAGCAGTTGTTGAAGCAGTCAAACTTAATTTGTTTCCTCTTTCTGCTACGCACTTTTGTTCCCAATAATTGTACGTCTTTACCTACTTGACCTTATGTTTGTCTTCTTTAGATAGTGTTAAATATGGCCAATACACTGCTGATGCATTCTCCTATCATAACCTTATCTGTTCTTCTTTTAAATTGAAACCCCCTAAGGCTCAGTCCAAAGTAGTTCTTCGGCGCAATTTTGGTAGCATTAAATTAACATAGAACAATTTCGCAATGACGCAGCTAAGACTGTGGATGAGCAAATTGTGCTTTTTAACTCATTGCTAACTTACATGCTCTTGGACATACGTGCACCGGCGCGACCGGATTGTATGAAACATTTCCCATCCTTTAAAATCGGGTGTGCAATAAAGTATTTTTGTATTTGTATAAATATGGGTAGATCCCGTGCTGCATTCATCCTGTTGTTACCAAATATGTAGTAGGCAAAACCTTCTATACTATCAATCATATATTTAGGTTTAATAGTTTTAAGGTTCCTGTAATCTTAATCGGTCATACACATACGGGCTCAGTAATGTACCTATAATTTTATTTTTATACTAACATGGATAAATTAATAACGAAAGGAATCTGATTTATCCCATCTATGTGCGTGCTGTCATTGCGCATAAAGGTACAAAGAGTGTACAATTTATCTTGCAATTTGCGGAAGATTAAAATAGTGTGTTTACATCTATACGAGGCTGGAAAGTTAAACAAATTAATGAACACTCGCGTTCATAAGCAAGAATGTGTAAAGGGCATAGCACATATCAACTTCTAAATTAAATATTTCAAAAGCGCTATTGTCAGGATGATCATTCATTGGTGCGGTCGATCGTGTAAAATCGTGTTCAATTGAATAAACGAGGAGCCGAGATCCTACGGCCGTTCCGTACTGTCCTGTAGACGTTGTTATGTAAATAAAGTCGTGGCCAACCTCCTTGTCCAGAAGGGTCACGGTCGAGATTCTATATAGTTTTCTACGAAATCACTAAAAATAGATTTAGCTCCGAATAAACTTTACCTAGAAGAAAAGCCTCCTCCTGGTTCTAGTCAATTGTCATCTCATCTTCCATCTTCCATCTTGCAATCTTGCTTTAATTCAAGATGGAAGATGGACGGACGTTAAGAGGCCGTATACGAAATTTTGCCGATTTTGCTGAGTTATCTGATTTTACCCAGGAGATTTTGCAGTTAAAATACAGTAATTCCATAAGTTTTATTGCACAATATGACTGATCATTTCAATAATAACCTATTAAATAAGCCATTTTTTAATTTTCATTTCGTTATTTTGCTTAATAGACCTGAAGCCGGTGATAGTTTTGTAAATTTTACTGTAACAGGTATAGAATATCACATATTTTTGGATCATATTGAAATCTAAACAGATCGAAAAAATGCCATGTATAGCTGTAAAAATCACATACTTAGTGTATGAGCCACTTTTTGCCACTCTCATACAAAAATATTAGCGAAAAAACATTGAACTTAGTCAATTTTGAGAGAAAATGGGCCAGAAATTGCATTTGATTTTGACAATCTTTCATATAATTAATTTTACATAAATATACTTCAGTTCATAATCAATCCGTTTCCTGAAAAATAAATCAAATTAATAATGAAAATTTGGCATTAAAAATCTTTTAAAGAAACCTAAATCTCGCATTATAATTCTTGACGCAAGCTAAAAAAGTGGCTAATGTATTCGATGAAATGATCAGTTATATTGTGCAATGAAACTTATGGAGATACTATAATTTAACTGCAAAATCTCATGTGTTAAATCAGGTAAATCAGCGAAATCAGCAAAATTTCGTACCTATACGGCCTCTTAATGTCAATATATTATGTAGGTTCCTACTTCATATCGAAACCGGAACATACTGAACACAAGTTTTTAATACAAAGGTGACTTATAAAGAGCTTTAAAAGGTCTGTCGTTGAACCACAATATAAGGAAGATTTATACAAAAATATATGGACGCAATATAGATTTATATAGAGATACTAGCTGCCCCCGCGAACTCCGTACCGCGTAGAAATGTGTTGGTCGGCCACCCTTATCACTTAGGGGGATAAAAAATAGATGTTGGCCGATTCTCAGACCTACTCAATATGCTCACAAAATTTAATGAGAATCGGTCGAGCCGTTTCGGAGAAGTATGGGAACGAACATTGTGACACGAGAATTTTATATATAAGATTATACTATCACAATGATATAAATATCTTTATCGTTAAAATGTTAGGACTTACACAAGTTTTTTAAGTAGTTATTTAGCTAGTTTATACAAGGAAGTCAACTTCAAGAAGCTCCGCCTGATCTATTGATTTTCCGCAAGGCAGCCAACTCAGCATGTATATTTTTATGATTTTCCTATCGACGTGGGCCGATAATTGAAACGAAACGCGTATACCAATCTCGCTGCTGACGCACGCACAGTCGCACACACTCCATCGGAAACTTCAAGCAGCCAACCAGCAGAATCGTTAATCGGAAAAACTTATCTTCCTGGTGACCTGTATAGCAAAGGTTACTACGACGGACCGCCGTCTCAGGTTCGATTCCGGACAAGATAAACATTTGAATGTCGAGTTCAAATTTCCATTCTCGGTCTAAGAGTTTGTGCCGGCCATTCTGTGACTTGTGTGTCCCACAGGTGTCCATAGTATACCACGGAGCTATGAGTGTAAAGACGTTACGAGAAGCATGACGTCATTTTGTATATTTAGTCAATCAGATGCTCAGAGATTACATTATTAAATAAATATTGTCGTTCTTATTTTCACGTTGTTTCTGGTTCGGTTGAAACAGTATCGGTTTACAAAACTATTTTTCTGGGCCTTACTACACATTTTGTCTATTGAAACCTGTTTTGCAGTCTAAGCCTAGTCGCAAAAGTGAACGTTCGAAGGTACCTAATAAAATTGTATTGTGTTCCCAATTTGCCGAAACTGTAGCGATTCATTTAATTCATCCTAATTTACGTCTTCATGGCAGCAACCCCTTTTGCGTCCCACTGCTGGGCACAGGTCTCCCCCCATTATTGGGGAGGCCTGGAGCTTACTCCACCACGCTACTCCAATGCGGGTTGGTGGAGGTGCCGCTTAGTGGGCAACCCTCTGTCAGATGTTTTCAAACCGCCCATTAGGCCTCCGACAAGGTTTAACGACTGTTATCTTTCGACAACAACCGAGACCGACGGCTTTGAGTGCCCTTTTGGAGGACGGAACTGAATGCACGGAAACGCGCATGAAATTATTAGCCACGTCATCATAGTAACATTTTATCCTTTAATTATATAAGTACATGATCCTACCTACTGTATCTAAGATGTTACCATTTTGGAGCTATTGGCCGACATTTATATTACTATGTAGCAGTTTGTGTAACATTGTTATAACAGTTCTTGGATAATTCATTCGTCTCATCTCTTTGGGATTCCCAAACGTAAAATGCAAAAGTTATCGGCGCGTCTCCTCGAGTCGTTCTGAGAATTCATTATCATACCGAATGCGAGTATAGTGAGAACTGCCCCGCACGGCGCACCTCACTTGCAACTATTTAAAAATCCTTGTTGCTTAGAAGATAATATTAGACATTTTTACTAAGCTGAAAACTGCCAGGTAGTATACAAAGCCTATGATTTAGGAATAACAGAGGAGTCATACAAATTCACTTTAGTAGACATTTTTTTATACACTTAAAATGCTTTGGCGCGTTCCTTTCAAATGCGTTCTGTAGATTGAGGATTAAGAATTGAGCTACAGTATCTCAGGCCTGATCGTAAAAGGCGACTAAAAGGGGGCTTCCGGGGGTGCGGATGATAAGATTGGGAGCTCAACCCGTCCAGCCAGCAGCCCTGGCAAGGACGGCGGTGTGTGCGCGCGCATGCCGCTGTGAACACCGGAAGATGCAGGAGAGCACATCCGCTCTCCCCAAGTGCAGAGGCAGGACACCGAGGGAGTTTTAGTGCGGTACAATTCCCACATAACCCGGTATCCTCTCCCAAGGTGTTGGGTAACTTTTGAAGGTTAAAATCGCAAATATTGACAGCAGTCAATCGTGTGGGCAATCTTATAATATCGGTTACATCTTTACACGAATTCTTTAAAAATAAAAAGGAAACAGTAGGTTATGTCTCCTTTTCCAATGTATTACTTAGTAACCTCGATAAAAACTTACTATGTATTGCGGATCTAATCTATTAATATTATTTAGTAATAATATTCGCCCTTACTGTAGTTATCTGGTATGTATAGATCACGTAACACTAATGACATGGAGATATTGAGAAGTAAACAAGTGTAATTTAAACGATGTTCTCAGAAAACACATAACGATAATTTTATGACGAAGTCGTCCAAGTTGTGGTTGCGATTACGTTATTAACGATATTAACGGATATCTGCATGCATCGTAGCCCGCGCAGCGGACGGCGAGCTGTGGCCGGCAGACGGGAACCTTGCATCGGCTGTCGCTGCACGTATGTATTGTAATTTATTTGTGGCGTCCTTCAACGTTCAACACCCATACATCCTCTATCTACCATAAAACAATGAGCGATATGAGTACATATATCAACTGTAACATACCTAACTATTATTTGACTGTGTACAGTGGTGAGTGACCAAATCTGTTTTCGATAATTTCCATCGAGATCTTGTAAGAAAACCAAAAAAGCTACACATTTAATCAATAATTTTGTTCAACCATTTTTATGTCCCACTGCTGGGTACAGGTCTCCTCTAACATTTGAGCGGGATTTAGGGCCCTAGTCCATCACGCTGGCATAGTGCGGATTGAAAAAAAAATGGTTGTCTGTAAAGTCGGTTTACGGACGATAGTTTAACGTGACAACGTCATAACAAAACAATGAAAACCACATTAACTTTCATAGACCACATATTCTTAGTGTAAGTTAGTACGTAAGTACATTATTCTTAGTCTAAGGCAGGAGTTCCCAACCAGGGGGGCACGCCTCCCAAGGGGGGCACAGAGAGATGTCAAGGGGGGCGCAAAGCGTTTGCATTTCCTTTTTTTTATTATCACTAAGGTGGTAAACAGACAAAAAAACATTTATTATTTTAATTTTAACTTTTAACGTTTGTTTATTAGAATTAAAATAAAACACGGGACGATATGGTCGCGCGGCGACAAAGTCCCTTATGATTTAATTTTTTTTTTAAATAAAAGGCTTTTAAGTACATAATATGCATTTTTGTATTTATTGTAAAAGTAAAGGGGGGGGGGGCATGAAAATATTATTAACAGTCCGGGGAGCCTCAAGAAAAAAAAGGTTGGGAAACCCTGGTCTAAGGCATAAGAATAAATAATAATTACATAGAACGGAATCTCCTTTGACCGGGTGGAAAACGCCGCTATTTTTATACCTACTTCCCCCTTCACCTCGTTACGCCCCTCTGTCGCCCAGGCGTGTTGACAGGGTTGTCAACTGTTAATACTGCTTTTTTATAGATAATATAGGTAGCTAAAATATTAGTTTTCCTTTACTTAAAAATCATTATTTTAGTTTAGTATTACAAAGTATGAGAATTATAAATACTTACCTACACTATAAATACCTGCTCATGAATAATAAATTATTATGAGTACCATACCAAATGAAGCCATTTAAGTAAGTATTGCTTACCTACATAGGTGTAAGTACTTACGTAGTGTAGGTTTAAAATAAACGAATTACATATTAAGTATAACGTGCGTGCGCCAGTGCCGCGGCGCCGCAATCGCGAGGCAAAACAATCGAGAAAGGTTCAATGACCGATGGCGGGGGCTATTAAAAAATATTTTGGCGACATGTTAAAATGCTGTAGTTATCTAACATTTTTTTTATAATCGAGTGAAAGTGAAACAATTGGCTACACAAAAAGAACTGGTCACATCCTTTTGATAAATTAGGTACGGAAAAGGAATAATATTTAAAAAATATTACTTATCTCGCATCATCTTTGGGCAAACTAAAAAAACTTAAGTTTGGCATTGTTTTAGAATTGTTTGTACAACCAAACACACCACATTAACTTGGCGCCGTTACTGTAATTGACGCGCCCGTCCGAGACAGCCCGTCTTCAGTAGTCGGTTTAGCCGAAATTAAAGTGTAGGCTAATATCGTGACCTTGAGCCCGTTTTGAGCGGGAGTTTCCGTTCTACGTAGTATTATTTATTCTTATGTCTAAGGTCTAAGTTAACTTTTAACTTCACTTTTTAAACAATCGAGGAACGGCGCAAGCCGGAACGCTCAAGCCTCAACGCAACGTACCGTTACAAGCCTTAGAGCATCGAAGTTAATTACTGACGGGTCATACCTTGATGCTTTAAGTTACAAGCATAACGTTACAATGAGTCATCCTTTTTCATGCGTGATGCCAGCGTTCATCGATTTATTAGACGCTGTCACGTCAAAATAAAAAGCAATTAGTGACAAAGGAATAAATTCCTACATAAATTCCCCTATGTTGCTAACTTTAGAGGACGGGGAGTTTTAGCGGGAAGTCGAAAAAGATATTATTGTGCTCTTGTTTTATTTTTACTTTCTTGGTGTATTTTTGAGTTATTATATCGGATAAATTTGATGGCATTTTGTAAATATAGGCTAAATAGTGCAAGAGTGTTGTGAATTAAAATAACAGTGCGAAAATATGTTTTTTCGGCTTGCCTACAATATTCCATTGGTCACGTTCTGGTAAATAAGCCATCGCGATACTTGAATGTCTGACTTGACAGACTGATTACTGACGACTTACTGACTTTACCTATTACATAAGTATAACTCGACCAGTTTCACAAAAACTGGCAAAAATGTGATGCAAAAATCATACTTGACACTGGCTATATTATGCAGAGTTTGCGATGCCATAAATGAAGGAAAAAAAAACTGATTAACCATAGAGGCATAGATAGTATATAGAGATTATTTTATTTAAAAAATAGCTTCATTTTAGAAAGGGGGAGTTTTGGCGGGAAGTCGAAAAAGACATGTGCTCTTGTTTTATTTTCATTTTCTTGGTGTATTTTTGAGTTATGTGACTGATTACTGACGACTTACTGACTTTGTTATTACTTCGTCCAGTTTCATTGAAACTGGCAAAAAATGGATGAAAAAAATTATACTTGACGCTGGCAGTATGTACAGAGTTTGCGATGCCATAATTGAAAAAAAGGCATGGCCCAAGCCAGTGAAGCAGATCTAGTAAACAAACGCGAAGGTAATAATTTCAAGAAGCTTTCTTGCGTTTCCTCCCTATAATACTTATTATATTACACGTACTTATATTATAATGGTGGTATGTGCTAAATTGCACGTAACATCAATAATACAGTATCAATGTGCATTGAACTACTCGGATGGTCGCCAGAATGTCGACCATGTTGTTTTGTTATCGGATCAGTGTAGAGTGAATTCCAATTACCCGCTCGCCGACAGGGAATACCTACCTGTTGAATTGCTGTTAGTTATCACACGTTATCAGTTCTACAATTATTTCTCCACCCACTTTGTTTTATGAATTATCTATTAGACTATTAATTTATTATCACCTGGTATTGTTATGCACAATTTGAATTTAGCCGCGTGCATGTCAGCAAATGCTAACAGCTCCAGCATTGGCAAAAATAAATGCCAGCATTTGCTGGCATTTATTTTTGTCTTTAGAGGATAAAAATAGGGCCTTGAACACTATGCACAGGAAAATTCAAAATGCTTAGGTTAAGGATAATTTTTAATTTATTTTTATACATGATTACCTTTTAAATCAATAAAAAAAAATCTTCAATTATGGCATCGCAAACTCTGCATAATATGCAGAGTTTGCGATTATTGCCAGCGTCAAGTATAATTTTTGCATCACGTTTTTGCCATGAACGAGTAATAATCTTAATCTTAATATACATACATATATATAAAAAGTAAAGGGTTTTCTTTGTACGTAAAGACACGGTTTTCTCTAATATCATTAACTCCAATCAACTTCCCGTTGGGGTGGAAAATACCCTTTAGTACGTAGAGTCGTAGATTAGGATAAGGGAGTTTGATCGCAGTGGGTGGAAGTGAGTGGAAAAATCTGGGAAAAAAAATCTGTCCTTTTCTAACCATTAAGGACTTCTGGGTGGATCTCAAAATTTCTGGAATGATCTAGCAAACTATTTTAATTTTATTGAGAATGTTCGAGGAAGTTCCAGAAACTTCTCGAATCATTTGGATTTTTTTAAATAATTTTAATTAATTGAGAATATTCGAGAAAGCTTCTCAAATGATCTGGAATTTTTTTAATTAATTTAAAATATATTCGTAATGTATGATGGAAATGTTTATTTTAAATAATCCTACAAAAAAGCCGGTCCACAGCACTTCAGAAGGGACTTCACCTTATGCAAATGATCCTCTCCAACGCGGGTGAAACCGCGGGGCACAGCTAGTTTAATAGGTAAAGTCAGTAAGTACTCAGTCAGTCAAAAGTCAGTCCGACAAGACAGTCCGTCGCGTTGGAGACCGTGTTCTTTTACCACTCGACTATGGCATAATCCCTGTCGCAAACTTTTTAAAAATCCTATCAATTTAAAGATCAGACTTTCCAATATAATGGCGCCGTCCAGGCGTAAAACTACGCATGATACCCAAACCGGATATAACGTACACTTGAACTGTAAATGGCCTATTCCTGGATTGGGGCCAATGCAAGTCGCGACGCGACGCCGGGGATAAGGACTATAGATAGATAGATACTCGTACATCGTAGAACGCAGCGCCTCTACTGCTGGTCGCTTAAAAACAAAATAGTCTTGGTACTCGGCGCATGTCACGCGAGCCAACTGCATTCCACGGCCAGGGGAATCAAACTCAATTACATTAAATTGGTAAAACAAGTTTAAAGGACACATAGTCGTCTTACGGGAATTAAATTCATCTTCTTTTGTTTTTTACGTAAAAATTGCATCTGTAGTAAAACTTAAATTTGTAAGCTGTAAATCTGTATTTCAATAAATGTTTTGTTTTAGGTAGGTGTTTATAAAAAAGGATAGCCATAAACTTATACCATAGATAGGATATAGAGCATCAGTTTATGCGTAAAACTGAGAAAATAGCTGCAGTTGAGTCTTTCTTATTGATTCTCTAAAACTCTACTTAGTGATGCTGACGACTTTGAATTTTTAAAAATCTTAACTGTTAACAGTTTTATAACCTCATTGAATAATAAATTTTATGGACTACCTAGCATCTCGAATACTTGACTTAAACAGGTTTATTTATTTTATTTATTTAAAAAATTTTTGGACCCATTAAAAGGTGGTACAATAGGCGAGCATAATGCCACGTGGCGTTATATACCACTTGCTTAGCTTAGGTACCTAAAGGAGTGCAGAGAAATTTGAAGGCGGTTAAGGAAGAGACAAGAGATGAGAAATAAGTTTAATATTATACATAGTATGTAGACAAATAAAATAGACAAAGAAGTAAAGAAAATATATAGGTATTGCAGTTTTATATATTATATGAGTGACATTTTTTGTAATTTATTGTATTTTGTTGTAGTGATTATATTGTAATATGCAGATAATAGCGATGTTCCGAATATAATTTTTAAATGTATTAGCATAAACCTAAGTACTTGCAAATATAAATTCCATTTATAGATACTATGTTGCCGTTGCATATATTTATGTTGTTTCTGAAACGATATACAGTTTATGTACATATTTAATATTAAAAGATAAAATAAATATTGGCGAACAGTAAAACCAACATTATTAAGATTGGCAAAAGTCAAGTATATATAGGGTTGCCATCTCTAAAATTTGTCTACCAGGACAACGCGTTATAACCCCGGATTTTAGAGCCCAAAACCCGGACATGTCAACAGCGGGGGGACGGTGAATTTAGCGTGTCGGTTCGTCGCCGTCGCCGTCGCGTCGGTTGATCGCGACGTGCGTGTGTCGCGGGCGGCCCAAGACAAATTTTTTTGAACCCGGACTATAAATGAAGTCCGGTCCGGACGCTCCCCGGACGCCCTCTAAACTAGGACAAATCCGGGGAAACCCGGACGGATGGCAACCCTAAGTACATAACAACAACGTTAAAGAATCTTTGTTCCTGTCTCACTGAACTGAACTATCCGAAATATCAATTAATAATACGTTCGACCTTGCTATTTGCCGAGAGGAGCTTGCTGGCAAATTATTATCTCGTTGGCCTTCTCATCGGACTGCAGACCGGCAGCAACTTAATACAAAACTCAACATAGACTTAGCATATACTACAGTATTTATAAGTCTATGAAACTTAATGATATTTTTATTTGTCTCTAAACGTGGATATATATAATATGTGCTTATGGGTGCGCGCTTTGGAACTCCGTGGCTTATGGTTACGGAATAGATAATACTTTAAACTAATACCACGATAGCGAATTAGCTTGTCTAATGCTAATAATCTAATAATAGTAACTTAAACTATCATAAAGGAATTAACTTTAGTCCCATTTTAATGGCTTTAAATTTCATGCAATCTGTTGATATGCTATAATAATTCGGTGAGGATAATATTTGCATTTTCATCGGCCACAATCCGTTCGGCCGTAATCGTAAGTTATTTATTATAGTTAAGTTTAGAATAAGGTACCCGAAATATATACTGTACACCTTGTACTTGTATTATATACCTACAATAGACCTCAAAATATTCAAATATAAAATTATGATTAGTCCCATTTTAATGGCTTTAAATTTCATGCAATCTGTTGATATGCTATAATAATTCGGTGAGGATAATATTTGCATTTTCATCGGCCACAATCCGTTCGGCCGTAATCGTAAGTTATTTATTATAGTTAAGTTTAGAATAAGGTACCCGAAATATATACTGTACACCTTGTACTTGTATTATATACCTACAATAGACCTCAAAATATTCAAATATAAAATTATGAACAAGTATTCATAAAATGAAATGAAATGAAATATTCTTTATTTCCCGGGTTTCCTGGGGTTTCCTGTTTCGGTCCCCCGACGCGGCTAAGTATTTTTATTGGAAAATAAAAATACTTGAACTCACATAATATATGTAACGATGATAATTATAATAGGTTTAAAATATTATTTGTTAGTTTTTAGAGTTTATTTTTTTGGTCGGCGGTTTTTAAATTTTTAAATTTAATTTTTATTTCAAGCTTTTTAAACGGAACTGATCTACTGTACATAAGTTACAAGGAACCACAGTTGAAAAGGCTGTAGTATATTTGGGCAAAAAAACTTTTGCTTGCCAAGCCTACGTGGCTTTATGCCGTGTAAAAAGTTTAGATGGGGTCGCTATATGCGATCTCGACCAAAGGAAGCTGTTTAACATTTTATTTAACAACTAGATTTTCAGCAAAAATAATCGGTTTATCCGTTTCATTCCGGCATTCCAGGTTTTCATCCGCCACATCCCATTTCCAGCATCAGGTCCTCGTCAATTAGAAAAATGAAGAGAATTAGTCAAGACAAATTCAACGAGCCTAAACTCGATGGGTTTACTAAATGGTAGACCAGGGTTACGTCTCCTACCTTCGAGCCCTATCATCAGACCAGCTCAGAGGTTCCAGATTTCCAGCATCAAGTCCTCGTCTATTAGAAACATAAAGAGAACTAGTTAAGACAAATCCAACGAGCCCAAACTCGATGGGTTTACTAAAAGGCAGTCCAGGGTTACGTCTCCTGTCTTCGAGCCCTAACAGCAGACCAGCTCGGTGGTTCCAGAAGACATTAGTGTTTCAAATGTCAGATCCCACATATGCTTGCAAGTAAACTGACCATGTAACATTCACGTGAGGGCAGACGACGTTAACCATCGAGTCGATTTTGCCAATTTTTCGGAGTAAATTCATTTGTTGCAATCTGTGACTACATCTGTTTTTCTCACTTAGCGGTCCCCCGACGCGGCGCCCGCTTGGAAAATAAAAATACTTGAACTCACATAATATATGTAACGATGATAATTATAATAGGTTTAAAATATTATTTGTTAGTTTTTAGAGTTTATTTTTTTGGTCGGGCGGTTTTTAAATTATTTAATTTTATTTTATTTTAAATCTGTGAAAAGGAAGGGATTGAACATTTTCCGGGATTTTATTATATTCTGATCGACATCCCGATAATTTTATAAGAGCCTGTAATTAATAATGGATACTTCTGATGAAGGACACTTCTGATGGATACTTCTGATCAATTACGCAAATTAGGCAACGTTGACCTAGGTCGGGTAAAGCTATTAAGATGCATTAAGTCTCTCATATCGCTCCCTCAAAGTGGGCACTATATGAATGTTGGTTTTGAGAATACGTAGAGACCATAAATTTGATAAGTTTCGACGTTACAACTCGCGGCATTTGAAGTTTTAATAATCATTTTTGGGAGCCTGGCTGGTAAAAGGCAGGAGTTTTTATGCGTTTAGAATAATAGGACTCGAAAGCAAAATGAAGTAGGTACTGCGGCGTTTTACTGGTGATCTCATGTATTGGATATAGTATTATTAGGTATACACCGTATGTAAAATCTTTGGACGCCTGTTTAAAAGTACTAAATCTATACTATTAAAGCTGAAGAGTTTGTTTGTTTGAACACGTTAATTTCTGGAACTACTGGTTCGAAACATTCTTTTTTGTGTTAAATAGTCCATTTATTGAGGAAGGCTACAGGGGCTAAAAACTATGTCCACGCGGACGAAGTCGCAGGCGGCCGCCATCTTATTATTTTTTTCAACCTTTTTTATGTCCCACTGCTGGGCACAGGTCTCCTCTCATAGTTGAGAGGGATTTAGGCCATAGTCCAGCACGCTGGCCAAGTGCGAATTGGTGGACGTCATGCTTTCGAGAAATTATGAATTTCTCTCAGGCATGCACGGCGATGGAGAACATCGTAATATCGTAATTAATTTAATATCACGATATTTTCCATCACCGTGGAGCAGCGATAAATGCGCACATTACAAATTACTTTGTCAGAGGTGCGAGCCGAGGATTTGAACCTGAGGTCGGTCGCGTCGAAGTCCGCGGTTTTTTCCACTCGGCCATCGCTGCATCTTATACATAGGTACATACATATATATGTATAATATTCATCTTCGAGTCGTTTGCATTTTGTGGTAGCTTCATTAGCAAACTATGACTTACCTAGTTATTTTTTTTAGGTATTGCATAGTTTTGTATACATCAAATATGTATAAGTCAGACATCACAGGAAATAACCACAAAAAATTATTACTAGGGAGTAGGAAGAAACTAGGAAAATCTCACTCTTATTTGCATTACACAACATGTAGACTTCAGAGCATCGAGTTCACCTACCCCATACGAACCACTCTTCTCACTCTCTTCCCTTCTCTCTCTCACTTTAGTAATTAATATTCTGCACAACAAGTATCCGAAATATTAATATAATAAAAGAATCTATTCCAAGAATTGGTGTAGAAATAACCAAACTGAATGGATGAAAAAAGCGAATGGATTACAAACACAACCGCAGGCCCGATAAGATATGCTTTGTGTATCTGGTGAAGTTCAGTGAATTGGCCTGGCTCCGACAAATCGCGTCCGCAAGCAAGTATCTCTACAAAACAAATAGTAACACAAAGTAATAGATGGTCGTACTGACGGGACGTCTGAATCATATCTCAACATACCACATGGACGCTATCCACTGGATAGTATCCAGTCGCTCGTCATGATGTATCAGAATACGATTCGAGCTCATACTATTATTCACATCTATCTATCTTTTATAGAACGGTTAAAACCAATCATTAGATGTAGAGGATTTTCCGCTTACAAAAATAAATACGAATAATAATAACGCGTTTAAAGACGATCCAGAAGCTTTCTTGCTTCTATTAAGACCTGGCTCATCAGATCTGGCTCTGACTGGCTCGTCTGACCATTCGAGTTATTGATTTTAGGACTTTTTTAGGAGAACCTCTGTTGGTGGATGAGAGTTATAAAATTGCTAAGATAATATGTATGTAGGTACTTTGTAAAGTATGTGTATCGCGCGGCGTCTCACCCCGGGCCGGGTCGTGCGTCGACCTCCGAATCATTCGTGCGCTAGAAGACACGATTCGATCGTCGCGGCGGCTAATGTCGCCCGGCATCATGACATGTCTCCCGAGGGCTGAACAGAATAATAATCAATGGCTTTCGTCTGTTCTCGCACAGCACACCACATCGCCATTACACGCATTTATCGCGTAGCCACTACGCATTCATGAGCTCCACGTACCTACGTATACTTTAAAAATTACATTTAACGTGAAATTACGAGATTGTACAAATTTTAATGGACTTAAAGCGCTTCTTTGCTATCTACTCTCAAAAATAAAAATCCGCTTCATCATCATTAAATCCAATATTTAAATATCTTGCAATGGATAGATTGTTTTGTGAAAATTTATCCGCCCTCTGGCCCACTCTAATCTTTCGTGACGTAATAACAATTCTCTGCGTCACTGGGATAACCAAGGCTTATCTAATGAAACTTCGTTTGTCTAAATTGATTCACTGCCTATTTAAACTAAGGACGCCTGTTTGTGATTGATTTGTGTTGCGTGTTTCGTCGTTTCTAGTAAATTAAGTTCGGATATCTTTCATAAAATATAAAAGTTAAATGTTCATCGCAAAGGCAACAGGAATCGGTACAGGGCGATTGATTGATTGATGACAGAAAAATATGTCAATGTCAAATGAAGATTTGTGTCCAGTATTTGCCCCATAGACCAAAAGTACATTATTCTTAGTCTAAGATTTGCCCCATAGATTTAGATGTTTGTCGCTACGCAGTGCCTTCATTGAAACCGGGCGATAATAATAAAATAATGATACAAAATCGTAGTATAGTACTTATAATAATGTCAGTCAGACATTCAAGTAAAGCGACGGCTACTTTATAAGGGTGTCTAAAGGAGTTTTGGAGGCAAGCGGAAAAATATGTTTACTATCCCTACGAGTATATTGAAAAAATTCAATCAACTTACGTACAATTCGGGTAACTTTGAACATTTTTTACGTTATTTTTATTATTAAAAATGATTTCTATTTATGACACCTTTATTTTATTGAATGAATAGTGTTTTTTTCAGTTGTTTTTTCTGTCTAACAAAATAAATTTGCGGAAGAAACAACAGAACTACCCATAATTTCCCCTAAAACTTGAATTCAAAGTTATCATGAGTTTTGGGTAACTTTGAATAAAAAAAAATTAAAATGTAAAAACCTTTACTATCCGAATATTTTAAGGTTTAGGTAAAATAAAAAGAAGGTATTATTAAATTTTAAAACCTAATCTATAATAATAATGACATCTAAACTCACGTACAAAAGTAACAAATAGCTTGGTCTTGCCATATGAATCAAAGTGGACTAGTTTGATGGAAAAAAAATGCAACTTTTTTATAGTTATATATTAATTCAAGATAAAGTAGGAAAGTAATGTGCAACAAAATATATTCTATATTTATTAGGCTATCGTGTGAGATCAAAATCATAAATACTAGGAACATTTTCTTAAACAAAAACAAAAATTAAAGTCATTCACCCCACTCCATGAGTAAAATGTCATCATCAATATAAATTTTAGCACCTTTTTTTGATAACTGGTCTTCTTTTAAAATACTTATTACATTGGCCTCATCTGTTTGACATATGTCAGCTTTGGAAGGCCAAGACCAACCTCCTAAAATATTTTTTTGAAGCGCTGAGACTTGCATGGGTCTAACCTTTTGTATTCTTCCGAGAAACAAACTACCCTCTTTTGTAAAGACACAATATGAACCCTCTTTTATTTTTTCCATATCTCTCTTGCCTGCACACTTCTCAGTCGTTACAACCTGTAAATCTCCACTTGTCTCATCTACTATAAAATATTCTTCTATAATTTCTTCGTCCATTGAAATCACTTCGATACCTTTATCTAACTCAGCTCTTTCTTCATTTACAATTTCCATTTCCTGGCTGTCTTCTGCTACACCTTGATTTTCTAAAGTGTTGCTTACTGTACCGGCAGATATCTTGGTGAACTTAGGAGAAAGAGATTGGTGAACTAAAGCTTCTACTTCTATTATATCTCTTCCTATGTCTTGAGACTCATTTTCACAATATTTTTCAGAACTCATATCTTCTACTACTCTATTAATCTTGTCTTTCTGAAAATCTTTATTTTTCTCCTCTTCTTTGTCTTTGGTAAACTTCTTTATTTTGTTTTTAGAACCTGGGAGTCGTCCTCGTTTCTTCGGTAGCGCAACGTTTTCATCTCCCTTTTGTCCTTTACGTTTATTCGTCTTGTCTCTGTCTTCATAATATTTCTCGACCTCTTCAGCCGAAACACTTTTCCCCGACGTGACAGGTAATTGAAATTTTGCTCCTTTCTTCACATTCAAGTCACCTTGTCTTATTTCTTCTATGAAGTTAATAAAACTTATGCTTACAGAATCGCAAACATTTGCCTGAGACGTGTACGTTGGTAGTTTGTTCAAAACTGTAGAAGGTGAAAGTGGTTGCAAGCCACAGCTCCGAAATCCGGCTTTTACATTATCAGATGACGTACCTTCAATGTTATCTAGGCACTTTTTGAATAGCTGGGCAAAGAGATACTTTGGCAGTGCTTGTACCTTTTTTCCTCTACTAGTCTGACGATAATCATTTAGAACATTTCTCCAGGCAGTTTTGAGGCCAGAGAAGTAACCACATCTAGTGGTTGTAACAGGTGGGTCGAATTTGGGATTAAGCAAATGAATGTTATGTTATGATCATTGCAAAGACGTAACGCTTTTGGTGATATGTGTGCGCTAAGATTATCGCACAACAAAGCCTTCTTTCCATCTTGCATATCAACGTGTGGGATAAAATGTCTCTCCAACCACTCCTAAAAGATTGAAGAATCAATCCATCCAGATTCGGACACAGCCATTCTTGATCCTGAAGGAGCTTGGAAAAGCCAATCTGACCACAGTTTTTTTCCTTTAAATATAAAAAAGGAGGCAAAACTGCGCCACTAGCATTTGCACAATAGACCACGGTGTAACAAGATTTACTGGTATTTTTTATAATTTCGGGATGTCGAGAGTTACTTCGAAAAAGCAACTTCTTTTTCCCAGGGTCATCATGAAATCCTGACTCGTCCATGTTATATATATTTTCTGGTCGAACTCCTTCTATTTCCGTTTTAATATTTTCAAAAAAGTTCTCAATCATTTCTCGGGTGACTTGAGCCCTCTTTTGGGATATGTTGTGAGCTATTTTTGCTTTTAATTCAGGGTTTCTTTCTAAGAACAACACAGCCCATTCATAATCTGGCAGGTTATTTTTAAATCGGGGTTTTGTTATATTGTTGCTGTCTAAGTAATTTTTTACTACATATCTGAAGTCCATCATGCTTATAGGTATGCCCAGATCGCTTAGCAGTAACAAGTGGGCCTTGAAGCTTGTTACCAGAACGTATTTTACTAAGGGCTGCTTCGAGTTTTTCAGGGGTATAGTTACTTTTTATGCCATACTTTCTAATGCTGGGGTTCACTTTGTGAGTTTTTCGAGGCATATTTGCAATATAACTGTAAAAGGGAAAATTTAAATCACAACCGAGCAACATTATGTAAGTATTCAAAGTAACCGAAAGCAATATTTTTATGATTCGGGTAACTTTAAACCATTCAATGTTACCCAAATTACTTACATATTAATCGTCGTCAAAACTTCACACATTTTTACGCAATATTCAACATTTCATACGATTAACGATTTGAAAATAATAATATATAAAGTACATTTTAAACATAAACACCAAAACATACCTGTTTACTACAAGTTTTGTATATTTAATTACGATTTCAAATCAGAGCTCAAAAACTTCCAACAACTTCACCTCGGAAAAGGCGGGAATTTTCAGAATTATGGCATTGACAGTTTATTTTTTTAATTTCATTTGGTACAAAAACATTTTGGCAATTCATTTTATACAATTATTATATTGAAACATCAAAAAGTTTCGATGTAATAAATTGTTAAATCTTTTTTCCAACTTTGTTCAAAGTTAAACGTCAATTCAAAGTTACCCAGAATGACTGTAATTCGTTATAAGAGTAACACAAAGATATACACGATGAAAATGAAAATAAAACAAGAGTACGGCCTGTACTTCGTAACTTCCCGCCAAAAACTCCAGTCAAATGGTCAACAACAACATTTATTTAATTTTTTTACACGCTTTATATTAGCTTCACTTGTATGTATGTTTGTAACCGACTCCTTCAGATGCGATTTTGACCCACTTTAAATGGCCAGATTTCATTCAAACTTTGAAGATTTATCGACGACCGATGCCAACAGACTAATTTGATAAGATTATTTATTTCATTGTTAAATTTGCAAAATAAGATTTTTGTCAATTTATAGAATTTTTGAAAATTATTTCCAACCAATATCTTAAGACAAGCATAAATTAATAATGGTATAAATTAATAATTAAAGTACATATGTATTTCATTTAAAAATAACAGTTAAAAAAATTAAAAAATTACTCTTTTTAAAAATAAACCAAACTAAAAAGAAGAAAATAAATAATAGTTTTAAAAAACAAAAAACACGCTTTTATAAAGAAATCCAGCTAAAAATTAAAATAAATTTGAATTAAAATAGTGTAAAAATGCATTTTATTGTAAAAAAAAGCGTGGGGTGCTTTTTAAGATATTACCAAAATAATTATCCTTCTAATCATATCTGTCAGATCTGGCATCCCACGCTTTTTTTACAATAAAATGCATTTTTACACTATTTTAATTCAAATTTATTTTCATTTTTTTAGTTGGATTTCTTATAAAAGCGTGTTTTTTGTTTTTTAAAACTATTATTTATTTTACATTTAAATAAATTGAATAACTATATATGTAAGTATAGATAAAACCTTAATTTCGTTTCTACTTCAAAGATAACAAAACAGGAAAAATAATTTGACCTTTAATTGCGTTTACTATTTTAATTATTTTCAAAAAACAGCCGATACGAGATTGTTTGTCAGAAAATAACGCTATAATTAAAAACCGGCCAAGTGCGAGTCGGTCTCACGCACGAAGGGTTCCGTACCATTATAAAAAAATCACGTTTATTGTATGGGAGCCCCCTTAAATATTTATTTTATTCTATTTTTAGTATTTGTATAACAATAGCGGCAACAGAAATACATCATTGCCTTTGATTATCCATAGAAATCATTACATTAAGACTGAATGAAAGGTAAATTGTGGTTTACGATTTATTACGTATTAAAAAAACTACTTACTAGATCTCGTTCAAACCAATTTTCGGTGGAAGTTTGCATCGTAATGTACATCATATAATTTTTTAGTTTTATCATTCTCTTATTTTAGAAGTTACAGGGGGGGGGGGAACAAACATTTTACCATTTTGGAAGTGTCTCTCGCGCAAACTATTCAGTATAGAAAAAAATGTTATTTGAAACCTCAATATCATTAATTTTTGAAAACCTAACCATAGATACCCCACACGTATGGGTTTGATGAAAAAATTTTTTTTTGAGTTTCAGTTCTAAGTATGGGGAAGGTTTATTGCTTTTTTCTATTTTTCTGTGAAAATCTTAATGTGGTTCACAGAATACATCGTATAACGTACCGAGTTTCAGCAGTATAGTTCTTATAGTTTCGGAAAAAAGTGGCTGTGACATACGGACGGACATCACGAATCCATAAGGGTCCGTTTTTGCCATTTGGCTACGGAACCCTAAAAAGGGTAACAAGTCTCTAATTTAATTAATTTAGGAATACAAACTTTGGCGGGCACATGATGCTACAATCTAGTTACATACCTACACCGATTTACGTCTTTTACAATCCGTTTCGCAATTTTGTAATCGGGAATGGAGACGCGGCCTACTTGTCGGTCAATGCCACGGCGGCTCACTCTTCACTAATGACATATCACAACATTTTGAAGTACCTACTAATTTCTTTAGTCTATGTTTCACAAAATATTTTTTGTGATACCACCGATTTTGTCCAGCATTCATAATTATTGACGACGCAAAATTAACACATAAATAAAATAAATAATATTACCTAATACAAATAAAGCATAAAATATGCTATGCTATGATATACAAAGAAAAAGGTAGGACTCATAGCTATTCTAAAAAATATGCCCCTTGATATCTGGCTACTCTTAGAATAATTACAATTACCTTATAGAAACCAAGATCGCGCGCCCAACTTGAATCATGTTGATTGGTGCCATCAATGGCACCAAACGCCGGTCGATTTCGCTTATTTATCTGATTTAACACATGGGATTTTGCAGTTAAATTACGGTATTTCCATAAGATTCATTGCACAATATAACTGATCTATCTTCATCTTTCACTCTTCTATCTTACGTTAAGAATTATAATGCGAAATTAAGGTTACTTTAAAACATTTTGAAACGGATTGATTTCGTATACGGCCTCTTAAGGTTAAATTTTATCAACACTTTTTAAAAACAAAAGAAGTCTAATAAAATAACTTTTCACAGTGTTTTCAATATTTTGCAATTTATATTTATAGGTGCTGCATTACATGCAAGGGACCATTTTCGAACACTTTTACATAAAAAGTTACACCTCTTGTTTTTAAATTTTTAAATTCGTTCAATTCAAATAGTCAACTACAACTAAAATATTTGTTGCACATAATATATGCAGGCAGGTACTCTATTGGCAATCTAGATATCGAAAATAACGAGTGTAATTTTATTTTGCCGGCGTGATAACGTAAATGGAGCACGAACTGTGCCGCATACATTATTTACAATGTGCACGGAATGCGTATACGCAATCATACGAAGCCGACGTGAAAAAAATGCCATTAGCATTGTATGTACTCCGCTAAAAGTAATGTGTTAATAAAACGATTCGAAATCTTTTCTATTTATCTAGCCGACTAGTTTAAGATGAAGTTATTCAAGAAAAAAATAAGCCGCCTTGATTATACTTCAATTCTAGGTAAATTGCAGTTGTGCATACTTAATTCACATACATTCATGTCATATTACAGAATAGAATAAGAGAGAAGGAAGAAAAACAAATCATTATACTTAAAGGCTTTATAGATACTTCAACTCAGTTGTGCGCGCGGCCCTATGTGTGCGTGGGCTAGTAATTATGCAGCTTTCATTTGTGTGACAGTGACGCGGCCATTGTCGTCCGAGCAACTTCGCTGTACCTCTTGTCACGCACACAAAGTCACTGTGTATTATACAGGTTTACCCACACATAGCGCCGCGCGCACAACTGAGTTGAAGTATCTGTAGCAAATTTGTCAGTGGCATGCCACATGCCACCGTGATGTAACCTGAGGATGTAACGAATATTCAAATTCGTAATTGCGAATATTCGTCATTTCTAGATTATACCTATATTCGCCAACGTTGCTAATATTTTTTCATTTTTGTATATGCACGTCACAAATTATACGTTACTGGCTGACATCGAAAATTCTCCTAAAAAGATGTAATAATTAATTATGTTGAAGCTGTCATTTACGCAATAGATGAATGGCGTCAAAAAAGAATAAACGCACGCGAATAGTTCGTATATCGTCAGCTGATTTTCCCGTAATAGTGACGATGGAAAACAATCAGCGTAGTTGCAGGAGCCACAGATGAGGCTGAGCGCTTATCTTCGCGCAGGATACGCGCCTCTTCCGGTGCGATAGCGCCACGCGCCTCCTACGCCCGCGCCCGCACACCTCCGCGGTTAGTAATCGCCATTTTATGACCTCTACACTCCAAATCAAATACTTAAGTATGCCATTCATAGACGACAATCATTTCAAAGAGAACTTAGATGCCGACGACATTTTGTGAGCGAGCGAAAAAGTGTAAGTTGTTTTAAAGGCTGATTTTTAAATTACATCAAAGTCTTATGAAGAAATATCCTCCATGAGTAAGTTAAATTTTTGCATCTGTAGTTTTCAGTACTTTCTACAACGTGAAAATTAAGTGGAGTGCAATTTTTGTCATTTTTGACAAGGCCTATTCAGACCTAAGCAGTATTCGCTGTCGCCGTTGAGAAAGCCGAATGGGTATGCGGTTCTATTACTGTCCACGTCAGAGCGGATTTCGCTATCATTGTGGGTGGGTAAAATACCGCGCGGTATGCACTTGTACCCACAGCGGTCAGCGAATATCGCTCAGGTCGCTATAGCCGCGGCACTTCATACTAAATACATTAGCGAAACCCTCGTACCACACTACCCACAGCGGCAGCGAATACCGTTTAGGTTCTAACAGGCCTTAACATGTGTAAAATTAAACATTTCCATAATTGTAAAACTTATTTCTATGTGCACGCCAATTAGTTGAAACTGCTTGCAAAATGTGGACCCATTAATAATACGTTTTTGAATTCGAATAACGTACCTACTCTACCCCATATCTACCCTTAGAGCATTGGGTAATTAATGCTCTAAGACTACCGCATTCGAATTAAAAATAAGGGGTCTAACTATGGGTGGATACTATCTAATGAAGTAAAAAATATTTATATGTATACTAAATTTATTATTACAACCGAAAAATGTAAGTACTTACTAAATAAGTTCTAAAGGAATTGAAGAGTTAGACCTCCCTAATAAGGAAATAGTTAAATACACATATCGAGTTACAAATGTTACGATGATACATAGACACTATCTACTAGTACCTATACCTACTTGCTTACAAGCCTGCAACTAAATATTTTATATTATAATAATTGTATTATTGTATTTGTTTTTTAAAGATTTAAAGATTTTATTGAACACAAAAATAGTAATACAAAAGCATAATGATCGTAAACAACTACAATAGTTAATTAATTAACTGTGCTGCAGCAGTTTACGCCGTGTTTGTATTATTATATTATTACTTTTCTGATAAAAATGAGGTTTTCTTGCGTTAAGTTCATTCACAAAAACCATCTTATTTATACTAGAAACATACAGGCACGCCCCAGTCACAAGACTGAAGCGTGGTCTCAAAGAGGTACGTATCATTGTTTGGCGTATTACATACATACATCGTACATATGAAACATACGATACGACACGTCGAGTATGGCTTGCCCACCGCATTGTACCGGTGTCGGTCAATTAGCAGCCCTTAATGGGGCCCATTCACGCGACCTTCTTCATTGAAATCAACCTTCAAACAGAAATTATAAATTATAATGAATGAATGCCAGACCAGACGTAAGGTAATCTCCAGATGCGGACAATATACTCGTAGCTCGGCGAGGGTAGGAAAGATCGCATTTCTCCTAATTGAACTTCAATAAATATAGGGACCGTAAAGAAGAAATATTTTGGCAGTGTGGATCTTTGGATTTTTAGGCACGTTCTGTTTGTAAAATGTCCCCGATCAGATAGTGTGTGTGTGTGTGTGTGTGTGTGTGTGTGTGTGTGTATGTGTGTTTGTTTGTTTGTGTGTGTATGTGTGTGTGTCTGTATGAGTGTGAAAGTTGAGAAACTTGAAAACTGTTGGTATATTTTTTGAAAAGGATTGTATAAAATATCGCCATATTTCCGGTATTACAAGAGCAGCACGCGCTGCGGTTTCAGTCGACTCGAGTGGGAATCGTGTAGATAATATGCGGTTGGAAATATATAAGGGAAATAATAAGTATATTCACATCTAGCCTGGAAATTATAACAAACGACAGACGTAAGTCTTGAGATGTGAGTAATAGACCTCGGCAAGGGGAAGAAGGATCGTATGTCTACATTAGCACCTAATTGTACGTCAATAAACGTGGGGAGCGCGAATAAGAAACATTTAGGCAGTGTGAAACAGGTCAGAATTTTAGTCGTAGTAAATTAATTAAAATGAGAAAATGTTCGACTGATATTTTCTGGATACTTGTTGGCTAATCGCACTATAAACTTCGGAAGCTGTGGTACACCTAGTTAGGGTTCCTTACCTCGAAAGGCAAAAACGGAACCCTTACAGGATCACTTTTTTGTCCGTCCGTCTGTCTGTCTGTCAAGACCCTTTGTCTCAGGAACGCGTGGAGGTATAAAGCTGGAATTTATAGCAAATACTCAGGTCTACTGTCCCTTGGAGCTGTGAAAAAATCAAACTTCTAAGCTAGCGCAATCAAAAGATACCGCCTTTTATGCCGCAAATTTTTGACACTCGCAAGGGAATCAAAACCTATAGGGTACTTCACGAGAACTCATAATCTTGAAATTTGGTACGAAACAACGTCATATTATTATAGCGCAGGTAAAGGAAAAATTGCGAAAACCGTGAATTTTTAGTTACTTATAACATAATATATCAAAAATATTTTACGGAACCCTCGGTACGCGAGAATGAAAAATGATTGTAAAATTATAGGTAGGTAACCTATCTATTTCCGGTATCACAAGTGCAGCACACGCTCTGCGGTTTCTGTGTACTCGAGAGGGGATCGTAAAGATAAAGTGCGGTTGGAAATATTAGGGACTAATAAGGATGTTCAATGTCTAGTGTGGAAGAATCCAGCCCTTCTATTAGAGCGTTGGAGCGGCTATAAAAGGATGTATCTGGTGTGTTGTAACCGTAACAATCTATATACCTAGTTCGTGGTTGTCAACTCGGCGGCCCGCCCCACTGGGAATTGGGAATGGGAATATTGAAACACTGCTTGGTTAGACATAATTATTGTCAATGACATCCTGTTGAAAGATAAAGACGTGACAACGGCTGTGAATAGAGAATTCTGCGAACCAAGCAGTGATAGAGCACGAGAAGCAACTACTACACACTTGCAAAACGAAAAAAAAACATTTTATCTAAAACATATTACATATCGAGAATACATAATTAAAAACTATGTATGTATATGATTACTACCTTTTATCATTATGAGTTTAGTATAAATTAGTAGGCAAAAAGTATAGAAAAAATCCCGGAGGTTTCATATAATTTATTACTATCACTATGTCTACATAACGCATGTAGACCAGACTCCTGCTTCATGCTGTGCGCGTATATTTCGTGTTTGATATTTACCTACACAAATAACTTTTTCCGATTATCTGCCTCAATAGCCAAGATGTTTTTCCATTATCATTGATTTATACTATTAGCACAGACTACCAATAAAAGTTACTGCAATTATTGTATATTAGTGCACTTTTATACTAAAAAATTATAATGTCTTAATTTTAAGGGCACAATGCACAAAAACTAGCGATGATACAGTATAAGTTTCATCTCAGAGAAATAATAACATTTTCTGAGTATTCCATCCACCATTTTTATTTTTATTTTACAGTAGTAATAATTGCAAAAAAATCCATTCTCAATAAAAAGTACCAATTACATTTTATATCATTGTAAACATAAAATTTGAGCGTTTATTGAGTCGCTATCGAGCATTCGGTCGCCAGCACCCAGACTGAATGTCAATAAACCAGTTAGCAGTACGACGGATCGAAGAAGTGGTCGAGTTTGATTTAAAGCGACATAAAGACAATTAATGGCCTCCGCCGAAAATGGACGACTGCTAGATTTAGAAGACTCGAATAATTCATATGCTAACGATAATAAATGTACCTTTTTAAAATTAATAATTGCGACATACCTTACTTAGCAAAATGATATAAACTCAATTAGGTATGACAGATCAACAGGTAGAAAATGAACGAAATTTTGAAACAAAATAGATCTTTCTAATAGTACGTAAGTACATTATTCTTAGTCTAAGTTCTAATGTCATTATTTCACAGCTGTTAGGCAAAGATAAGGAAATGTTGCCATCACACAAAGTAGTAGTCAGTGACACTCTATTTGGCTCGTTAGAAATGTTAGAATTGAACTAAGTACTTCAGTTAATTCATCTTTAATTAGGTGAAATTAATAAAAATATTTTAGATACGGATACTTAAGAATTGTATCATTTTAGGGAGGTACTCTATTCTTTTGTGATAAGAATAGAGTAGGTTTGTTGCGACAAACAAAGTCGCAAACACATAAAAACCTAGACCAGCAACAGCGCATTTTCATTATCAGTATTATTACTAACTCTAAATACTGTCAACACTGTAGCTATACTACAGATACAGTATTATTTTATTATATTCTTTTTGTGTAAAAATACGTCATTGGTTTCACGCTTCTTACCGCCATCAAAACAAGCTGGGTCAATGACTGTATTCTCCGAGGCACGAACAAGATTCTGTAGCTTACTATACCACCCATATCCGAGTACGTGACAAACGATAACCTGCAATCTGTAGGAAGATAACAAACCCAATAGACTAGATTAGATCGCAAATCGAACTATAAATACTATCACACTTTTTTCCGTAAATCGATCTGATAACTGTTTCGGTTCTTTTATCAAATTGTGTGGCAGAACGTGTTTCATTATTACTATATTTTTACAGAATTAAGGTGTTTTTTACAGAATTATTCGTACGATTTTGACACCAGTATGCCAAACTATTTCCAATACTTTAAAACCTTACTTTAGTGCGTTTGCTATGCAGGTATACAGTCAGAAATAGAATAGACATTGGAAATGATGATTTCGTCTATGTTATAATGGGCTTTTTGTTAAATCACAAAATGGCCACGACTATTATTTTTAAAAGAATATTAGTACCACTTAAGGCTCTGAAAAGTCAAATCTATACTAATAATATAGAGCTGAAGAGTTTGTATGTTTGTTTGAACGCGCTAATCTCAGGAACTACTGGTTCGATTGAAAAAATGTATTTGTGTTGAATAGTTCATTTATCAAGGATATAGGGGGTAAAACTAAAGTGCACGCGGACGATGTCGCGGGCGGCCGCTAGTAAATATTAAAAACAATTATAAACAGATAATGGGATGCTAGTAGCATCACGTAAAAATAACCAAAAATAATTATGAAATTTTAGCTTTCAAAATATTGAGACCAGACTGCCTTCGTGAATTTTAGCAGATATGACATGGTTGGTAATTAAAACGATGTCTTGACGTAATTGGGTGGATCAACTTTTCTTTGTCAAAGGTTGTCCTCCACTCTCGATCACGTTTTCAGCCAAAGAGTAACAATTTTTTGAAATATTGTGACTTTATACGTAAAATTAGATGAACAAAAAACATTGTTTTCATTTAAAGTATTTGGTACATTCATTATAAATAATAATTAATTTAGTTTGCTAAGAGACAAAATTGTCCTCCCATACAAATTCTACCTGTCCCCATAGCTAAGTAGTGTTCAATTTCGTATCGTCATATAAAAAATCACAAAGAACGGCTTAATTCTAAAGTAAAGATAACATAGTGCAATATATTAATTGTTTAAATACTAGCATAAATCAATATTCGTCAATACAATTTATTTTCTAAAATTTATTAAAAGTCTGTCCCTGATTTGAGTACATTATCATGATCCACTGGCTTACCATAATTTGAAGCAATAAGAGAAAGCGAGATAGCGCTATTGTGGACACAGCCAATTGAAAACAAATCTGTGAATCATACGATTTCGGTTACCGGTATTCATTCCTTAGATTGGCTCGGCCATTTCGACCGCGGCTCCGAAACAGTGTGCGTGTATTTAATGTGGGTCCGCTGACTGACTGCGAACTTACGGTAAGTTTTGAATAATTATCTATTAATTTATTACTTAAACCAAAGATATTTAGTCTAATTTTGCCTTGACAGGTGTTTTTTTCTTTATTTTTTTATTTCCCCAAAATATCAATGTTTTATTTACAAAAGTCTCCTGGCTTACCGTTCCCTTGGGTCACTATACTGGTGACCCAAGAGAAATATTTGGTGACCCAGGAGATTCACATTTTTATATACTTTACTGTAATTATATACTTTGTTTGTATATATTACTTTACTTGTATATTATTGATTTACCTGTCAGAGACCATTTGCTTGACTTTTTTAAATGGTTAAAGTTTAAAAATCTCGACTGTTTACGTAACTATTATAAAAATTGATTAAGTACCAATTTTATAATTTTATGGTGTTTTGGATTTTTTAATAATATTCAAAAGTGAACTTTCACAATTTAAATCTATTTGTGTTTTAGATAAAATGGCGTTAACTGCGGCTGAAAAGCAAAGAAGATATAAAGAAAAATTAAAGAGAGACCCTGAAAAGTATGAAGAGTACAAAAAAAAGAAAAGAGACAATTATCATAAGAAAAAAAGATTAATAAAAGACTTGACACCGTCAGAAAGATACAACGCAAGGACTATCTGGAAACTCAGAAAACAAAAATTGAGGAAACGTAAGGCTAACCTCAACCGTTTGCTTGAAATAACGCCGCCTAGTTCTCCATCTTTATTAGATGAGAACCCACTTCCGATTATAAATAACGATACTGATACGGATGTTTCTCTTTCCCGTAACTCACCTAATATTGGAAACATGCCTAATGTTTCAAAGAAAAAAGAAAATGCTCGGAAAAAGATTAGAAAAGATAGATCAAAATTGTACAGAGAAAACTTAAAACTTAAGGAAGAAAATATTAAACTGAAGCAAATGTACGAGAAATATAAGAAACGTTTAAATAGAATTTCCAAAAAAGAAGTCAGAAATCACCCTGAAATAGATAAAAACGAGAAATATGTTCAGTTGACTAATACCATAAAAGAAAGATACAAGAGTATTAAAAAGATAAAAGAGAAAAACGTAATAAAAAACATTTTGGCAAATGTTGATAGCTCAACAAACCAAGACTTAATAAAAGAAACATTAGGACTAAAAGGAAAACTGAGAACTACTGTGAAAGTGCGAAAAACTGTAACAAACCTTCCACATAAAATTAATGCTTTTTTCTTGCGAGATGATATATCCAGGGCTACAGCAGGGAAAAAGGAAACCAAAACTAAAAATGGCACTAAAGTCCAGAAGAGGTTTTTACTGGAAAATATGAAAACCTTATATAAAACATTTAAACAAGAGAACCCTGACACAAAGTGCTCATACTTTTACTTCACGAAAAATCGACCTTTTTATGTGGTGAAGCCTTCCGTGGATGGACGTGAAATGTGTTTATGCAAAAGTCACACAAATCCTGCTTTTAAAGCCAGCGCTTTGAGAAAAAAGTTAATAATTAACACAGAAGACCTGAACGTTTTAATTTCAGCTACTGTTTGTGATCCGAAAAATCAATCATGTATGTATGGCACTTGCCAACAATGTCAAAGTCGGTATATTTTGCATGAATCTATCAAAGATACGGAAATAATACAATGGAAAGAATGGGGAAGACTTGAAGAACAATATGAAAAGGACGGTAAAAAAGTAAAAGTTTTCAAAAACGTGCAGCAAGACAAGGAAGGGACAGTTAAAGAATTGATGAGAATATTTAATGAAGAACTAAAAGAACTAAAGCAACACACCTATAACATGAAAACGCAATTCAAAAATTTTAGAGAGGCGATAGATAATATACAGGAAACCGAAGTTGTCGTGGTGGCAGATTTCAGTGAGAATTATAGTTGTAAATTTCACAAAGAGATTCAAGCACACCACTTTGGGGGGTCGAGAAAGCAAGTCTCATTGCATACTGTAGTTACTTATATCCTAGACGAACAGCATAAACACAAAATTAAATCTTACTGTTCAGTGTCGGCATGCACAAATCACCAACCTAGCGCTATTTGGGCACATCTTGATCCTGTTCTCAAAGATATAAGAGCCAATAACCCTGAAATTGAAACTATTCACTTTTTTACCGATGGCCCATTTAGCCAGTATAGGCAGAAGCAGAATTTTTATTTGAGCTCAACCAAAACTTTTGATTTTGGGTTCAGGAGAATGACTTGGTCATTTTTTGAAGCTGGCCACGGCAAGGGCCCCGCTGATGGTGTTGGTGGATATCTAAAGCGTACGGCAGATGACATCGTGGCTCGCGGTGAAGACATTTCTTGCGCGGAATCCTTTTACAAAAAACTAGATGGTAACAGTAAAATCAAACTCTACTTAATTACAGCTGAGGATATAGAAATCGTAACAAAACAGCTGCCTCCTAAAATATCGCCTCTAATGGGGACATCAAAAGTTCACCAAATATTTTCCGATGTGCGAGAGGAAATAAAATACAGAACCCTCAGCTGCTTCTGTAGAAGGGGTTTCTGTGAATGTTTACAACCAAAGGTGTATCGTCCTATTCCCATTGCTTCTGCTGTGTCTTCCGAAAATACGACAGCTCGTTTTGCTGAAAAAGATATCCTAGAAACTGAGGAAGAAAGCAATGCAATCTCTTATGTGAACGCTGAGCAGCTACCAAGCAGTTCTGATGATGAAGCGCCTCTAAGCGACATCATAAAGCGTAAGACGATGTCAACACCCTTAAATGAAATTCAGTTAACGGATTTATGCAAATCTAAGAGCAGAAACTGTTATGATGTAGTGTACAATACTCCTGAAGAACTGTCAGAAGACGAACAGAAAGACATAACAAAAGCGCAAGTCCCTTCAACTTCCTCAGGCAAAGAAAATCAACCCGTACGCTGTGGTGATTATTTGATTGTCAATGTTCATGCTACTAAAGGCAAGATATATAAATATGCATGTGTAGTGGACGATTTAGATGATGATGGGGAAATTAGGGTTACATTTATGAGATCTGTTAAGCAAAAAAAAGTTTTTATTTTAAATAAAAGTGACGGAGCTTATGTCGATTATACAGATATTGTTCAAATTCTTCAAAGGCCGATTACTGTTGAAAAACGGGGTCAGTTTTATTATAAATTTGAAAAGCGTATTGAAGTTAACGAAAAATAAAATCAATGTTCCTACAAAAGACCAAAGTGGATCTTAGACGTAGAATTTTTAACGCTTTTAATATTTTTAATAATACTTGTTAAATAATGTTTTTTTGTTGATTTTAAGAATAGTTTTTATATTTAGTTACTGATTTTGTTCAGATCTTTAATTATTCAACACATTTAAGTAGGTAATGAAGAGAGGTGCACGACAGTTTTTTTTAAAAAAGGTAGTATATTAAATTAAAATTTATTATATCCTAATTTATGTAAGGTTAAAAAGAGTAATTTGACTGAATATTTGTTTAAAATAAATTTGTCTCTTGAATCACTGAAATTGTCCTATGGGTCACCATGCTGTCCCCAAATTCCGCAATGATAATTTTCTTGTTGTGTTTTAAATTGAATAATAATTGAAGTTTTTTTTAGTTCTGTGTCTTCATTAAAAAAGGAATATGAGGCTTTTATTTTTTTTATATAAATTTACGGAATTTAAAAAACAAAACAGAAAAAATAAAATAGTTTTTGTTACTGGGGTGAGCCAAGAGACATAATAAATAACTTTTCTTGATTATTTCTATAATATTCAACTTGATAATACTAAAATCTTGTTTTTTTAATTGGTTTCAAGCAATAAAGCAATTCATTTAAAAAAAAACAACTTATTTTATTTCTGAAAAATCCGTTGAAATGTTGGTTATCCAAGGGACATTTTTTAGCTCCTATTTGCGTTAAGTACTTGATAATACTTAAAAATCATTAAATAGTTCGCTGCACAGATAATAATCTGAAATTGTAATATATTGTACGCAGTCCTAACACATTTCAAGCAGAAAACTAACGAATTTAAAAAAATGTACAATTTGTTGATTGCGTACAAAGAAAAGTTGATTCACCCAATTACGCACAGTTGACGCACAGAGCTGTCTCGACTGTTTTGCAAACGATGGCCATAAATAGATGTATTAGTCACCAAGGACCGCTTGGCTTTTGGATCGTTTGAAAAAACCCATGAAATGAAATGAAATGAAATGAAATGAAATGAAATGAAATGAAATATTCTTTATTCACTGTACGGTTCCTTTACAAACTCTTAGTGAACGTTATTTTTTGTTCTGTCTGCTCTGGGTGCGCTTAGGCAATGCTGAGCTGAAGAAAAGAGCAGACGGAGAAAAACTTCAGCCCTGTTTTAAAATATGGGGTATACAATAGCTAACTTTCTTACAGAGTAGCTATGGGCCGATAAGGAACATACGTGACAGCTACCGCATGTGTCAATGTCGTCCCACAGCAATCTGCTAACATGGCATTTCTAAACTGTATTCGTTATATCGTACCCATCAAAGCCCATCTAAAGTCTAGTTTAAAATGTTTATTCTCTGCATGTAAGTATTCATTTGTACTGTAAAACCTTCCGCGATAAATGGTCAGACCAACACTAGAAGAATATTTTAATTCGAAGGTTGAACTAGTAGTTCCTGAGATTAGTTCTTTGAAACAAACAAACTCTTCAGCTTTATTATATAAGTAATAGTAGGTACAGATAGATATACAGATTGCCTTGAAGGTATCAAAACAAGAGTATAAAACTTAAATAAAAAAGCACTTTCAAGTCTGCATTCCAGAACATTCCTAAGTAATAACTATAATAAATGTAGCTATATCAATAATCAACATATAGGAAACCGGTAAGTAAGGAAGGATGCAAAATTCCATAGCGATGAGTGTACGCGCAGATTGGATCTTTATCACAATCTTGAGATTGAACCCGCACTGCGAGTAAGCAATCACCTGTTGTGTCGCACGTTTAATATTACTAGGGCTTGAACCCGGAAGCGACACGGAACGCTCATGAATGTATCAGATAGAAATACGCTCTCTTTACTTCAACACGTTTCTTATTCAATATCCACTTATGCAAACCAGACGCAGTCACTACAGCTATGTTCCAAATTAACATATTAAGAAGATTGATATCACACTCGTATTCGCTGGCACCAAACTATATTCGCAGCGACATAAAATCACCGAGAACTTTAAATATAAAGGGTCATGGGCAGCATGAGCAGCGCTTCATCTTACGATGCTATGCAGTTTGATTGAAATATGTACAAGGAAACTTATAAAGTAACTCGCAATTGCTGCAAAATACCTTTATAATAATGTCAGTGATGGCTCACAACGTGGATATAAGATAAATCACTCGAGTTTGAAGCAAACAAACCTAGTCTCCTTGCAACGCAACTAAAGCATGATCCCTCTTCACCGCACTGTTACATCACGCGCACTTTCTAACAGTGACGACGTGCCATAGGATTTATATTGCTGTAGGCTCTAATTAAAGTATCCGAACGATGGAATAACGGCCGACAACAACGGGTGAATTACACGTTATTGGAAGGTACCGCCGAGATGGTATGTAATTGGAAACAATGGAATTGTGCAACAGATCCAACTTCATGCTTTCAGTTTCCTTTCAAACAATAAACTTCTTCCGACCGACGACTTCAAAAATGTTGAGCGTAACTAACTCACCAAATACGAACGGTAATGTCGTTAAATGTGGCTAAAATACCAACGCTTTGAAACACAATCATGGGTGACGCGTCACAATCGGAATGTTGATGTAAAATGCATGCAACACACTGCGCTGGACAATTGGAGTGCACGGTGAGTAGAAAAGAGGCAAAGCATCCGCGTTCACCGGGAGTCAGACCGAAATGAAATTTGAGAAGATTCGCCTGGAAAAGCGTGAAGGTGAGACGAGGCTCTGAAGCGATGCGAGTAATGCGACTGTGTAAGACATAGAAAGCACTTTAGAAAGGAATCGAAGGTGCGCGTGACCCGCAGACGGCGGTGAGCGGCCGTAGCCGCCTTACAGCTTGCGACACCACGCGGAACTGATGGCCTTCGCTGTCAACCTTTTAATTACCACCTTTTTCGCACACTGCAGATCACCGCAAGCAACTTATATGATGTAGGCGCTGTACCTATAACCACTTTTATCGAATTTATGCACTTAGTGTGATACTAAAATAATATAATCAACCCGTTTTCCTCTTACAGAATCGTGTCACGAGCATGAAACTAATGTCCATTATGACATAAAATATGATCGTTCACGTAGTTGCAAAACGAATTAATGTAATTACGTAATCGGTTAAGTCTGAAAGCGTAAGTCCAATCGGTATTTAGAAAAGGCGTTCGTGGAAGAATTTCATTAAATGGTGCGCAATATCTCATACGTTCCAGAGACGATCTCCAATTGCGGGCGGCCTCTCAATTGTCGAGTACGGTAGGGTTGCTAGGCTTAAAACTGGCCACGCCAACGCGAACTGCCCAGCGACAAATGTCCGGCTGTATTTGGTTAAATAAGCCGGGTTTTTTTATTGTTTTTTTTTTTTAAATATGAAACCCAGATGGATCTAAATAATTTACGCATAAGTTTGAACTGTTATGGTACACGACGACGTGTACCATAACAGTTTCATTAAATATCCCAGTCATAACTGCCCTCGTATTCTGTAGCAGTTTTAGGCTATGGTGACGAGTTCACTTGACGGGCGACCAGGCAGCGACACAATATTTGGATACCGGCAGCTGACTGGCTGCCGGTATACTCATCAGTTCTGTTTTTTTAAACTACTCATCAGCATCAACTCTTCTGGCGAGGTCATTAAATTCTTAACGTTCAGCATGAACGTTAAGAATTTAATGACCTGAAAAACGAAGACATGTGTTTTCATTATTTTAATGCTTTGCTAAAATAGTATTTTATGGCCGCTGCCACCCAGTATCTCTGCTGTAAGGAATACTAATGTGTTTCTATGAAGAGGTGCGGTTGTTACTTACAATTCAATTCAATTCAACTATAAAATATATTTATCTATACATACACACATAAATCTGTAATAAGTCGGTTTCTGTACATTGAAGATATTTGAGAAAAACTGTCACGGGGCTATTTATTAGCATAATAGTACCCAAAACAATGATTTTTAGAATTATTTTCTGTTTATCTGTTTGTCTGTTCATTTGTGCGCGCAAATCTCAAGAACGGTTTAACGTAGAAGGATGCGGTTTTCACTGATATATTGGTATTTTTGGATTAACATTTAGCGTTTGATTTATTTAAATCGGTTCACAAATAAAAAAGTTAAGTCCATTTCAAGAATTTATCGATCAGTGTTTGGAAGTATCGTTGTTGATCTATCGAAAACTTCAGTTAATGTATTAAAGTTTTATAATTTACGGTCCCTTAAATGATAACATGAAACTTATAAATGAAAAGAAAAATAGATAATATTTTAATTTTAATCTACACATAAAGCTGAAGAGTTTGTTCGTTCGTTTGTATGTTTGTTTGAACGCTCTAATCTCAGGAAATACTGGTTCCCATTGAAAAATCTTTTTGTGTTGGATAGTCCATTTATCGGGGAAGGCTTTTTTTAAAGGCAGACGGGTCGCGTGGTTTTAACTGATCGCCGTCGCTTATGGACACGGGCAACCCCAGGAGAGCCACCCGAGGACTTAAGGCTATATAACATCATGCTATGACTAATACCGACGTTCACGCGGACGAAGTCGCGGGCGGCCACTAGTAAATAATAAAACTATGTATTAATAATAAAAAATGCCATTTCGTAATACAAATTAAAGGATTGGTCGTAAATTCTCCCATACCGCTAGGCCAAAGTATGAAGTAGTAAGTAAGTGATACTTATAATAAAGTACTTATGCATAAATCTGGTGGCCTGCGCCTGGCAGGGCTGTCACTACGTTTGAGTAATGTCGGTGGATGCAATCTGCCGAGAAACAGCTGCGCCGTGCACTCATCTCTCCAACCTTTGAAGTCACCGCGAATGTGAATGGTACTGACACGTCATTTATTCGTGGCATTCGTGTTCCAAGTGCATATTAATTACAACAAAGTTAATATTCCTTGTTTTGATTTTAATAAATGGAGCAAATAAAAAGAGGTATTTTTAAGAACATAAAACTCATTCTGCGAGAAAAATAACGACCCCTGAAATTCCGCTTTTTTCATTGTAGATTTTGCTAACGTTATGGGCCGTAAACTTATTTGCGTATATTTTTAAAGAAATCATTACCAAACTATGTAATTTACTTAACTGTATGTATGGTTATAAGGAGAATTTATAAATATAAAATACCTACAAATACAGATAAAGTTTTTCAACCAAATAGGTATCTTATTCAAGAACAATAATGTTTATGCGCTGAATTAAAACCAAGAAATAAAATGACTTATCGATTTCGAAACAATAGACAAACGTACAAATTCAAAGTTTACCTATTTATTAGGTCAATATTCCGATGGAATTTCAAGGCCTAATATAAAATTTTATGATACACACACGATGCCGCAAAATGTTTTTCAATTTATGACTGCCTTGTAAAAACCATTAAAAATATCAGCTTCGAAAACGATATCGAATGGAGAGGAAAACTAATTGCTACCTACCTATGTACATACATAGGTAGGTATGTACGTTCACATTTTATTTATTTGCTTTATTTTATTATTTTTTGTTACTAATAGTTTATTGTGGCCGCGGTTTTTTCTATATTTACAAATGAAAACCAGAAGCAGAATATTTAGATCACCATTTAATTTACAAAGCCTTTTATACAATTTACAAGAACGATTAAAGGTTTCTAATTAACATTTCCTTATACAACCACAATTAAATAAGAAAGCACAGATACAGAATTTCAGTACGCAATCGGGCAGAGTAACTGCCGTTATCAAGATTACAACACTAATAATCCCCCTTAGAGGAGGCCTCGCTTTTATAGGCGTTTTCTCCGACTTCGTCACATTTTTTATTCAACTACCGACGTTGATTCCTAACACTATGTATTTATTTAACAAGAACCCAGTTTCGTTATGTTATCTTTATCTTTATTATACATATAAAAGAGGATGTTTGTATATATATATGACATCGCAAAACTCAGAAACTATTCGACCGATTATTATGAAAATTGGTATGTATATGTATTTTTTCACGGAGAAGGTTTATATGCTATCCATTATTATTATTATTTAATATTTAAACGCGATACGGAGTTCGCGGGGTCAGCTATAATTTATAATTATTATTTCACTTAGAAAAAAATAAACAGGAAAAGATAATGTTATTTGTATAATATTAAAAGACTTAGTACCTTTTAGTAGGTACCTACATAATAATTATTATTTACACATTACACTACGTACAGAAAAAATCAAAATGCATAAGTACCTCAAAAAGGTTGCACAAAATTACGCTTGGAAACCAGGATAATTGTTAATCAACTTTTTTAATAATTTTTATTTCATCTTAATTAAATAATAATTAAGTCAAATGACTATTAGATATCACCTTGTGACGTCATAGATATTTTTCTCTTCTCATACGAAATGTATGAGGATGTAATGTTTTGACAGTTAATTAAAAGTATCTCAATTGATTTGGCAGTCAACTACCGTATTGTATCCACTTCATGTGTATGTATAAAGTCGCTTAAGCACCATAAAAATAAGGAGTTAATGTACATAGGTAGGTTGTCCAACAAAATTGAAATTAGTCGAGTAAAATTTAATTTAAATAAATAAAGCCTACAGTTACACGTAAACGTACTGAAAGATCGTCGTTCAAGATCTGGTGAATATTTCAGTAAAAAATGCTAATAACGTCTCGGTATCGGTTTTTTTAGCCATTTTTGTGTAGGTACCTTAGAATAATTATAATTACATTATAGAAAACAAGTTCGCGCGCCCAAATTGAAGCATGTTGATTGGTACCATTAATGGCACTAAACAAATTTTATCACAACACTTTTTAAAAACAAAAAAAAATCTAATAAAATATTTTTTCACAGTGTTTTCAATATTTTGTAGTATTTTGTAGTATTTTATAGTTAATTTGGTCAAAATAAAAATATTTTGTTTGTCAGATGCGACAGTGAAAGCTGTAGGTAGCGTTGCCAGGCGTCCGGATAAAGCCGGACATAGGTAGGCTTTTTACATTTCGCAAACGAGCGAGCGCCGAGCGTGGCCAAGCGCAAGAGAGTCAACTGCCGGTCGCCCCCGCAGGCCGCTGCACGCTGTGCCGCAGTTTTTTTGTCGTACATATTAATACTGAAACACAAAATGCTTAATAATGTACGGTGTCCGGCCTTTCTATCCAAATGTCCGGCCAAACTGGCTGGTCTGTACGGCTATTAGGTTTGGCGACCTGGCAACCTAGCTGTAGGAATCTATTTAGTGCTTCAATTTTGATAGCGCGCTTGTATGAAGATCTATTACCACAGCATACTATTACTAGCGTCTATGACAATGAAAGAAGTGACGATTTTATTGTAGATTTCACATTAAATATAACAAATACACAATACTGATATACTAATACCACAAAGCCTTCATTAATCTGAGGCGAAACTGGTAAAACCCTTACCTACCACCATTGGTGTCGTGTCGTGCATCACAACGTCGATACAATACCTACAAGTTCATTCTACATAAAGAGTCACAGTTGCTTATTTAACATATAGTTGTTGGGTCTTTGTACTTAACAATGACAATATACATTCTCATATGTGATATGTGGCATACAGACCGTACCGTATAGTATTGAGCTGAATAATAGCTTCTTGATATTTAGAACACACTCTCATGCATTACATTGAGATCAATTCTCAGCTGTATTTTTAGCTGTTCACTTCACTGGCCGTCGCTGACGATATGCTTGCAATTTCTAATGTGTTTCTCACTCACCCTACTTACTGCATTGACTATCATTGACTCTGATTTTAATATGGGAACGACAGTCTCTATCAAAATATTGGAGTTTGTAACGGTCATCAACAAAGAGTAGCCATTAATAAATGTATTTTTTATTATTATTAATAAATTGGAAAGCCCTATTAAGTTCCGTTCGAAATGAAACATGTATCTACGATGGTTTTTCTTGTGACCTCTTCAAATAAAAACACCAGCCAAGTGCGAGTCGGACTCACGAAGGGTTCCGTACATTATCTATAAAAAATCACGTATATTGTATGGGAGCCCCCTTAAATATTTATTTTATTCTATTTTTAGTATTTGTATAACAATAGCGGCAACAGAAATAAATCATTGCCCTTGATTATCCATAGAAATCATTGCATTAAGATTGAATGAAAGGTAAATTGTGGTTTACGATTTATGACGTATTAAAAAAACTACTTACTAGATCTCGTTCAAACCAATTTTCGGTGGAGGTTGCATCGTAACGTACATCATATATTTTTTTTTAGTTTTATCATTCTCTTATTTACAGGGGGGGACACACATTTTACCACTTTGGAAGTGTCTCTCGCGCAAACTATTCAGTTTAGAAAAAAATGATATAAGAAACCTCAACATCATTTTTGAAGACCTATACAAGATACCCCACCCACACGTATGGGTTTGATGAAAAAAAAAATTTGAGTTTCAGTTCTAAGTATGGGGAATTTATTGCTTTTTTCTATTTTTGTGTGAAAATCTTAATGTGGTTCACAGAATACATCTACGTACCGAGTTTCAATAGTATAGTTCTTATAGTTTCGGAAAAATGTGGCTGTGACATACGGACGGACGGACAGACAGACATCACGAATCCATAAGGGTTCTGTTTTTTGCCATTTGGCTACGGAACCCTAAAAAAGCGGGATTTTAGGGGTCGTAATTTTTTAACGAATTTAACGAATTTTACAAGTATAGACAGTCGAGCCGCCATCAGCTGTTATCCCTCCGTCTTACGAATATTCGATCAGGCCACGTGTCCTGACGCGAGTTTAACATTTTTTACCCATCCCAAAAAAAGTGCACAACGTCGCTAAAGAAGTTTTCACTTCAAAAATATTTAAGAAGATATATCTTGTAGCTTTGTTATTCGCTAAATATGTACCTACCTACCTAAAATTTTAGAAAATCAAATGATACTACTAAGTACTCACAAATTTTATCTTTAAGTGGTAGTATTTATATTATTTGAAGAACAAGAGAAATTTAATATCGAACTATTAATATAATATTGCAGAACTATTACTAAGTATTACTATTATATAAGTGACAGATAAAACAAAACATAATCTTGCAGATCTTGTGTATATTGTTGTAAGTATAATAACTCTGCACCTGAAGAGTGGAAAAAAAAATCAATTAAAAATCAATTACCTATATAAAATTTTAATAATTGACATTTCTACAATGTTTCAAGTTCCTGTTTGTTTGCTCACAGGTGCGCTGGTGTGAGTGAGTATTAATTATTATAATCGGAATAATTATACATATCGCACCTACGGTGCAACACCGTCACTTATGCAAATGATGTAATTTTTCAGGAGAAACGTTTGAAAATTCGACATCTTATTATAATGTATAGGTAATATTGATTAAAGAAATAAACTGGTTATATTTAAACTATAATATTAAACTTTATGCCAAACTAAAAACAAACATCTTATAATTTTGTTATAAATAATTATGAACGTTTAAAATTTACAACCCTCCCAGAAGTGACGTTATGGCACTAGAAAACAATTAACTGGGCAATTGTGTCATATGAAAACAAAAACACCCGAAATTATACTTTTTATGAGTTTTATTCATTAAAGTAGCAAATAAGTGTATCAATATTTTATATTTCTACACAGAATTTACTCTTAATCTCACTCAGTCACTTGTGTATGTAACTCATTACTTACACAAGTGACTGAATTATTTCAAGAAACAAATGTCACAACTAACTTAAGTGTCGTTATTGCTCCAAAAACATAAAAATAAATTGTCACAATTACATTTTTGACGTAATAGCTCCAGAAGACTGTTAGTTATGCAGGGGACCGCGCGCAACTGACCAATAAAACGTTAATTTTCCCAGTGACGGCTAGATTCGCGCCAAAACCATAAGAATAAATAATACTACGTAGAATGGAAACTCCCGCTCAAAACGGGCTCAAGGTCACGATATTAGCCTACACTTTAATTTCGGCTAAACCGACTACTGAAGACGGGCTGTCTCGGACGGGCGCGTCAATTACAATAACGGCGCCAAGTTAATGTGGTGTGTTTGGTTGTACAAACAATTCTAAAACAATGCCAAACTTAAGTTTTTTTTAGTTTGCCCAAAGATGATGCGAGATAAGTAATATTTTTTAAATATTATTCCTTTTCCGTAACTAATTTATCAAAAGGATGTGACCAGTTCTTTTTGTGTAGCCAATTGTTTCACTTTCACTCAATTATTAAAAAAATGTTAGATAACTACAGCATTTTAACATGTCGCCAAAATATTTTTTTAATAGCCCCCGCCATCGGTCATTGAACCTTTCTCGATTGTTTTGCCTCGCGATTGCGGCACTGGCGCACGCACGTTATACTTAATATGTAATTCGTTTATTTTAAACCTACACTACGTAAGTACTTACACCTATGTAGGTAAGTAATACTTACTTAAATGGCTTCATTTGGTATGGTACTCATAATAATTTATTATTCATGAGCAGGTATTTATAGTGTAGGTAAGTATTTATAATTCTCATACTTTGTAATACTAAACTAAAATAATGATTTTTAAGTCTGGGCGACAGAGGGGCGTAACGAGGTGAAGGGGGAAGTAGGTATAAAAATAGCGGCGTTTTCCACCCGGTCAAAGGAGATTCCGTTCTATGTAATTATTATTTATTCTTATGCCAAAACCTAACGACACAACTGCCCTCTCTCGGAAAGTATTATACACTACACATGCGACATTTACGCACCCAATAAAGAGGCATAATAGCTATTTTTTCTCATACTCAGATCAATTTTGACAAAAATTGCAGAAGTGACGTTTTTGCACCGTAGGTGCGATATATCTACAATGTGATGTACGTGGGTGCGGAGGAGGGCACGTGGCCTACACATGCTCATATGATAGTCCTGTTACAAATATGTACTTACATACATGAATAATGTTAGTGAAGTGACAATATTTAATATTGTCATTTACTAATGCTTTCGCGAATATCTGCTGCCGATGTTTGCGATAAATTCGAAGAAGTATATAGGTATAATATTGATCTGTGGCTTAAATACAATACCGCACATTATTGCTCATTCTTAGAAAACCAAGTCACTTTTTTTAACCCGTAGACTGACAACAAGTATATTACTATTTCTTACTCTATTTTCGGGATTTCATTTTGGATAAATCGATATAGGTAATATTATTTATATTCAATTCGGCAAATACAAACGCGAATATCAGGAAACTGCGAATATTCGCAAAAACGTATCGCCGAACACTTATTTGCAAATTCGATTCCGAATATGAATTCGTTGCATCACTAGTTGGTATGTACCTACCATCTGGAGCCATGCTGTGATTCACTAAGCATCGTTTTGCAATTACGCTACAAAGAGCACAAAGATAACGAGAACGTGGTCACCATTGATAAAGCTAATTATACACTCTTAGTGGAGCAGGGCTGCCATCCGTTCGGATTTCCCCGTATTTGTCCTAGTTTGAAGGGCGTCCGGGGACGGTCTGGCAGGGGTTATTGAACCGGACACTTTTGTTGTCCGGAGAAATCCATTTTTTTAATAGATAAGCGATAAATTGAAATAAATCTTAGTTAAAACTTCATCCACAATAACCCGAATTCAAGAAGGTAAATAGTCAAAATAGTCTATATATAGGCATAATAGTCACCGATCGAATGGAATTAAAAAAATATAGCGATGTTTTTTTATTTTTGTTGCAAAAAATATGTTTCCAGAGATGTCCGGGGAAAAAATCATATTTCGCCCAAATGTCCGGGATTTTTGCCGTGTTTATCCGGCGTCGGCAATTTAGGTGATGGCAGCCCTATTATAGTGGAGCAATTACAACGCACAGTGTTAGGTCGCGTGCTCAAATTCTTCGATACGACAATAACAATCCGTGCTATGGAATCAAAAGTTTAAAAGTTCTAGTTTTAAGTTAACTACGAACTTGACAACTTCCAAATACGCGTTAGTTAAAATTCACACAAAACTAACTTCTTAACACATTTTTATGGCATACGATAGGTATCTATAAAACATGGTTGATAAAAATCATGATTTTTTCATTTCTGACAGATTTTTATGATTTAAAAAAAACAAATAAATCATGATTTTTATTTTTTACGACAAAAAGTAGTTTTACACACTTTTTGTAAAATTACTACTTTTTAAAATAGCAACACTCACAGGAACAACAACAAACTTACGGGGATTCTACCGGCCGGTATTCGCGCGTCGTCGTCGTAACATTTTGAGAATGTCTGCACGAAATTTCCACATTTGGTCTCGTCCAAAACTCCGCAACAGATTGGGAAATGAAAAGGCGGCTAAATTGGTATTCCTGTATATATATAATAATAAATAAACAAATAGCATTTATTTGGCATTGGTTATTTTACTATTATTAAATTTACTAAAAACTGCACTAATTCATTTTATTAATTACCTAAATTTATTTTTGTCACACTCAATTTAACAAACTTGATTTAACTAAAGCATCCATTAATATTTTATGAAAAAATTGATTTAAATCACTTGATTTAAATCAATCAACCCTGCTATAAACTGTGCATTTGAGTTACCAAAACGTCCACAATACATTGCTCGGTGTACCTCATTGCTAGTTCACAGAGCTTCTTACTGTACTCCAAAAAACAAAAATTTTAACAAAAAAAAACGACTTCATTTCTTTCTTCAATACAATCATCAAAACATTTTTTAAGCGCTGTTTCCGAAATTGAGTTTTCTCGCCACGAATTCTCCTTTATGTCTTCTACCGATATAAAACTGGTGCCACGAAGTGGTAAATTGAGTTTAGGAAAAAGAAAGAAGTCAGCTGGAGCCAGTGAATATGATGGTTGCTCGATAGTATTTGTTGAGAGTTTGATCAAAATGATGGCCTTGTGCGAATGCGCAGTATCTTGGTGCAAAATCCAAGAATTTTCTTTCCACAAATTTGGCCTTTTTCGTTGAATTTGCGCTCAAATAATATTCTTTATTTACCGTTTGACCTTCCGGCAAGAATTCCGAGTGCATAACACCACGATTGTCAAAGAAAATAGTCAACATGACTTTGACTTTTGACCGACTTTGGCGTGGTTTTTTCGGTTTCGGTTCAGTTGGAAGCTCGTTTCAATTCTTTCGAGTTCTTCGCCACTCCGAAGTTGTTGACTAGTTTGCATTTAAAACCCACGTCTTGTCACCAGTAACAAGTAACAATGCTTTTCATGAATGTTGGGTCGGAATTGACTCGTTCTAGCATGTCCTCAGCGACTCTCATGCGATTGAGTTTTTGGAGAAAATTCAGGTCTATTGGGATTGATATATTCTTATCAAAATACCCATTCCTTTCCAATAAAAAAGAATCATCGAAATCGGTTGGCGTGATATTGAGTTATTCGTCATTTGTCGCACAGCTACTTAATGTGAATTTAAGACTTCATATGGTTTTCTCATGGATGCCATTGTCAGAACTGGACCAAATTGAAATGGGACCATACGGGAAATATCAGCTTTCAAATAAAAAAAAATCATCATAATCTGTTCACCATTAAAAAATAAAGTCGAATTGATAACCTCAACCTTTTTTTATTGAAGTCAGTTGATATAAAAAGACACTTCAGTATAGTTCTATAAATAACATTTCTTCTGTCAAGAGCACTTCATGAACGTTTTCTATGTAAGTTTTATTACATACATATATGTACGTTTTACCCATTCCTTAAACGGAACCCAAAATGTGCAAGGGCATTGTGCGAGACGCCGTAAGAAAACAAAACAATGAGAAATTCTTCACCATCACTGGGTCTACATTACCATACAACACGACCCTCAAACAGCGCCCATTTTGCCTTCGTACGTACCTGCAAAAGTGCAAACAATAAATGAGTCACAAATGGAACAATAAATATTTATTTCTAACGGAACGTTAACAACTAACGTTAACAAATTTCAAGATTCTGAGTTCACGGAAAGTACCTTGTAGGTTTTGATTCCCTTACGAGTGTTGAAAATTTGCGAAAAATATATTTTTTATATAATATGATGTAACAAAAAATTTACGGTTTTCGTTATTTTTCATTTAACAGTGCTATAAGAGACGTTGCTTTTTACCAAATTTCAAGATTCTGAGCTGTGCTGAGCAGAGTATGGCTTGGCTGTGGCTTGATTCATCAGTCAGTCATTCAGGACAAAGCATTTTATATGTATAGATTACACTCTTAATGGCACCATACTCTCGATAACTTTACTATAGTGTTACATAGTTATCTACAAACAGAAAGGTCAGAATAGGGTCAAAAATGTGCTGAAAAATGCACGATATATCGATTATAGACTTTACGAGTAGACCTCTTGAATCTATGAGTAGTACGGAAACGCGAATGAAATTTTGCCAGCCATCTCACATCAGACCACACTTGTTTGGCCTTTTTTTTGTGTCGCGGGGGAAACCTTCAAAAGGTACCCGGCACCTAGGGAGAGGATACCGCGTTATGTGGGATTTGACCGCACTAAAAACTCCTCGGTGGCCTGCCTCTGCACTTGGGAAGGACTCCGGGATCTGCTAAGGAACGCACCGGTGTCCTCCACGCGCGGAGCTCAGAATGGGCCCATCTTCGGAGAGTAGATGTGCTCTCCTGCACGTACGATGTTTACGGCGGCATGCGGCCACGCACACACCGCCGTCCTTCCCGGGGCTGCTGGCTGGACGGATCGAGCTCCGACTCTCCCCGTCCGCAACCCCGGATGTCCCCTTTTAGTCGCCTCTTACGATCAGGCAGGGGATACCGTAGCTCTATTCTTAATCCCGAAGCTACAGGGACTACACTCGTTTGGCCTAGCTGCGTTATTGCTTGCGTTTTACGCCGGGCCATGCACGCTTCCTACATTACGTAAATTTGAATTGTTATATAAATAAACATATAATACAAAAACAAACAAACATTACACACTCATAGCCCCACAGTAAGGTAATTAATACCCTGTGTCGTAGGTACCATGGAGACATACAGAGACAGGATCACAAACACCCAGACCGAGAACAGAAATTTAAACTCATCATTCAAATTTCTGTTTCGCCGGGAATCGAACTCGGGACCCCTCGATTGGCAGTCCGGCATGCTAACCATTGCGCCACGCAAGTCGTCAAAATTTTTGCTTTGCTTGTTTACTATTTGATGATGACGGGTTACTATTTCAAGCGTCAAAGCGAAACTAACAAAAAATATACTATTCACATTTAACACTCATTACGTAAACATTTACAAATTTATTAGCGCTAAGCAATCCCGCATTGGAGCAAAGTGGTAGACTAAGCTAAGGTCTCTTAATAATGAAGAGAGACCCGTGCACAGCATTGGGACGCAACAAAGGTTGCAGCCAAGTTATTACTTTACTATATCAATGATGCATCGATTTGCTTTTCTTCTAAAAAGTGAGTAAATCGCCGATGTCGAGTGCTAAATGTAGTATGTCTACAAAGGCCCAAGGTAGAATTTCGACATTTTCGACTACCTACTACTACTCTACGACTAGCTCTAGCAAATATTTATATAAAAAAATATTAGGTGAAAATTAATGAATCAGGTTTCATCTTTATCATCATCTTTATGTTTTTGGTGTCGTTAAGTGTTATCCAATGTGATTATACTGATTATACATATCGAGCGATAGATATCAGCTAACGAGGTAGGGAAAGTCGGTTGGATTCATTTCCATTGCCTAACCGTGACGTAACTAGTTTAATTTTGTATGTATGAGCTCCAATGATTTATATCAGTGATCAAGATCATCAATCCATCTACATCGACATTTATAATGTATGTTTATTGCTGTATTACCTTTGTTGACAAATTACGGTTAAGTCACTTCTATTTATTTTCAGAAGTCCACACAATACTTGTCACAAAAAAAATACTAATGGAATTGGAACTAATGCATTGTAATTTATATCATGATAAAATACCTATATTATGCATTCTATGATGATTGGCTTATTATTTCCTTCTGAATTTTAGAAAAAAATTTCTTCAGTAGTTAAAAGTTTGTATTCCCGAAAAGTAAGTATGTCCCGTTTCTGGATACGAGTCTCATTAAATAGGGCAAGTGACTAAGTGGGGGCTATTATAAGGTTTCTAAAAGTACCTTTAATAGGTAAAAAATTGACACACAGAACAATTTTCATATAAGTTACATTGTATTAAGATGAGTTCAGTAGTCTGTCCTTTTACTTTAGTATTAACAATATTTACTGCTTTATAGTAGGCTCCAAGTCCTCCGCTGCGGGACGGTACGATTCCCACGGATTCTGTGATGAAAGTCTAGCGAAGACAGTATGTTAAAACCGGTTTGAGTCATAACTCTCATACTCATAAGTAACACACTCTAATAAACGCGACTCTTTTGTTTTGTTTGCATCCACGTAATAGCCATTCTCAGAATTGTTATACATAGTTACACACGATTAAAAACAAGAGCATGCTATAAAATTAACTTTGCATTTTATATCTAACACAAACGTAGGTATTATAGAGCCGTCGGGTTAAGAATAGAACTACGGTATCCCTGTCTTGATCATAAAAGGCGACTAAAATGGGGCTTCCGGGGTTGTGGGCGGTGAGAGTGGGAGCTCGATCCGTCGATCGAGCAGCCCCGGGAAGGACGGCGGTATGTGCGTGGCCGCATTCAGCCGTAAGTATCGGAAGGTACAGGAGAGCACAGCTGCTGTCCTGAAGAAGGACCCATTCTGAGGTGTCGCGCTCGGAGGACACCGGTGCGTTCTACTGGAGATCCCGGAGTCCTCCCCAAGCGCAGAGGCAGGCCACCGAGGGGGTTTTAGTACGGTACAAATCCCACTGCCACTCCCAAGATGCCGGGTACCTTTTGGAAGTTTCCACTCCGATACAAAAAAAAGGTAATAATAAAGTATTCATTAGCTTATTTATGAAACAAATCTCTAATGGGTTTGCTGCAATGTACCTAGTTTAATTGCTAGCTTTTATAGCTATAATATTACACTACGTATTTCCCCATTTCACGCCAAACCGCCAAACATAGAATGGTGTCAATAGGTAAGAGAATGTAGTGTTTAAACCATTGATCTTGATCTGATCACTTTGGATATTCAAGGAATCTGATTTCCTTATGCTTAGCTAAATATTCCATAGATAGGTAGTTAGGTACAAAGTTAAACTCGTAAATGATACTATAAACTTATAAAGAGTTCGTTATGAAGCAGGATCAAAATTAACTTTATTCACCAACATCGAGATATTATGTACTTAAGCATGAATGTGCAATCCTCAACTGTCACTCCGGAATCTCACGTGGAGGCAGGAGACTACACATTAACAGTATTAGGTGGATGGATATCACCATGCACCGGACACCGCTACGGTGAGCGCTGCTGCGGTTTTTAACTTTGACTGTAGAATCTCTCTCTCTCTGTATGCAAATCATTGCATACAAAAACCGCAGGGTATATAACACTCACGCACGGAGGTGCGGTGGTGCGGCGCGCGTGACTGCCGGACTACCGGACGGAGATGCGGTGCAGTCCGCAGGGTATGCCACAGCCACACTGAACTTCGCAGTGCCGTACGGATTTTGTGTAAAAAGGATGTGGTACATACGCATAATTGGACCTATTTATGCAAACCGGAACCAACCCACACATGATGATTATGATGATAGTTGTGAGAAAAAGATGTTTAATATATTAGACAACTGATGTTTTGTGGATTGGTAAACATGTCATGAAAATGTTTTGTTCTGTCAAAATTATCAGATCATTTTGATCTTTACAGGGTCCACAGAAGGTGCAATTTTAAGCTTTTCTTTGTACTTAACTCAATTTCGGTATGAGTGTGGATTGGTTCCAGTTTGCGTAAATAGGTCCAATTGATGTCGACATACATAAAAATGCAGGGCGTCATGCACCGCAGTTCGGGAGATACCTACGGAGCAAACGATACGGTGGTACGGTTCCGTGTCTCCGCATCTGCACGCGGATTCCGTTCTTCCGCACACCGGAGCGGGATGCGGCGGCAGTGTGTTATCCGCCTTAAAGGAGCAAGGGCCGGAGGTCGGCTATTTGCGTCGCAGGAGCCAGCCGGGCTGCACTGTGGGCGGCGGCGGCGGCGGGCGGCGAGCGACGCGCCCACGGGCACTATCGATCGCACCCGCCCCTCGCATCCCGATGCACCTCTCACCACTTGTTACATCTCCCATCGCTCGCAAACCTACACCCTCGGAAATCCAGTACAATGATCTCTACGCGATTTATTATCGATGTCTGTTACGGTTATGAACTGACTCTGCGACGATCTCAAAGGAGAAATAATAATGAACGATTGACATGAAAGCAGATTTACAGTGTTGATGTTATAGATTTATGACATATTTTTGCAATAAACATGTTATCTGCGCATCAGTTATATCACAGGATTATAATAGATACCGCCTCACACATACATACATGGTCATACCTAAAATAATAATACCCCGTATAAAACATGGAATGTATCGCTTTCAAAGGCTGACAGAAAATTATGATCGAGCACTTTGATATTTTTTCATTTCAAACAGTGAGTAGAAATTTCACGGTTGCATGATTGTAAATTCATATCATAGCAGATTGTCGACGTTTTATTACGAGTACAGTCTCGATTAAATAAAAAATATACATGTATGTATGTTCCAGACGATTTAACGGCGAAATCGTTAAGCAGCAATACCTATAGTTTACAAAATAAGAGATAAATTTCTTGAGAAAAGTTATTTTTAATGAAATGTTGACTGAATAAACATCCCAAAAAGTAGCAGTGCCAGATGTTCCAACAGCGGTACATACTAACGACAATCTCTAAGCGATCTGACAGTGGTTTGGAAGTGGCAGCCGGCCAACAGATTAAGGTATTTGACGACTAGTCGAGATAAAAAGTTAGTGCAACTCATAGTCGTCCGGCTTATTGGCGCCAGGGATATGGATACAACTTGTAGCCCATAAAAGTTAATTCTACCTAATCTGGCTGAGTGAGGTCAGGCTACATAATATCATCGTTTCAAAAAACTGATAACAAAAATAATTGATGACGCCACATTTCCTAACGAACACAAAACACAATAGAATAATTATAAAAGACAGGGTAGGGAAGGACATTGCTTATTGCTCCGCGCACCCGTTCTGCTTTAGCCAATTCTTTTGTGTTTTGGTTCTGATTGTGCCTCTGGAGGCTGGAGTATCAATGAAACCTATAGATATAATGATATATGACTAGAGTTTCTTTCTGTTGTGGGTATGTTTGTAAATATGTTTATGAGCTCAGATAAAAGCATAGATAAATGCAATTTGCAACCACCTAACCAAAATATTTCTATGCCAAAATAACTTGCAATTTCTATCACTCAACTTATATAACCACTGGTTATTAACCAGTGAACAATCTTTATTATTCGCATGGGCGAAGCTTTTTGAAAATTTAAACATAAGATAACAAACGGATCACGGGCAAAAAAGCATGTTATACATATTCGCATAGTAGACATGCTTGCATATACAAGTAGGTAGTGCAGTAAATCTAAAACTCTTCATTTCACAAAGGTATCAAAACCTACGAGGTTACTGCCCTTTGAACAACAATCATTTAAATAGGTGTAAAGCTAAATGACCTTCCCAATGTTCCCATGCACGAGTAAAGGTACAATTCCATAAAAAACTCTGAAAATTGTGGTAAGGAACTATTATTTTTAGTTACATTTTTTAATGTGTTCGATATCGACTCATGTAGTTGTTTTTTAAAATATTATATATGATCCCTACTTCATAGCTTTGAAACCTTGGGACAGTAATGTTTACTGCAAAACATCGCGCGGAGAAAGTGCCGCACAGCGTGCAGCGGAGAGATCGCAAACACCTGCGTCACAGCTCGTAGCACCAATCGGCGATTCTTATGCGATAATTTGCGGATATGGGCTTGCTGTAAGCAACCTGTTACCACAAAAGCCGCCTTTACTCCCGTTGGAATTTCATTATAGCCTTAATCGTTCACAAGCGAGAGGAGAATAATATATCTGATAACTAGTGGATCCCGCAGACGTTGTCCTGCCTTAAAAGTTTTGTAAGAGGATTAGTTTCTTTATCATCTCAAGGGGTTTTTATGTTACTGTCAAATAAAAAAATAAAAACGAACAGTGACAGATGAACTGTTATTCAGACTATGTCAAACTTTTGGACGATGGCGCGAAGAACCAATGGACTTCTATCTACTAATATTTGATTTGACGACCCGTGTGGCCCAATGGTTACCATGCCGGACTGCTAATTGAAGGGTCCCGGGTTCGATTCCCGGCGAAACAGAAATTTGAATGATGAGTTTAAATTTCTGTTCTCGGTCTGGGTGTTTGTGTATCTGTCTTTGTATGTGTCCATGGTACCGACGACACAGAGTATATACACCCTACTGTGGGGCTATGAGTGTGAAACGTTTAAACGTTTATTTCAAGACCAAAATTAGCCATATCGGTTCAGACGTTCTTGAGTTTTAGCGAGACTAACGAACAGCAATTCATTTATAGGTATAATATATATATATATAAAGATTCGAAGAACATTATATTCATTAATTATTTAAAAATAATAATTTATAATAATTATACTATAAAAAACATGACTAAGCCAAAGACAATACTATAACTTTATTAATCTATGAAATGAAATAAGAAACATAAAAATTTTCTTTTCATTTAATACTGAATGGCTAAAAGGATTTTTATACAATGCCTTAAAATGAATTTAAAAAAAAAAGTAACAAAAAAGTCAGACGTGACAATTTTGATAGCTGCGTGAAAATATAAATAAACAAACACCGAAATTAAATAATTTTGTAAAGAAATACTATAGGAAAAGTAAAGTATAAGAATAAAACAATAGAATATAAGTTATAAAATATGATAATGGACGTCAATGAAGTAAGTAATAATATGTAGTGTATTGATAACAGTACACGGCGCATTTCATTCATTCCATTTATATTCCCGTGGGAATGAGATATTTTCACGCGGCAAAAAGTAGCCTATGTTCTTTCTCAACGTCCTTTCTATGTTTATGCCAAATTTCATCAAAATCGATTCAGTGGTTTAAGCGTGAAAGAGTAGCAGACAGACAGACAGACTTTCGAATTTATAATATTAGTATGGATAATATACTTGGCAACGGTTACTCGTTTTTTATTTAATCCGATGCCATTATAAAATAATTTATAAAATTCTCCGTTGCCTTGAAGAGGTGTAGTTGTGTTTCCTGCACTACACCGTGCAGAGATAGTGCCGTAGAGTGCAACGAAGAAATCGAGACCCCTACGTTGCGTCATAGACTCATAGCAATAGTCTGTTATTTGCAAACAGTAGTTAGCGGTAGCGGTAGGCTTGTTGTAAGCAAATTATTACCACCAAAGAACCGCCACTATTCCCGGCGGAATTCTATTATTCATTTAACATAAACTATAATTTAATGTGATGTAACGAATACCGCTTTTTCAAACATTCGCTAATAAGAATTCCTACTCTAATATCGTGTAAAGATATTCGGGGAAACGAAAAGAAATAAGTGTTTTGAGTCACGTGGTTCTAATAGCTCTATTCACTGCAAAACGTCGCACGGGGAAAGTGCCGCGCAACATGCAGAGAGATAAAGAAAACAGCAACGTTACAGTGTGGTTACAGCATTGATTTTTATGCAGTCAGTAGCGAATATAGGCTTTCTGCGCAACCTGTGTTGACCGCAGGAAGCGCCTACCCTTGGTGGTATCGCGTTATCTCAGTAAAGGCTCAAATGAATTGTACCCACGAAAAGAAGATACTAGTGTTGGAACGAATAGTAGTTTTTTGACATTCACAAATTTAAACTGGCTTTCGAATATAATATGTGCGGCGATATTGATACGGCGAGTAGAAGTCATATCTTATTTTAATTTTATTCTTAGCTCAAAAATTACAGAAACAACATAATTTAATAGTTCCAACTGCAACTTGCGGAGTTGGTTCCATAATAAGTCCAGACATAATTATGTATTAAAAAGCCTCTAATATGGTTTATTTTTCATTGCCATTCATTTAATTTCATGACAGTCAATTCTTGTCATTGAACTGTATTAGTAATGTAAGCCCAACAAACAAATACGTCGTATAAGTCTTGACTTGTATGATTTAAAGTTGGATAGCAGTCTTACAATGGTAATGATATGACTACCAGTTCCTATAGACGTTTTTAATGTAACTAATTAGTCGTGCGACAAATATGTCATAGTAAACTGGTCTTAGCAACGTTGGGGTGACTTAACTATATGACGTTATATTACGTCTTAGCTAAAACGTTTGTACGACAACGCAATAGTCATACTAACGTTATAGTCCGATAAATATTTTGAACTGACCAAATTATGTCTTTGGAAAACCTTTATATGACATTTATATAACGTGCATATTGTATAGACGTTTTCACAGAGACGTTTATATAACAACCTCTATCTTGTTTTATAGCGGTCAATTAAAGACTCTTAAATGACTTGGTTGTTTATTGACGACTCAAATATAACCTTTATATTACATGATGTCCGTTTAATGTCATGTCCTGACTTTAATCAAACTTGCAGTCGCATTTAAATAAGGTTTTGACTTTATAATGACTAGGCGGCCATATTAACGAACTTTTGATGAAATTTTGTTACGGAAATGGAATCAAAAAAATCGTAGAGACGTTAACGAGACTTAGATTAACGAGAATTTTGGTGAATATTCACAATATGAAAAGGGTTTTTTATGTTTCTTGAGGAACCCTAATAGCTAGCTGTCATGGCGACCATAATCATCATCATCGGGTCGTACAGAAGTAAGTTTGCGACAAAAGCAACATGTCGGACATGTTTAGAAAAAAACCTATTTTTATTCATAAAAATCTATTGATTTTAACACAAAATTACGAGGAGGCATGAAAATCTTAATAGTATTCACATAGGTATATTATCATAAAACTTCAGTCCCCAGTCGAACTCAATAGCATAAGAGACAGATAAAGTAAGTAAGATATGAAAATGACATAAACTCAGCTAGCATTTATTTCCTTGTAATTATTTATTTTACACTAAAATCTTGAAACGAAACCACAATCACGCGTTGCCACTTGCCACGAACAAGAATACGAATAAGTCTTACAAGTATTGTCTCTTGACTCAAATGAAACGTTTTAGTCACTCAGTAACACCTGTACGACCACAATACAACAAAGCGACGAAAGTTATGATTATTAACGAAGACGACGACGTTAACGAAGTTGGCTCGAGACTTCTGTATGACCATTATACGACCATTGAGGTCGTATAACTGGGGCCATTTTCGCGTTTAGCGGAAGTTATTATAACGTTAGTATGACTTAACTATTGCGATGTATGGTATTCAGATAACGTTTACTAAACCTTTATACGACGTTAATTTGTTACTTGGGAGTGAACGTTAGATGAGTTTTCGATTTGAAAGCGGTTTTGCAGTACAATTATGCTCTATGGCGTACAATACAACGCATCTGGCATAATGAGAGATGCGACATGAAAACTGAAAGCATTTTCAAAAGCGCAAACATGTTGTCATCACTGCCTTCGTTTATGTTTATCGTTTAGGGCACAAATAAAATAATTGACAAGAACGAGACAAAAAAATATTATTTTAGTTATTATAGAAAGGTTTCCAAAACTGTTTATATATTTTATATATATACATATATATATACATATATGTTGTTTATATATTTATGATGAATGAGGATTAGACCAATAATGGGGAGAGACCCGTGCCCAGCAGTGGGACGCAAAAAGGGTTGCAGCCAACGTGTCAGAACGCCTCAGCGGGGCCAATCGTTCATCTCAACGAGGAAAATCTTCCGACATCCTGTTAGCAGGCATGCATGAATGCATCTGTGTAAAGGCGGTCTCAAAAGTAAAACGAGACATTGTTGATGTGGACGATAAATCGTTGAAGGATGTCATTCGTTGCCAACTTGCCAAGTCTTTCATATAACTTGCATGCCGACAAGGTTTCTGTTTTCTCGCCCGGAATTTTTAAACTACCATTACTTCTCGTCTGCAACTTTTTATTTTGTGAAAATTAAAAGATTCTTTTTCCCTGTCGGCTCTTTTGAATGAGAGTGGGTGATGTATTGTACTCAGTGCATACATAATAAGACGGTTCTATTTTGGAACTAGTTTCCCGTTGGGTAGACAACAAGCATGGGCGTGCCCAGGTTCTTGATCAGGGGGGGGCAAGAACTTTGTCAGGGGGGAAAGTACTTGGCCGGGGGGGGGGGGGGCAAGTTCTTAGTCGGAGCGGGAGGAGCAATTTTAGGTTCTTGACCTTGGGGGGTAATTTTTTTTTCAAACTGGTACCGTGCGTAAATTTTCCTTCTAAGCTACACGAAGACACATACACAAAATACTTAAAATATTTAATACCTTAGTATACATACAAAGGAAACATGAGGAGATAGCATATCTATAATCTAATACATATATAAAATTCTCGTGTCACTGTGTCATTGTTCGTTCCCGTACTCCTCCGAAACGGCTCGACCGAATCTCATGAAATTTTGTGTGCATATCGGGTAGGTCTGAGAATCGGTCAACATCTATTTTTCATCCCCCTAAGTGATAAGGGTGGCCTACCCTAAACATTTTAACGCGGTACGGAGTTCGCGGGGTCAGCTACTATTCTTCATAGGTTTCTTTTTTCGTTTAGGAGATCTTTTGACATTTTTGAATCCCTGAATGTGGACCTTGATCCAGGGGGGGGGGGCGCTGCCACCCCTGCTTTCCCCTGGGTACGCCCATGACAACAAGACATGATAGACGTGCGTTTAATTTCGATTTTTAAGGGGCATAAGGTAGTGAATTATAGAAGACCAAAATATTATTTGTTTTCTGTTATACTTCATTTAATTACATATTTTTACTCAAGATTACCATACCTAACATGCGTCGATTGCAGAGATGAAATATTGCAGGTGTGAGCAGCGAAAATTATGTGGGTCTCATTGTCCATATTTCGCTCTGTACCCCTAACAGTCACGAATGAAAATGAGTTTTCTTTTAAAAAATTGACCTCACTAAACTCTACCGCAATTCGAGGGTCACCCTGGGGCACCACTCAATAGCTTAGATTACACAATAGCTGTAAGTAGGTAGGTAATACAAGCGTATTATTGTACAACACAACAACAGCGAACAAAATATATGCATCCAACCAGAACTTTCATACATAATTATTACTATATATAGCTACCAACCTCGTATAATAAATTCAAAGAGGCAAAACAACACACCCAAGTAGGTATATAAAAGTTTGAAAGTCGTTCGTAATACATATAGATAGATATACCTAGTAAGGCATTGTTTTGTGTCACTGCTAGGTTGAACGGTCAATAGCCTCCTCGGAGGTAGCAGCAGAGGGCCCCACGCATTTGCTCGCGAAAATACTGCATCGTGCCTCTATAGAGCATTTACCATTGGTACTGTAACTTCGCGTGTCTTTTTTTTCAACATTTTTTATGTCCCACTGCTGGGCACAGGTCTCCTCTCGGAAGTGAGAAGGATTTAGGCCACGCTGACCAAGTGCGGACATTTGGATATAATCTACCTACATTGTCTGCCTATTTCTCACATTCATTTTATCTAAATTTAATATTATAGATATCCCACAATTAGGTAAACAGATACGTTAACCTTTTAGTTTTGGCAATGCCTCCATAAACGTCTGCAAGTAAGTGCGCTAGTCGACTAACATGGGTCTCGGCTTTGGTCAATGAACCTCAGAAGCCTTTACAGTGGGTACCTACTGCATACTATAAAAAGGCTGCTTGCGAAATGTTGCTGATTACTCCTAAAAGTTTATTACCTACTAAAGTTACCTAATACGATTTTCTATGGTTGCTAATTTTTAGTCTACCTAAGCTTCTTATTTTGTGCTTTATATTTTTGGTAAATAATGTTACGTAGTAATGAGGTATACACGTTTAAACATAATAATTACGTAGGTATCTTATTGTTGTTTTTTTTTTTGTTCTAAATTGATAGAAACAAAAGAAACATTGTTTGAGGATAAATTGCAAACCGTGTTAACTCAACCTGCGCAACGGTTACTATGTCGGGTTGTCAATCTGGGGTACCGGGTTCGATCTCGGCAGAGATTTAAATTATGAGTTTTCGTTTCTGATCTTGATCTGGATGTTTTGGGTTCATGTCTGTGTGTGTCCATGGTACCTGCTGTGATGTGTTGTGACACAGATTAGGTAGGTTTATCAACCCTACTGTGAAACTATGAGTGTGGTGAATAGTCATATTTTCTGCTGTAAACGGAACCTTACTAGGTATGTAAGAAGTACTTAGTACCTATTAATACCTAATGTTTTAATAGTTGTTTTAATTTCCATTTCAACCAAAAATGCCATGATTTATAATTACATACTTACATATAATTATACCTAATACTTAGGTAATTATTTTATAATTAATAAAGACAAAAAATCTTTCTTTTTTTCTCTTTAAGTTACCACATTATTAAGAATAAGAAAAAATGGATTTTAATATCGATTTTGGAGTAGGGGCTGGGCTAGATGTCTTCAAAATATTACATTGCGCTGTCAATTATTTTCATCTAAAATTTAAAATAAGACAACGAATCATCGGCATGAATGGCTGCGGTGGTTTTGTATTATTATAAAGCCAGCTATTTCTAAATTTAATTTAGGAAAATTACGCATAATCGCAGTACAAACGGGTTGAGCCGCGGGCGGCGGGTGCGGGGGGTGCGCGGGCGCGTTCAACGAACGTCCGCGAGCCGGCGCGGCCCAAGGTCGCCGCGTTCACTCGCCCAGTCGCCCGCCCGGGTCGCCCCAGTCGCCCCACACGCCACCACCACCACCAGCCACTACTGCGCACTTGGCGCGGGCCACTGCCTGCCTACAATCATAGCGGATAATCTGGATTATGAGCTCTAAAAGTGCAAATATCACAAATGCTGCATACCCGAGGTTAGAGAGAGTGTTTCGACCAAACACAGCAATGTGTGGATTTGAGCATCATTTCTATTGACTTTGTTTTCAGATTTAACCCCTCTTCATGGATAATGGATACTACTATCACATAATGTGATTCATATTATCATAGCAGCTATGGTTATGTATGATTATGAATTAATGTCGCAACTTATTATACTGTTTTTTAAACATATTACGGGTATAAGTTTTGGTACTACGTTAAATTAAAAAGAACCATTTTTCTACACTAAAATTAAATAATATTAATCAATACAATTAACAAAGACAAAATTCTCCTTATTTCCAAAGTTCACATACAAACCAAACACGGTTAATTGATAGGTAGGTAACTTGAACTTTTCTTCATAACAATTCGCATAATATTATCGTATTACGGAAAATCGTAACTTGATAGCTTTGGGAAAATTCTGAGTATAGCGCCATGTAGACGAGAAATGAACGCGAAAGGAAATAAAGCGACTTTTATTGGATACGACTTTGGGTTGAAAATTTGATATGGAATAAAAAGGGGGCTACAGAGGTAATAGCAATGTCTGAAATACAATATTGGTTGCGATTCGTCTGCTGATTGTCATGAAGGCCATAAGTTAGTCTTAAGAGGCGGATGTTTGTGCAATGTGCAGCTCATGCATAGTTTCGAAACTTAAAAGTGAACGCTCGATGACGCAATCTTTTATTAGTAAAATACCAACGGCGCAATGATGCAAATGTAACAGAATAATGATTGACAAATAATAAGAATATACTAGGTATAAAATAAGCGAAGAAACAAAATTATATTATTTAATTAATTAACAACAACATAACAGAGCTTAGGTGCCTAAACGATCTCATACCTATCGATCGGTTGTCTCTTACGCGTAAACATTGCCCTTTCTTCTAGCAATATAGAGCTATATTATCAAATCTTTTGATAATATAGCTCTATATTGCTCTATCTATAATACTCTAAATTTTATTAAATATACCCACAACTCCTTAGATTTTTTTAATTAAACTGGATAGGTACCTACCTACTCGTATATTAGAACATCAAATCGCCCTATGTTTAGTCTGAATAAATAAAATTCCTGAGGTATATCTACTCGTATAGGTACGAGCAATGATTATTATGGTACGAGAGAAGATTGTGCGCAACCAAGCAAGCGTAACACTACTACGCGATACCTATATGAATCATGCAAAAAGTTATAAGATCAATGAAGAACAGTGGGTCGAGTCTGAAAAACAAGTAAACATAAATTTTCATAAAAATAGATCATCGACTATATAGGTATAGGTAGAAGTAGATGTATGTATATCAAAATGAAATCTATTATGTATAAGATTGAGTCAATGAGGAACATACTAAGTACCTACCTACTGCCTATTGTACACCTACTTACCTAAGTTGTTGTAAGTTGGATGATAAACCTGCATTTTATTATATTTTATATTTAATATCAGTGCTACTCAGTAAAAATATTTATTGCGTTACTTTTAAATGCGCGCAGTTAAGTAAGAATTTGGTTCGAACTGATTTATATACATTTTTATGATATACAATTTTGCAATTTGCAAACACTTAAGCACTAAAACTTGTAGACCGCGCCCTAGTCTGGTATGTAACGAATTTCGAGAACAGAACCACACGTGTGTTTATGAAAACTCGAATCTCCCTCCTGCCCTATCTTACCAACATTGACGATACTTTTTTATCGTCCGTGCTTACTAATTACCACAATCTGAGTTACCACACCGCAAAACATCGATAAATTGAATAAGGGGTTCAAACAATGTGAATATTTTATTGGTAAACACCATCACCTGAACATTGGATATTGAATAAGAAAACATTATTATCCTTATGTTCTCTCGCCCCTCTACCTGTCATAATTTTCTTCTTCGTCTTCTAGCGAAGCGATGGCTGAGGAGAAATTCCTCGGGTATTCGGTTCAACGGCCGCGGCTCGGAGTGAGCGCCTTGCCTGTGTGTTTGCACGTGAGCGGTGGGCACGCACACGCGCACATCGCCTCTGCAAACACGATGGAACCGTTACGCGCTACGACTACGATCCTACAGTTCGCCTGCCAACCACCAGCTCTAACCAGACTTATTATCCTGTTAATCTATAAAAAATACAAAATCGCTATTCAATTCCCTAGGGTTTGAATTCTGTGTTGTCAATTATGGCTATAAGTGCCATAATATGATTTTGCATTGCAACACACACCAGTAGTGTTACACCAGTAATGTTATAGTATTAATTTCACGACCAGAAGTAGTAGCAAGCGGTAGTAAACAGTAACCTACTTATGATCGAGCGTCGACATATTTTATAACAATTACGACTCTCCTACGACAGTTTCCTTGCAGACATGACCAGTCAGAATTACATAACACATGTAGCTCTTAAAAAAATAAACGAACTAATTTATTTGCTAACCATTATGATCAATATCATTATACATCATAAATATTATGGCAGTTAGCGAAAATCGCCAAGATTGTTCTTAAAAGCCATCTTCTAAATAAAAACCCATAGGCTTATAATATACTAGTACCATAGAATTACAAATATATTGTAATTAATTGATCGCAACATATGTTGTAGATACATGTTTACAAAACCGGCCTCACGTTGTTGTTCGCAGAGATCCATCTATACTTTTTATTTGATCTGAGGTCTGCAATCATTGAACTAATAATTATATATTTTTCGTATCATTTCGTCAATCATGAAAAATTGTATTTCCGACAGCCTACAGACAGCGTAAAACTACACGACGTTCAAAAAAGGATGACTAAGAATTTGAAAGAGTGACTTTCCTCCACCGTAAAATTCTACATCCCTGGACGGATTTGGATGTACATATTATGTAGGTATTACCTTTAAAAACCTTATAGCATTCCAGGTAGCATTGAGTTAACTTGTTGAAAATAAAGAACTTTAAATACATTTTCTCAATTACTTACTACACTAATAACATTCATCGTACAAAGGATTAACCTTAAAATATGCACGGAATTGGGTTTAATGTTTTATTTTATTTTTTTATTTCATATGTTCACCAACAGTTTTAACATGGTTTAAAATACTACTACTACTAACATAATGTGTTTTGCTACATGAAAAACCAATTACAGGTAAACACAGCTTACTCCAAAAATAAAATAATGCGTAGGCAATTGCGCACTTTGAAATAAGTACAGTTGTGTATAAAAGTGGTAAAAAATATTTTTAAGTACTAATACGTGGCAGTTTACCCTAAAACCAAAGACTTAATTTTAGCGATATTATGAAAGCTAATATCCAAATCCTCAAACTGATTATAAAGTTTACAAATGCGAGGTATAGGCGAGTTAGCACCTAGAATAGTTCTTGATGGTGGAGCCAATGGAGTTATTCTATGCAGAGAATATCTGCGAGGTACTCTAAAGCATATTCTCTGTAATAGTTGTGGGCAATCAGTGTGGTTTCTGACAAGTTTAAAAAGAAATTTAAGGTCAAGATAACTGTTTAGTAGTCGAACAATGTGTACAGGATATCCATAAAAGTTATGAAAATTGAGGCAAATGCGCATAAAAGTCTGCGTGCGATGCAAACACAGAAATCTTATAGACACGCACATAGTTTTATTTACTTGTTCCCTAGTTTTATTTACTCTGGTTTTGGGGGTGATAGCGATCCAGCTGGGTTTTATTTTTAGAAACTTTAAATTATAAAAAAATATTTTCAGCAATTATCAACTTACGATAAATATAAACTGAAAAATACGACTTTTCCTTCCTACATCTATTGACGAGTATTAAGTAATAATATTGTGGCGTAGAACGCCGTCAAACGCCATCCAAGAGATGACAATGTCGATTAGAAAGAGCTCTATAAAAATTTCGTTCATTGATTTAAGGCTTCCTTGGCCGAATGGTTACGTGGGCTGGTTCCGCAACTAGAGGCCCGGTTTCAAACCTCAATCAAAACCATGTTACGTTTATTTTTTATTTTTTTGTGTTTTTTATTGGGAGTTATTTCAAATGGCGTTATTAAGGAACACTAAGCAAATGAGTGTTTCGTTTGAAATTAAACCAAGAAAATAAATTGTTTTTATTCGAGCAACGCTCGGTCGTCCAGGTACTAGAACTTAAATTGAATAATAGGTAGCTTATTATGCAAACAAAACTGCAGCATCAAGCTAGTTTGTATTTGTAAATAAGTGACTGCGAGATGTTATAAAAACAAACGATTAAGCAGTAGTTAATTGTAAATATAACAAAGAGATGAAACGATATCTAGTTCAGTTCGGAGAATTAACAAAGGAACGTGTTTTAGCTATCTGAAACGAGATTAAAGGTCGCCGAGATTGTGTAAATTTGACCCCAGACCCGGACGCTATATTATTATGATAATGTATATATATTTGACTGACAACACAGTAACAAGATATGTGATGATGTTGTCATAAGGCGCTTACACGTTAGGCCTGGCCCCTGGGTGGGCATGCATTGCCATTGATATTGCCGAAAACTATTCCGTCAGGACTACCTTGACCGGTTGACGCAGTTTTTAAAAATAGGGTATTCGACACTATGCAATAAAAAAAACAAACCACGATTAGAAAGCAGGATATGTTGATTCAGCCCTCAGGCTTGAGCCCCCTAGTCCGCCCTGGATCCGTTAGTGTAAGAGTTGGTGGTGTAATAGGAAAATTTTCGGGAAAGGCATGCATGCCAGCACCCTTACAAATTAACTTATTTTTACACATTATGTTCTTTTTTATATAATGAATTAAAAAGAAATATGCTAAAATGTTGCATGTGACCCTTAGAGCATAGGAGTTTAAACGTGGGCCATCATCTTAAAGCATCAAGGTATGACATTTATGACACCCGTCAGAGAGGAGTGGCCTTTACGGGCGAACCCCTCGTCCCAACGTCCATGCACAATGTGCCTTCTAGTTATACAACTAGTATGTCTGTGTGTATCGGTGTCAGTGTTGACGGTGCATAGAAAATTACGTTGTTAATTGAAATTGACATTTAGAAATGTATGCGTCTGTAGCGATGAAAGAATATTTGTGAATATGTGATAAAATTAAAATGTGTGCGACCTTCCCAGATTTGGCACAAAAATAATCAAAAATTATGTATCAAAGCGAGGCACTATGCCGTCTCTACTGAAGGGTGAGTCAGTAACTTTGATCCTCTAAGATGTGACCTAATGACATAATATAAATAAGCAAAAATGTGCATCAAAGTTGCAGTATGTCCAATTGACTTGATAATGTATATCAAAATTGTATACTTTAATTAATTAGTAAGGTGATAATTACCACTCTAGACTTAATTAGTCAGTTAAACCATATTTCTTCTTAAAATTATCAATTTTATTATTATTGTCCCCGAAAAAATGCGATACCCTTTTGTGGCCAATAAAAGGAGTTTTAGTGGGTAGGACCTTTCTACTCCCACAGGCTCATTATTCGTGGGTGTAGAGACTCTACAGACGCACTCGAAGGTAGACCAGGGTATATTCTTGAAATGTCAAAGACTATAAAAAGCATAATATTATTATGTATCGTATGGGGGAGAGAGGTAGGTGCTATTGCATGAGAAAGTACACCATCGTACGTTCTGATTGCGGATTGTTGCAAAGTACTTTTTACCTAACTTTATAACAATGGAGTTCCACAAAGTACCGCCTGATTCTATTAAGTATACGATACATGCAATTTTAAATGTCATAAAATATGTTACTTGAATAACGCGCTATTAGGTTTTTGACATTATTATTCATGGCCAGATAGTATTGCTTATGTTATGATAAACATAGATACACTCTCACCGTAGTGTCCATCCACATCAGCTTTGAGCCTCCAAGCCAAGATCTTGTTAATACTTCAAGTAGGTACTCTAATATTAAAAAAGTATAGAAATTCCGAAATTAATAATTAATAAAAAATATTTTTAGCGATAATCAATTTAAATATAAACAGAAAAATACGACTCTTCCTTTACATCTATTGGAGAGTATTAATATTGTGGCGTAGAACGCCGTTAAACCGATCCGCCAATCCGACGTTCAAAGAAATGAAATGACATTTTAGATTTGAAAGAGTTCTATAAAAATAGTTAATTGAATTAAAGCATCCTTGGCCTAATGGTTACATGGTCTGACTGCTAAACTAGAGACCCGGGTTCAAACCTCTATCAAAACCGTATTGAATTTTTTTTGTGTTTTTTTTTATATTATTGGGAGCTATTTCAGATGGCGTAACGTAAGTAACACTAAGCAAATGAATGGTTCGTTGAAATTAAACCAAGAAAATAAATCGCCTTTATTCGAGCAACGCTCGGTCATCCAGGTACTACTTATTTAATTAATCACGATGGATGTTTTCCGTCACCGTGCATGCCTGAGAGTAACTCATCAAGACGTCCTCGAACATGGCCAAAATGGTTGACTGTGTTCAAAAGCCCTCTCACTTCGGTGAGGAGTTTTGTGCCCAACAGTGGGGCGTAAAGAGGTTGAAAAATAAGCACCGTAAGAAGATTTTTGAAGAAATCGTATTACCAACCTATTTACGTCACGTTTGTGGCCAGCTATGTAAGTCATAGATTAAATATTTTTTTTCTGTGAGCTAAGTAACCTACTTTACAGCAAAAAAAGAATAAAAAATATATATTTCATATTATTATTAAGTAAACTGGAATAATGTATTTTCAACCATTGGAAACTCGCATAGATATCGAACATTATTATGTTATTATCCTGAAACTTAAGCATGTGTGTCCAAATATATCAAAAATATATTTACTTTCATGAGTTTTTTTTTATAATTTAATACTTACCTAATCTAAATTTTATGCAATGAATAAAAACGGAAGAGGCTAGTTTCGAAAAATAGGGCACATTTTCGGGCGTGACACATTAGACCTCATTACTTTCAACCGTTGGTAGTACTTACGTACTGATATGAGTTTAGAGCATCACATGAGTCAGTAACTTTTATGCTTTAAGGTTATGAGATAGAGCTACATCTACTTAACGACTATTAAAAGCAGAGCAATTGCTCTTTTTTATAGTTTTGCAGAGCAGTGACTGCCCTTGTTAAATCTCTTTGAAAAAACCTAATATTTTTTTGAATCGTAATCCGAATAGACCTACTCATCTCTAATCTAATAATAATTTTAGAGATTGTACCTACATAGTATTGATTTCAATACCTTTGCTAATGTGTGCCAGACTGTGCCAATATCCTGTCTGTAGATTGAAATGTGATCTTACATGTTTGAAATAGATCTAGGTACCTACCTACCTGGGTACCTGGGTAGAGAGTAATTACGTCCAAATTATAACCAAATGAATATAACAAACCAAATGACCTACCTATATTCTACAATAATTTTATCTGAAATCTTTCATAGCCACGTCGTATTAGATAGATATTCACGGCTGAAACCAAAATAGGCATAATCCTCGCAATTTGTGACTACCATCAGACAACTACCTGTTTCTCTTTGTGCCTACACTGAAGGTTGCTCTCTTATTCCTCTATATTCTGGTATTGCATAGGCATCAGGTAGTGATGAGACTCGAATCACATTTGGTTCGAATGATTCGAATGATGACGTTGAAATCTTGATTCAAATAAGATTCAATGTTGATTCGAATTGTTGAATTGGTGTGAATCATCTTTACAATTCGAATCACATCACATCGATGATTCGAATTATTACTTACATTGCGTGGTAAGCCTACCTCATAGATGAAACGGTTAAAATTCGTTCACTTTTTTTTTCATCTCTACCAAGAATTTCTCATATAAATATATATGTAAACATTATTCTTCTAAACGTATCTAAGAGTATATTTTTATCTATTAACGATTTTATCGATTCGAATCAACGTATGAATTCGTATTGATTTATTATATTATAAAGGGTTTATTAGAATCATGGTTCGAATTTCCGCCGGGTTATTCGAATTGATTCGAATATTCATTTTCGATTCGAGTCTTCATTCGATCACTAGTATCATGAGATGAGTATCCAAATTTTTGTTTATAAAGTCCCGGCTTACCTCGCGGATTACTGCGGGGGCGCCCGACATGTTTCGGACCGTACCGAGGTCCTTCATCATGAGCCATCGCAAGACAGCTTCGCCGAGGCCATCTAGCGACCGCACGCGATGGCTCATGATGAAAGACCTCGGTACGGTCCGAAACATGTCGGGCGCCCCCGCAGTAATCCGCGAGGTAAGCCGGGACTTTATAAACATATTTACATATCCTCGCGAGACGTTTTATATCCAAATTTTGTTCAGAGAAGGGCCGCAAATCTGTAGTATCACTAGGATAGCGTGATAAGTACTGTATGAATTTATCTAATTCCTTCTTAATTTTGCGAGTAGACCTGCGCACAGTTGTGGCGCAGTAAGTAAAGTTTAGTGATGATAAAATAATAAGTATCCTAAATAAAAAATCCTACTAGGTAATTGCAATGCAATTTCTTCGCTCAGGTATCCATTCTTGTACCTACGTCCTACGTCGAAAGGTTCTGTTACCCATTCAGTTAGTTAAAAGTCCACACACGTATCTTTTCCAGACCGCTTGCTAGAGTGACTCAACCGTTTTACTTTTCAGTGAGTCACAAACATGCATGATATCTCGAATAATTGAAGTACATATTGCGATCCGCCGGGTTCAAAAACAAAAACCAATCTGTGAGGGTGATATTTTTAGGTAACAATCGCCTATTGCTCACTATAAATAGTCGAACTAGCTGTTGGTTAAACTGCGCGACACAGTTACTTACTTAGGGACCTAGATAAACTCAAAAGTGCCATCCTAAGTACCTAAATATTCTTTCCTCATAGGCATATAAACATTCACCACTCGGACAGATCATAGTACCTACTCAGGTATAATGACCGTCATGATGCCAAACACTCACTTTTGCTGAAAACGTGTTGTCACCCCAACAAAGAAACAGTAGGGCGAGCACGAACAATTTGCGAAAAAGTATTCGTATAGTTAACGTAAGCAATTTGTAGGCGAATTTAACAGCGCCTCTGCCGGACGTAAAAGAAACTAAATTCCGTAGCACGAACACAAAGTATTACTTTCGTAACGTTATCGTATCGTGACCTTGATCGTGACATAAACGATACTTGAGTATTTCTACGAAGATTGGTAGCACGAACTTTTTTTTGACGTACGTTATCGTATACGTATCGTCACAAGTATCGTGAACTTACGAATATTTTTTCACGTAGAATTATTTCGTGAGACAACTTGCGTTAGAGTTTTCAACAGTGATTTCCAGTGTTTTAAGTGATTTTTAACAACCAATTTCTACATAAAAATGCAAGGACAACGTAGCATTGAACGTAGCACATTATATTATTACCTTGCTGTAAGATTAATTATTGGAAACAGTGGCGTAATGGAATATAGGCACTAGGTAAGTAAGTTTAAAAAAATATAGGAAAATAAGCTTAATTTTTTTTTCAACCTTTTTTTTATGTCCCGCTACTGGGCACAGGTCTCCTTCTCACAAGTGAGAGGGATTTAGGCCATAGCCCACCACGCTGGCCAAGTACGGATTGGTGGACGTCATGCTTTCGAGAAATAATGAATTTCTCTCAGGCATGCACGGTGATGGAGAACATCGTGATCAATGAAATATCACGATATTTTCCATCAACGTGGAGCAGTGATAAATGCGCACATTACAAATTTCTTTGTCAGAGGTGTGCACCGAGGATTTGAACCCGGGATCGATCGCGTCGAAGACCGCGGTTTTTTTCCACTCGGCCATCGCTGCTCAACTTAACATTACGTGTCTATAATAAAATAAAATGAATCTAATGAAACAAAATTTTATTGTCAAGTATGACAATGTATTATTTTATAGGTTCTTTGTGCGCTTGCCGCTGTAGTAACAACTAACTCATAATACGATTTGAAATACAAACAAAAGAATAGTCACTTGACATTTTTAGTCGTTCGGAAACCAAAATGTTTCGAAAATATTTGTCTTTAATGAATCTTATCATAAAATACATGTTTTATGAAATGTTAATACAACTTTATGCAATAAAATAATGTTTTATATTGTTTTTGATGAAGTTTTAATCAAATATCCTCACAGAATTCGTGATTTTAAATAAGCTTCTAATTTCAGAACGCATCGTTCGTTCCTTGTACAGTGTTATTCATTCACTCGGGCCCGTCCTTGTTTACGTTAGGATGACATCACCTTCGTCATCGTGTCGAGTTCACGTTACGATGACGAAAGTGCTTCGTGCTGCTTACTATCGTTACACTGCGTAATCGTGTAGTAAGCTCGAAACGTTTACGTTACGAATACTTTAAATGTTCGTGCTCACCCTTCAGACCTTCTGACGACCCGTGTGGCGTAATGGTTACCATGCCGGACTGTCAATCGAGGGTCCCGGGTTCGATTCCCGGTGAGACAGAAATTTAAATGAGGAGTGCTCCATCTATGGTACCCATGGCACAGGGAATCCTAGTATGGGGCTATGAGTTTCAAAGCATTTATTTATAACTTGACTGAAAGTAAACGATCTGGTCCAATAGCAAAGATAAGGCTGATCCAGCTATATGGATTTTAGGCTAATTCACATTGATCTAATAGATCGGTCCAGCGTCACAGGATTCCAGCGCTGGATTGGCACAGCTACTGGACTAGGCCGTTTTGAGTTTGTTACTCGATTTATTATTTATATATCTATTAGCAAGTTTGCAGCAATTAGTGTTTCGCGTCTAAAAAAATGCTAATTTCATCCCCAGGTACGCACATCAAGCTTTTTCCAAGATTTCTTAATGAGTGAGTCACCTTTTGCTTTTAGGTATGGTACCTACTAGATCGATTGAAAATCATTTTGCACCCAAATCACATTAAAATCAATATGAAAGATAACCAACAACTTGTATTAAGTAGGTACCTAATTGTAGCAACGTTCCTAGCAAGTTCATTTATGTACTCGTATCAACTGAATGTGAAGAGTAGAACCTATAGTTAGAGCAATAAAACAAATTGATCTGAATTCTCAACATAATTGACAGCACCATGGGTGGCATGAATCGGTCATGTGCTCCATCGATTTAAATAAAGCAAACACTCCAGGAAAGATAAAAATATTCTAGTAAGGGTACAATGAGCACAATGTTGCAAATGTACAATGAATCAGTGTGACCATCTCAAAATTGGCGAATCTGCCACAGGTTGGGCCTAAATTCTGCCAAATCTGCCACAGGCTGGGCCAAATTCTGCCAAATCCACTGCCACTTGAGTTTTTCGGGCTATTACAGGGGAGGGGGGGGGGGGGGGTTAACAATGTACAATATTAATATGTTACAAATTTTCTTCAGTAAAAAAAAACAATAACAATTTATGATCAATAATAATATATGTATAACAGTAAAATGTCAATTAGATATGTCTATAGCATACAATTAAAAGTCAGGGATAATAATAATGATTATGACTTTTATCCTCTGAAATACTCCGCCCCTTGGACGTGCGCGATTGACAGTCCGGCATGGTAACCATTGCGCCACACGGGTTGTCATAAAATGAATTTTGCACAATTTATATTGCCTTCATCCATGACATGCTCCTCAAGACCTCATGTTTTTGCACGACTAAGCAACAAACATCCAAGCTTTTGCGATTTAAATATTACGTTGCCAGTTCGGAGAAATCATTTTAGATCTACGTTATATTATACCAAATGTTACATTTATAAAAAAAACATTTAAATTATGAGATTTTATGTCTCAAAATATCGTGATTCGAAAAATCTGTAAAATCTGCCAAAATCTGCCATTTTTATAATTCGTCACCATAACCTGCCAGAGACAAAATTTAGGAGTGAAATCTGCCAAAATGGCAGAAATCTGCCACAAATGGTCACACTGCAATGAATCGGCGCAGGAGCGACGACGAACTCGGAGTCACACTGACATTGCGTACAGTCCGGCATCCCATATGGAATGCGGTCGCTTGACCGGCCGCGCACCGCCCCGCGCCGACGCCCGCTCTCCTCCATGTTTCTTATACACGTTTGTTTCCGTCAACCATATGGAAGAGTGGGATATGATCCAATATACAATAACCGCATATAAGCTTATCTGTTGCACATTGTGCAAATATTCTCCAATTCTAGCCGCCCGAGCGTCCTGTTTACAGATGACGTCATAGGTGAAAAGCAGAATATTTTAGGAAAAATCAGTAGGCGGGTGGCGACAGATTACGTCGCCACCTCCCTGGATCCTCAGTACAGGAATGCAATAGAACCTTAAGGGCAGGAGATACATTCGCGAAGCATCGGGAGACGTCGCTTCTTCTCGATGTTCCATTCCGAAGCGGATCGACATCGACAAGACGGCCGCCACGTCGCGGCGGCCCGACGTCCCGTACATACGGCGACGTTCGCCGAATCGAGAATTTCACTCACCTTCGCGGAAAAGCCGTCGATCGTTATAAATATCCAGCGAGCCGGACGCGAAGATAATCCGGTTATCGTCCGTACAGCACAAGTACTCACAACACCAAAACGACAACATAAATAAACGCGGGAGGAGCCGTCGATTCCGGGACGGATCGGTCACTGGCGACGCACTCCTCAATCCGATCGGAACGCAACTCTGAAAAATGCACGGGGCGGGGTCGTCAAATGTCATAAACGGTCGGTTCCAGAGGTCGGAGGCCTGCGACTCTCGGCATTCGACTCGGCGCGGCTACACTCGGCGCGACACCGCGAGCGGACTGACGGACGGCGCGCCGCGCCGGGCGGGCGAGCGAGCGGGCGGGGGAGCGACGTGGCGGCCGCAGCCCCCCCTGCCACGGCTCCCTAGCAACGTAGCAAAGCAAGTAGCAACACTAGCAACGTGCCGAGCGCCGCCCGCCCGCCCGGAACTCAACACCGCTTTTGTAAAACCAAGTTTCGAAAAAATCTGTTTTATTTTATATTCCTGCACATCTTAGTTATCATTTTCATAGTTATCGAGTGTGAGTGGCTGATGCTTACGCCACATTGTGCGCCCGGCCTAAAGTCGCCCTTCACAGTCCACCACCGGTTCGGAATTGATTCGATCATTCCAAGACTATTTATCCAACCGCTGATTTCAAAATATTGAAAGATCAGATGTAAATTTCACCATTTTTAAATATCATCTCCGATTAAAAATTACTTTCTAGTTCTATTACATAAACCACATAGGTAATAAAGTGTTAGTAGTAAGAGCTTGCAGAGATGGCACCGGTTTCTTCTACTCAACCTTGGCTCCGCTGCGCGCGATTGTGTTTGCGAGCGGTTCCTGCACATCCCACAACTATTGCACTTTCTTTCTCATTGTTAGTGTGATGAAATCGGTTTTACTATCTTTAGCAATCGAGCTAGATTGGCAAGCGACGCGGCAGTCGCGATTACCTCAATGCTGTCCTTATACTTTCACCAGGTACACTCTATTTTACAAACATTTCTTTCGCGTGCATTTAATGCAATGAGTGCACGCATTACTTTGTCACCCGTCATATTAAATGTCTACGAATAACTCAAATTATAACATACCACATTACCTACATATGTGCTGCTTGTACAACACTTATGGCAAAAGTTTTACATAAGTAAATATCACCTTGTTAAAAATATCAGGAAAAAAAACTATTTTATTGCGTAAAAGATTTATTAGTACATGTAGATCACAGAACATTCACTTCTCGCATATTTACATAAGTCAGTCATACAAGACTTTACAAGAGTTAGATACTTTAATACTGGTGCTACAATATACTACGGACACAACAGATAAAAAAAAAAGATTCTGATGTATCACTTACGAAGTTTTAAAGTTTATTTCTTAGTAAAATATATGTTTCACTGTTTTCCGTCCTTATATTTAGTACTTAATTTTGCACAACTAGATTCGGTGAAGTGTCACCACGCGTTACACTAGATATATAACGGTCCTTCCCATTAGAGCCAGGGGTGCCAGGCGGGGTCCATGCGGCACAGGTTGTCGTGGCAGTTGGCGGCCGCCACCAGCGTGGCCACCTTGCTGTCGGGCCCGTCGAAGAGCGCCAGCGAGTTGAGCCGGTTCATGATCACCGTCACCGCCTTCGTCACCATGCTGATGATGGTCTCGTTGTCCATCTCCATCGGTTTGTTTTCGGCTGACGTCCCCGCAGTTGGAAGACCGGACTTATCTTCCAACCTTTTCCGGTATCCAGTCACCATTTCATCTCGCAAAATAGTCCGCAGGATGGATTGAATCTGAAAGGATGGGAGATTTATAATTTCACCTACATTTACAGATACCAAATCGGTGAAGTTAACTGATTGCAATTCTATTAAACCTATCCCAATATTATAAAGCTCAAGAGTTTGTTTGTTTGCTAATAAGCGCTAATCTCAGGAACTAATGTTTGTAATTAAAAAAGATTTTTTTGTGATGGTTAGTGCTGCAGTGTCGATGAAGGTTTTAGGCTGCAAAACTTCACGTTACGAGGAATGGAGTATCAATAAAAATACAGTAAAAAAGAGCTTCTAAAATGTTGAATTATTTGGGAAGATAGCTTAATAAACATAGTACTTATTGATCTAAACAAAAGCGTTATACTTTGAACAAAATTGACGAAAGGGCGAAAATACTTGGCTTTCTTAGTATAGAAATCAATGAAATACCTTTGAAAATTATATTTTGTATGAAAAAGTTGCATTTTGATACTATACTTGAATGATGAGCTGAGCTAAGCGTGGTTGCCTTTTTTCTCAGCACTAAATGGCAGTGTACGAAGCAAAAACATTTCACAAATATTAATACTCTGAGTGGTTTAATATGGATGTTATGTCTACCAATATCTAAGGATTCATCTAAATTAGTGAAATCAAAAAACGCTCTTAGTTTTATCTTATTATCAGATATGCGCCAAATATTGGTTTCATCGAGTAACCGAATACCGAAGGCCGAATTATTCGGTTTATCATTTAGAGGTTATGTGTAGAAGTCCATGGGCTGCAGCGACCACTTAGTCTTAACACCACGTGGTCTGCATGCTCGCCTGCTACTCCATTCAAATAAGAAAAGGATTGAATAACATACATAAATATTACATAACAAGTATTGTCTTCTAACTCCCGTAGTCAGAAATACACGAAACGAATATATTCGGCACCAAAACCGAAACAAATAGTGAAAAAGATGCCGAATACGCCGAATTCTCAAAAAATTTTTGGCGCATCTCTAGTTGTTATATTAGCGCACAAGCTATAAGAAAATAATAGTGAAAGCATAAATTGACACAAGCTATAAGAAAATAATAGTGAAAGCATAAATTGACACAATAGTTGTAAACTTGTAACTCTTCATCCTTGCCAATTATTAGGTAGTTTCAAGTTTAAATGATGCAAACTTTACCTTAAAGTTGGGCGTAACAAGACAGCGGGCTACCGCTATGGTAGACGCTGTGAGAGACCCAGTGATGCCGATGTTGGTGAGCAACTCCGAGATGTTGGGTGTCAGCCGGAACGGTACGGGCCTGTTGCCGTCTAACTCTCCTAAAAAGGTTCCAACATCTTAAGCCAAAATACAGGTAATGAAACATTTCAATAAGAAGGAGTTGCAGGAACAAAACAATTTTTACATCTTCCTTTACCACAATTGTCTTCTTTTCAGATTGCAACATGCCTTCAACTGAGGATCATGATTAATTTAATTCCAGAGTTTCTTAATAATTCTATATTTAATTAATAATAACATCACATAAATATCTTTAGAATATTATTGATGGTAGGTACAATCTGAAAATATTTCAATAAACGTGTAACAGCATTGCAAAGCATGCAATTTCATGCGTATTCATTCCAACCAATATAAATTAGAGACTTCTATGTACGATGAAGCAAACACTTAAAACGTTTTCCGCTTATTATCCGCGTTCTTTTAAATGTATCTTTTTAAAAGGTCATCACGTTTTGCTAATAGCCGCCAAAAGCTAAAACTTAATAAACAATTGACGTGATCCCAAACGAATCAAAACCTGTTTTTAACATGCAAGGTTCAGTCAATGTCAATGCAAACATTAGACTCAATTATCATAAAATCTTGTGTGATGTGTAGGTATTGTTAATCGTTAATTGAATAATTTACAAGTCAAGATTTCTCGTGATAAATCTGACAAATGTCACGGTTATAATTCATTTTATTAATAAAACTACTTTACAATTCACTGTAAATGTATCGAAAAGATTATTCTTCATTGTTTATGATTTCAAGACCAAAGATTTTTATTGTCAAACAGTAATATAAAAAAAAAACAATAAGATTCTCCACTCCGTCCGGTGTGCCCTCTGTTTCGAGCTTTCGGTATTTTGTTTTGAATTGTCTAACAAAATTTATCGCAAAATATACTGCAGCAGTTGCAAATTTTAATGAGCATTTTGGCAGTGGCCATATTGTTCGTTGACAAAATGTTGCTGTTAAAACTTTATTTCTTGAGTTTTGATAGCATGCGGGATAAGTGTTCATGCGGGGGGCGACAGTTACCTGTAGCGTCGTCGACGTCGAACTTGTAGTAGGAGACGTTGATGAGGCCCGAGTCCTGGTGCACGTAGAGCATGTCGGGGTTGAGGCGTGTGAGGTGCAGCACGTACTCGGCGAAGCAGGCCAGCGCCAGCTGCAGCGTCAGCATCTTGCGGAACGTCCAGTAGTCGGTGGGCGCCGCGAACGTGCTCGCCGCCCACTCGCGCACCATGCCTTTCGGCACCATCGTCGATTGGACCTGAATTTGTTTTTTGATTTAACATCGCTCCTGCGAATCCCTAATAATATTATAAATTCGAAAGTAACTGTGTGTCTGTCTGCTACGCTTTCACGCTTAAACTACTGAACCAAATTTAATGAAATTTGGAACACAGATATAGTGGACCTTGGGAAAGGACATAGGATGTTTTTTATCCTATGGGAACTTTTTTTTGGTATCGGGGGAAACCTTCAAAAGGTACCCGACACCTTGGGAGAGAATACCGGGTTATGTGGGATTTTACCGCACTAAAACCCCCTCGGTGGCCTGCCTCTGCGTTTGTGAGGACTCCGGGATCTCCATTGGAACGCAACGGTGTCCTCCATGCGCGGCGCCCCAGAACGGGCCCATCTTCGGGAGAGCAGATGTGCTCTCCTGCACCTTCAGGTGTTCACGGCGGCATCCGGCCAGGCACAGACCACCGTCCCTCCTGGGGCTGCTAGCTGGACGGGTCAAGCTCCCACTCTCACCATCCGCATCCCCGGAAGCCCCCTTTTAGTTGCCTGTTACGATTAGGCAGGGGATACTGTAGCTCTATTCTTAATCCCGAAGCTACAGGGACTATCCTACGGGAACCTATAAAACGGGTCCACGCGGGCGAAGCCGCTGGCTGAAGGCTGGTCTTACTATAGATGTTCTATGTCACGAAGTCCATTCGGCTATGATATGGTGTGTGTAACCTCGAGAACGCTCAGTGTCAAGTAACGTCAGCATGACAACTAAACGTAGAAGAGTTGTCCGTAAGTGAGTTAATGTTTTTTATGGTTTTATAACTTTTTTAGATTTCGTTGGTAATGTTTAAAAAGTTTACGCGCAGAAGCGGGCTTGTCATTATACATCAGTATTACAACCAGAGCCGATCGGAGTTCGTGAAATATAATATGAATCAATGTGCATCGTAGAGATTAAAATTTTCCACGATTCAGCCTCAGATATAAATCTATTGATTTATCACTATTATGATTTAATTTTTTAAAGACAAACCCTCTTAAAGATGAAAATGTCGTAAGAGGCAGATTGTATTCTTTTAAAATACATATAAATACATTTCTGGAAAGGCTTTTAGGATACTATTTTTTATTAATTGCATATCGCCTGATGATAGTGATGCTACATTATAGATATATTATATTTATTTATTATATTATTTATTACATTATTATTTGGTATTGTAGCACGCAAAGAACCTATATATCTTTATAATAAATTAATTTGGGCGAAAACGCAAAATCTGTATAATACCAGATCTGCTCCCTATAAATTACTGAATCTCGCACTCAGTTCCGCCGCATTTAGAGGTAGCTTTAAATACAATGCGACAAAATGTTGGAACAATTTGCCTCCACCTTTACGTAGCCTTAAGACAGTTAGCAGTTTCAGAACTCGATATAAAATATTTCTTTTAAAAGAACAACAAAATTCAGATTATTAATACTAATCTAAAGCTCCAGATATAAAAAATCATTTTAACGTAAATTCTTATTTTTATTACATCATCATTGTAAATTTTGTATTTTTTTAAATTATTATAATCTCAAATAAACTTATAGGAACTAATTGCATTTATGGAACAAATGACATTAATCTATTTCAACATATTACATAATTACATTCATAATACATTAATTTATTTTTTGCTTGAATTAATGGTAACTATATATGTATATTGTTAAGACATATATTTTCAGTATAAATGCGGCGTACTAACTAACAACAGTGTGAGGCCGAGAGAGGATGGTACTCTGCCCAATTTGTTTGTATATTAAGTAACTGACCTAATTACTAATAAAAATTAAATTAACTTATAAACAGCGTCAATCGTCGGAGTTGCCTTTTAAGCAAAGGGTCGGACTGAAAATCAGCGCCATGGTAATGTATTTTACCATGGCATACGCTGAGTCCTGATCCCATTCGCAGTGCATTGTTGCAGCACAGATTTTTATACATAAAATCAAAAAGTATAAAAAGAATGTATTTTTTTGTTTTTGTTTTGGTAAGCATATTTTTTATTTTATTTTTTGTATTCTTGTGTGCTTCATGTGCGAATAAAGTTTCTTTCTTTCTTTCTTCTTTCTTTCTTTCTATTTGTATGTAATTCCTTCGATTTTCTAACTCCAACTAAATACACACATATATTATATTATACTATTACATAACGCACTTGGCTTCATCACGTACTTTCCTGTTTTATTATGACTCAGTGCCATTATCTCTGATAACGAATGAAAAACATCCGTTGCTTTTATCTGTTGACAAAATCTACAAAATTAAATGCAAATAAATATTTGTATATGGATTTTGATGAATTATTTACAACCTGTCCAAATGTCCTTTTACTTTTTATGATAAGTGATAAGATTGGAAGCTTGAAGTTTTAATGAGTTTATTTATTTATGAATAGCGGCCGCCCGCGTGGACGTAGCCTTACTCCTCATTACACCAGCTACCTGCCAGTGAAAGTTCCGTCAAAATCGGTCCAGTCATTTCAGAGACTAGCCGTAACAAACAGACAGACAGACCGACAGACAGACAAAATTGTAAATAAATGTGATTTTATGTACATATACATACATTATTATACATTCATATGGATGTAGTAAAAAGCGGTTATTATAATATTACAAACAGACACTCCAATTTTATTTATTTGTATAGATAAGAAATACCTAAAATTCGTGTTAGTGTGCGGATGTGCTTATAGTTGAAGATATTAAAGAAATTTAATAAAGCAGTTGCACGATTAACTTTATTTACGGCGTTTAAGAACCACCGCAATGTAATCTAAGTTCAGGCTTACAATCTTGCCGCCATAATCTATGTCACTCTGTCGAACGGTGGGAGGAAGAAAGGAATTTCGAAACGCAGATAAAGCGGCGTTTGTGGACGCAATAAATCTCTAGTAAACAATGTCGCAAGTACAGGTACTAAAGTTTTCACTAGCTGTTTACTCGCTGGGTTGGGATAAGTAAGCGATAGATAACTTGGATTTTACAATTTTTTGTAATAACACTGCTTCAAATTGCGTACTTGTTGGTAATAAACGATCTGACCTAATTTTTTAGTTTTGACTTTTTTAGTTTGATGTTTTTTAGTTTACAATTTAGTAGTTTGACGACCCGTGTGGCATTGTGTCGGTTACCATGCTGGACTGCCAATCGGAGGGTCCCGGGTTCGATTCCCGGCGAAATTTGAATGATGAGTTTAAAGGTGATGTTTCAAAATGTATGGACCTTTGGCCAGGTATTTGTACACCGTATTAATAAATTGCAAATATAGTATGTGTACAATATCCAGCCAAGATTGAAACATCTCATTTCTGCTCTCTGGTGGGGCTATGAGTGTGCAACGTTATTTATTATTTATTTATTATTTTTAGTTACAACAATGTACCTATAATTTTCTAAGTGTATAAAGTTTTTGTTTATAGTGAACAACTACATATTACATTGGACACATTCATATTATGCGTGATGATAACATATCATTCATTGAGCAAACCTTGTTTATGTTTATAAAATAATGTTGATAGAGCTGGTTGACCTATCCGATACGCATTATCTTAAATTTTTGTCATTCGGTGAAATTCATCTGAACATTGCAAACAGGAAAATAGAATCGTAAACTTTCGAACTGATGTTTTCATTTTTATGTTATTTTATAAACATTTTACAATACATTAATTTTAATACGGGATAAATAACAAATAATATTGGATAAAATATTATTATACTAGCCTTCCGCCAGCGGATTCGCCCGCGCGGACCTGTTTTATAGATTCCCGTAGGATAAAAACCATCCTATGTCCTTACAAGGTCCACTCTATCTGTGTTCCAAATTTCATTAAAATTTGTTCAGTAGTTTAAGCGGGAAAGATCAGCAGATAGACAGAGTTACTTTCGAATTTATAATATTGGTAGGGAAGTAGGGACTTGAATGATTTATTATAACTAAAAAGATTCTATTGTAACCTCGATTTACAACCGTAAAATCTATACTAATATACAGCTGAAGAGTTTGTTTGTTTGAACGCGCTTATCTCAAGAACTACTGGTTCCAATTGAAAAAAGCTCTGCTTCCAGCCCGATAATGTAACTATTCATTCTTGATTTGGGTTTCCATTTTGTTTTGAAGCGACCACATTTTACAAAGTTTTATTTGACTGCGACAGCCGCGTCGTACTGCACTCCCTGCTATACATCTGTAGCAGCTACATGTAACAGCGTCGCTCACCTCCCGCAAGATGTCCCGCAGCACCTGGTGCGAGGCCTGCGAGCCGCGCGCCTGCACGGCCGCCAGCCGCTCGTAGTAGCGCGCGATGGCCGCGTCGTACTGCACTCCCTGCTATACATCTGTAGCAGCTACATGTAACAGCGTCGCTCACCTCCCGCAAGATGTCCCGCAGCACCTGGTGCGAGGCCTGCGAGCCGCGCACCTGCTCGGCCGCCAGCCGCTCGTAGTAGCGCGCGATGGCCGCGTCGTACTGCACTCCCTGCTATACATCTGTAGCAGCTACATGTAACAGCGTCGCTCACCTCCCGCAAGATGTCCCGCAGCACCTGGTGCGAGGCCTGCGAGCCGCGCGCCTGCACGGCCGCCAGCCGCTCGTAGTAGCGCGCGATAGCCGCGTCGTACTGCACTCCCTGCTATACATCTGTAGCAGCGTCGCTCACCTCCCGCAAGATGTCCCGCAGCACCTGGTGCGAGGCCTGCGAGCCGCGCGCCTGCACGGCCGCCAGCCGCTCGTAGTAGCGCGCGATGGCCGCGTCGTACTGCACTCCCTGCTATACATCTGTAGCAGCTACATGTAACAGCGTCGCTCACCTCCCGCAAGATGTCCCGCAGCACCTGGTGCGAGGCCTGCGAGCCGCGCGCCTGCACGGCCGCCAGCCGCTCGTAGTAGCGCGCGATGGCCGCGTCGTACTGCACTCCCTGCTATACATCTGTAGCAGCTACATGTAACAGCGTCGCTCACCTCCCGCAAGATGTCCCGCAGCACCTGGTGCGAGGCCTGCGAGCCGCGCGCCTGCACGGCCGCCAGCCGCTCGTAGTAGCGCGCGATGGCCGCGTCGTACTGCACTCCCTGCGATACATCTGTAGCAGCTACATGTAACAGCGTCGCTCACCTCCCGCAGCACCTGGTGCGAGGCCTGCGAGCCGCGCGCCTGCACGGCCGCCAGCCGCTCGTAGTAGCGCGCGATGGCCGCGTCGTACTGCACTCCCTGCGATACATCTGTAGCAGCTACATGTAACAGCGTCGCTCACCTCCCGCAAGATGTTCCGCAGCACCTGGTGCGAGGCCTGCGAGCCGCGCGCCTGCACGGCCGCCAGCCGCTCGTAGTAGCGCGCGATGGCCGCGTCGTACTGCACTCCCTGCGATACATCTGTAGCAGCTACATGTAACAGCGTCGCTCACCTCCCGCAAGATGTCCCGCAGCACCTGGTGCGAGGCCTGCGAGCCGCGCGCCTGCACGGCCGCCAGCCGCTCGTAGTAGCGCGCGATGGCCGCGTCGTACTGCACTCCCTGCTATACATCTGTAGCAGCTACAGGTAACAGCGTCGCTCACCTCCCGCAAGATGTCCCGCAGCACCTGGTGCGAGGCCTGCGAGCCGCGCGCCTGCACGGCCGCCAGCCGCTCGTAGTAGCGCGCGATGGCCGCGTCGTACTGCACTCCCTGCTATACATCTGTAGCAGCTACATGTAACAGCGTCGCTCACCTCCCGCAAGATGTCCCGCAGCACCTGGTGCGAGGCCTGCGAGCCGCGCGCCTGCACGGCCGCCAGCCGCTCGTAGTAGCGCGCGATGGCCGCGTCGTACTGCACTCCCTGCTATACATCTGTAGCAGCTACATGTAACAGCGTCGCTCACCTCCCGCAAGATGTCCCGCAGCACCTGGTGCGAGGCCTGCGAGCCGCGCGCCTGCACGGCCGCCAGCCGCTCGTAGTAGCGCGCGATGGCCGCGTCGTACTGCACTCCCTGCGATACATCTGTAGCAGCTACATGTAACAGCGTCGCTCACCTCCCGCAGCACCTGGTGCGAGGCCTGCGAGCCGCGCGCCTGCACGGCCGCCAGCCGCTCGTAGTAGCGCGCGATGGCCGCGTCGTACTGCACTCCCTGCGATACATCTGTAGCAGCTACATGTAACAGCGTCGCTCACCTCCCGCAAGATGTTCCGCAGCACCTGGTGCGAGGCCTGCGAGCCGCGCGCCTGCACGGCCGCCAGCCGCTCGTAGTAGCGCGCGATGGCCGCGTCGTACTGCACTCCCTGCTATACATCTGTAGCAGCTACATGTAACAGCGTCGCTCACCTCCCGCAAGATGTCCCGCAGCACCTGGTGCGAGGCCTGCGAGCCGCGCGCCTGCACGGCCGCCAGCCGCTCGTAGTAGCGCGCGATGGCCGCGTCGTACTGCACTCCCTGCTATACATCTGTAGCAGCTACAGGTAACAGCGTCGCTCACCTCCCGCAAGATGTCCCGCAGCACCTGGTGCGAGGCCTGCGAGCCGCGCGCCTGCACGGCCGCCAGCCGCTCGTAGTAGCGCGCGATGGCCGCGTCGTACTGCACTCCCTGCTATACATCTGTAGCAGCTACATGTAACAGCGTCGCTCACCTCCCGCAAGATGTCCCGCAGCACCTGGTGCGAGGCCTGCGAGCCGCGCGCCTGCACGGCCGCCAGCCGCTCGTAGTAGCGCGCGATGGCCGCGTCGTACTGCACTCCCTGCTATACATCTGTAGCAGCTACATGTAACAGCGTCGCTCACCTCCCGCAAGATGTCCCGCAGCACCTGGTGCGAGGCCTGCGAGCCGCGCGCCTGCACGGCCGCCAGCCGCTCGTAGTAGCGCGCGATGGCCGCGTCGTACTGCACTCCCTGCGATACATCTGTAGCAGCTACATGTAACAGCGTCGCTCACCTCCCGCAAGATGTCCCGCAGCACCTGGTGCGAGGCCTGCGAGCCGCGCGCCTGCACGGCCGCCAGCCGCTCGTAGTAGCGCGCGATGGCCGCGTCGTACTGCACTCCCTGCGATACATCTGTAGCAGCTACATGTAACAGCGTCGCTCACCTCCCGCAAGATGTTCCGCAGCACCTGGTGCGAGGCCTGCGAGCCGCGCGCCTGCACGGCCGCCAGCCGCTCGTAGTAGCGCGCGATGGCCGCGTCGTACTGCACTCCCTGCTATACATCTGTAGCAGCTACATGTAACAGCGTCGCTCACCTCCCGCAAGATGTCCCGCAGCACCTGGTGCGAGGCCTGCGAGCCGCGCGCCTGCACGGCCGCCAGCCGCTCGTAGTAGCGCGCGATGGCCGCGTCGTACTGCACTCCCTGCTATACATCTGTAGCAGCTACATGTAACAGCGTCGCTCACCTCCCGCAAGATGTCCCGCAGCACCTGGTGCGAGGCCTGCGAGCCGCGCGCCTGCACGGCCGCCAGCCGCTCGTAGTAGCGCGCGATGGCCGCGTCGTACTGCACTCCCTGCGATACATCTGTAGCAGCTACATGTAACAGCGTCGCTCACCTCCCGCAAGATGTCCCGCAGCACCTGGTGCGAGGCCTGCGAGCCGCGCGCCTGCACGGCCGCCAGCCGCTCGTAGTAGCGCGCGATGGCCGCGTCGTACTGCACTCCCTGCTATACATCTGTAGCAGCTACATGTAACAGCGTCGCTCACCTCCCGCAAGATGTCCCGCAGCACCTGGTGCGAGGCCTGCGAGCCGCGCGCCTGCACGGCCGCCAGCCGCTCGTAGTAGCGCGCGATGGCCGCGTCGTACTGCACTCCCTGCGATACATCTGTAGCAGCTACATGTAACAGCGTCGCTCACCTCCCGCAAGATGTCCCGCAGCACCTGGTGCGAGGCCTGCGAGCCGCGCGCCTGCACGGCCGCCAGCCGCTCGTAGTAGCGCGCGATGGCCGCGTCGTACTGCACTCCCTGCTATACATCTGTAGCAGCTACATGTAACAGCGTCGCTCACCTCCCGCAAGATGTCCCGCAGCACCTGGTGCGAGGCCTGCGAGCCGCGCGCCTGCACGGCCGCCAGCCGCTCGTAGTAGCGCGCGATGGCCGCGTCGTACTGCACTCCCTGCGATACATCTGTAGCAGCTACATGTAACAGCGTCGCTCACCTCCCGCAAGATGTACCGCAGCACCTGGTGCGAGGCCTGCGAGCCGCGCGCCTGCACGGCCGCCAGCCGCTCGTAGTAGCGCGCGATGGCCGCGTCGTACTGCACTCCCTGCGATACATCTATAGCAGCTACATGTAACAGCGTCGCTCACCTCCCGCAAGATGTCCCGCAGCACCTGGTGCGAGGCCTGCGAGCCGCGCGCCTGCACGGCCGCCAGCCGCTCGTAGTAGCGCGCGATGGCCGCGTCGTACTGCACTCCCTGCGATACATCTGTAGCAGCTACATGTAACAGCGTCGCTCACCTCCCGCAAGATGTCCCGCAGCACCTGGTGCGAGGCCTGCGAGCCGCGCGCCTGCACGGCCGCCAGCCGCTCGTAGTAGCGCGCGATGGCCGCGTCGTACTGCACTCCCTGCGATACATCTGTAGCAGCTACATGTAACAGCGTCGCTCACCTCCCGCAAGATGTCCCGCAGCACCTGGTGCGAGGCCTGCGAGCCGCGCGCCTGCACGGCCGCCAGCCGCTCGTAGTAGCGCGCGATGGCCGCGTCGTACTGCACTCCCTGCGATACATCTGTAGCAGCTACATGTAACAGCGTCGCTCACCTCCCGCAAGATGTCCCGCAGCACCTGGTGCGAGGCCTGCGAGCCGCGCGCCTGCACGGCCGCCAGCCGCTCGTAGTAGCGCGCGATGGCCGCGTCGTACTGCACTCCCTGCGATACATCTGTAGCAGCTACATGTAACAGCGTCGCTCACCTCCCGCAAGATGTCCCGCAGCACCTGGTGCGAGGCCTGCGAGCCGCGCGCCTGCACGGCCGCCAGCCGCTCGTAGTAGCGCGCGATGGCCGCGTCGTACTGCACGCCCTGCGATACATCTGTAGCAGCTACATGTAACAGCGTCGCTCACCTCCCGCAAGATGTCCCGCAGCACCTGGTGCGAGGCCTGCGAGCCGCGCGCCTGCACGGCCGCCAGCCGCTCGTAGTAGCGCGCGATGGCCGCGTCGTACTCCACGCCCCTATGACAATTTTACTTATATAGTTACAAGGTATGTTAGTTATCAAATTCAAGTAGGGATTTATAAGACAGTTCACAATCGTTTATAATTTTTAAACCATTTTCAGATGTTATCTGTCTGTGTCAAGTCTGTCATAACTGTTTGTATTTCGCAAATATACGCGCATTTCGCAATAGCACGCCAGCAAAAAGAAATCTGCATAAGACCATTTTCTTGAAAACATTTTGTCATTGTTTTAAGATTTACTAAAGTAATTGAATCCTATCTTTAAAATAACAGAAATCTTTTGATTTCGAAACCTACCTATTCGCGCATTCAGTGCGGTAAATGTCCAACAAGGAAACAGAGCTCGGATTGTCCTCCACGAGTCTCATCTGCGGCGACACGGACACCACCCGCGGCACCGTGAAGTGCAGGAACCTTCGGGACGTCTCCTTCTGCTTGCCCAAGTAATGGTTCAACATCCTCAGTAACTGGAGCACGCGCTCTTCTCTCCTCGCGTCTCCCAGGCCGGAGTCATTGACTACCAGATACGGATATATCTTGCCGTTGTGCCCCCGGATGTATAATCTCCGGGCCGATGTGTTGTGCTTCTGAACGATCTCAACCCGCGGCATGAACCGCGCGATTCTCACATGGTAGTGAGTGTGCTTTGGAAGAAGAAACTCCCCGGGCAGTTCTACCTCAGCGGTTTTCAAACTGAAGTTCGATAAAAATCTACATTTCTCTTCTATGAGGAATGATCTGAAAGAAACGATACAAAAAATACTATTCGTAATGTAATTTTGCTATTTTTTTCAGAAGGATTATACGAATGCATTATGACTAAATTAAATAACCGTGGTGAAAACAAGAAAGGAACAGTACGAGTTCAACTTACTGCACCTTTTAAGTATTGTATATAGTTAACTATTTTAGCAATCTGAGGGCCTACTTTGTACTCCAGTATCCAAAACTGAATTGAATCCTCATTTTTGAATAAGACTGAAGAAATTCTAGCAATATTATTCATTCAGGACCTTAATGGCATTAATGACTACGCTAATCTACCAAGTTTGTGAAATGAAAACTGTCTGAGTATGCTAAAAAGATTCCGAAAATGTTAGAACTTACTCACTCACTACACTACTCACTTGGGCAACACCTTGGTCTTGGCCTCGAGGATCTTGACCCACTTCCTGAGCTTCTGGATGAGGTTCTGCAGCTTCATGGCGTTCGGCTGCGAGAAGTCGAAGTCGGCCGTGAACTGCGTCTTCATCTTCTGGAACACGGGGTCTTGCAGCGTGGCCTGCGCGCGCCTCGCCAGTGACTCCGAGGCGGCTGCACAACGGACCGCTACATTGCACTACTTGTTTCATTATGTTCGTATATAGTTTAATCCTAGAACTTAGTGCGGCTTCAGAACAGCGTATTTCAACGCGCGTATACGGTCGTTTAAAAAAACGCGCGTATACTGTCTTTTCAGAAAACGCGTTTACACGCGCGCTATTTTTTGTACCGGAAAATGACAAAATTGACGTTTAGCGGCTACGCGTGCTTCAAAGGACAAAAGACGCGCAAACGCGCCGAAAAATACGCTGGTGTGAAACCGTACTAATGAGCTAAAAATGAAAGGCTATTCTATGAGTTTTGAGTGTTTAATGATAGTGATAAATGAGACGATAGGAAAATTTTATGATAATTTAACTCTCTATATTCTATTACTTATGCCTACAGTGTTGTTGTATGTTAGCATGTGCTTTAAGTCAAATACATATTAAACTCTTTTACCTCAAGCAGTTTACTATGGTTGTGGGCAGGCGCGGTCGCAGCCTTCAATTTTGGGGGGGTCACCAAGAAGTTTTGGGAGGGTCACTAAGAAATTTGGGGGAAAAGGTGTCCCAAATTGGCTTATTTCGCCTTCCATCTATGCATGACTGATTGATTTTGGGGGGAGGTCATGTCCCCTGTGACCCCCTCCCCCCACCTGGGACCGCGTGGTGGGGGTATACTCATATACACATTGTCCCTGCTCTGTGCGATTTACCTAAGAAGATACACTGAGGGAGACAATAACCATGGTGGTTATTGTCAGGTAAAAATAGTAACCTGCTAGTAACTCGTATTAAAAAAATCGAACGTGGATATTGAAACAAAACAAGGTGGAATTTTTAATTTTGTCACCCAAGCGAAAGTATGTAGCTGGATCAAATCAGGTGATGGAAAATGTATGTTCTTCGAGGCGTTAGCTACCTACACTGTATTTACTATCCTAGTACACACATAAAAATCATTTAGCTTACTAGCTCTATCTAGCTTGCTATGCGCGGGCTCGCTCATATTTATACTATATTAAATAAAAATCTTTTAAAAAATCACTTTAGATTGCTTATGGCTTTATGACTGATAAATGTAAATAAAAACTGTTGAATTAAAATCAATCACACGTTTTTATTACAATCGCCATTTTGAAAATTTCCCGAAAAGATTATAATCTTATATTCTAATACTAAAACAAATCACATTTTTTAGCAGTCGTGTTAAAATATAGCTACATAAATTATTAGTCGTTATTTAGTATTAAAAATAAAAACCTAAATACCTACTACTGTTACTTACATACTCATGAAGTGAATAAATTTAATTTTGTTCCATGAGTTTTAGGACACATTCATTCTTTGATTTCATTTGATGAATGTGTAAGTTAAAATTGGCAACAATAAATGTAAACATTAATATAATACTTACCTCCAGTCATGCAGCACAACACTGAATAATATCTAGTAAAATGAAGAATAAATAAAAATTATGTACATGAATAAAATTCGCAATTTTAAGCAAATTGCCTACTTTAAGATGAACAAAAAATGAGACTCAAAACAAAATATAAATCCATCATATTATTTTACTCGAGTAATAGCAATGTACTTCAATCAAAAATTGCAATCTTTTTAATTGTTGATTAAAAATCATGCGTAAGTCATTAAATATGGATTATATACAATAAAAAAAGGTGCAAAGCATGGAACAAGGTTTTCAAAATGCTGATTTTTTACATTACTGTGTTACAAAAAAAGCAAAGTAATGCAAACATTAATCATATAAGCTGCAGTATATGTGCTCATAATATTTCAATTGTTAAATGTATAACATACCAAGCACCCTAAAACATTGTAAAAAAGGACATTTTTGCGATAATAATGCATGTTAAAAGTTGTGTTATTCTTGTAGTGATGTTATAGAAAATAAAGCACTGACAACAGAATTAAGAATATTTAGACAGAATACAGAGATATATTATTATGAATATTATGTAATGAATAGCTTTGGTTACATGTAACTTGTGAGTTTATTAGTAGCTGTTAAAAAAGTAAAAGATTGCAATCAATTTGACACTTTTATATACCTTTGGTACTGTCGCACCCTTAGAATTATAGAAATCTAACTGAAAAAATCATGATTTTGAGTTATCATGAAACAACCTAAAACGAATATCTTTATCGACTCTTACTATACTACAGGGTCAGATTTTGGTGTAGAAAGCTGCAAAACATCTACTCAGTCTCTATCATTTCCCTTCATTCACCTGCACTCACAGCGATTGTTCAGTGTTCAGAGAGGCAAACAGTAACATGCTTATGCAGTCCATTCGTTTTTTAGTTTAGTAATGACCTAATCCGAAATAGACTGATACAGAATCAAGTATAAAGGTAAGTGCACGTGATAATTTTTTATTAAATAAAGAGCATATTTATACTTGAGTCTATACTATAACATCACATATTATTTTGACCTAATATTCAAAAGTAGGGAGATCTATAAAATAAAGAATCATTTGATAAATCTGTGGCTTTAATATTACAAAGACCTAAATTTACTATTTTTAAATAAATATTTATTAAATTTACATTTTAGACACCTTATTTTGAAATATTAAATATTAAAAATACTTTTTTACATTTTCTTATAGACTTTTAAACCTCCATTAATTGCAAAAAATCTTAGTCCTCCAAATCTTTATTTAATGTTAACCAAAAATTGATGTTTTTTAATTAGGTCACTATAATTCTAAGGGTGTGCTGTTTTTCATTTTATCTTTCGATTTGTTTTCATTTTATCTAAATTATTAAAAATTATTTAATCATGCTTTAATTTATAGTGTGTAGAGAGTTTACATACGTAATACATATGCCATTTATGTCTATAGTCTATCTGAACCAACTCGATTCGCAGTATTATTATGTGTTCACAAAAATAATATTGAGGCCTGCTCATAAGTAGATCAATCGTGAGTGGATAGATTTACCCATGGATTACTAACATTTTGCCAGCTCATACACTGAACATTCGGATGTCATTCCAGCGCGAGCAATGTGCAATTAGATGGCGCAGGCGTCGCGTCTCATTCGCTAACGTCCTAAGGGTGACAACGGAGGAGGCAGCAAACATTCTCGAGATTAAAGAGTAACGGATACGACAACAACGACAACAACAACAACAATGTATGTTCGGCATGTTAACCAAGGAGGTGCGGAGCGTTGAGCAACTCACTTATCCCGATGCCGATGCCGAAGGTGGAGACGACCTTCTTGACGAAGTTGAGCGTGTGCGGCGTGACGGTGGCGTCGGCGACGGCGGCGCGGTGGTGGAACGCCACCACGTGGCACTTGGCCAGCCCCGCGCGCAGCTGCCGCAGCACCTCCTCGTACCAGTTCTCGCGGAACCAGACCATCTGCGACAGTATAGACAAAAATCACAACGGATCTTTGTCGCTCGGTACTTCGTGCAAGTAGCTTCGCAGAACCCAAAAATTGTTGTATACCAATCAAAGCAATTTTCTGCACAGTATCATGATCGGTCCGATCAGTCGTTTGTTGCCACTAATAGTTTATCAGGGGCGCATAGGTCCGTTTTGACAACTGTAGGTGTAATTACATAAACGGATTACATCCCTGTAGAATGGTGATAGCTGTCAGAAATGATGTAAACTACACGCCCTTAAAAGGAATAGGTCGACTTAACCCTGTATATGGATGTCAATCATTAATCAAATAAAATTAAGTCAATCAAATTGTGGTGGATTGCAATTTTAAAAACTTCCTGCATATGTTGGGCACTAGGTTTCATTTTCAACACACCACATTAGAGTATTAAAGTAAATTAAAGGGCCCATAATTTTATAGGACGTCAAGTATAGCCCGTTTTGTGGTCAACACATGTATGTACTGACAAATTAGAAACTAACAGTTGTAACAATGGATCTTTGTTACTCTGAAGTTAGGTGAAAAAAACGACTGCGCATGTATTGCTGCGCGGAAGAGTTGATAAGTTTTGACTGGTTTAGAGACATATTTGGCTATTGCGCAGCTATTCTCACGACGTTCCGAGAGACAAAGATCAGTGGTAGTCTGTTGTACTGTACACATAAATATGACAACATATCAACTAAGTAATATATAATATATATTATATTTATATATTATACTGCCAATAGTAAGTAAATTATTTACATATATTTCTTGTCCCATTCCGTTCAAACCGGACAAAATACTGTAAAAATATAATTATAGAGTTTGTCCTGAAAGATATGTAGTATAAACACTATACAGTGGGCCCCCGGTAATCCGGCCCCTGTCTAATCCGGCGCCCCCTGTAATCCGACATGTCTAGTACACAATTATTAAATAAAAGTTATTATTTTTTTGTAAGTTTTTCAGCATTAATGACGTTAATTTTGTAATAAAACTTAACTCTCTATTGTGTTTTTTTAATTTACTAAATTCGACATACACAATGAAGTATGATTTGTACTTCAGAGTCTGTATAACATATAGAATCTTAAATTGGAACTGTAATTTATCGGATTACAAGGTACTCTTTTGTAAAAAAATCCGAACTATAGGGGGTCTTAGGTAGTACTGTATAATCCGACAAATTCGATAGTTCGACACTGCCCTGCAAAACGTTTGTCGGATTACCGGGGGCCCACTGTATACAGAATCAGCTTATTGCAAATTTTGATAGAGATTGGACAATGTATTATATAACTACTGACCTGATCTACAATGCCCTCGAGTGAGGAGAGTACTGTGGGGTGTATCTCGCGCTGAAGCTGCATGATCTTGGAGCAGCGCCACATGGGCAGCGTGGCCTTGATAGGCCCCGCCTCGGAGGCGCTGCCTGAACTGCCTTCACCTTTGCTTGTGCTTGCTTGCTGTATACCAAAATATTATCATAGCTCAGGGCTCAAGTAAAAAAAAATACAATCTAAGATTTGTAAATTTTATAAATATTTTTACAATAGACATTTTATAAGGTCACACCTTATGACGATAACTTATTGTACAACAGAAAATTGTTAACATAATTTGAATTCACAGCAGAGGAACACATTCCTAGTGGCCAAGTCGTGCAAATTTTCCCGCTTGTCATACTAACATTCATTTGGGCTCATCTCTCTATGTTAGCAGGAGGTGTAACTACGTCCAAAATTCTTTGTAATTCTACATACATATTGTGCGGAAGACAGAACCCGCCAAGCTAATTAAAACAGTTTATACAGTAACGAGACAGATATTAACATACATGAAGACTCAAAATGCATGAATTCACGAAGCCTTTCACTTCATTTTTAGAAGACCGTCGATTTCAAATCAGTCTTCAAGGAATTGCAAAGCAAACTTCCTTACATATACAACAGGCAATACATACAGCAGCAGAGCCGGATTGTGGCAAGCTCTCGGCGGTCTTGTGTCTCTCGCGCTGCTCTATCTTCAGCGTCAGGTACAGCGTGCGGATGGGGAAGTAAACCGCTTGCGGGTAAAGGCGCCCCACCTATTATAACAAATTGTTTTTTATAAAATTAGGTACACCGTAGTAAATTCCGTATAAGTAATAATAATATGTGGGATGTGCGCAATAAGGATTTTGGATTCGTAGACTCCCTATGAATCCAAAGTCCCTTACTACTGCAGGTGTGTATACTTTATTAATTCATGCATCCCATGTCACATAATTTGTCGACATTTTTTGGTGCAACATCGGGTGCATATATTTATTTGATATCAATCTGTTTTGGGATATAATAATATTAAATGAGGTATAAAGTTCACATGCCTATGAACAGTAGTTATTAACAATTTAAGTTATGACAAATACATTATAATGTTTTTTTGTCTTTAAGTTTATGAAAACAACCTAAGAAGTTTATACAATACAATTTATGTTTTCTATCTTAAGTTTCAGTGATTAATCATTAATCATTTTCATCGCTTATCATTAATCATATTCAGTTAAGTATAACAATTTAGGTACAGACTTTGATTTTTTAAACAATTTTCTAATTGGATGAACGTGAAGTAGAGTATTCAACACATCCTCAGCATCGCACTATCGCACTCACGTGGCTGAGCAGGTTGAGGATGACGTTCCCGTCGTACTGCACGAGGCAGGCCAGCAGCTGCGGGATCCACGGCAGCCACTGCACGGGCGGCACGCCCACCGAGTACTTGTCCAGCGCCTCCGCCAGGCTGTTCTTGTCGTCGTCGAAGCTCAGCATCCAGAGCACCTGACAAATGTTTTGTTTAATGTATAGCGTCTGTAATTGTTACATCTAGAACCTGTTTTTTAAGAACTACATGATAGCAGTTGTCCCACCGCCACGCCGGCGAGAAAGCGACTAACTATCGGAGTTTTTCTCGCTGAAAAAACATACAACAGATAAACAATATGTCGTGTAAACCTAATCTCTTTTTTAGTTTCTTGCTCTACTCCATTCTCGCTCTTCGTCGGCGGTAGGACAAGAGTCTAATATATGTCTTATCTTAGTGTGTATTGCATAAGAAATTTTGAATCAGTCACACGTTCACGTTCAGTAACTTTACTGTTTAGTTACCAGCAGGTAACTATAATCTGCTGGTAACTACTACAACTGTTCACAGATTGTGCATACACACACACATACATACACCTTCTATAGCTAACAAATGGATTTTTAACTTTTTAAGTAAAAAATTGTAAGTCACAACCTAAAGCAAGGCAATGCAAATTTTAAATGGTAATAAGGTAATATTTTTATAAAATTAGTCCTTAAACTGTTAGAAATATTATGTTATTAAAAATATTATGTAGTTCCTATTAAATAATTTTACATTATATATTTAGTATTGCAGCGAAACATTAAAAATATGAGTACGTATATTCATACCTTAGCGCAGTACTTCCTCGACTTGGACTCGTTCTGGTGTCGGCAAGCGTGCAGGAAGCACGTCATGGCCGACACGCCGACGCTGATTTGGCGCGGGTCCCGGATGAAGATCTGCTCCAAGTAGTCGCCCCAGAGCGCCCACGCCTTAACTAACGTGTCGTGTAGCTGCACGGCTGCGGCGAACGCTTTGTTCGCGTCGTCCGACCGCCCCAACTGGGCCAGTAACAGCCCCTTGAAGTAGGAATGGAAACATTTGCATTACCAAAATTATTTGGAGGATATAAGTCCATTGGCAATAATTCAATTAATCTAAGTTGCTAAATTAAGCTGGATGGTCACAGTGGGGAATGATAACTGATGATAAATCAGATTATGAACCAAAAGCATGTAGCCGAAAACAAAAATACTAGCTGGCAATAGAGAGATGTGGTAACAGTTGAAGGAGACTTTTCCCAAAACAAGGCACAAAGACTTGCAAAAAAATGCATTTATATGTTTGCTATAGTTTGAATAAAGGCTTATCTATACTAATATTATAAAGAGGAAAGATTTTTTTTCGTATGTTTGTGATGAATAAACTCAAAAACTACTGGTCCCATTTCAAAAATTCTTTCACCATTAGAAAGCTATATTCACCCTGAGTAACATAGGCTACTTTTTACCGCGGAAAAATGCTTCATTCATGCATGAAAACGGGTAATAGGGTCAACGCGGTTGAAGCAACTGGCTAAACGCCTATGATTTTAATATAGCAATGAAGCCTGGAATAGCACTTAGGCTATTTTTTATCCTATGGCCGGGGACACATTAAAAGAGTCCACGCGGGCGAAGCCGCTGGCGGAAGGCTATCTTATATAAAATGATTGCCATTTTGCAAATACGCATGTATTTATGTTGCTATGTTTTTAAACAAATGAAAAATTTCCAGAGCATTTATATTGCTATTTATAAATATCATTATCCCTTAAATTTGTATTACTATAAATATTTTTTTGCATAAATTAATGAAAATGAAATTTAGCATTAATTAATAAATTAATGAGAACGTATGAATTAATAAAAATACCAATGATTTCCATTAATACCTTGAAAGCGTAAAATTCAGCCGTCATCTCCTTCGTAAAGTACTTGAAGTTAGTCGACTCTATCATATCTAGACCTTCCTGCAATTCGTCCTTCCCTTCCGTCCAGGACATCTGGATGTGACACTTTACTTGTTGTCGAATTTTTTGGAAGCAGTCTACTATGGGCACACTCGGTATCGTGTAAATTCTGTGTAAGGAATCGAGACAAACGCCCGAGAGATTGTGTTTCCTGGCGATCTTCGCAAAATGGATTATTGCCTGAAACAAAAAAAGTTGTTTTTTTTTTTTGTTTTATATACTGTAGGAATTTTCTGCATGCATATATAAAATTGTACAATCATTAAAAGTATGATGTCCTCCAAGACGCATCCGTCTACGGCGACCACATAGCAGATCTCCTGGCGTGCGATGTGAGTTGCAAATCCCAAATTCAGTTTGTTTTACGTGCGTTACGGGAGTTGCGTAGTTGGTGATTCAGTTTAAAGAATTGCGCTGCTGCACTTACTGCACAAACGCCAGAGAAGTGCAGTTTTATTAAACGTATACAAAAAGTACGACAGCCAAACAAATTTTAGACTCTGTAAATATACAGTAGCAGACGAGCATGCACGCCACGTGGTGTTAAAAGGTCGCTGAAGTCCATGGACACACAACCTCAAGCAATCCTGAGTCTTGTCTGAGGTCGTGTGCGCTGCTACTCTGAAAGCTAATGGTCATCTCATGTAAGTCTGACAACCGCATTTCACCGAATCAATAGAATTGCTTCACAGCACAAAAGGGTGCGAAAGTGGTACTTTCTCGGTTGAACTATTAGAGTTTCACAATCTATCAAACTATACTAGTTTACTATAATACCTGAGCACTAGCATGCACGCCTAGCATGCTATGGTTGGAGGCGTGGTCAGGCTGCGAGTCGTAGTGCGACGCGATGAACTGGTAGTGGTGCTGTCGCCACGTGAAGATGGCGCCCCAGTGGGACAGGGGATCCGCCACTACGGGTAGACGGTTACGCCATGTTTTGACGATGGCCTTCATGTCGTGCAGTGATGTCTGACGGTTGTGGACGAGTCCCTGAGAAAACAATTATGTTATTAAAAATTATACTAAGTAAAGCTCTTTTATCTTACAAATGCAAGTTTATCAAAGTTGTGGATGTGTATACATATTAATGACCTTTGTCTCTGTGTTTTTCTATGTTATTAAAGTAACATGCCAGTAACTGAAGACTGATTAATATTTTATCAATATAATAAGACTAATTAATAGTTGGTAGATCAATAGGTTTAGGGCCTCATTTACCATCTCCAAGTAAAGTTTTGATTAGTTACGTCCCAAGTAAAGTTAATTGGCAAGTAAAAGCTATGAGTATGGGTCAGTTTATCATATGATTGGCGCTACTAGAACATCGTGAAATTGCAATTGAAGTTAGGGGTTTATTACGCCAATTAGCGTACCCGTCACTTAATACTTGAAGGTGGTGAGAGGCCCTTAGTATACACCAAAGACCAATAATCCTAAAGACAGCGGGTCGGTGTAACCACTTTGTTGGCATCTCTTTTTCGCAGCCAGTGTTACCCACTTATCATATTTTCCCCCAAATTTGGTAATCTACAATATCAAGCAAGTAAACTATAAATATTGGCAGACCAAACTGTGAAAGGATTTATATGCTTGTGCATTATGGTTGGTTGTTTGTGATTTTAGATTGGTTGACTGGCATAAAGTTAATTGGGTCAGCAAAGTACAGGACATACATATAGGAGAAAATAAAAGACAAATACAAAGATTTTTAATGGCACCAATATGGGTGTTTACAAAAGCTGTTAATACATATTTAGTACGTCATATTTACCTTAATGAGGTATGCAAATATTACAAAGATAAAAGTAAACACTTAGTTATAACGCAATATATAAAAATGTACATTTGTATCAATTTTATTATTATTTTTCTTCTCTTTATCCTTTTGGTCAATAAATGGCTTTCAAAATAGACCGAACAAATTCGGAATTATATTGATGGTTGCCAGTCAATACGTCCAGTGGCCTGAATCCATTTATTTTCGGCAAGAGCGTCAGTTGGAAAACTGAAAAAAATATGACAGCAACATGAGATGAAATTCGTCTGGTAAACTTCTCATAATGTCTAATACCAAATACCAAATACCTAGTACCTTTTTATAGTCTGTCTGAGTGAAATTTAATATGTCGGGAAAATGCTCATAATGTCCACCCAGCCTATAACATTTTACTGGTCTCCACTTAAATAGTTATATATAAACAAGGTGGGATTTGAGCCTCCCGCTTGAAATGTAACTAACTACTAATGAGGTAACACATAATCTTTGATTTTATTATTTATGGTCACTGTTTTTGTTAAAAATTATTATATTTCAATATGATGGTTAATTTTTTAGTAATACGGGTAGGATATTTTGATTCAAGATCTGACAACACAATTTCGAATTTGACAATGTTTGAAATGAACAAATATAAGTTTATTTTCACGAATTTCACTATATTTACGTTGAATGACTAGTAATAAGACAAAAGTAATTAAATATCTATATATAAACAATACATATTTAGTACATGTTTAAAAAGAAATATTGAACTTACGCGTAAATTGTAATGCCTTCCGGCAGCCTTCCTGTTTACGCTCACTGCGGCTCTTACAACCTAAATTACTGCAGCTCACCATATTGTGAAACACGAAAAATGTTATTTGCTTTTAATACAACACAATTTACAGCAGAGAGAATCGATTTTAACACATAAATATGATAAAACAACAATGTCACCCCGACTTCCACAGTTTGTCTGCCACTTAATTAAAGGGCAATGTCAAAAAAACTGGTTACACCGAAAAGGACAGAAAATCTCGCTCCCATCTCTTTCTAACAAGTTCATTAAGTGTATTTCGATCTCGCTTTAGCGTGCCGTAATGAAAAATAGGACTCTGTCTATAGTACGTAAGTACATTATTCTTAGTCTAAGGTATACACAGACAGAGGGAGCAGCACTCACTGTGTGAATCTGCGCGGCCTCGCTGAGCTCCATGAGCTGCTGGGCGGCGCGCAGCAGCGGCAGGTGCGCGTGGCTGACGAGGCGCGGCAGGCGGCGCCACTCGCGCAGGCACTGCGCCGCCGCCGCCTCCGCGTGCCGGTCCACGGCGCCCAGCTGCTGCTCGCCGCCCGCGCAGATGCACAGGTAGCCGCGGTACAGGTTCACAAGCCATGCTGCAAAAACAAGACACGACCATTTACAATATCTTATCGAAAAAGAACTTCGCAAGTCGCACTATGCGCACTGTTCAATTATGCAGTTTCGTTATATTCTCTTTGAATGTTACCTAAGAAGCTGTCAATCAGACAATCACACCTCTGGCTCGGAGTTGCCAGCAGATAACTATAGTAACCCGCTTGTAACTTTAGTATCCTAGTAGGTAACTAGTAATTCATAACTGATTGATAGCTCTTTATGTAACGCACACAGAGATAATATTGCAGCTCTTTTAGCCTGCACAAATCAGATAAAAAAACTTGAAGGTCAATATTACGCGTTCCGAAAATGATAAAATTAGAAATTATAGTATCTGTGTTTTATTTACTTATTGTTTTATGCAAAAATGTATATTACTATTAAATGTACTCTTTATCTTTGTCACTGTAAAATTAAAACAATAATAGTGTTGCTATTAACAGCCAACATTTAATCAATAAATATATTACTAAAGTTACTATATAATTTGATAAAAAAATACTATATAATTTGTTAAAAAAATTACCCAGTTCTTTGGGACAATTGTATTCCACTTCTGCCAAGGCATCCTTCATCGTAGGCCAGTTAGGGTTCCTCCAAGAACTCTCCAGAATCAAAAACGGATCTCGAACGCTCCTAGTGAGACCCAGTTCCAACAGAGAGTCCCATTGGTTCAACTCCTTGGCACACTTGATCCAATGTTGTGTCCACAACGTGCACTCCTTGTGCATGTTGTAGGAAGCAGGATTTGCGTTGTATTCTTGTTTTAGTTTAGCCATTGCTACGTCATAAGCGGCCTGAAAATGTGGAGTTAAAATCAATACAGCATTTTTTTTAAATAGGCGTCTGATCCAATGACATGTATGAAGCGTAGTCAGATGGGAGATTTTTCCTTATAATACGATTTTACTATAGCAGTAACTTGCACGCACGTGCGTTTTGTCTCATTATACATACATTAACTCGACACAACGAGTAACTTGGCATGAATTTAGGTTGCCATTGTTACTTATCAGTAACAATTGTAACCTGCTGGTTACTAAGTTACATTAGTAACTAATTGACAGCTCGTTGGGTAACGCACACACAGATAATGTTCATTCCCCCCCAATACCTTGATGAACCGACATTAGTGAAATAACAGAACTATACTTCTATATTTTTTATCCTAACAATATAATGTGTTCCTTATTTTCAGTGTGGCATCTAATTATTGTTAGTGAATAAATGAAGTTACCTGGGCCTGCTCAAAAAATCCTTGTTGTTCATACGCGATGGCGACGTTAGTTTCGCGGTATCGAGCGTGTTTCTGCCACAAGCCTGACCACATGTCCTCTTCTTGGAGCAATTCATACATATCGCTTAGAGAATCTAGCACCTCCTATATTTAAAGGGCATAACGTAGTCAAATCTTTTTATCTTTGCGTATACACAGCAGAAAAAATGTATAGTAAAAACAAATCTGTGTTAAAATGTATTTTTAAAATATTATACAATAATTATAAAATTCTATTACCGTTTAATTTAGTTTTATGATATTATTATAAAACTAAATTAAACGGTAATAGAATTTTATAAGCATATTTATATTATTAAATATTCGAGTAGGTACACCAACAATCGAAGCTTTGAAAACATATATACAGAAGATAACAACAGACATTTACACACTTTAGGAGTTTTAAAAGTAAAATCACACATACCGTTGGAGTAGTTAATTCAATATCATAGTCATATATTTCAAGAGCTTCGCGATTGTTTCGCCCACTGGCTTGATCAATCGCCATTTGTTCTAAGTTCAAAGTCATTCGATGCCATAAGTTGTGCGTTTTGCCCAAGTACTTCATCATTGGTCTGTAAGAAATGCATAGAATAAAAGGCGTAATAGAGTAATTTGCTATGTGTATATGCCGAGTTCCTAATCCTCAAATAAAATAAAACTACATGAAAAATTCTGCTGATGTGGTTACTTACGGTTTTATAGAGACTGGTGGATTGCATCTTGCCAGTGCTTCGATAAACGTGTTAAGAGCACTCAAGGGTTGATCCCTTTGTATCACATGAACACCTGATATTATAAAGGGCACAACCTCGTTCATCATTGTCTGAAACAATGTATAAATACATAGTTTGGTTATTTGTGGTGTTTCGAACAGCATATGAAAAGGAAGACAGAAAAACAGTATGACACTGGTTTTGAGATGTTTTTTAGAAAACAAATATCAAATTTGAGGAATGTCGTACTTGACGAAAATTTTAAAAATTTGTCTTGTTTCATCATATTGATTATGTACTCGTAAATTATTGTCCCAGTGAGCTTTCAGTAATCGACCTATTCAACAATTATGACTTCACTTTAATGTGTTTGTTTACCAAATAAGTCCAGCAGTTTTACATAACGTTGCTTGCGTAAATACAGTACTCCAGTACACTGACCGCGAGTTGGCGCTCGTCCAGCGTGGCCCACACGGCGGGCATGAGCTGCAGCCACATGCGGTGCGCCAGCGCGTCGTCCATGTGCGCCAGCTGCGCCGCCGCCGCCACCAGCTGCTCCGTGCGCACGCGCCGCGCCAGCTCCAGGAACTCGCACTGCTTGTTCAGGATCTGCTGCAGCGCTCGTTGTCTGCAACACGATACACGCGTAAATTATTATTATTCGTATCTATTTACTTAATTAGAACGGGTAAAAAGCCCAATTACACTAATTAATACAATTCTATAATAAATAATATAAGATACCAGTATGTTACAAATTTTATTGAATTTTAACAATAACAATGGTAATGATCATTAATAATATAATATAACTACGTTGTATAACGCTACATTTTTACTATGACATTTGTCATATTAAACCATCAAAACAGAATTCAAACCACACCAGCTTATTTCTGTATTTTGTCTGTTTTGATTATGTCGGGCCTTTTAATAAAGCGACAGTGTATGATTGATAGTAGTATCTGCACCACATGTTGCACATAACGTTTCACACTTATAGCCCCAGTCAGCCGACAAAATTGGTTCCCATTTCATAGTTTTTATAAAAATTATTACGAAGTAGGTATAACTTGTTTGCTGAATTGATAAATAACTTAGTCGCCCTATAAACTATATACTATTTAGGATATGAGTAATACATAGGTATTTGTTTGGATTATCTTTTGTTTTTATGAAATAAGTACTAAAAGTTATAAATGATGTTACAATAAAAGTTAATAAATTAGTATGTGTTTCATTTCTTTATTATATAATTTGTATGGTCTTCCATAAAAATTGCAATATCTAAAATATGGATTATCTAAGATTTGTTCAGTAGATAGTTTAATTATACAAAAAAAATATTTGTGTGGCAATAACCACTTAATCTTATTGTAATCAGTCGTATAACAGACTAATAATTCAATTTTATTCATCCGTTTCCCGGATAACTAGAACCAGCCAATTTTTCAGGTAGGTAAATAAAAAAAAACAAAAAAACACTTATATATCGCCGCTTTAACTCATTTCATAGCAATTCGAAATTAGAATAGTGGTTTCGTTATCTTATCTTCGAAACTTATTTTGTTTGTAACAAACAGCATTACATTTCACTTTTTAAGAATGATCTACATGGAGCGAGAGGAGTAAGGAATAGCACACTTGGTGTCATTTTAATGCGTCTGGGTTATAGGATCACTATCTTGATTTTTTTGGTTTATTATGAGATAACGCTTTTGTGATTTTAATGCTTTATGTTATTTTTAAAGTACTTTTTTTGTTAACTGAAAAGTATGCATGAATATATAAATGAGATAAATACTTTCTAAAAGTTGTAAATTATGTTTACAAAAGTTTAAACATTTAACATAAACGTAACAAAAATCCAATAACAAATAATAGTAAAAGAATAACTTGATACTTTTAAAATGCTTCAATATCTTTAAAATTATCGTACAACGTTAACTGTGCTGTTGACTGTACTAGAAAGGCGACGGTGGGGGTGCGCGCGGTGAAGCGTGAGAAGGGCAGAGTACATAGCCAGGTGTCATGTTAGGTTGACCGAGTAGTAGGTTATGTGATTAATGTGTCAATAAGGAGCACGTGCTCTAAGCCTGATAACTTGTCTCACCTATTAGGTGCAACTTTCAAAACTTCCTCCTTCTGACTAGAATTTGAATCTAAATCCATGTCCAAGACGTCTGGGTCAAGAGAGTCGCTGAATCCATCTGACGACTCCTCCTTTATATTGCTGAGCACTACGAATGACTTGCGGTCTTCCGCGTCTGCCCAGTTGATAACTGCTGTTATGTTGGGGAGTAGGTATTTCGAGTTTGACATGCGAATTTGAGTACCTGAAAAGGAATCATAGTTATTTGATATTTTAATTAAAAAAACTCACAAATTGCAAAACAAGTGCAAATACAAGTGTATATTCAATCATTAAAACTCAACTTTTTATTTTTAGCATGTAATTGTAACAGCTACACAGGTTTCTAGAAACACCAGTATAATATTTTCTTTTTAGAATTCCACGTATATTCCTTATAGGACCATAACACTTTGTAAAAAAGCTAATTATTGTATACCCGACATTTTAAAAAACAGGACTAAAGATTTTCTCTGTTTATTCTTTTCTTCAGTTCAGCATTGCGTAAGCGCGCCCAGAGCAGACAAAAAATAACGTTCACTAGTTTATAAAAAATCCATACAATTTAAGATGGATTTGACAACAACTATAAAATTATATTGGAACTTACTGGAGACACAAGTCACAAGGAGAAGCTCAAGGCACTGCTTGATCCAAAAGTGCTGACCGATATGCTCCCAGTTCTGCGAGCACACAATATAGAGCAGGCGGTCGAAGATCCGTCGTCGCACGCTCTGGTCGTACACCTCGAAGAACTTCGCGCGAATGTGTGGCTGCGTGCAACGAAGGCCAGCGAGGAACGCTGGCTCCAGCTTCATGGAGAGTTCCGTCATTTTTAGATGTTCGTCTCTGTAAGAAGTATATCGATTATGTTTATTTTTTTAAATAAGGATAAAAAGAAGACAAAACCACTTTGTACATAAAAAAACGGGTTGCACTCTGGTAGTGCCGGTAGAACTGAAAACTTGAACATTAACGTTGTGCATTTTTGATATTTTTGAATGGTAAGGGAATAATTTCGAACGAATTGCTTTTATTATCAGTATTATTTTTCATCTAGTATTTTCAGTAGCTTTTCATCTAGCATTTTTAGTACTCACTCATTTTCTTTCACTATTTCTTCGTCACTTTTTTCATTAATAGATGCACTTTGTTCAATGTCCATATTTTAAATACTTGAAATAAACGAATTTTACAAGTATAGACAGTCGAGCCGTCATCAGCTGTCACCCCTCCGTCTTACGAATTTTCGATCAGACCACGTGTAGTTGACGCGAGTTAAACATTTTTTGCCTATCCCAAAAAAAGTGCACAACGCCGCTTAAGAAGTTTTTACTTCAAAAATAAAAACAAATTGTACTCAGATTATACATTGTACAATCTAAAGCACACTTTTGTAATCTAAAACACACGTTTCTTAAATAGAAGCATTTTGGCCATCGATATAATAAGTAGGTAGATTCACAGTCGCCGCATAAAAGTGGCACCGGCAAAAGAAGGCATAACGGCAGCGATATGCCTTCTTTCGCTTTCATTTGCTAAACCGCCACGGACGTGTCGCACGTCTGATGCGCTAGAGAACAAAGTCAGTAATGGAGTCGCCATTTGTCTTTTATTTAAAAAAGGCGTATTGTTATTTTAGTTTTCCGAAAAATGAAATTCAAAAAGAAAAGTGGAAGTGTCTTAAAACCCACGGCGGACATAATAAATTTCATTCATATACTCCGCAGATTTCATATGTCCTAATTGAAATGATTCGTTAGTGGGAGAAGCGTATAAATAATAGCGGCCAAACGCGACTTCATTCGCGTGGACTTTAGTTTTAGATTTTCCAAAAATAAAAGTAGCCTAAGTTACACCTTATTACATCAGCTACCTGCCACAGAAAATCCCGTCAATATTGGTCCAGCCGTTTCAGAGATTAGTGGGAACAAACAGACAGATAGACGGGAATCAGATAGACAAAAATTGTAAAATATGTAGTGTATAAACATTCATATGCATGTAGTAAAAGGCGGTTATTTTAATATTACAAACAGACACTCCAATTTTATTTACATATTTGTATAGATGTAAAATGTGAATATTGTAAAAACTGTTTGCTAGCGAAACAAAAACTACGGTTCCATATATTGATAGATATTAAAGATTTAGGCGGATTATGTTATGCATCAGAAGATGTGTATTTAATATATGAAAAAAGAGAATATGTTGTTAGGAAATTTCTACGCACTGGTGAATGTATAAAAAAATGTGCATTTCATTTAAAAAAATGTATTTGGAGATATAATTGAACACTGTCAAGGAACAAACTTTGGCCATAAGATCGAGCTGTTAAAGGCTGTTATTGAAAAATATATTGACATACATTACGTCCTTATTATGCCGGGAAACTAAAAACCGCTGAAATCAAACGCAGATTGAAAAGGCAATTATTTAATATATTTTTGTATCAAGGTACCTAAATCTTTGCTGGGAATAGAAACCGGGACCCTAACACACACATGCGTATTATGATCACTGTGTTCATTTCATAAAATATAATGTTTATAGATTCTAAAAATTTTCTGTTGTCTGCTCGCATTAGAATTTTAAATAAATAAAAAAGAAACTCCACTCCACTGTCTATGTTCCAAGTGGTGTAAATATGGCGGTAAATTAATCTTGTAAACGAATTTGTACTTTATTGTAATGCTTTTGGTTTCATTTCTCAATAAACTCCTATTTCGTAAGTCTAAAGTCGTAAAATTTTATTGCCGTATTATAAACATCGAACCAGAAGGTGATAAGTAACAGTTTAACATGGACTTATAGTCTTACTTATGTTAGTACCATAAGGTTTAAAATAGATAAAAAGTAAGATACCTTAAAATATTTTTTTGTTTAGAATACTTGTAAACATCTATAATAAGTACGTTTTTACGCGGGGCCACCTTTTGACTCAAGTTTGTATGGGAACCTTGCATCTACCTACTTATTATATCGATGATTTTGGCCTCATTATTTTACCAAGTTATAGCTCATTTATCTCACGAACGCCGGAATTACAATTGTAATAATATTACGAGTAATAATACATATTTATCTGCAGGCAAGAATGTGGACACCAGTGTGTTCCACTGGGGATCCCAGGTACCTCCCCAATTGGCTGGGTAGCTTTGGAAGGCTTCCCATGATAACAAACAAGGCAAGCCCATGGTGAAATTTTACTTTTAACTGATGACTGATTCACATCTTTTTAGGAATACGAAATATATAATATACTATAATATTCGTCACCATTGTAAGAGGAATGAATAAACCAATCATAAAAGAATCAGCAGAGTAAGCTACACTTATGTCCACAGTGACATGTAAAGTACCAAATACCTGTAAACATAATTGATCATCTCGAGGAACTGCGCGTTCAGGTCCTGGTCGTCGGGGAAGCGCTTCTCGACGTACTGCATGAGCTTCACCAGCAGGATGCTCTTCTCGCGCAGGGACGGGCCCGCCGTGGGACTGCCGCCGTTCTTCACCCACTCCTCTACCATGCGCGTTATGGCTCGCATTACCTGCGTTTACAATAACAAGTACGCTTTTTATATACCTCGTTTACATTCCTCCCTTTCCGTTGCCGCACGCCCAGCGGTACATGACTTCCCAAAAATTGCTGTGGCAACGTCAACCGAAATGAGTGGTAATATTGACGTTGTCATTCGCATTGCCCAGTTTTGATGTTCGCAAGAAAACAAGGTTAACTGGGGGATAGCTGGGCAATACGAAAAGCAACGTCAATGACATTGGAAGTTACCATTCACATTCTCGCGTTTGCCAGTTCATTCCCAATTTCCCTGCTGAATGTAAACGCGGTCATTTTAATGGAAGCAAGAAAATATCAGTAAACAGAATGTCATGTTTGTGTAAGAACCATGAAGCCTGAATTTCACAATCATCAATTTATTTCTTTACCTTGGCATCAGTCGTTTTTTCAATGAGACCAACAAGTATAGTGCCAATAAATGTTTTTCTTGTGTCTCCGGGCATCACAGAGACGCGTGCTTTCAGCAAGTCCAAGGCTAGGATCTGAGAATGAAAAATAATGAAATAGTCTTTAAATAAATTCTAAAACAATTTTAATAAATAATTACAACATATTTTTTAAACATAACTACTCTCCTGAAATGCTGAAATCAAAGTCTCCAGTTATTATAAAGTTAGGTAAGAACTACTTTGCAACAACTTTTCTCCTGCTGTTGCTTTCATGTGTAACGCTCTTTAATACGTTTAAAAGGGGGCCTATAAATATAATGAAAGCTCTACACACAGTAGTCACATCGGAAGATGTCAAACTTCTAGATCCCAAGCGCATCGTACGATTCCTAACAACCGTCGGCCTTGGGAATCAGATATAAACGCGGGGCCAGGCTACAATAAATCATTTACTGGTCGCAATTGCCTTAGGGTTGTACCCTTCCCCACCAATTCAAAGAATAATAATAATACTACACACACACACATACAGGGTCAATACACAAATCATCATCCATTATGCCGAGTGCATTACATAGATCGTTGAAAGGCTACCACCAGCTATCAGCGAACTACTGCTACAGGCTACTCACGAGCAGGTCGGTGGTGGTGGCGTCTGGGTTGGGCGCCACGTGGTCGCGCGCCATGCGCTGCAGCACGCGCATCAGCGGCGGCAGCAGCCGGTCCACGTAGCCGGGGTTTGCCGAGCAGCAAGCCTAGTATAGACAAATACAAATATTTGTGAAAGAAGAAAAAATTAAAAAAAGAAATTTTTTTTTTCAAATTAGGTTACACAAAATAGCCTAAATGAATATAATTTTCTGGGTCATCGCCTTAAGGTGTACTTTTCGCCTTAATCCGTTAAACTGACAGAAAAAATGGCGGCGGTAAAAACTCCAAGCAGCACTTTTTTAAATCAAAAATATGTACTGTATTTAAGAAAATAGAATGGCTTTACTCGTAAGTCAATAGTAGACATATGTGATCGTCTTGATAATGTTTTCTTATCCACTATAAATAAGTAAATCTATAACTTATTCATATTTCTAAACGTCCATGATATAAAAGGAACACAATTTCAATATTAACATGACTTACCTTCAGCATCATCAAGGGGCCAAGTAAGGCACCAGTGCCGCTGCCGGCGGCCGACTTTTCATACGCTGCCAAACCTTCGAATGCGTACTTGCTCACGCAGGCGTACAGCGTCTCCAATTCTTCGTACTAAAAACAATAATTAATTGAAGTTTTATACAAATAGTATGTCTAATACTGTGAAATAGTAACCGTCAACTACCTTAAAATTAATATGTACTATCATCTTGTCAGTCTTGGTTGCGTTTGTGACATGTGGGTAACTTTCGACGATGCAAGTTTCATTACGATGTTTTTACTTGACAAGTACACAGATATCATTAAGCTTAGAAAATTAATAGACAAAATCATCATGTTATACCGTAGTCACTCACCTTAGATGTCCCACTATTGGGCTCCGTAGGGAAGAGCGCGGTCAACTTGGCGAGCAGATTGTGAGTAAGGCGAACTATCTTGGCGTTGGTGGAGGCCACGCAGGCGGCCAGGCCTCGCTGCAGCGGCTTGAGCGCGGCCAGGCTCTGCTCGCGCCGCAGTACGCCGAGGAGGTACACGAGAAGTTCCAGAGCCGTGCAAGCGTTTGCGCATGCCGCTGCGTTGCTGTCAGCCGTCGAGAACACCTGATAAATAAGGAGGTGTATTTTTATCGAACTACTTAAAAAATATGATCAAATGTTTATACTTAACAACGTTTTTGTCCATAATTGGTAGAGCTACCGTTGCTAGGTTTATCATTCATATCTTAAAACCCCGAGAAATAAACTCTATGAAGTTGTATCTACGACTAACTATATCAAGTTGTATCAACTTGTATCTAAGACTAGCTGTGCCCGTGACGTCGTCCGCGTGGATAGATTTGTAAATTAAAGATAGCCTAAAACCTTCCTCGATAAATACATTATTTATCCAACCAATCCAAAAGGATTTCCAAAATTCAAACTAGAAGTTTCTGAGTTAGCACTTTCAAACAAACTCTTAAACTTTATAATATTAGTGTAGATATATCTATGATATAATAAACGAATGAATTAATTTATTTATCACCTGTCCACGCGACCCCTTATGGTGGAGTTGGCCAGGAGCATGGGTTAGGCGTGCGATAAGTGAGCCAGGCTAAATGATAAGTGTACATGTCTATATTATAAGTTTAAGTTTACCTAATAGCGAACACGGCTCCGTATAGTATCAATATAGCTTCAATCTCTTCATTAAATGCTTTCCTTGCTCTAAATGTAGCCACACAACCAATAGATAAAAACCTTATCGAGCCAGGCCAGCTTGGGCTCGCACATGGCGGCCCAGACGTCGGGCTTGAGCGCGGCCTTGAGCAGCATGACGCAGCGCCGCGACAGCTGCTCGCCGGGGGAGCCGCCGCCGCCCGCCGTGGCCGCCGCCGCTGCCGCCGCCGCCGCGGCCGACGCTCCTGCTGCCGCCACCGCTCCGCTTGCCACGGTGCCCTCGTTCACCTGTACAAATTATATCATTAAAACCTTATTATGATACCGTCACTCCGTTTAATGCACAAAAAATTTACCTGTAAGTACTGTTTCATTTAAATTACAAAAATGCGAAAATGGTTATAAACCCCAGTAGTATTATATCCCAGTAGGATTGCTGTGCATCTCTAAAATCCACCGCTGGAACAGTATCGAATGATAATTTGGCACCTAAATGAACCTGTCTGTTCTAGTGACTACATTTAGTGACTATTTCCGGTTTTGTAGTAGTAGCGTAAAATACTGCTGTTGTAATGAATAAAATGTATTGAATATATAGTGGAAAAACATGTTAGCAGTGGAATTGCTTTGACAATGAAGTCGATTCATATATTGGAACACTATCTGGAATCAACCGATAGGTACCTAAATTAAAAAGCGACTCACCCATATTCATAAACAATACCATGAGCTCTCATCATAGTGCTCGCCAACGCATACGGTCGTCTAAAAGGTTTCATAGACTATACTTGAGTGAAGCCTATTATGCGTTTGTCAAAATCAACAAAAATCGATGGCTTTACATAACGAACGCACGTCAAATAACGCTCTTTGCATAGCGTTGCCTGCAAGTATGCTTCTTTAATATGGCTGGTTTTTTTTAGGATTAAAGCATGAAGAATTCAACACTGTAGCCCAATAATGTTAGTTATTGCGAATCAGAATCACGCACTGTTAGAGAAATAAATCAAATATAGTAAATAACAATACTATGGCAACCTATTGGCAAAAAAACCAGGGTTCCCTCGTCTAGGTTGACAAATGACCTTATGAAGAAGAAAAGGCTTTAAATGAAAGAATACATGGGCCAGGCGCGAACGTTAAGAAGGCTCGAAGTTAAAGGTCTGGGGATGCATAGAACAATTTGCTTGGTCTAATTTAATACAGTAATCCGTCTAATGCGATACTATAAATGAATGTATGATTTTAGTACTAAAGTTAAAACTCAATCAATCCATGAAATACAGGTTATTAGAGTTATTCAGTAATGTAATAAACATCAAATTAGTATGTTACCTTGAAGCGGGCATGCTGCGGCCGAGACGGAACAATAAAAGATCAAACGGACCCAAACCTGGCAGGCCAGCCTGAGCAGGAGGTTGACGACGACGTCGACGTGCTGGCGCTCGAGGGGCTTGAATATATCTGGCTCCATGCGAGAGGAGGCTGCCTGCGGACTGGCCCAGCCCGTGTTCAGCGCCTTGCGGGCTTCGATGCCGCCCTCGTCCGACGACACGCGCTTTATAGCACCGCTCGGAGATGACACCTCCTATGGAAAAACAATCATGCATAACTTAATAAAATCTAAAATGTATCCAGTATCCAATTCATAATAAATTGCAGTTGCGCGGGCAGTCGCTGGATACACCAATATGGCAAAAGCAATTATAATATATAAAACAAAGGCATAAGTCTGAACTAAGTCGCCCCTGTTAAACTGAAAAGATTATTTGTGTCTGTTGGATTCTTAAATATTTAATCGAATACTAACCATCTTACCAAAAAAATGCTTGGTATAAACAAAACTATAGTCCGCACAACATAGCTCCAGGATTTTGGCAGATGTCGTCTTATCGGATGACGTTACTTTGACGCGGGCGACTAAATAATGTCAATATCATAAATGTTAAAATATTATAATAAGATATATAAGTTTATATATTTTTTATTATATTTTCATTAATTATAACATCAATAATTGTTGACATTAAATTAAGACACTTCAATCTTTTTTTAGCCTAGTCGGCCTAGAATTTAAGAACCATAAAGCCACGCGTGTGACAGTGAACACTGTTTGCGCAAGGTTATACGTGATGGCCTGTTTACTAGGTTTGGGACATAAATAACAGGTTGGTATAGATAATTCAACTCAGTTGTGCGCGCGGCGCTATGTGTGGGTAAACCTGTATAATACACAATGACTTTGTGTGCGTGACAAGAGGTACAGCGAAGTTGTTCGGACGACGGCCGCGTCACTGTCACACAAATTAAAGCTGCATAATTACTAGCCCACGCACACATAGGGCCGCGCGCACAACTGAGTTGAAGTATCTGTAACTATTGTTTGTATTAGTGACTTAGACATTTATTAGACAATTCAACAAGCATTTCGATTCACTTTAAAAATTTGGTTTCTCATTCAATTTAAATCAGTAGTAAAGCTTACAAAATTAACTAGGTTATTCACGTCATTAAAATATTACATTTATACAAATAAGCGCTTTTATAAACTAGCGTTACACTCACCACAGTATCGTCGTGCGCGTAGTCACGGATCCTCTGCAGCTCCCATTTAAGGGCAACCTCGGCCAGATCCACGGCGAGGCGGCGGTGCTCCAGGGACGCTGTGGCGGAGAAGCCCAGCCTCTGCATCGCCGCTACCATGTGGCCCACGAGAGCGTGGCGAACCGGGTAATACACCTGCCAAATTGTGTTTCATTTAACAAAAAATAAATAGACAGACAGGCATATGGAAGGCAGGCAGAATTTCCGACGACCTTTCAACACATTTTTAAACATATTATTATGTATATATTTTTTAATAAAATTCTATTGTATGCAATTCATAAGTCGATATAACTTATATTTAAGGTCGATTACTGAAAACTAACTCGTTAAACATATTCACATAGCCAAGTGTGTATTGTCTGCGAAGCACACATCTATACTAATATTACAAAGAGAAAAGATTTGTATTTTTGTATGTGTGTGATGAATAAACTCAAAAACTACTGTTAATTCTTTTTACCGCGGGAAAATGTTTAATTCCTACGTGAAAACGGGTAATACCGTCAACGCGGTTGAAGCAACTGGCTAAACGCCTATGATTTTAATATTATAGCACTGAAGCCTGGAATACCATATAGGCGATTTTTTATCCTACGGGGACCCATTAAACGGATGCACGCGGGCGAAGCTGCTGGCGGAAAGCTAGTTAGACTATAAAGTGAAGTACAATGTGACATGGCCGGCCGCCGCGACATTAATACGAAGATTGTGGAGCGTGAGTACACGCGATCATTTCATAAAATCGACCAATACTTCAATAAACTTAAGAAAAGAAGTAATTATTTGTAAGGCTCAATTTCCATAAGAAATAAATGGTCAGCTACTAATGAAACTGGTGTAAGGACTCAAGTTACCTTGTAATGTCTGACAACAAGTTGTAAAATATGGAACAGTTGTTGAACGGAGTGGCCATCCTCAACAATGATTTTCTTGGTCCAGTGGGTCAGCATGGTGTTGCCGTCCTCCATGCGTTGCGGCATTGCGGGCGTGAGGATTTCGAGCGCTTGTCGTACCACCGAGCGAGCCTCTACTGCGTGAGCTTTTAGCAGGCTGTGGAATACTGCAAAAAATATGAGAAGTTTTCAAGGAATTCCTCCATCACAAAATATAATGCCATACAACACCAAGGTATGGTGCAAAACATAACAAGAGAAACATAAATAGGATTATATTGTAAGGTTGGTTTCATGACAACATACCTTGCAAAACTATCCGCTTGTGGATAGCAAACTTCCCGATGATGTGACTCAGCAATAAATGCCCATGATACCTTGAAAATAAATTTATAGATGTCAGTTTTCAATATTGTTGATTTTTTTTAAATAAACTTTCGTTCTAAAAATTATCGCCAGCCCAAAACATTGTCACTGGGGCAAACTACTCACTCAGTCTGAACTTAAGTTGAAACTAAATTATATATTATATATAATAATAAGGTTAAACCTTGGATATAAAACTGAATGTACTTGTAAAAATGCTTATACATGTAAGCAATACAAATTTCTGCCCCGATAAAATGGGTCAGCTGTTACAGCATGTTATTGTTATCATCCAAGACAATCCTAAATTACATTACAAATATTTGTGATCCTAATATGAAATAAATATTTTTTAACTTTGACTTTTGACTAGGCCTTGGCATGAAGAGACTGAACAACCCCTCCCCCTCTCCCTGTAGCTGTGACATCACCCACCAATATTACTTGCCTGTCCCCGCATGATCAGTCTAACAAATAGTTAATTTTATTTTTATTTCATTGGATACATTAAAAATTTGTGTCCGAAATATAAAAACAAACATGAAACACGTTATTAATGTTCCATCACATACAGGTAAACACGACATTCTTATAAGCAAATATTAAAAGCAAGCATATAATTGTTGACTACTTACCTGGTGGCGGGATCCACATAGTTCTTGCCGAGCAGGCAGGGCCAGGCGAAGGTCATGAGGCGGCGCAGCTTGTTGCCCTGCTTCTTGTTATTAGCGTCGTGGATGTGCGCCGACGCCTGCTCCAGCAGCAGGCACGCGAACTGCAGCAGCGATATGCGCACCGCGTCCGAACACGCGAACGGGTTCTCTGGGTCTATCACCTGCGAGAATGGGAGTAAAAGTTGTACTTATGACTAAATTAACAACATGATTAGGCATGTAGTTCTGTGATTTGGAACATGGACCTAGAGCTCTTGCAGTTTTAAAACCTGTTGGCACTTTGTAAACTTCAAGTCAAATAACACCCAAACATAATTGAAGGGAGTAACTGACTTCAAAGCAATTTACTTGAGAGCAGGTACAGGCTAAGCCTCCCTGTAACATATTTTACTTTAACAAACGTGTACCAACGGTGCCAGTGCTATTATCGTTGAAATTACTTACGTTATTTATAAACACTGACACGACATTTTCCGAGGTATCCTGATAGGGTACTGGAGGGCCACCCACTATCTTGTGGCCTTTCTCGAAGCTAACGGCGAAACATGGAATCAGGATCATTTGCAAGACCTTAGCTTTCAAGTCCTGCGACATTGTATCGCTGGGGAAATGCTCTACGAAACGGAAGAATGCCGAACGCTTCCATTCTGCTGTATAATTTTGGGCTACTGTATTCTCCAGGAAATCGCGAAGGAACTAGAATGATACAAATGTTATGTAATTATTCAGCACCCAATTCAATAATATTGACGTATAGAATAAAACAGTCTATAAATCTATAATACGAAAGAGTTACTCACTTGGAAATCTGGTATAAAGCGATCGCACAACGCTCGCAGCAATTGGAATAGCAGATCAATATTGGAGGGATGATGGCAGAAGTAATGGAGTAATATTTTCACGATTAACTTTGGCTCCTTCCAGTGAGTGCAATCGACGTTTTCTACTTTCTTATGCACCTCCTGTAATACAATACAGTTATTTACAGTAAATACTAGGGGATTGTAGATTCCCCTATTATTTTTCCTATTTGGGGCACAATTTCTAGTCCTTACATGGCACATAAGTCGAAAGGCGGCGCGTTGACACAACTCACACAAATGCATTTTTAAATGTGAATTCATTGCACGTGCCATCTTTCAGTAATCAAACTATACAAGAATTATAGATCTATATTTCAACAGCATAATATGAGATTCTAAGAATGAAAGGACATTTCTATAATTATAAGCAGATACACATGCTCAGCTAAGCAGCAAAGCTTGGAGTGTAAATGACACATTACATGATAAAAAAAAATATTTCTCTAATCATTCAGTGTTTTAAGTTTTGTCATCATGAAAGTATGAACCATTTTAATTCACACATTTCTTAAATAAAGGAGAAATAAATTTTAAAATTCATGTTAAAATATACTGATATTTTGTACTAATATCAAGCTTACTTGTGTGTTTGATGGTATCTCCATTGAAGATTTCTAGCAGCATAGGAACATTAATAAGAATGAAATTATAGGCACTAATATACCAAGTCTATAGTCTAACCTAAAATCCTGTTGCTAGACTATCTAATAGTTTTAAACTTTGGTTAATTTAATATCTAGCATTCTACGAGAAGAAATGTTATAGTGTGTAATTTACTAGGATATTTTTTAAATTATACATAGAAATAACTCACATCTATATGTGCTAAATTTTTGGTGGAATTATGTACTTACATGATACTGATCACTGGCCCAGATGCGTTTGATCAATTCAACGATATCGTGTTGCGTAGAGAGCCACTGGTCATCGTATTTGATAAGCAATGATATTGTCCGTATCGCCTGGAACTGCATCTCTGTCCTGTCATTCTGTGGGATGTTGGCAGTAGCTGGAATGTTGGCGTTCGCTGCCAGTAGTTGTAATAAGCGCGGCTTCTTGCTAGTCTGTAATGCTTCTCTGAAAGCTGGACCAGCGTTTTCGTGCTTCACCAAGTATATAAGGAAGCGACTCCATTGCTGGTCCTTGATGTTGTTATCACTCAGTATCAGGTCGAGTGTTTCTTTTGGATATCTGTTGCAAAATTTTGAGCGACATAAATAAAGAGAATAAATTACGAAATACACTGACAGACAGCCTCCGTGGCGTAGTGGGTGATGAGCCGACTGCGAAGCGTGAGGTCGTGGGTTCGATTCCCACCCAGGACAAATATTTGTGTGATGAACATGACTACTTGTTCTGTGTCTGGGTGTTAATTTATCTATTTAAGTATGTATTTAGAATTATATAAGTATGTTTATCAGCTTTCTGATTACCATAAATTTCTGATTACCACCCGATCTGCTTAATTTGGAATCAGATGGCGTTGTGTGAACTGTCCAAAGATATTTATATTTATTTATTATATACTGCAAAATACTACAACTACTATGAAAAAATCTTGATTGTCATAAAAGTTTCTTCCTTACCTTAGCAAGAATTTGACAAGTGGCTCTCTGAAAGGCGAACCAGCCTCGATCATAAGGGACTTCTCAGTGTGGAAGATGAGCCGACACAACACGTCAATGAAACGGGGCGACGCGGCAGGTATTTGATGGAATATGCCAATTAGAATTATAATTTTCTGCTCGTTTTCTAAGTTCTTTGATACACTCTGTAGGAAATTTCCACCTGAAAGTGAAGAAAGTTCCGCGTATTTTGGGGTTTTTTTCAATCCTTTGTTTCACCGATAGTTCAGATAACAGATTTTTAATTAATATGTTTCTAAGGTTTATGTGTACTAACCTCTGTTTGTTTGTATAGAATAATCCAATAATTTCTTCAATAGTTGCAGCAGTTGTTCACACAATTTCTCGCTAAACGTAGACGGGAACAGTTGGGTTAAATAGGACAGTCTTTTAGCTCCATTTACACTAAGATTCCGATGATCCCCAAGGGTCAAAAGTAGAGGTCTCATTACTGGGTGGACCATCTCCATGTCAATTTGGAATCCAGATAGGAACTTCTGCATGCATTCGAACCCAGCCTGTTACGTAAATGAGAATACTTTGTAGGAAAAACATATGTTATTAAATTAAGCAACAACAGCTTTACACAACATTTTTCAGAACAGTAGAATTACTACAGTCTGTAAATACACTCTAATTGCCAACATTTAAATTTTGGTTAAATTCAATACAGACACAGATAAACCAGAATAGCAGTATTGCAACAATAAAGAACAAGTACATAAAAACTAGGTGATAAACTTACCAATGTCGCTTAGTAATTAAATGTATTAACTGTAAGTTTTCCAAAATAATAAATAAATACCTGTTGTAACTCCGGATCATTTTTCTCAAGCGACTTATAGAGGACCTGGAAGATCTTCTCCCGGCAGTGTTTCTCCTGTATGTAGTGGCACGCAGCGAGGGCTCTAAGGGCGGAGGCCCGCAGCGGCACGAGGTTAACTCCCTTGTAACAGGGCAGCTTGCCCAGCATCACATCCTCAGCCTCACAAAGAGATAGCAGCTCGCGGAAGAATACTTTGTGTTCGTTTATGTTCAGATCTGGTACAAGAAATATTTTTATACCCATTATTACAGCAAATATTGTATTTTTCAGCTTAATCTAAATAGCTAAATATATAAAATTGTAAAATCAAAATAAATCATTCAAAATCAAATAAAACATATGACAGAAAACTAAACCTTCAAAAGGATAATTGTGGTACTCCATTCTCTTTAAGAAAGCAAGAAGAGGAGTAAGTTGATTTAAGTTTAATGTCTGATCAAGTGAATACCAATCACTGGTATTCAGAAAACAAATTTAACATAGTAAAAATATATTTGGTTTATGTAAAATACTAGTACAAACTTAAAAGAAATAAATCTCATTCCAAAGAAAATCATCATTTTACGTTGAGAATGAAATACTTACCAATAGTAAATAGTCTTGGCTTCAAAGTAGTGCAGAATGTAGTTCCATCCATAAGGCCCATCTGAGCATTAGCTGGCTGATGCCTTAAAAGGTGTTTCTTAGGTGGTATGATATCAGCAAGGACCTCTCTATGGGGATCCATCACACCCGTCACTGTCATACCCTGTAGTTGTGCTATGAGTTCTAGTGACTTCATGGCCTAGAAAACAAATAATAGGTTAAATGCATTTTGCAATTTGAAAAAAAATATCGTTTTATTTAGAGAAAGGAATGAAATGAATACCTGTTGCCTGACGAGTAAATGAGGGCTGGTTATCTGCAGTACAAGTTCTTGTAGGACGTCGTGTAGAGCCCGGACCTTCGCCGCAGCCAGCTCACCCTCGGGGTCAACACCCTGTCCGACGGGGCCGGACACGCAGATACGTACAAGCTTTTCTAGAATAACTGTTGCCATGTCAATGGCTCCCGCAGAAACCTCTCCAGTCAGATCCATCATCACAAAAAGCACTGCCTTAAGGAACGTGAACACGTGCTTGTAAACCCACTCGGGAGTCATCTTTTCTAGCAAGAACTTAACGGCAATGCAGCCACCTAGTTTTGCGTACCAAGCCCTCTCGTAACACAGCGCGGCCATTCTCTCCGCTAGGTACTCCATGATAGGCAGTCTGCACGCGCGTTCCTTACTACCGAGCACGGCAGCCGCGCAATCTATCATCAATATCAAAGCCAAGTGACCAGGCTTGCACAATTCCTTCTCTTCGTGCGCCATGACACCAGCAATGGCATCAATAATGACTAGGGCATCTAGCCCCTCCTTGGGACCTCCAGCTACTGCGAACGGTCCAGCTTCCTGAGCTAAAGCCACCAATGTGTAGTGACGCACTAGCGATACCATAGTAGGCAACACGTGGTTACGCAGTTCTTTTATAGCTGCGGCGACGAACATTCCTGTCAACGCTATTCGGTGGGTTTCCCTTACGATCGGATTGGAACACTTGTAGTAAGGCCCGCTTTGCGCCGGAATTTTACAATCCAAGTAGTTGGGGTGGTTGAATAATTTTTGTAAAGTAGGTTTGTCGTCGTCCAAGTTCAACGAGGACGCTAAATAGCATCGCAATACTTCCCAACATTGTCGACGGTAAAACGGATCAGTCGTGCTAGATTTTAGCGCAGTGAACGCGGTTTCTATTACTTTATCTACTTCAAAATCTATTGGCTTCGCTTGGTCTTGGAAGTATGCCTGAATGGCCGGCGGAGGCGCGTCGGTTTCACGATACTCTAATCTTTGTGGTTCTATCATCATCTTCCTGTTACCTCCGCCGAATTTTCCGAGAACTCTGAATGCTATCCTGGCAACTTCATTATTTTGAAGCGTCCTCCAGAGAGCTTGCATTAAATCGGCTCTTACGGGTTGGATATGTTCATAGAGAAAATCAGGCTGCAAGTTATCCACGCAGAGCTCTAGCGTTCGCAAGCCTTGAGATATTAATGTATGGGAGCCATTGAGTGCGGACACTAATGGGTCCATCAGCATCGGTAAATAAGGCAATAGACTGCTCAGTCTAACGGGCACCGTCAAACACAACTCAACAAATAGGTCCTTCATGTGTTGCTTATGAAGTCCACTTTGAAGCCGATTTAACCCTTCCAATAGATTTGGCAGTAAAGGTAAGAATTCTTGGTATAAGAGATCGTGGCTCCCTCCTCCAATGGAACGGAACAACGCTCGTAATAGTAAGAAGTAATTATAAGGCTCCTTAGCCGTCATGGCGTAATCCATAGCTTTGTTAACGATACTGTGAAGGTGGGGCCGAAGCATTTGTTCGTTTTCTGTCGGAAACAGGCTGACTGAACCAAACACGAGCTTGAACAGTCTTAAATACAAATTCGATCTTTCAGCGTTAGTGCCCATTTCCTCCATTCTCTTCAATAAATACTCTACCAAAACTGTAGCAAATATTGGCGATGTCGCTGGATTTGAAAGAAATGTGTTTGCAATGATTTGCAATGTCATATTTTTGTTTATTCTCTCAACCATGTGTGATATTGTAGCAGTGAAAATTTCTTGGAAGGTTTGTGGATTCATCATTGAAAACTGGAACAAATTAAAATTAAAATTAAAACAAAAATTAAAACAGGAATATAACATAAGTTTTACGTTAAATACGAAAACGAAGAAGGATGGTGATGCTTTTTTAAAGAAGTTGTTTTAGTTAGACGTTTGATTAATCATTTAATTTAAAATGTTTAACAATATGTTAATGTTGTGTATCATCAAACAAAACCTCACACAGAGCTTATTGTGCCTTAACGGCTTGGATGGATTTTACAGTAATTTTGCTGCTGCTGCTATCTAACCTTACATGTGATGTGATTTATTGTAAACCTTGTTTCCTGACAGTAATTCCGAGATCTCATTTCACGGCATTGTGTAGATAAATGTCGAGGGACTGCAGTCCCTATACTAGACACACTCACCACGCCGCTGAAGTGCTCGAGGACCTCCTTTTCCTCCTTGGAGCGCACGTGGGGCTGCGCAGGTAGCGGAGCGGGAGCTCGAGGGGCCGCCAGCGTGTAGATGTCGAGCGACTGTAGCCCCCAGCGCACCAGGCGGATGAACACCAGCGTCTCTCGCGCGCTGAACTGCTTCTGGCCAGCGATCGTCGCCGCCGCCGTGCCCTCCGTGCCCGTTGTTGTCTGTTCGAGATATAAAATAGTTTGACATAGGCTGATGTATGTTGGCAGTCAGACCCAATAAGTGATGCGCCGGATATCCGTATCCGTATCCGCGGATATCCGAGTGAAAAGAAAGATCCGTATGCGTAAATTTTTAAACGAATCTTTTACTTTATTAATTTTCAATACAGGGATGAAATTCTATATAATGCGCGTTATATGTTCAATTCTTATATGTACGAGTTACTAACACTATCTCTCAGAACTCTTGTTCTGTTAAACGTAGAAATGAAAAAATAATTTGGTCCTCCATTCAAAAGACCGATAAGCAGAAATAGTTTTGTATGGAAAAACGAAGGTTCGTATCCGTATCCGCGGTTCTTGACACCATATATGCGTTTTAGGATCTACTTTGTTAAAGATCTGGCATATCACTAATAACAACACGGACCCTGGGCCACTTATTAAATTTAAGGACAAAAATTATTTGCCAAAACTAATCATGAAAGAAACCAAATAAAATTTCAATGTAATCTTAATAAGAGAATTAAAATGATAAAATAAAAAGCAAAAAGGCTTTGATTCAACTATTTTGACATTAAAAATAAATAAGCACAAAGACACTTACTTTACACGACGCACATCCCCAAGTTATAGTCTTGACCCCGCAGACTAGCGTCTTCACCAGCGTTCTGTAGTCGCCTACATTGAGGTTATTCATTTGCGAGTTGGGAAAGCCTATCCTCGACTTCTCCTCAGTCTTTGTAATGTTTTCCAGAAACTCTGCTGTGGGCTTCTCATCTTCGACCTTTATGTCTACAGAAGATGCCTGTGGTGCCGGTGTAGTGGGTGTACTAGGGGTAGTTCCACTTGTACTAGGCGTTGCGAACGTGGCATTTTTATTGCTGGAAAATAATAAGCTTGGTTAGTTTGGTACTACACACATTTTTAATACAATCATTCAGGATAAGAAAAGAGTGGACTTATATTTAATATAATATATTTACAGTGTTTACCATCGTATGAAATACAACCACAGGAAACTTACTCATTGATGAAATGAAAGTTATAGGTACCTATTTCAACAGATCATACTAGTCATAATTTGTCACAAGTAGTGACAAATGTACAGCATATTTTATAACCTCACCACTATCGTTTCACTCCACACATCTTGCTCAAAGGCAGGAGAAACTACTTAGTTTGAAAAAAGTCTTAAACTTTGTATAAAAAAACTTTCAGTATCCGCTAAGCAGCGATAGCTGATGATCTGCTGGCAAGGCCTTGCTTAACTGCTACCAAGATCAATCTGGTAATCACTCACCACTTGGCCATGAGCGCGGGCAGTTGCAGCTTGGAGATGGTCTTGAACTTGAGCACGAAAACCTCCAGGATGCGCATGAGCAGTTGCCGACCGTGCGGCTGCGACCCCGCCGCCGCGGCCGCCTCACTCTCTGACCGCTGTCGTATGCAGTCCACCAAGTTCAGTAGGAGCTTGCACGACATCGTTTGGATACTGAGGGCGAAAGAAAAGTAATGTACAAATGAATTATTATTACACTTCATTTTTAAAATATTTCTTTCTGAGTGAGACTCAACATAATTTAAATTTAAATTTAAATCAACATTGGGAACAGTAATGTTATTGGCTTGGGTCCACAGAAAACCAATGGCAGTGCAGTGGAAATACTATGTTCAATTCTACTTTATTTATTTACCTTAATTAAAACGGTTACATAAACCAATTACATGAATTATAACAACTATCATACATGACGCTCACGGAACCTCAGACATTCTGTGAATATATTTGTTCAGTTCACTCATCTAAAAACAGATTGTATTCAGAATTGGCATCCAGGAGAGCGCGAAGAGAACTCGAGGCACAGGGGAAGAGGCGCGTCGGACTGTGCGCCCATGTTTTTTTTTTGCGCCCATGTGGCATCGCAAAAAGGTCATATTTACGAGATCGAAAGTATATAAATTGTTACTTTTTCGTATATGGGTAACTCAGCTTGCGAAGAGACATAGGCTCGCTCTGCGTGTTCTATCGACTTTACTATGGTGAGTGCTTCGAGGAACTTTTCAAAATGATGCCTACGTCACCATTTCATGATTACACCACCAGACGGAGGTTAAAGTTACACCGACACCATCTGGACTCGTGGCGGTCCTCCGCAGTCCGCTTTGCACGCTTATTTTTACCACAGACGTGTAAGTTATGGAACAACCTTCCAGCTGAGGCATTTCTAGGGACTATGACATGGGGTTCTTCATGAAAGCTGTAAAAAAAGCTCTCCTCCAAAGCCAGCAACGCTCGGGTGGCTCCCCTGGGGTGGCCGTGTCTATAGGCGACGGTGATCGCTTAACACCACGCGGCCGGTCTGCCTTTTTGTAAGGTTTATTAATTAAAAAAAACCTTGTGGGCAGAGACTCGTCGTGCACGTTCTTAGAAAACAGATGAGCGGCGATGGCCAGGTCCGTGAGCGGCAGATGTTGGCGCACGTGGTGCACCAGGTCCGCCAGCGTGGAGTACGCGAGCGGCCGCAGCGACTCGTGCACCGTCCAGCCCCCGCCCAGCAGAACATCCTCGTCGAATAAACGCTCCATGTACGGAACAAATTCTGGAATGATGGAAACAATTTATTGTGATAGCACAACCAACACAACAAACTAGAGTCAAATTAAAATCCCAACATATGGAAAACATATGGAAGCTGAGTATTTTTTAAATGTATATATAAATTACTGTTTTATCTCGGCAAAATAAAATGCAGTTAATTAGTCAGTTATTAGGTTATTAGGAAGCGCGCATGGCCCGGCAGCTAAGCAAAGCGGGCGCAGTTGGTGTGAGATAGGTGACCGCTAGTGACAAAAATTTCATGTGCGTTTCCGTGCTTCGGAGGGCACGTTGAGCCGTCGGTCCCGGATGTTGTCGATAGATTTGAGGTTTTAAAACATCCGACAGCGGCTAGGCCACTAACCCGCATCTCCACCAACCCACATTGGAGCGTCGTGGTAGTAAGCTTCAGGCCTTCCCAATAAGGGCGAGAGACCCGTGCCCAGCAGTGGGACGCAAAATGGGTTCCAGCCAGGTATTAGGTTAACTACTATATACTAGATAATTTGTTTCTTTTATTATTACAAGTATAACTTATACTTTCCCATCATTTACTACACTTGTAATATAATAGATAGAGACAGCTTTAATAAATTTTCAAATGTGAATCTTACTTAATCGTAAATCCGTAGCCAAAATGTGTCTTGTAGCAATCACCAATTCCTTCCTTAGATGAGCTACTTCCGGCGGACACAATGTAAGCAGCCCAATAATACCCTTAACCATTAGGTTAGCATGGTTTGCAATGGTGTCTTGATATATTCTGATAATATATGCTAAAAACGCCAACGTTTTAATCTGCGCTCCCATAAAATCCACAAACACTTCTTTATTAAATGAATTAGAATTTCTGAAAAAAATAATAAATATTTATAATACTTACTGGTGTATTGTGCTCTTGTAAAGGTTAAAAGTAAAATTCATTAAGTAAAAATAAATGGTATAAAGTTAGGTAAAAACTACTTTGCAACAACCCGCAATCATAACTAGTTTTGATGCGAAATACGTGTTGGTGGTGGTACGTATGCTGGTGTATATTTTTTATTGTTGCATGTGCGTGTATCCTATATGGGAGGGAGGGAGGTGCAATTGCATGAAAAAAGTATACACAATCATACATTCTGCTTGCGGATTGTTGCAAAGTAATTTTTATCTCACTTTATAACAATGGAGTTAAGCAAAGTAACGATTAATGGGTAAAGAAGCTCTATTGCGCCAGTATATGTTACCTGAGTGCTGGAGATGGCTGGAGAGTGATAGTCTCCATAATGAGGGGTATAAAATTGCTGACTTCCTGGTGAACATTTTGCTTGTACAGTTGATACATCAGCACTACTATTATAGGCAGCTCTTGCATCACTTTCAAAGACAGGACAGATCTTGGAATGAGATTGTACTGCAAAGACACAAAATTTGTTAATTGCATATTTAGCAGCAATGCTTTATACACACATGTACCAGATACGCAATTTCCAGTAATAAGACTATAAAACCAGTCTTTAAAATTAAATATATTTATACAATACAGAATAAAACATTAATTGGACTATTTTCTTAAACATAAATAACAATGAATGTAACAAGTAATCGTTATTATGATGTAGGTATAGAACATTCAATATTAAACAGAAATGTTAATATATCTCAATTTTTTAAACTCAGTTGATATTTAAAGGAATAAAAATACTTGTTAATAATTAGAATAAATCTTTCATGACACTTTATTAAAGAAGAAATTGTACAAGTAGGTTTCCGACATTTTAAATTAGAAACAATGCTGTTTAAAATATACCTATATCTTGATGTATATCTTCAAAGGTGATGTTTAACATATTTTCAATATCAAGTTTTGATATTGTATTGGGAAGTAAAACAAATCAACATTCAATGTATAAATAATTTAAGAACAAGCAAAGCTTTTAATGAATTATTTTAACTTTAAACAATGATTTAGGCTTTAATGCAAATAAAATAAAATATATTATTATATAATTGATTTTAAAACACATAATAAGCAACTTATTTAAACTGACTTAATGTGAATATCTATGACATCTTCATCAATTAGGCATTCTCACAATTTATTGTATTTTTTGGATATAATATGCATACTTACCATACTTCTCAATGCTAAAAAAAATATTTAACAACAGTAAAAGCTTCTATTCATTCTTCTTACTAAATAAAAATTTAAGCTTAATGGGTACAAAAAGCATACAAAAATCTATGTTGTACAAATACCACACAGTGTATGTGTCGGAGTCGGATCGTATAATCCGCCGTATAACATTACAGCTAGCCGGTTCCTAAAACAGGGCCGTTCTGTATTGTGATTGTGGCGGGTCCACGATTAGCCGGTAGACTTGTGTAGTTCCTGAATGAATGACACAATTGAAGTACTTCACCTGTCTAGTCCATATGTATCACTCACTCACTGTAGTCCAAAGCAGTTCATTTAGTTCAGTAACTCCACAGAACATTATTAAGAGAGGTAGAACGGCAATAATGCGCCGTTCGTATGAAGACTGGTGTCGCCGATCAAGCCCCGCCTTTCACCTTACGCTTACGCACATATTTGCAATTTCAAATCTAGCCAATCTTAGCGCCGCACAATCACGCGATTTCAAATGAACGAATCACACCTAAGCACGCACACAAGCACGCATATCGTAGCACGATCGCGTGTTTCTGTAGAAATTTTGGAATTTTGAGCGTTTGCTCAAAATTCCTGGGCACGTCTGCCCCGCCCACATTTCCATTCTACCTCTTTTAGTATGTTCTGTGAGTAACTCAGTGACATGAGAGTAAAAGTACGCATATATTTCTCAGTACTGCAAGAGCGAGACATATGCACGGCCCGGCTCGCGTGACCCCGGTGAGAGTTCAAGCTAGTTTCGCGCCTAATCTGACTCCTTAATATTTGAAACAGTGCACGCGGAAATATTCTTTATCTTATATGAATGGTTTTAGCACGCCAAACTACTGTTATTACTTGCGCCTAAAAATTATATTCAGGTTGACAGTCCTAAGCCTGTGTAAAGTATGAAGGAATATTAGTTTTCTGTGTAATATTTTCGGTATTCATTATTTAATATGTTTAATAATTGTAATTCTTGACTGCTGATGCGATAACTTCTTAATGTTTGATTTAAATAGATTTTAGCAGGTGGTAGAACTATTATCGTTCGCCCGGGGAAGTACCACCGCTGCACCCACTTCTGCCGTGAACCAATTCTATTGTGTTTCGGTGGAAAGGTGCAGTTGCCGGCCACACTTACATGAGGCGACCACCAGCCTCTGGAGTAGCAGAGCAACTGCATACGACCTCAGGCAAGACTTACCTATGCTTGCTTGAGGTTGTATGTAGATGTCCATGGGCTGCTACTTTTGACCACACTAGACATTGCTTAGCTTTGTTGACACCCATCCTTTTTATGACCGCATAAGATGTTGCCTAAGTCACCCATCCTACTTTTGACCGCACTAGATGTTTCTTAATGGCCACCCATCCTACCTTTGACCGCACTCGATATTGCTTAGCTTTATTAACACCCATACTTCTTATGACTGCACAACATGTTGGTTAATGACCACCCATCCTACTTTTGACCGCAGGTGTCATTGAGCTAAGCAATGTCCCTGAAACACATTTTCAATATAATTATTTATATTCGAAAAATACCCAAACCGAATCAGAGCACCCCACTATCCACGTGGTCTTGTCTGTACTACCCCTAGAGTGTATATAAAAAGCCAGAGGCGCGGAGGGAGGGCTGCAGGTTGGACGGATAGAGCTCCCACTCACACCGTCCACAACCCCGGAAGCCTCCTTTTAGTCGCCTCTTACGATCAGGCAGGGGATACCGTAGCTCTATTCTTAATCCCGAAACTACAGGGACTTCACAGAATACATCTACTTACCAAGTTTCAACAGCTATATTTCGTATAGTTTCGGAAAAAAGTGGCTGTGACGTACGGACGGACAGACAGACAGACAGACATGACGAATCATAAGGGTTCCGTTTTTTGTAATTTGGCTACGGAACCCTAAAAAACTATGTCGCATGGAACGAATACCTACTTATTATGAATTGGCATGACATATAATTACAACACGCCATTACAATTCACATTAGGTGAATATAGCCTGAATACAACTTGACTCCTCCATAATACACACTTATCATGCACTACACAGGGATAAACAGTGGATGTTGTTTGGTAGCATTTGGAAAAAGTTAAAAAAAAAAACAGAAATGCTTTAAAAGTTATTCACATAGTTTATAACAAAGCATGACAAACATTAATGATAATTGCAAAAAAATATTTAACAAATTGAATAATATGGCAAGTATTGTCCTAATGAAAGTTTCATACTATAGCTATGGTTCAACCTGTTGTTATCAACATATATCATTAATGATTAATGATAGTTTTCAGTAATATTTATTGTTCAAATAATATTTTGTTAATCAATGAAATAAAAAAATCAAGATATTAAATATAAAAATTGCAGTTTTAACCCTAATGTTCAAACCTGTAATAATTTTAACTTATGTATAAATTGGTTACCTTATAATTTTTTATGCCATTTGCTGTGTACACCTGTACATCCTGCAATAGCAAATCAGTGTACATTTTACTCACTACCATAAAACTTTCCTAATGGGTAATGAGTGATGGGTAATGGATACTTAATGGGGACATCTAAAATTTTAGGCTCATAATAATACAATTAACAATTACTAATGTAAATTCTAACGTAACTTTAAAAGTATAAGATAAGTAAACAATAACAGAAATAAATTAAATGTTTACTTAAAATAAATAAAAATTAAATCACATAATCTGGTCTTGAACTACTTAATCAATTGAGATGTACTTTTAATGAGCTGTCAAAATGTGATATCTTCATACATTTTATATGAGAAAATGATTTGTGATGTCACTACTCATTTATAGTCAATTGACTAAATTTTTATTAATTTGAAAGGTAATAAAAATCATATTATTATATAAAAATTAATAATTATCCTGCTTTCCAGGCATGATTTAGTGCCACCTTTTTAAGGTATGTGTCCAAGACCCCATTTTGTCATTTAATTTATAATATTTTTAAGCAATGTGTGCTGCAAAAAAAAATACAAGCAAAAAAATTATATTGGATGACAACAAAATATTGTTATGAATTACATATTTTTCAGGAGGTTATTATTATTCTGATACTTTTAATTTAAAATTTAAACCATTTAAATACATAAGTAAGTTGACCTACTTCTACAATTTTAATACTAGTTACACATAAAATACAATTGTTCTACTTCATATTAATAAAAACCTGAAAAGAAAAAAAATCGCCAAGTGTGAGTTGGACTCGCACACTAAGGTTTTCATTCCATTATCTATAAAAAATCATATTTATTGTATTATAGTCTCCTTAAATATTTATTTTATTATATTTTTAGTATCTAATACCTTTAAACAAGCAAATTTTGTATATACCTAAATATAAAATTTGAAACTTGGTGTGCTGTGGTTTTCGGAGGCAATAAATCGAACTAACTAGGTTTCATTTTTTGAAAATATTGTTTAAACAGTGTTTTCAACTTTAAAATAAACTGAAAAATTATGACTTTCTGACGTCCATCAGGGAGTATATTTAATTCTATTTTTTTAATTGAAAGTTAAAGGAGTTGGCATTGTCAAGTCAATTGTTTTTATCTGAGCAACACTCAGTCATCCAGGTACTTTGTTGTTATAGAAGCAACAAAAACACATCATGCCTGATGACAGACAGACAGATGGACAGCGGAGGCTTAGTAATAGGGTCTCATTGACACCCTTCGGGTACAGAACCCTAAAAACTATTTGCTTATAGAATAATTTACCTACCTTAACAAAATATTACATCTGAAGTTTAACCACTTCCCTTCTTTGCCACTTCTTGAAATACACTAGGGCTTTTATTTAAATTTAATGAATATCAAATTTACTTACTGTTACAATGGTACCATCCATTAATTTCTTCTCAGTGTGTATTGGTGTGGTAGTGTAGGTTTCCTGGAGCAGTTGATCAATATTGACCTCAGACAAATCCTTCACTCTCAAAATAGGCTTGGGTTCAAATATCTTAGGGAGATGATTTGGTAGATCCGAGTAAATCGCCTTAACCCATTGCAGAAATTTATGAATCTAAATGTGACAAATTTGTAAATAAGCAATACTTTATATGACCTGTACAAATGCAAGACATGTATAAACAAGATGAAAAAAGAATGGGATATCTCACATGGTCACACTTGTCTGACTTTTGTTTTCCAGTGTTCTTTAAATTGCAGAAACACAAAAAATAAAAATAAAGAAATTCATAGTCAGAATAGGAATATATAATAAGTACATTTGTGGCATGAAGAGCGTCAATTATCCAAATTAATAACATGGGTGTTTGGAAAACCAATTCTCTTGGATAATCAAACTATATTGATATAACCATATACATATAATTCTCACAGCTGAATGAAAGACAATATTAATGATATCTTCAGGAATTTACCAAACATATGTGCAGATTTTGCAATAAAACATATTCTAGGTACAATATTGAAGATTTTTTAAGTGAGAGTTACTAATGAGTACTAGGAGTTCAGATAAGTGGTCGTTTAGTTGATCAACATTCAGATAATCAATGTTCTACTGTATTTCCTTTATTGGTTCTTGAATTTTGTAAGTAACATCAATTAATTATGATTTGCATGTATATTATTGAATAAATCATAAACATTGGGGTTTTTCATTTCAACCTTTTTATGTCCTACTACTGGGTACAGGTCTCCTTCTCACAAGTGAGAGGGAATTAGGCCATAGTCCACCAGGCTGGCCAAATGCGGATTGGTGGACATCATGCTTTGGGAAATTATGAATTTCTCTTGAATGAATTCGTCTGAATCAATATCACGATATTTTCCATCACTGTGGAGCAGCAATAAATGCGCACATTACAAATTTCTTTGTCAGATCAAACCTCATGGAGAAATTGAACCTGGGATCAGTAAACAGTAGAGTATGGCTGCAACCCTTTTTGCGTCCCACTGCTAGGCACGGGTCTCTCCCCATTATTGGGCTAATTGTGATTTCAATAATACATAGCAGTTATATTTCACATAAATAAATAAATATTGGAGGTATATTTCTTGTTTGCTTTTTGCTTCTTTTATGTCTAATAAAATAATGTTAAGTTAAATAAATGTTGTACCATCATACTTACATCAACATCTGTGGTATATGCAGGCCTGTATTGTTTGTGCAGCTCCATAAATATCTTCAAGCAAACTAATACATTTTCCTCATTTTCTATTTCCATTAGTTTAAGCATAAGTATAAGAATACTTTTCACATATGGCCTTAATGTTTCACTAATGGGTAGACGATGTATCATTTCCAATAGGAGTTTCCGCACTTGCTGTATGTTATATTCAGCAATGAAGTGTGGTTCTCCATCATGTAATATTTTAATAAATATTTTCAAAGAATGATCTAAAAATTGAGGGTATTGTGGTGAACTCAATATGACCTGAAATAAAAGTTTTGAGAATTATTCATTTAGCATTTCTAAATCACATAACTTTTTTTTTCAGACAAACAGCATGTCAAAATTATTTATAAAATATTTAAAAAAATATGCAAGATACATTTTTGATTAAAGGCTTGAAACCATCCCAATTTGTGTTAATATTCAATACCATTCTGAACTAGGAAGAGCACATGTCATGTACAATATGTCTAAATACTTTCTGGATTAAACTAAAATAATGAGGTAAAACAATATTTATACAAAATTTGCTGTAAAAGACAGATAACAATAATAATTCTATTGTTTTTTGATGGAAAGGTGCAGTTGCCTGCCAGACTGGCATTAGGCGACCATGTGCCTTCGGAGTAGCAGTGCAACTGCTTACAACCACAGGCAAAACTTGGCTTGTTTGAGGTTGTGTGTAGATCTCCATGGGCTGCAGCTACCACTTAACAATGAGCTTGCATGCTCGTCTGTTACTCCAATCAAATAAAACATTTTTTTTTTAATTGAGATTCAGATTTGAGGAAAATTAACTTAAATTATGCCATATAGTGGTGGAGGGGTCAGGTAATTAGAGAGTAAGCAAGTAAGGGTATGCTGAAAAAAAAAGTGTAATTTATTGTGAAAACTAAAGAGTAGGCCTAAGTATGAAAAAATTAAACACTACTTAAATCAACTGCAAAGCAATTAACAAGCTTACCTCAAAGTTTTCACTAAGCTCTTGAGCAGCTTTGAGCTTGAGTTCATCCTTCGAAGAGGCATCTGCGAGCATGGTAACATAGCTGCGATATGTATTTAGTTGCATGTGCGTTTCCACTGGATTACCAGAGGACATCGCTGCCATTATTGCAAACTTTTATTTTCAACAGTTGCGATCAAATAGAGACAAAAAAATCAGTTTTCATCAACTACGCCAATGGTTTCGTCTTAAATTGAAATACACCTTGCCGGTTTTTTACGGCCACGGTAATTTTATCATTTTTCTTTACCCATCTACTGTCGTTAGAGTAATTGTGTTCTGTGATCTACTGTGTAAAAACACACTTTGCAATAGTTTTCATAGTAGAATAAAGATAAAAGAAAGGTAGGTAGGTAGGCAAATAAAATTTTATTTTGCACAAGTGCAATCCGATGATGCAGAGAAAACTGAGAGAGAGGAGCACAGACTAATTCAGACTATTTCAGGGTTACCATTTCTAAATTTTAAGTTGCCGTGTTTTGGGATCTGGATTGCCGTGTTTTGGAATAAAAACTACAAAATTGCCGTGCACCTTTTTTTATTTTAAAATAACACGTAATAATTTTAAATATCTATAAGAAAATTTTAAATATGACATAAAAACACTCTTCTTTACAGTCATCATACAAATTTCTTATCGTATCCAAAATTTCTTCTTCTTTTTTGTTCAATTTATATATTTTTTCTTCATATTAAATAAATAAATGAAATAAACGTTACACATTCATAGCCCCACAGTAAGGTAAATTAATACCCTGTGTCGTGGGTACCATGGGCACATCCAAAGACAGGAACACAAACACCCAGATCGAGAACAGAAATTTAAACTCATTCAAATTTCTGTTTCGCCGAGAATCAAACCCAGGACCACTCGATTTGCATTCCGGCATGGTAACCATTGCGCCACGCGGGTCGTCTTGTCTATCATATGTTTTGTCGGTTTGAAAGTTACACAATTTCATTGGGATAGAATAAAGTGCTTAGATAGTAAAATTCCATTTATAGTAGACGTAATAATTTTATTTCTTTGTTTTTATCATATTGACTTCATTAAAAATCCTTTCACAGTCTGCGTTGGCGTGTGAAAGTGATAATACGCTATAGACAAAGCCGGCTAAATTTTTGCAATCGAGTTCAGGTTACGTTAACACTTTTGACCTAAAGTTATCCGTCTTAATTTGATAAACTTAATGCCATAAACAATGAAGTTCCCCGATCATAGAGTAATGACTACGTCTAGTGTAGTCCAACGATGTGCGATATTTATAATAACTTATCGAATATCGATAAAATTATCGGAAAAAGTTGGCAACTATTGGATTGCCGTGTTTTAGAACACGGCAATGAATATACTGCCGTGTACCGTGTTTTATTGGTGAAAAGACCCAAATTGCCGTGTAACACGGCAATTGCCGTGTAAATGGCAACACTGGACTATTTAGAGAACTACAGAGGAGAACTGGAGAGGAGTGAGAGGCACTGAGAGAGAGAGAGTCAGTCAGTGACAGAAAATTTCTGTTCTCTATGTTTCGTACAGACAGATAATACACCATAAACATGACGGATACATGACGGATACCGTAGATCAAAGACCAATAATCCTAAAGACAGCGGGTCGGTGTAACCACTTTGTTGGCATCTCTTTTTCGCAGCCAGTGTTACCCACTTATCATATTTTCCCCCAAATTTGGTAATCTACAATATCAAGCAAGTAAACTATAAACATTGGCAGACCAAACTGTGAAAGGATTTATATGCTTAATATGCATTATGGTTGGTTGTTTGTGAGTTTAGATTGGTTGGCTGGCATAAAGTTAATTGGGTCAGCAAATTACAGGACATACATATAGGAGAAAATAAAAGACAATTACAAAGATTTTTAATGGCACCAATATGGGTGTTTACAAAAGCTGTTAATACATATTTAGTACGTCATATTTACCTTAATGAGCTATGCAAATATTACAAAGATAAAAGTAAACAGTTATAACGCGATATATAAAAATGTACATTTGTATCAATTTTATTATTTTTTTTCTTCTCTTTATCCTTTTGGTCAATAAATGGCTTTCAAAATAGACCAAACAAATTCGGAATTAAATTGATGGTTGCCAGTCAATACGTCCAGTGGCCTGAATCCATTTATTTTCGGCAAGAGCATCAGTTGGAAAACTGAAAAAATATGACAGCAACATGAGATGAAATTCGCATAATGTCTAATACAAAATGTATGGAGTATCTTTTTATAGTCTGTGTGAGTGAAATTTAATATGCCGGGAAAATGCTCATAACGTGCACCCCAGGCGCGGTCCCAGGTGGGGGGGTCACAGGACATGACCCCCCCCCCCCCAATCCGTCAGTCATGCGTACATGGAAGGTAAAACAAGCGAATTTGAGACACTTCTTCCCTCAAATTTCTTGGCGACCCTCCCCCCAAAATTGAAGGCTGCGACCGCGCCTGGTGCACCCAGCCTATAACATTTTACTGGTCTCCACTTAAATAGTTATTTATAAACAGGGGGTATTTGAGCCTCCCGCTTGAAATGTAACTAACTACTAATGAGGTAACACATAATCTTTGATATTATTATTGTCACTGTTTTTGTTAAAAATAATTATATTTTTAACAAAAAAAAATTTTTTATTAATACGGGGAGGATATTTTGATTCGAGATCTGACAACACAATTTCGAATTTGACAATGTTTGAAATAAACAAATATAAGTTTATTTTCACGAATTTCACTATATTTACGTTGAATGACTAGTTATAAGACAAAAGTAATTAAATATCTATATACAAACAATACATATTTAGTACATTTTAAAGAGAAGTATTTAACTTACGCGTAAAATGTAATACCTTCCGGCAGCCTTCCTGTTTACGCTCACTGCGGCTCTTACAACCTAAAATACTGCAGCTCACCATATTATGGAAGTAGAAAAATGTTATTTGCTTTTAATACAACACAATTTACAGCTGTGAGAATCGATTTTAACACATAAATATTATAAAACAACAATGTCACCCCGACTTCCACAGTTTGCCTGCCACATAATTAAAGGGCACTGTCAAAATATGTGGTTACACCGAAAAGGACAGAAAATCTCGCTCCCATCTCTTTTTAACAAGTTCTTTAAGTATATTTCGATCTCGCTTTAGCGTGCCGTAATGAAAATATGCCTCTGTCTATAGTACGTAAGTACATTATTCTTAGTCTAAGCCGTAGATAGAGAAACTAATAGATCAAGTCACACGTTCCATCTCTTTTACCCCACGGCGAAATAGCCAGATCTAAATGCAGCATGTGCAAAAGAGACATGAATATAAGTTTCTTGTCCTTATCGCTGTAACCGGGTGACTCCAAAACGTAGACTCCAAAATGTCATTTCACAAGGTACTTCTAATGTCAAACTATGTTATTAACTAAGAAGTGCTGAAGAGTTTTTTTGTGTTTTTTCGTAATATTTCCATGTATTATTAATAAGGATGTGACTGAAAGTATATGTTGTGTATATTGGAGCCTCAATAAGGTGCAGTGCTTTAATTTAAGCTCTAAAAACCGACTTAAACTAGTGTCGTGTGATGTTACATTTTATAGGTGAGTTTAACTACTTTTTACTGGTTGTTTGATAGTTAAACTAATCATTATGTTGAGTAAATGTTGTTCTACAACTGTATCAGTACCATTTAGTGCCTTTAAACCTCGAAATTATCTAAATTAAAATGTATATTACAACTGTCAGTGTTACCATATGAAGGAAACAATTTTTCCGCAATTTGGTGTCTTATATAAGAATAATAATGATTGAGGGCGCAGATAGGAATATCCACGAGTATTTTTCCTTTTATAGCGTACAATTTTAATACCTTCGTGTCACTTTTTTAGACCGTTTGTGAATTGTGATATTTTTTGTGAACTTGTTTTCGTTTTGACAATAAACCATTTGATAACCTTAAAAAATAACCATATTTAATTATTACTCCTACATGTAAGCACTTTGTTTACACTTATATGTGAAGCACTCATTATAAAATTACAATTTTGAAAATTTTGGTTACAGATTTCCCACATAAGAAGATTTAGAAAAGGTATTGAAACACATGCCAATAATGGAATAAAAATGCTAATATTATAATGCAAGTGAAATACATGTTACATGAATTAAGCGTTTTGTCAACATAGGTACATACCATACATGAAATAAAAAAAGCGCATTGATTCAATTCTCTATTACTGCATGAAAAAAAGAATATCTCTAAACAAATCTTATTTCGCATTCCCATATTGAAATAAAATGGAACATGTTATCAGGTATAATAAACACATTTAGTGCAAGTTTTTTTTAACTCATCCATCAACTTTAGATATTTTTTTAGATATTGTGGAAGGTATAGATCATGTATATGACTGCATCAAGTTGAAGTAAACGTTAAATTTAAATTGAAATTCCACGGGCAAAGTTAATACCCAAATCTCCCAATGAAAGAAATGAAGAATGTATAAAAAATATTTTTTTAGTTTATCATTTTTATCAATCCCCAACGTAATTTCATATACTGTATATTATATAACATAGTACAACATAATGTGTATTGGTATAGGTTACTGGATTACTGTATGTTGTTTAATATTTTAATTTAAGTATCAAAAGTAAAGATAAGCAACGATGATGGGAAATTAAAAGTTTATGAATTATTTTGTGTTTTATTATAATAATATAATATCCTTTAGTGTTATGGAACGCAGTACAATGTAAAATAAATATTCATTATTTTTTTACTTCGTACTGCACTTTAATAATGCTAGAGGATATTACATTATTATGTAACCTAATAATAACCCTCTTATACATAAAAAAAACTACGAAACGTTTTATACATGCCCTTTATAGCTAAAACATGCTTTGTCTTTTAACGCGTTTTTAAAACGTTTGTTAATTTTTATGAATAAGATGGAAAATCAGTTGTTGAGTGTGCTTTACAACTAAATTGTTTTGTATTCGGAATATGCAGCGTATTTTAAGTAACTCTAGTATTAATCTGACGAACCCGATTTCGAAACTCTTGTGTGCCAAAGTTATCTTTTGTAAATATTTAAAAACAGAAAACACATCACAGTCTATCACACCTTATATCAAATTGTTATTCCCTGAAAATTCCGGAAAATGAAAAAATGACAACACTGAGGGTAAATATATCTATCTCACACGCGGTTACGCGGTGGCTTAATCTATTGGCATATTGGTTTCTCTATCTTATCTACGACGGATACAGAATTACAGACTACATATAGACCATAGACATAAAACACTTATGGAGCGATTACATTGGCCAACATGCAAGGTCCGATTTGGCATACATTGCTGGTTATCTGAATACATTGTAATAAAATATTCAAGATAACCAGCAATGTATGCCAAATCGGACCCTGCATGTTGGCCAATGTAATCGGCCCTTTAATGGGCTGTACCTACCATAGACTTATAAAATAGTACTTACCATAGACTTATAATATAATATACTTACCATATTATAATATACTTACGATAAAGAGGAAAATAGCGTGCGAGGGAGAAGAAAATCTCTTACCGAGTTACAGCAAGACAGAAAAGGAAGGCTAAGGTTGTTGTTCCTGTGACTAAATTTTGATTGATAGCGGTCACAACTGCCCCATGATTTTGTAATTCTGAAAGAAATTATTTCATTAACATTGATTGAAATAATTTCTTTCAGAATTACAAAATGGACCCACCATTGGCTGATTTTTAATTCCGAAAGAAATTATTTCAATCAAATTAAATGAAATAATTTCTTTCAGAATTACAAAATCAGGGGGGGTGGGGTGGTCACACGAGAAATGAGCCCCGCAGTATTTTGTGACTTTTGTGTGAATCGTGATTAATTTCTAGTAAATACGAGAGTTCAAATGTGATGTGAATCATGGGAATTATTATGAAAATTGCACATTTCACAGGTAAATAATTATAAAGTCGTCTTTGCAATTATGCGTTTATTTTTGGTTTAAATTTGTCTTTTATCACGTTATTTACTTAAAATAATATTAATCTTTTCGTTCGTTTTTTTATATTTTATGTAGCACTCATTTATAATTTACATGATTTTGGTAAATAATTGTTTCATCGATTTATTTTACATGTACAATAGGTCTTGACTTAAATGAATCGATATCATTATCGATGTTTATCTTAAGTTTTTACGACATTATTAAATGCTTTTTTACAATTAGTGTCGATTTTGTTAGAAAAATGTAGTTACTAACATTAACTTTTAATAAATATATTATAATTAATTTTACATGTTTTTTTCTTACAGATATCTTCTGTATTCTTTAGTGAGAGATAAATGGTTGAGATTGATTGGTGATTGGTTGGAATCTAAAGAAGAATCTACTATTTGTAGTAAATATTTTCGTCATCAATATAAAACTTGAATAAACAAAATTAAATAAAATGAGCCCTTACAACTTTATCTTTTTCTGCGTCTGCATTCTTTCTTTCTGATGTACACTGAAGATAAATTATCTTGAAATATCATACAAGAAATTTTGAACACAATACTTACATTATTTAAGTCATCATTGGTGAAGGATTTTTGAAACTTCTGTAACGATGTGTTTCATCGTTATCTTATATATAAAATTCTCGTGTCACAATGTTCGTTCACGTACTCCTCCGAAACGGCTAGACCGTTTCTCATGAAATTTTGTGAGCATATCGAGTAGATCTGAGAATCGGCCAACATCTATTTTTCATCCCCCTAAGTGATAAGGGTGGCCCACCCCAAACATTTGAACGCGGTACGGAGTTCGCGGGGTCAGCTAGTCATATATAAATTTATATAAGTAGGTAGAGTAATTTCATTATAGAGTATCAATTCAATTCAAACATTTCCCATGTATCTGGTCATAAAAAAATCTTTAAAAATCTTTGGATATATAAAACTTTAATAAGTAAATAAGTAAGAGATACCTTCAGGCTTCAATATCTCAACAGCAAGAAGAAAGTGACCCACTTACTCCAAGAAAAAACCTGATATCGTAAATTTTTAATTAAAATAAAAAACATATTTTTACATTTTTTATATTTTTATACATATTGTATTCAATTTCAAATTATATTTCTTCTTTTTAGTTCATAAGCCTATGCTTTAATCAAAAAACCACGGAAAAGAATCAAAGTCAAGATTAATCAGTCTTCTATGCTAATCGTTTTTAAAAATTCTTTTGACGCTAACTGTAGCAGCACCTTTATGCGATGAAAGCACTCATCTCATTTTACATGTTGTTTAAAAAAAAAACTCGTTGTTTATTCCATCCATGTCATGGGCATCGATGTATTCTTTTACATTTTCGTATTATTATTTTTGTACAATGGGTTGAAAATGAAATGAAAATAAAGTAGTGGTTGTGAAAACTAATAGAACAATATTCTAAAGTTGAATTAAAATGTGATCATGGCTGCTTTAATGACGGTATTAGTCATAACATTCTGGTTACAGTGCACAATAGTGTATGGGGTCGAGTTCATATCACAATATCCTATTCAGCTAAATGAGACTTTTCAATTCAATCATCTCGCCGTTGACAAAGTAAGTGGACAAGTATACGCCGCCTCTATAAATTGGTTACATCAACTGAGCCCCGACCTGAAACCAATTCATGTAGTCAGCACCGGCCCAAAACTGGATAATCCGATGTGCCATGCGACCGGCTGCCAATCGCCTGATATTCAAACATCATATATAGACAACGTAAATAAGATCCTGGTGATTGATCAAGAATCGAGAATAGTAATTGCGTGCGGCTCTGTGGCACAGGGCTCCTGTTACAAATACAAGCTGGGTGACTTGTCAGCGAAACCAGAGTTCGTACCTGAAAGTGTTGCAGCCAACGATGCAGAGGCGTCCACGTACGCTTTTATCGGCCCTGAACGATACAATTCCTGGGACAGATCTAATGTACTGTATGTTGGGACGACATTTACGAACAATGGTGAGTACAGACACGATGTACCTGCGATATCCAGCCGCGACCTTATGACCATGCAACTGGCTCAGTTCACATTCTCTAAACAGAGTTTGATAATGATAGATGTGAAGTATAGAGACAACTTCCTAGTGCAATATGTGTATGGTTTTAATGCCAGTGACTATGCCTATTTCCTTATTATTCAAAAACATTCCCATTTAGCTGGTAATGAAGAACTTGGTTATGTGTCACGGTTAGCTCGGACCTGTGTGAATGATGATAATTATAATAGCTATACAGAGGTAACTTTAGAGTGTTATGTCCAAGAAGAAACTTCCAATGGTAAGATTGAAGATGTCAATTACAATCTAGTTCAAGATGCTAAAATTGCTAAAGCTGGTTTCAATCTAGCAACTCAGTTAGGTATAGAAGCAGGAGATCCTATTCTTGTTGCACTGTTTAGTCCATCTAAAGGCATTACTAATGAGCCTGCTTCTAAATCAGCAGTCTGTGTATTTTCATTGCAAGAGATAGAGATTAAGTTTAATGAAAATGTTCATATGTGTTTTAATGGTAGTACTAAGGCTAGGAATATGGGTTACATATCAGGTATGATATCTGATGGGAAATGTCCCTCTGTGGGCTCTACAGGTAACATACTTAATTTTTGTGAAGTAGGTCTAAAAATTAGTGGGCTCTATCCCATCAAAACAATTTCAGTCATACATTGGAATGACACCTTGGTAACATCTGTAACAATGTCCGTCACAGGCCTACATACTGTTGCTTTTTTGGGTACTAGTGAAGGAACATTAAAGAAAGTGCTCATAGATGCCGAAAAGGCTGTGGAATATTCTAGTGAAGAAATATTAGCTGGCCAGAAAATTTTACCAGATACAACTTTGTCTCCATATCAAAAAACCTTGTATGTTCTGGGTAAAAATACTATTGTACAAATACCAACAGAAAGATGTGCTGAACATGGCAACTGTTCTTCATGCTTGGAATCAAACGATCCTCACTGTGGTTGGTGTTCATTAGAAAAACGATGTACAGTGCAAAGCATGTGTCAAAAAGGTACACAAAGTGCACCTAGATGGCTCTCCCAGTACACAAGCCAGCAGTGTATTGATTTTGAACAAATATTACCTGACAGAATTTCCATGACTGAAGTTACTACAGTTCAGCTTATTATTCGAACATTACCTGAGCTGCCTTTTGGTGCAAAATATAAATGTGTTTTTGGTAATGCCTCCCCAATTGATGCAGCCGTAACATCAAATGGACTGGCATGCCCTACACCAGATTTAAAGCATAGACCCAAAATACCACCATCTCAAGACCATGTCTATGTTCCACTTTCAGTTCATTCATCTGAAACTAACAAAGATTTTGTTTCAAGGAACTTTGCGTTTTATGATTGCTCCAAGCATACAACATGTCACACATGTATTACAAGTGAATGGGCTTGCAATTGGTGTATTTATGATAATAAATGTACACATGACATATCTGTTTGTCAAAGGACCATTATCAGTGGAGAAAATAATCCAACAAAATTGTTAAATCATGGCATTGGACACTGTCCCAGGATAAGGCAGTATAAAAAGCCAATTTTATTACCTAATAATGTTCCAAAAGAATTAGAATTGGAGGTTGAAAACCTACCTCATTTGCAACCAGGGCATACAGGTTTTCAATGTATTGTAAGCATTGAACTGGCTAATATGATACTACCAGCAAGAGTTGAATCAAATCATTTTATAGTATGTGATAAAACAATGTATTCATATGAAGAAGATGTAGGTGAATATAATGTAAGTGTTAAAGTATTTTGGAATCATAAGCACTATATAGACACAATAACTATTACCTTGTATAAATGTGAAATTCTTGGCTCCCACAGAGATCATGCAGATTGTTCTCTATGTATAACTCGAAATTCTGTTTACCAATGCACCTGGTGTGGCAATGCATGTTCCTATAGTGAATCTTGTCTTGAAAATCCAGTAACTGAATGTCCCAAACCTAGAATTGATATGATCAAACCTTTGAGTGGACCTCTTGAAGGAGGAACAATAGTCACAATTGAAGGCAGCAACCTTGGTTTAAGGGTAGAAGAAGTGACAGGAAAAGTAAGAATTGGTGATGTGCTATGTGACATAGTTGACTTTGAGGTGTCTGTTAGCATTACATGCAGAACAGGTCCATCAAATAGTTCTGCTGTTGCACCAGTCATTGTAGAAAATGATGCTGGATATACAGAGTCTTCTGTACTCTTCAGTTATAAAAATATTAAATTACAAGGTATATATCCTGCTCTGGGACCTGTATCTGGGGGTACACAATTGGCTATTGGTGGACAACATCTAAACATTGGATCATCTGTTTTTGCTTACCTAGATGAATTACCTTGCTCCGTTAATAAAACTCAAACATCAAATAGTCGCTTAATATGTATTACACCCAAAGCTAGTGCACCTAGAGTCATTCATACTCTTACAGTGTCTATTGATAATGCAAATCGTACTTTATATGGAGACCTTTTTAATTACACAACTGATCCCACAGTCATGGAAATAAAACCTTTAAAAAGTTTTGTATCTGGTGGTAGGATGATAACAGTTCATGGAACTAACTTACATACTATTCAAAAACCATTAATGAAACTTTATTATGCCAATGAAATACTTCCAGTTAATTTCACTGAATGCTCAGTATTAAATTCAAATCAAATGGAATGCCCAAGTCCAGCAATTAATAAGAAATACCAGGAAATACTTCAAGCAACCAAGTTACAGACAAGTACACCACAGGTGGCTATGAAAGTTGGTTTTGTTATGGATAATGTTGAAACAATGCATGATTTAGAAAAGTACTTTAATCCACCTAGAACTCACATGGTATTTGTAGAAGATCCTCATGTGTATCAATTTCCAAATCGAATCAAGTCATACAAAGGTGATCCTTTAGTAATAGAGGGTGAAAATTTAATAAGAGCGAGTGATGAATCAGATGTAGTTGTTACAATTGGTACACAGCCATGTAATGTTACAAGCTTGACTATGCAACAACTTCTGTGTACACCACCTGAAATACAACCCTTAAATACAGATGAAAATGGATTGCAAATAACTGATATAAATTTACCATTAGTAGTGGTTAAAATTGGGCATAATTTAAGATTTCCCATTGGATACCTACACTATGAGTTATTGCGGAACTACAATTTTCCACCAGAAGCTATAGCTGGGATAGCAGCTGGAACGTTTTTCTTAGTACTTATATTTATGATAGTATTAGTTATGTATAGAAGAAGAAGTACTAAAGCAGAAAGAGAATATAAAAGGATACAAATTCAGATGGACACTTTAGAAAGTAATGTTAGATTAGAATGCAAATTGGCCTTTGCAGAGTTGCAAACTGATATGTCTGATTTGGCAGCTGATTTGGAACATTCGGGAATACCTACTCTTGATCACGTCAATTATGTCATGAAAGTTTTTTTTCCTGGTGTGTCAGATCATCCTATTTTGAACGTCCAAAGTCAATTCATTAACACACCAAGAACAAATTATGATGCAGCAATGTTTCAATTTGAACAACTTTTAAACAATAAATGTTTCCTTCTGTCATTTATAGATACATTAGAAGCACAAAAATCATTCAATATAAGAGATAAGGTAAATGTTGCATCTCTTCTAATGGTGATTCTTATGGGCAAAATGGAATATGCTACTGATATTTTAAAATCTCTACTGTTACGTCTTATTGAGAAATCAGTTTGTAACAAACACCCTCAACTGATGTTAAGAAGGACAGAGAGTGTTGTTGAGAAGATGCTTACAAATTGGATGGCTTTGTGTATGTATTATTACCTGAAGGACTATGCAGGCTCCTCATTATTTTTGCTATTTAAAGCTATAAAACATCAAATTGAAAAAGGAGTTGTTGATGCTATCACGCACGAAGCTAGATATTCATTATCAGAAGAAAAACTGTTAAAAGAACAAATTGACTATCAAACTGTTACCTTACATATAGTACAAGAAGATTTTGATGATAAGGTTCAATGTAAAGTTTTAGACTGTGATAGTATTTCACAAGTAAAATCAAAAATATTAGATGCTTTATTTAAGAATACCCCATTTTCAATGCGCCCTTCGGTTCATGAAGTCGATCTAGAATGGCGTCATGGAAGAGGGGGACATGTCACTCTTCAGGATGAAGATGTAACTACTAAAACTGTCAATGGTTGGAGAAAGCTAAACACATTAGCCCATTATGGTGTTAAAGAATCTGCAATAATGTCCTTGATCTCGCGTCAAAATGATAGCTTTAACACACCTTATAAAATTCCCTGTAAAAATTGTACTGGTATTTACTGCTCTAATTCTCACATTAGAGTTTACAAGAGTGACATAACAGATCAAAATGTTCATTATTATCATCTGGTAAAACCTATTGAGTACCAACATATTGTAAACAAAAGTTCAGAGCATAGTCACAAAGCCATACCAGAAATATTTCTTACCAGACTTCTGTCTACAAAAGGGACTGTACATAAATTTGTTGACGACTTTTTTGGTACAATTCTGACAGTCAATGAAGTCCTGCCACCTGCTGTTAAATGGTTATTTGATCTTTTTGATGATGCTGCCAGAGTCCATGGGATAATGAATCCTGAAGTTGTGCATGCATGGAAATCAAATAGTTTGCCATTACGATTTTGGGTCAATCTAATAAAAAATCCAGATTTCATATTTGACATAAATAAAACAGCGACTGTTGATTCGTCATTGTCTGTGATCGCTCAAACATTTATGGATGCCTGTTCACTGACTGAACATCGTCTTTGCAAAGATTCACCTTCTAACAAGTTACTGTTTGCTAAGGACTTACCCACATACAGAGAAATGGTTATACAATTTTATCAAGCTGTGTCCCAATTACCTCAAGTAACTGACCAAGAGCTAAGTACTTCAATGCAACAACTTTCAGTGGAACAGTTGAATGAATTTGATACCCTATCCGCTTTGAAAGAGTTGTATATTTATGTGAGTAAATACAGAGAACAAATTATTTTAGGCTTAGAAAATAAAATGCACTTAGCTCATAAATTAGATAATGTAGCATGCACTATGGAAGGTGATCCTACATCCATATGCTGACTATATGATACCATGACTTACGATTTAATTGCATTTACATAATTTATTTGAAAACATATATTTTGTAAAAAAAATAAGCTTTAATTTATTCTAAAATACTCAGAAAAAACAGATGTATTGTGTAAAAAGACTGTAAAGTATCAGTTCTGTAACAATAGTTATAAAGTTAAATAGCAAATAATAATAATTTATGTATCTATGTTTCATCTACAGGAAATTTATATTTTAATATCAAGTATTTGCATTTCATCAATCCTATTACCTACATTATCTTTGGTTTCTGTACAAGCATAATACTGTCCCAGTGGCCATATTTTTTTTTGCTATTTTTTAAACACCTATATAAGACCTATATATTTAAATAGAAGCTGTACTATGTTTATAAATCTGAGATTTATACAGTGACATTTTATTTTTTTCTGGTGAACTTATAGATCTGGCACTGATATTAAGTACTGTAATATAATTATTTAATTGTAAGCAGCTAAATACTTAACTATTGATGTTTATTGCTAAGATGTATGTGTAAATAGGTATAAGTTGTAATAAGTTAAGAAAATGTTGTGATATTTGTATTTGGAATATTTATAACATTTGATGGTTCACTGTGCTTGTGTTATGATTAATATTGTATTCAATTTAGCATATTGATGAATTTAAATGCCTTTTTGATTCTCCTTTTTTATATGTAACTTTTGCATTTATATGGATTCTATTAAAGTTTCAAATTTATAATATGCACACAATATTTAGTCTAGTTGCATAAACTGCCCAATTTATATAAGATAAATATAAATACATAAAGAATATTAAGGATTTTCTGTCATATTTATTATATAATATGTATATAATTATGTTTTTGATGTTTGTCGTCCACTAAATTACAAAACTATTATAAAAGGTATTTTTTTTATTAAAAATATATTAAGTAACTTGCTTTTTGTAAAATAAATTTTGCCATTTAAATTTATATTTTTTTTTTATTCTGGATAGTATAAAAACAAAATTTTATTTATATTTCGATCTCATTAAAAGTGTGTTGCTCAACAATATGTTTTTCTTATATAAAACAATCTTTTTATAAGAATTACATTTAAGTGATCTTGTCATAGACCAGTTTATTCATAAATAAATATAATGTAAAACTCAAAGCACAACTTAATAATTTTATAAACTGTTCAAATATGTCAATATGATGCCATTATAATATTCCATTTACAAAGTAAAATAAGAATAGTATGTACTTGTTTAGTGTATAAGGCTGCGTAAATCACCCGTCTCTTAAATTTTATATAATTGATTTAGAAATATACTTATTTATCAATCTTTTTGTAATTAATTATTTCAGTATGAATGGGAAAAATGAAAAACCTTAATGTGAGTTATCACTTTCATTACATTTATTTTAGGCTCCAATACAATGCACATTCAAATGCAAATTAATACACTGATTCTTTGAAAACACATATTTTAAAAACTTGAGATGGTTAAAAATACATTTATTAATTTAACATTAGATACAATTCATTGTTTCAGACAGTTAAAATACATAAGAAACATCCAATTGTCCTTTTTTTTAAAGGAAAATTACCTAATGGTCTTTTATCCCAAGATAAGCAAATATGATACTCCACTGCAATCATGCTACAGAGCTATAAGGATGCTATTCTTCATATCTATGATGTGTATAAGCCTATAAAGAGATATATTGAAAACAATTTTGCCTTTAATAATACTAAAACCTTTTTACGTTGAATAATTTGCAGCAAGGATATTTTCTGTTTGTTTAGAACCTAATTCTTGGGATAAAAAAACTGATTTTACACGCCAAACATTTTGCTTTTTCCAATCTACAACAATAACTCAAAATGTCTCAAAATTAACATATTAGTCATTCATAAATCAAAACCACTTGAGATCAGTTATATGGTTAGCCCTCATTCAAGTAGTCATACGATAGATATATATTTTTTATTTTATTTTATCGAATCGAAAATGTAGGACAAGAATCTTTGAATTTATTTTATTATTAATTAATAAAAAAAATACTTAGTCCAGTGTACGTAAAGTAAAAAACTGTTGCGATCTTCATAATGTCGGAAGCAGCATTGTGCGATTGCGTAATATGTATTTAATTTTATCAGTATAATTACGATTTAATTCATCATCGCTTATATTTTAGTAAGAGTTTCTGTTCAAAGACAGAAACAAAATCAGCAATATAATGCTATTATTTATTGCAACAATGGTAACTTATTAAAAACAAACATCTTTTTCAATTAAAACAATAGTTACAAGAATATTTTAAGAATTTTATGTAATTACAAAAGTTTTTAATATATTTTATCTAACGAATACTGGTTTACTATTATTGTAGGGGAGTATGCACGAACACAGCCTCTATGAGCGCTACCTTAGCACTGACAATAAGTTAAGCCCAGAGCACACCGCCTCCGTGTGCAGCACGTACACGTAGACACGCGCGTAGTGACGCACGTGGACCCCTGACACACCGGGTTACGCATACGTCTACGCTTACGCTTACGCATACGAGCTGGGCACGCAACGCAACCGGCCCCTTGCGTACCCAGCCGCTGTGGCAGCCATACTTTTGCTCTTGTGCAGAATGTTTGACAAAGATTGGGTGAATGGACCAAGTATGATGAAGTAATGAATGTAATGTAAAGTAATGATGAAGTAAGTATTTCTGATGAAGAAAAAGCTATATTACTATTTTGTGCCAGGATATTCTTGGGTGTGCAAAAATACAATCTGAAGTGTTGCTCCAAGTTTTTCCCACAATAAAGTTTTATATGACAAATTTCATACTCATTATTTTTTATATTATATAGACATATGTTTTCGCCCAAATTCAATTAGTTTTTCTTTCATATCGTTATTCATTTTGAAAAACAAAGCACCCCGCCGCCGGCAGCATTTGAAAACAAATACAACTGAATGCGTAGTCACGCGCGTAGTAACGCGCAACAAAGATACGCGCGTGTTCGAACTTGTTCGGTGTGTCGTCCAATAAGGAAAGCCATTGCGTACAACGTCATTGCTGCACGCATCAATGCGACGTTGCCGTTCCGTTCTGCGTAGGTACGCATCGTGTTTGTCTCATGGGAGCTGCAATGCGTAGCGGTACGCATGCAGTCTACGTGCACGTACACGTCACGCAAGCGGTGTGCCATGTCTCATAAAGTTCCATATATTACAACGTAATTGTACGTGCACGTGCACGCTTACGCGTACGTGTACGGATCCGGTGTGTTTAGGCCTTTATGTGTTATTATAGATACTAGATATGGTAACTTGACCCTTAAGTGTGATTGACAGCGAGTCAAGTTCTTAAGTAAAGCATACAGCGATAATGTGCACATCCACACTCCCTCACAACAAAATCAAACGGGTTTTTATGAGAGAGATATCAAAATATGATATTCCGATACCTCATGAAGACATGTAAATATGTCAGTGTGCGCTATAACATTATACTTGTTAAAATATTCTAAAACTACCTCTCTAAACATTTATTCTATAAGTTCAAATAATTCGCTTGCACCAATTAATTTAAGGCATTATTTTACCAAATTATAAATTCTATTATAGGACACTAAAGCTGCCCATTAATTTACAACGAAAAATTATTAGGTTATAAAATTATTCTCGCAAATACAAATCGAAGAATATTCATTAATCTTTGATGAATATTTAACAATTATCGTCGAGATATCTCATTTGGGCTGACTGTCGTCGATCAATCTTTTATGTCCAATATTTACCAGCGCCTGCTATTGGAGCATTATCTAGCTTTGTCGCGTTCAACAATTTAATAAGTACCTGTCGACCTTACCAAGTTAAATAAAATCACGGATTAAACAAAATCAAACCAACTAAACATAGCAATGTGCGGCTTTAAATAAGTAAAACTAAGAATCTTTTGTACATTTCCTCTTTAATAAATAAAATGTACAATATCTAACATAATTATTACAGACATCACTCTAAGAGTTTGTAAATGTATTGTAACAAAAATTTATCAATTTTCTTTTATGTTTCTATACAAGATAAATTTAACATAATTCTTTATATGGTTTTAATTGCTCAATATTATATAGAAATTACCATTGTAATTATGCTAGTCATTGTATTATACATATTAAATGTTGTAATTATTATTCTATGCATACATATTATGAATATTTAAAATAATAAATTGTGCTTCAAAATGTTATTTGTACTACGTAACAATAACGTAAGCGATTCGACATTACACATTGATTTTAGAATCTGTCGGTCGCCACATCACCGGTAGTTTGGTTTTCTATCACAAATCTATGAACACAAATCATAAGCCTAACGATATCAACATCAATATCTTTGCAACACATATTAAAATACAAATACGCAATTTTATATAAAGATCATTTTTTCACTTTAAAATTTATATTCTTAAATAAATAAATGCAGAAGTAATTAAATAATTTTAAATACATACCAATACCATAACTAAGTTTATTCCAATATATTCGATGATTTAGTAGAACTGGAAGTTCTATTTCGTAACAAAAAATTGAATTCTACTCAGTTTTAATGTTTTCAATAAAACACATTTAATTTTGAATATATAATGAACAGAAGGTTAGGTAGAAAATTGTAGAACATAATATTGTAATAAACAAATTTAATAATAGTAAAATTTATCCTCTACTAAATTGAGAGAATAAGACGCCTGTACGACAGACCTTCTAATGACAATCTAATTTTATAGGCCAATATCGATAAATGGCGCACTGACTCAACTCACACAATATTGGTAAAGAATAGTTCTAAGTCAAATCCCGCTCACTTTGTATGTGTGCTGCATAAGCCACCTTTTAATAATCGACCTATATTGTTTGATTGCATATTATGTACTAGTGCCCACAGTGCGAAATCAATTAGGTTATTTCTTTACATATTATTTTGACTGTACATGTGGATGTTTTTATTGTCGTGAAGATCCAGCTTCTAGATTGTTAAAATCCCAATAAAAATGTAATTTATTAGGTCGCCCCGCAAACATTAACATCACTATCCATATAGAATTTATACTTTCTCTTTAATTTCACATAATAACTACCTATCACAATTTCAAGATAAATACTTACATATGAACGTCAAAGCAAGTAAGCACACATCAAATTGTTACATAATAAGTACTACAATTAATTAAGTCCCGTACGGAATAGGCCTTACAATTAAAAGCTAATATAAATTGCAATGTTAACTATAGAGTACTATGCGATTATAGGTATTAACATTAATATGTCAACTTCTATTAAACACGTAGATAAAATAAATATTTAACATCTAGTGTGATCACATCACAACTAACTTCAAAATGATAATTTTACCATCTACAATTTTTTCAAGCTAATACAAATCAATAACATTCAACAGCAATCAATTTTGTTGTTGTTAAAAAAGTTGTAAAACCCATGGAATGTAATTTTAATAGATTTTTTTTTCTCACACACAAAAATTGCAGATAGTTAAATTAGCATTCTTAATTCCTTTTTCTGGAGCTCTGTAATTCAAATTAGTGTCACATTTTAACATTCCAGTAGCGTTTCAATTTTAAAATGTATTTGCAAAATCTTAGGGTTCCACTAGGGTCTCAAAAGGATATCAACAGAACCCTATTAAACTTCATCATCTATTTGACCGTCTGTCAGCAGATTCCTTCGAATTTTGTCTAGAATAACAATATGTGGACCTAAAACGTTGAGTATGAAGTAAGGTCACTTGGAATTAAAAATAAACGTTCATATAGAACATGGCTTGTTTCTATGATTTTATTTAATATTTGTATTTTATTTATTATTCGTAGAGTTCCAGAAAAAACTAAAAACTAGCTAAAAACATAGTCAACAAGCAAGTAACCCAGCAGCTACGCCTTCTGCGCGGGCTTCTCGAGAGGGTCCCGGTAGATGATGGTGGCGGGGCGCAGCAGGTCGGGCTCCAGGTCGGACTCCAGCGGCTCCGGGCGGGCGGAGGGAGGGCACTTGGCGTGCGCCATGAGCAGCCCGCCCACCAGCCCCACGAGCGCGCGGTCCAGCCACGTCACGGGGTTGGCGTACACCAGCCCGCCCTCGTAGAAGCCCAGGTGACCGCCGTGCGCCAGCTCCAGGTACATCGCCTTGTCCTGGGAACCTGGCAAGCAAATTCTTCTTGTTTGTATGGTTATCGATTAATCGCTTATGATAACATCTATTACTCAACGCATAGATAACATCTCAATCTAAATAATTATACCGGCCTCCTAAAACTCCTACTTTCATTTACAAAGAAAGTTTAATTTGTTACCATTTAATAAAAAACAGGCCACAAGGGTCAAATACCCTCATAATCCAATACCTTTAAACGAGCAATTCTTGTAAATACCTACATTCTTTACCAACATACTTCTCTACTAATATTATAAATTCGAAAGTAACTCTGTCTGCTACGCTTTCACGTTTAAACTACTAAACCAATTATAATGAGGAACTCAGATAGAGTGAACCTTGGGAAAGGACATAGGATGGTTTTTACGGACTTCTAAAAGGAGGAGGTACTGTATTCAGCTGTATGTATTTTTTAATATATAATAATATGTTCACCGATTACTCCGCCGTTTGTGAACCGATTTTCAAAATTTCTTTTTTTGTTCGTTTGCTTATACTCCCGAGGTGGTCCTATTGTCACCAAATCAGGATCTGATGACTCCAATATAGTTTTAACAGTCATTACCATAAGCAAGAAGAAGTAGGTACTGAACAATTTTATTTTTTACCGTTTGAAGTCGGTTGTATTTTTTTTGTTAAAAACTTAATTTATTATCCTACGGAAATCTATAAAACGGGTCCACGCGGGCGAAGCCGCTGGCGTAAGGCTAGTATTTATAAATAATTTGAATCTCGGAAACGACTCCCAACGATTTTCATGTGCCCAGGCTTTCGGGGGTGATAGATTGATCCAGCTAGGTTTTACTTTTAAAATTTGTCGTTTTCTTTCTGTCAATTTTTTGTAGACTAGTTATGAATCTCGTGTCACTTGTAGTAATCAGCTAATAACTATAGTAACAGCTTCTTAGATGAAACAAAGAGAAAAAACATACATCCATCATTAATATTTTTGTATGAAGAAATACGTTATTCATACGACAAAACAAAGTGAGCTAGTAACTACATATTATACCCGGAATTAATTTGTTTAAACAGGTAAAATTTGTTATCTAATCGCCGCGAAAAAATATAAATAATTGCACTTTTGAGTAAAATGTGAACTAGGAAGTAACACGCGTTTAAAAGAATATAATTAATTCATTACAGTCAAGCAAAATAATAAAGATGACTCTCCAAAGAACGAACCACAAAGAAGAACACTCCAAAAAACAATTGTGATGTTTACATTGTATAACATTTTTTACATCCCTGTATTCAAGCAAGACAAATTGTATTTGTAATATTTCACAATTTTCCAATTAAGTTGTGCAATCGGACTAAGGAAAATTAGTTTTTTCTGTAGTACTGTTACCTAAACCACGGTTAAACCGGCCGAACTGTACTACAAAAAAATAGTGTATAATATTTAATGATTTTTGATCGGATGATTGATTTCATATTTTTTAACGCAGATCATTGTCAAGCAGTTACTCGTACGGAATATTCAATGTGTCGCCCTCAATAATTATGGCCCTAATAATTTAAGTAGGTATAGCTAGCTTACTATTAAATGCATAACAAAATGAATATCATTAGCGATATGAGCAATACTGCACGCATTTACTTAGTTATATCAAGTTAATCATGAGATTAGGTTATCTCTTCTAGGGGAGTATTATTTGTTGCTCCATTATGTTCATATAGATTCGTATTGGAAATTCCTAACATAAATATATGTAATAATATAAAAATAAATACTCACTGACAAACTCTCTGATAGTCGGTAATAACTGCTCTGGAACTATGGGGTCATCTCGAGCATTTATAAATATCATTGGTGTTTTTAAATTGTGGAGGTAGAAGGCTGAAGAACTCCACTTGTAGAGATCTGTGACTGACTCGAATCCATGAACTCTTCTGCAAAGAAACAAAAAGCAATAGGTAAGTATGTAATTATAATTAGCACCATAATCCAGCAACAACATACATGAATTCATTATCATACCAATACTATTTCTTTAGATTAATCAGATGTATCATATAACTGGGATGTTCCTTATGCTCTCTTTCAATCTCTTCATCCTTTTTATTTCGTCTTTTATCCCAATTTTGTTTAGCATGGTTGTGGGGGTGTATGCAAAAGTACATGGTCTCCCTCCATTTGTGTTACCTAAGAAGCTGCCAGTCATGCGGAAGATCAGTCCAGTTACTATATTCACATGCTGGTAACTATAGTAACTGACAACGAATTCATAGCTTCTTAAGTAACGCACACACAGACAATGTGCCTGTATTCTTCGTGCATACTCTATACAAAACATTGATAAAATGTGATTTGTTAGCTAAAAAGGACTATACATTTTTTTTTGTGGCATGAAATTTAAATATTTATGTTACATACTAATCGTACAAACTAATTATTTCCGTTGAGCACTTTCCACTTCAATTAACATTGTGACGGTATTTTTATATATGAAGACTAGCTGACCCCACAAACTTCGTACCGCGTTTAAATTTTTAAGGTGGGTCGCCCTTATCACTTAGAGGGATGAAAAATAGATAGTAGCCGATTCTCAGACCTACCCGATATGCATACAAAATTTCATGGTGGTGGATCCGTTTCTAAGGACTAACATTGTGACACGAGAATTTTATATATAAGATAAGGCTGCAACATTTCAATATGATCGATATCCGCTTTCAGTAATAATATTATAACAAATCGAGATCTTATAGCCAAGATAAATCTAACCCAACATTATATAACCCAACCCAACATTTTATAATGTTAAGTTGGGTTTGATACTTTGATAACGTTTTTATTTCAGACAGCAAATAATATATTCAAACATTTTACGATAGTGGTTTGTTTACCTGCATAACCGGTCGTTACAATAAAATTATATTTAGGTGTTGTCAATTTATTATATGGTCAGAATCAGAATAACATAAATGTACATTTAGTAGGTGGTAGAACTATTATCGTTCGCCCGGGGAAGTACCACCACTGCACCCACTTATGCCGTGAACCAATTCTATTGTGTTTCGGTGGAAAGGTGCAGTTGCCGGCCACACTTACATGAGGCGACCGCCAGCCTCCGGAGTAGCCTCCGGAGTAGCAGCGCATACGACCTCACACAAGACTTACCTTTGCTTGCTTGAGGTTGTATGTAGATGTCCATGGGCTGCAGCGACCACTTAACACCACGTGGCCTGCAAGCTCGTCTGCTACTCCATTCAAATAAAAAAAATATAGTCATAATCTTGGAGATGAAATCATTGCTTGTCAAGTACCTATGGTGATTTTATACTCTAGGTATAAACTATTCTATAATATTCATTGTGTCTAATGACGGGCAATTGTAATACAGTCATTGTAATCTCATTGTCGATATAATATGATAATCATCGTTGCTTTCGCTAAGCGGTTTGTAGTGTTATGAAATTTCCTTTATACACACGGAATTTTTAAGGAACTGTATTGGCATGTAGGTTGGTCGGTTATGAACAATTAAAGCAATCATTATTAGGCGTACGATGGTCAGGAAAAGTTATCGAACTGCACCGACATTACGTCAACAGCAAGAATATTATTTTTTTCAAAACTTGTTTTGATAGGTAGTTATAAACGCCAAAAACATTGACCTACAAATAAATGATTCCTGCTTTTAGACTCTTGAAAGGTAAATAACGAACAAGGAGAATCATACAAAAACTTATCAAATATTTAGTTAGTATCTTTATAATGAAATTTGAATATACACAATTTAGAAATTGAATTACACTTTGCACCTAATTAAAAGTAGCAGGCAAGCGAGGCAAGGCTATTATAGGTACTTTTTAATAATTTTTTTTCTTCAATTATGGCATCGCAAACTCTGCATATTGCCAGCGTCAAGTATAATTTTTGCATCACGTTTTTACCAGTTTCGATAAAACTGGACGAGGAATAATAGGTAAAGTCAGTAAGTGGTCAGTAATCAGTCAGTCAAGTTAGTCAGACATTCAAGTAAAGCGATGGCTTCTTTACAAGAACGTGACCAATGGAATTTTGGAGGCAAGCCGTAAAAAACATATTTTCGCACTGTTATTTTAATTCACAACACTAGTGCACTTTAAATAACCTAAATCGAACAAAATGCCATCAAATTTATCCGATATAACTCAAAAATACACCAAGTAAGTATGTAAAAATAAAACAAGAGCACAATATGTCTTTTTCGACTTCCCACCAAAACTCTAATAATTATTTATTACCGTTCATTTGTCGCTAACATAATTTTATCATTTGTCGCTAACATAGTTTTAATTTAAATTTAGAATGTTGCATGGATACAAAAATGCCCTTTGCCCAAAGAAAAAGCATTACTCCAGCTTACAGTAGCTGTGTACCTAAATTTAAAAAATTCCTACAGTAAGTTTCGTACAAATCAGGCAGAGTACCCGCTAACGCAATTATGTTAATATCCAGCGAATGCCGAGACTTCGCGGGACTGAGCAGCATGCGCTTGTGCCGCGTGGAAGGTAGAGGCGAACTTTGCTTACCTAGAGTAAGCCTCGTCCAAGTCGGGCAGGGTGCCGGCAGACACGATCATGTTCTCGTCCAGCGAGTACCGGGATTTCATCTCGGGGCTGAGCAGCACGCGCTTGTGCCGCGTGATGATGTTGCGGTAGTTGTCCGTCATGATGTACAGGTAGAAGCGGCGGAAGTTCTGCCATTGCAGTAGATACAGCATCGTGCTAAAATATCATAGACACAATAATTAGTTATATGACTTAATCCGTACAGTATTTTGATAATATATAAAATAAATATAAAAAACTAAGGACAAAATTACTCGTAATGTATGAAAAACGTCCCCGGCCCTGGCCCAAATCAGTGACTGTTACGTTTAATGTAAATTGGTGGAATTTAAAAAGTTCTTCCATACAGATTTTTATCTGTGCTTTAACTCTTTTAGCCGTCGATTTTGATGGGACCTAGTGATGCTATTAAACAGATGTTTGAGCAAGTGATAAAACTTATATGGTTCAAAAGGTTCGACTCGGATTTGACCGGAGAAGGTCAAAGAGAACTATCGGCGGTGTTGCAATTATTTTGTGTATCCGAAGGTGGCGTCCGGTCACATTTATGAGTAACCGTAAGTTTGTATCTATCAGGAGTAAGAAGCAGCTAACTAAAAAGCTTCGAAGACCAACATTCCACTCGAAACTAGATATCCAATATCATTAAAAACGAAGTGGCAAATAGCATAAAGTTTGTTATGCTATTTTGATATTTATTGTCATAAAATACAAAAATATCGTTCATCAAAAAAAATTACGTTTTGTTATTTTAAATTATGTAGTAATAGCTGATAATCTACATCACAGGTGTATGAAAATCTTAATAGTGTGCAAGTGTCCGTCAATATATCTATTACTTATTCAAGCATATCGATTGTTTCATTGCCATAGAAAAGTATGTGTCACAAAGAAACCCACAGAAACCAGTTTTAATTCGCGATTGGTCAGTTACGCAATGCGTTCTTGTCCTTGATGGGTGTGAATACGGAACCTTGGCACTGATTAGCCCAAGGCTGTCTAACTCTAATCATTAATGGAAACGGGCACATATCTTGCATCGTCTGCGGGCCACACGCCTGTATCTTAAAATTTGTAATGGTAATAAATTAAAATAACTTTATAATATTAAAAATTTGATTGACAACACACAGTTCGATTAAATTATCAGATTGTAAGAAAATTTTCCTTGGGACGAGTCTCCAGAACTTCACAAATCCGTTGACTCCTGTGGCCTTAAAATAAAATAACTGATTTAGGGGGATGCAATTATGGATTTTGATGATTTTAATTTTAACCTATGTAGACTACCAGCGGGCTACTCTTGGCTAGTCTTGACGGGCAATACAAAACAAATGCGTGGGCAGGCCACATCGTGGCCCGCGAGCCTGGTGTTGGACAGCCTTGGATTAGCTGAATCTGTGGTGGTGGTTACATATTTAATTACTTGCTTTGACTAGAGGGTTTATCAATATCCTTTGGTTTAACCAAAATAATGGTTACATATCGGTTAATAATTGTACCCATTATTTATATTTATTAGTATCATATTAGTAACCCATAAAACAAATTTAGTGTGTTATCATGTGGAACGCTGCGTTGGTTAAAAAATCTTTAATTGTTTCTATCTTCAAGTTTTTCTCTGCCTAACTAGGTATCTAATGCTTACTTTAACAAACTACCCAACTAAACAGATACGATACATCAAAGCACATGTCTGATAATGACTTTTCCGTAACTAAAAGCCAAACAGGGGAAAACTAGTTTCATTTGGATATTTGGGTAACTTATGCAATAGGTTTACAAAGTGAACGATGCCGTTGATAATCTATACATATAATAAATCTGTAACAAGTCGGTTTCTGTACATTGAAGATATTTGAGAAAAACTGTCACTAGGGCTATTTATTAGCGTAATAGAACCCAAAACAGTGATTTTTAGAATTATTGTCTGTTTGTCTGTTTGTCTGTTTATCTGTTCGTTTGTGCGCGCTAATCTCAGGAACGGCTTAACGTAGAAGGATGCGGTTTTCACTGGTGTATTGGTATTTTTTTGGATTAACATTTAGGGTTTGTTTTATTTAAATCGGTTCACAAACAAAAAAGTTACGTCAATTTCAAGAATGATGAAATGGCGTGCGAATGCAGGCGTTCGCAAGTTTCGATAATTACTACATCTCTTAATATTCTAATAGCAAATTTTCGATCATTTATGCTAGATTTCATCTCGAAATATTAAAAAAGAACCATACATATCACCACATATTCAAAGAAATCCTCAATACAAAATGTACAAAACCTTAACAAAACGAGGCTACTGCCGACATCTATGTGGCGAATAGTTCATATTCAGAAATATTTGGTGATCTGTTGCAAATTTGGTATATCGACGATTTAATTTACACGCTATACGGTAGATGGCGTTGTTACTGAATAACGCTATTATAGAATGGATTGGTGGAGATAATTTCAAATAATTAATTACGAGTATATTTACATAGTAAAATATCGAATAAAAAAATTAACAACTTAGAGAGCTTTGGATGGCGCTGATATTTTACTCATTGTGGTAGATCATTATGGACGCGCGGCGCAGTGGTTACGTCCAGATATTATTGGTATTTGGTATCGATTTTATTTAATAGGTGACGCTATAGATGGCGTTGTTTCTTAATAACACTATTCCAATGCAGATCCAGAGATACTTAACAATAAATTGTCGACTCGCGTGGCGCAATGGTTACCATGCTGGACTGCCAAGCGAAGGGTCTTTGATTCCCGGCGAAGCAGAAATTTTAATGATGAATTTAATTTTCTGTTCTCGGTTTGAGTGTTTGTGTTTCTGTCTCTGTGTGTCTCATGGTACCCATTACACAGGGTCTACCCTACTGTGGGGCTATCAGTGTGAAACGTTAAAAAAATCAAAGTGTTCTACCGACTTTACTATGCTGAGTGATCTTTTCAAAATGGTACCTACGTCACCATATCATGATTACACCACCAATTGAAGGTCAAAGTTCCACAAGCCGCTTTGCACGCTCCTTTTGATGTTTGAACGGATGTGTAAGTTATGGGACAACCTTCCAGCTGAGGCATTTCCAGTGGACTTTGACATGGGTTTCTTCAAGAAAGCTGTAAAGAAAGCTCTTCTTGAAAGCCAGTGCTCGGGTGGCTCCGCTGGGATTTTGTATTGAAATTAACTATAAAATCGTTTTCAGTGGTTAATTTAATAAAAGCTATTACATACACACGCAGTACTGGCACTGGTGTTACACTAATATGCTAAAGCGTCACGGCAGCAGCTCTGCATGGTGGTCACGCCCAAAATAATATTAGTAATCGATATATGTATAGAGGACTTACTTTATTTCTGATGCTGTAGGAAGGGTTGTTAATAGGACCAATTGACAACTAAACTCAAATGTAACGTCCAGATTTTATTGGTATCAATCTTATTTAATAGGCGACGTGCCTCTTAATCGCGTAGGGGCTGATCCTCTCACGCTGCTCCAATTCAGGTTGATGACATCTTCATTGTTAGTGGCCTAACTGCTGTCGCAAGTTTTATATCGCTCAAAAGACCTCCATTAACAGACGTCCTCCAGACAGCCTCCGTGGCGTAGTGGGTGATGAGCCGACTGCGAAACGTGAGGTCGTGTGTTCGATTCCCACCCAGGACAAATATTTGTGTGATGAACATGACTATTTGTTCTGTGTCTGGGTGTTAATTTATCTATTTAAGTATGTATTTAGATTTATATAAGTATGTTTATCAGCTTCCTGATTACCATAGCACAAGCTCTGCTTAGTTTGGAATCAGATTTTGTTGTGTGAATTGTCCAACGATATTTATTTATTTATTTATTTATTAAGTATGAACGACGGTATGTTAACGACAATTGCAACCAACGTGCAAGCAACCAAGAATTTGACTCCCAACTACTAACCACGCCTGACGTAGCGTAGTTGTATAGTTCACCACCTTTCTGCAATAGATTTAAGTTACATAATAATAATTAATCTATGAATTATTTGCAGCACAAATTATTTAATTATAATGATACTTTCCGCGGGCACAGCAGTACTATCTAAACACTTTAAAAACAGGCTATTGTAATACGTTTAATTTGTAAAAATAATTTGATGATAACGACTGAATTGTCGATATTATAAGAGCAGTACAGTAAGAACTGTAAGGACTCAGGAAGAATATATCTACTCAACATAATAATATGATAATCGAAGGGACAGTGGAGGGCGGTCACGCGAGCGCTCACCTACACGTTAGACAGACATTATCAAAGCTGCAACACAGACCTCCATAGTCTAGAGTTTTCAAGATGCTACAAACCGCAGCAAATGGTGACGCATCGCGAGAGCATCATTATCCAACGAAATTGCAACCTCATCAGCCACGACCACTTTGTCAAGAGATGGTCAAGAGTGAACGACTAAGGAGGAAGAGGAGGAGGAACAAATAATCCAAGTCTTTTGTACAAGTCTTTATCTACGCGGACGACGTCGCGGGCACAGCTATGCATAATATGTATGATTCGCTAGCCTCGCTCGTTGGTAGTTATATAGGTAATTGATACCTACATATTGTTTTTTCTACGTTCATGCCTACATACTTCTATTGAGACTGTTACATATTTGTTTTATAAGAAGGTTATGAAGGAGCAAAGAAACAGGATACGTTTGTGTCGTAACATACAATCTTTTAGCTTCAGCAGAAAGCAGCGGTGTTACTTGCATATCCTATCTATAACCCATACTTCATACTTACTCAATAGCATTATATCCTTGACATATTGATATCCCTCCAATTATATTCTTAGGACGTTTTCTTTCTTCCCCCAAGTACTTCGAGATCAAATTGCCCCCGAGACTGAAGCCGACTAGAATCAATTTTGTGTTGGGGTACCGTTCCAGCAAATTTTCCACCATATACGCGAAGTCGTCGGTGTGACCTGTTAAAAGAAGATTTTTTTAATTTATATAAGTTGCGCGATTATTTTATTGCAAAATTACGTTAGCCTTGATGATAACTTTTGACATTTTAAAGTTGTGGGACCGTTTGGTAATACGGTTAGCTTTAGATACGCATATTCATTACTTTATACAGATAAACATAAAATTAATTTACATATTAAAGAACTCCATTAAAAGTTCAGAAATGTTATAGCACAAGCATTTGTCTACTTCGTAGTTGAGGTATGTATTCCTTAATTTACATATTGTAAATAACGATTTAAAGATATGTAATTTTTTTATAAAAATGTCGATGAAGATTCTTCTTGTGCTTACAGTGCTCTATTCACTTTAAGCACAAAAAGACAAAAAAAATTCGGGACATTCGAGAAATTTTAGAATCGTAAAATTCAGTTTATTTTATTAGGTATATGTATTCAAATATTCGATGTCTTATCTAAGGGGTATGGCCGCGAAGACCTTGGCTTAGCAAAACGAGCACTGGCCGCTATTAAAACGATTGACCGGTCATGCGTGAGTTTGCTTTTTAATTTAATTATTATTTACTGAGATTGAAAATTAAATAATTACTATTATATATAGACTATTTCTATCCGAAACAAATATGACTGCTGCTTTAGCCTTATAAAGTTATAATACAACTACTACGTACTGGCTCCTCTCATAAACTATAATAGGCAGACAATAACAGTACAGGCAGATTAGATTAGACTACAAGCAGAAAACACTTAAAATTGATTGTGAGTAGAGCACAGAATGACTCAGTTACTATGCTAATAACTAATTCGCACCATGATTCATTTTTAACCCGTTTATTTATAAATATTACCTCATTGTATGACATAACATAAGGCATATCATGAGAATAAGAACTTCGCATCAAATAAAAATATGTTATACCGCTGAAAAAAAAACAATAATAATTATATTATCATTAATATTTCCAAAAAAATTAGGTACCTAATAATTTTATTACATATTACTAAAATATAGGTACGATATCATTTTAAGTTTAACTTGGCTATTTTTTACACGCTTTTTATTAGCTTCACCTGTATGTTTGTTTGTTTGTATGTTTGTTTGTAACCGACTTCTTTGGGCGCGATTTTGACCCACTTTAAACGGCCAGATTTCGTTCAAACTTTGTAGATTTATTGAGGACCGATGACAATACACTAATTTGATAAAATTATTCCATTTTTCAATTTGCAAAATATGATTTTTGTTAATTTATATAATTTTCTGGTTAACTTGAAAATTTGCATAGGGGTCAAGGGCCGATGACAATGCAATAATATGAGAATAAAAATCCAACTAAAAAATTAAAAATAAATAATGTAGTTTAAAAAACTAAAAAACACGCTTTTGAGAAAATACGAACTAAAAACTAAAAAAATAAGAAGAAAATGTATATTACTGTAAATAAGGGTGGTTTTTAAGATACTATTGACACCATGCACCCCACGCTTTATTTACAGTAATATACATTTTCTTCTTATTTTTTTAGTTTTTAGTTCGTATTTTCTCAAAAGCGTGTTTTTTAGTTTTTTAAACTACATTATTTATTTTTATTGTTGTGCATAAAAATGTGAGATTATTTCATCACCACACTCTCATGCTTCAACTATATAATTTAATCAATCAATATGAGATTTTGTATTAGGTACTCAATAAGAGTTTAGATAAGAAAATTAAGTATGTATTACATAATATTCAGAAAAAAGTTAGTTAAATAAACAAAATCGCAAAAACGCAGCATGCACTCGTACGTGTTCATTAGATAAAATAAATAGTAATAAAATAAATTTCAAATTATGAAAGTAATTTATGGTGCCAATCAATATGTCACGAACGAATCAAGAATTATGATTATGACATTTATGACTCAACAATCCAGCAACATTAATAACTGCCCTCCGAAGAGGGGGACTGCTGACCGAACGCGGTCGGGGGATGACGACCGAAGTCAAGCCCGATAGGTCCGCCCAACATCGGAGATATATTCAACACCTTGTGGCCGTTGACCTCATGAGTCTGCCGGGGCAAAGAGGAGCCCCTCGTGTCTCGTATTCCCTATCGCATTATAGCCCCTAGAGCCCTGCGTAGAAAACCCACAGTCAGTCAGTCAGTCAACATTAATATAACAACATTAACAACACACGATTCACGATTCCACAGACCAGACACGATTCCAAAATTTTCGTCTGCACGGATACATTATTATTTATTATGCACCTACATACAGTTTGATTGTGTCACTCAGATGGTCGTATGGAAAATAACAAGCGTAATAAGTTTTTAAACAAGTATTGTAAGTAGGTGCCTACTACAATGTTAGCATGATATAAATAATGTAGTTTAATTGATGCACGGTGTCAATAGTATCTCAAAAAGCACCCCACGCTTTTTTTACAGTAAAATAAATTTTCTTCTTATTTTTTACTTTTTAGTTCGTATTATCATAAAAGCGTATTTTTTAGTTTTTTAAAGTACATTATTTATTTTTAACTTTTTAGTTGGATTTTTTTCATATTATTGCATTGTCATCGGCCCTTGACCCCTGTGCAAATTTTCAAGTTAATCAGACGCTTAGAAGTAGGTCAAAATGAAGTTAAAAGATTCCATTACATACATACATATGTACATACATGTCAAGCTAATATAAGCGTGTTAATATTAATAAAAAAATTAAATTTTTTTTTCATAAAAACAAATGCAACCTCGACATTTCTTTTGCTTTTTCCAAACATTTGCATATTATTTTTAAGCAATTTGCCAGTAAAAAAAGGCTTATAAGGTTATGTATTTGTTAGGATTAATAAAAAAATCTAGTAATATCAGTTAAAATATTTATCGTACTATTTACAAAACCTAAACAAAAGTTTCCTTAATTGATCACAAATGTACTGCAACAGGAAAATGCAAAGTAAACAAAACAAAGCTATTTCGAACTCTAACTATAGCCATATTATTTGTGTTTAAATTTCTTCTTAGGTATTTGTGTATAATTATCATCATATCATGTTGCTGAGCTGATGATGGAAGGTACTATGACGGTTAGGAGTTGAGAGCAAATTCTTTCAAAAAATGTTTTTTTGTTGGAAATCTTAAATTCCTGAGGTGGTCCAACTGTCACCATGGCAAAATCTGATGATGTGATACTAGGAAAATCGAGGGAAACACTGAAACTTAAAAGGCACACGCATTCTTTTAGTCATATTTTTTAACATAATACAAATATTTATGTCCGGTAATTATAACCTCATGTTGCTAAGCTGATGATTGAAGGTACAACTCCTCAATGGTTAGGAGCTGAGAGCAAATTTTTTCCTTAATTTATACGTTCAGGTGGACTGATAGTAGTATTCTTTTAGGCTATAAGATGGCTATTAGATAAACATGATTATAAAAGATATCTCTTTAACGGTTATAAGTTAGGTAAAAAAAATTAAATTATGCTTATACATATGTATTAAAATTACAAAAAAGAGTGAAATAAATTAAGTTTTTTACAAAAAAATAGAACCGACTTCAAACGGTAAAAAATAAAATTATTCAGTACCTACTTCTTCTTAGTTCAATACTTACTTTTTTTTCAGTTCAGTACTTACTTTTTTTTATTTATGTTGATTTATTTTTATTGTTTTTTTGTGGTGTACAAATAAAGAGTATTGTTGTTGTTGTTGTTCTTCTTCTTGCTTATGGTAATGACTCTTAAAACTATTTTTGGAGTTGGGCACAAACTCGGCTAAAATGTCCTGTCTTAGTAAATATAGTGTACCTTTCGTTCTGAATGGGCACCGACTGTCTGTACTGTCGGTGCCCATTTAGAACGAATGGTACGACATTTTAGTAAGGGCCCGACTTCAAAAATAGTTTTAAGAGTCTTTACCATAAGCAAGAAGAAGTGGGTACTGATCAATTTTATTTTTTACCGTTTGAAGTTGGTTCTATTTTTTTGTTAAAAACTTAATTTATTTTAGCTTGAGTCAAGAATTATAATGCGAGATTTAGGTTACTTTAAAAGATTTTTAATGCCAAATTTTTATTGTTAATTTGATTTTTTTTCAGGAAACTGATTGTTATGAACAGAAGTGTATTTATGTCAAATAAAGTTTATGAAGGAATACTCCAATTTGCCGATTAAATGCAATTTCTGGCCCATTTTCTCCCAAAATTGACTAAGTTCAACGTTTTTTTACTAATATTTTTTGTATGAGACTGACAAAAAGTAGGTCATTTACTATGTATGTGATTTATACAGCAATACATGGCTTTTTTTCAATCTGTTTAGATTTTAAAATGATTCGGAAATATGTAACATTCTATACCTATTACAGTAAAATTCACAAAACCATCACCGTCTTCAGTTCTATTAAGAAAAACACCGTAATAAAAATCGAAAAGTGGCTCATTTAATAGTTTATTATTGAAATGATTTATTTATTGTAGGTCACCAACATACTGTACACTAAGACATCATTGTGAAGTTAAACATATAGCTGATATAGCATACATATAACTGAGTGCCAGTACAATTAGAGGTGACGACAACATGCTGAACATCATATTGTGGATTAATTAAATTTACAATTAAGTAGTATAAATATAATATTGTATTGATTATTAGAATCGGAATTAAACATTACATTATTTTCATAGCATTCATGTGTAAAATCAGATAAATCAGCGAAATCGGCCAAATTTTGTATACGGCCTCTTAATTTCGAGTTAAGAGGGTAATTTTTAACAGCATGAGGTACTACTGCACTCATTCAGTGCCAAAGATCGAATCCCTTTTTGGCAGTGCAGTAATAGTGGCGGTCAAGTACAATGCAAACTACATAATTATTATATTTTAGAATTATCCTTAACGACTGTAGAAATAATTTAATTAGCTTTAGCTTGCGGTTTCCTCCGTGTTTTATCAAAGTTTTTACCGACATGTATTCGGGTGTATGTATTTTTTTATATGTTCACAGATTACTTTGCCGTTTGTGAACAGATTTTCAAAATTCTTTTTTTGTACGAAAGCTTATAAGAAAAGGGCGGGCAGTCGCGCCAAGAATATGAGCAAACGCTCGTATCTCTACAGAAACACGCGATCGCGCTGCGATATGCGTGCTTGTGAGCGTGCTTGGGTGGTATTCGTTCATTTGAGTTCGCGTGCTTGTGCGGCGCTATATTTATTAAATTGAAAATATGTGCGTAAGGTTCATATTTATTTAAGTACAGATGTAGTGGAGGTGAAAGGTGGGGCTGGATCGGCGACACAAGTTTTCATACGAACGGCGCATTATTGCCATTCTAACTCTTTTAATATGTTCTGTAGTAGTAATCATCATCTCATGATGGAAGGTACTACGATGTTTAGGAGTTGAGTGAAAATTCTTTCGGTAAATCTTTTACCCGACAGCGCCATTAGGAGGGTTATGTTTTTCGAGAGTATGTGTACGGAATGTATAATTGTTTGGCACGCTCTACAGCCTAAACGGTATGATGGATTTTAGCTTGAGAGGTGTCGTTAGATTTGTATTTACTGTGAGAGTGGCACTCGGTATATCAAAATTAAAAATAAAATAAAAACCGGTAATTTAAAAAAAATAACTGTTTGGCACGCTCTGCGGCCTGAACGGCTCTATGGATTTTAGCTTGAGAGGTGTCGTTAAGATTTGTTGTGTACTGTGTTTTTGTTTGTTTACTGTGAGAGTGACACTGAGTGGGTATGTCAAAATAAAATAAAAAAATAAAAAACGGTAATTTAAAAAACTTAAACGCAGTGGGGTTATTGTGTAATTTTTAAATGTTAAAACCCTAAAACAAGAAAGTAGTTACACCCGATTGCACTTTACCTAAAAATCGACTAATAGGGATAGGTCCTGTAAATTGTAGAACAGGAGCTCATTGTATATTTAACAATATTTTTAAATACAAGGCAAATTGTAGCAGTAACCAATTATGATGCGACTTGTAATTCGAGTAGTTACCCATAATTTAGACGTCTAGTTGTACGCCGTTTCCAGTAAATTACTCGATCATTTTGACATGCAAACGTCCAATGCCAATGGCTATAGAGTGGTGAAGTGTATTAGGTACGTTTTTTAGAACATCCAACCAATAATACAGCCAAACTTTCACATTTTTAATAATAGTATAGGAAATTAATAGGAATATACCTATTAGAAATTCTGGATTTATGCGTACACAGATGCAGCACGCTGTCTAGGACGCAGTTTGCTGCCCAAGGCTTCTTTTAGCTGGCCAGCAGAAATCAACAGCCTAAGAAATGTGTTAGCTCATCCGTAACGGAAGTATCGGAGAAACGTAGAAGGCCATTCGTCGTTGTGGGCCTTATAGGCGGTTTCACAACATCCGACAGTAGGTTGGCTACTCACCCGTATCTCTACTAATCTACATATGAGTAGCGTGGTGGAGTAAGCTCTAGACTTTCCCAAATACGGAAAGAGAAACGTGCTCCGAAGTGGGACGCCAAAAAGGGTTGTAGCCTTAAATTACCTTTATTAACCCCAAATATTGCATGTAAACTAGGTACGGCTGAGATCATTTTGATGGTTCTGTAGATCGTGATTCGTGAGTCACGTAAAGCAGTATCTGGGACAATAAACTCATTACAAGTCGCATCAATGTTATCAGGAAAACATTAAGTCAATGGCTATTATAGTTTACTGCACACTTAAAAGGAATTTTAAGGAATATTATTATCCTTTGAGGATCAACCAACAATCCTCACCGGTCCTCCAACGACGTACTTTAACATTCATTTGGTTTAGGGTTATAAGAGATTATAGTTTGTTAAAGTTACAGGAATAGTTTAGGTTCGAATAAAGCTTTAATTCTAAGGAAAAACTGGAATCTGTAGGAGAAAATACGGATAAGGGGAATACAGATACCAATAAGGGGAAAATACTACGGGGACCACTTCTGAAGACAAGAAGGTTAGACGGCTAAATGCTCTAGGTAGGTAGCCTCAGCCCAGATCGAAAGAAGCCATAATCAAAAATGGTCAGCAATCCTGCATACTATGGGTTTGTGTTTGTAATACCCCAGCATTCGTTTTGATTACAAACTTCTGAAGTTCCAAAGAGCGTACAAGTGATCAATTTACCAGTGTCACACCTTATCGAGTTCCTCATTAAACTGCAAACTTCACGCACTTACGCGTGAACATTCGCACATATGACTCACCGTACGAGAATATTCGAGTGCCTGTGACCGGGACGCTGTTGAGCGCGCCGATGTGGTTGAGCACGGCGCACCTGTAGCCGTGACACTGGGAGTAGTGCACGTACGTGCGTATGTAGACGCTCTCCGACGTGTTGCCGATTCCGGGACAGATGGCCACTGTTACGTCATCTGCACCAATGTCAAACATTTCATGTTAGGAGATTTATTTATCATGTTCATGGATTCGATATAAATTAAGAGAATGGTACTTTAGTTATAAGGATTTTTATAAAGGAATAGTAACTAAATTCAAACAGTTTTAAGAAAGGAACCAGTAGTGGAACAATAAATGGATTTTTATGGCAATGCTTTTTATTTGTATTAATAGTGTCACATATTTTTTATAAGCCATCACACTAGCGGATCCATGGGCACTAGGGGCTCAAGCCCAACAATGTTTCAATCAAGCCCAAACTGAAATAGATAGATCCATCAGCAAACCTTATAATGTCTCATAGCTATACACAGCTTTGCTTTACTTGAAAATGAGTATTGCAAAAATGGTTTTGGATGGATCTACATACGTGGCCTTATCTATACTAATACTATAAAGCTGAAGAGTTTGTTTGTTTGAACGCGCTAATCTCAGGTACTACAGGTTCGAATTGAATAATTCTTCTTGTGTTGGATAGACCATTTATCGGGGAAGGCTTTAGGCTATATAACAATACGCTGCGACCAATAGAAGCGAAGCATCAGTGAAAAATGTTGCAAAAACGGAGAAAATCTGAAGAGTTTGATCGCGCTAATCTAAGGAACTACTGGTTCAAATTGAAAAATTATTTTTGTGTTGGATAGTCCATTTATCGGGGAAGGCTTTAGGCTATATAACATCATGCTATGACTTAAACCAAAGTCCACACGGACAAAGTCGCGGGCGGCCGCTAATATTATATATGTTGTAAACACTCAACGAATGTTTCATCAATGATCCTGCCTACAATGACACATAGAATGTACTCTTGAAAGACTGCGAAAACTATGAAATATTATTTACGATATTTTTCTGCTCAAACCTTTTTATATATATTATATATATTTTATTTATATTATACGGTTTATCAATGGTTTCTATTTATCAAACGATTTGTTTATAATATCCGTTGTATGCATGAATTTATATATGGTATGTTTACCTAAAAGATATGAAAAAATCTTTGTGTTTACTTAATAATAGAGTGTTATTATTGCCAACTAAAGAGTAAAATTTGCTATCGACATTCGCTATCAGTAATAGAACTTTTGTTATCAGTAACGAACTGGAGATAAATTAATCCTTGTATAATATATTCCACCACACTCATGACATCGCTTTTTATATTTGATAGTATTCAAGAGTTTACTCTATCGTGCTACTCAAATATGAATTACTGAAGATGTATGTCAGTAGGGCTTGGTCACTATTGGTTGTTTCCGAACCGAAGGCTCCCGACAAAATACTGTACTAATGACTGAAATGAAAAGTAGCAGTTTACTGCACTCTCTATCTCCAAAGCCAGTGTTTCTCAAAGCGAACGGTAACGCCCACTTGTGGGCGCTGGCAACCACAAAGAGGCATAGGTCAAAAGAAATAAACGTGACATTAGTTAAATCCATCAATAGTCCTATCGGTGATAATTAAAGTAATTTATGGAGATACAATTTGCTGAGGTGCGTAATTTAATTATTATATCTCCAAGGAAGCGGTAGATAAGAGAAGTTTGAGAAGTAATGTCCTAACCTAATCGCGCATCGTAAAGGAAGTTTGTTTGATATTGCTAAAAACGGGGCTAATGGCGCTAATTCGTTAAACGCTTTACGCTCTCAATGAAAACGTTGAAATCTGCATAGATCTAATTTTATTCTCTTCATAAATGATCGCGATTATGGCGAAGGAAAAATACTGTACAGCTTTTTCAGAACTGACGTAATTATTCGCCGCGTCAGTGTTGTAGTTATGGGAAAACACACATCTTGAACACAGTAACGTATCGATCCGTCGTCAATTTGAATAATGAACCATTCAAGTGATTCATTCAGACAGGTCAGACTCGTTATTTTGAAACCCTCAAATCACAAGTCCCGCTATAGCCGTTAAATGATTGAATGATACTGGATCATAGATCATACAAGGTGAAGGATGGCATAGTATACAAGCTATGCTGTGTTGTAATAAACAAAATACATTTAAGAAAGCTAAGCAACGAAACGTGGGGTCGGTAAAAAGTTTAAACGTCGATTCCGGGTGTTATTTATCAATATGAACTACTAAACCTTATCGTAAGCTTTAGTGCGATTAGAAATAATATTAAAATTAACTTTATCTCTAACAACCCTCATTGGCAGAGTAAGCTTCAGGCCTCCCAAATAATGTGAAGACATCCGTGCCAATCAGTGGGACGCAAAAAACGTTGTAGCCATCCAGTCAAACTGCTCAAACGCAAAATATCGAATTTCGAAATTATGTTGAAAATGGAGCAAAGTCTTCTTAAATAGGAGACGTGCCTTAAGTCTAGTTAGTCTATTAGTTAGTTAGTCTATTTCAGTCACAATACAAGGCATAAGAAGATTGCAGTAGTTGCCGCCAAAAATTTGTTTTGGTCTCAAAGATTCCAATACTAATTATGTTTTAGGCAGCTCTGCTTCTATGTACAGAGACTACAGACACTTGTCCCTCTGCAGACAGCAACAACAGAAAGTAGAAGTATTAACTAGAAATTGTTACCTTCATGTTGAGATCCAACGGGTTCATAGAGATCGTAAGTGAGTGTAGATCTGTCAGGCAACACTAGAGATATTCGCCCTCCAATCGGCCACGGGCACCGGACGCGTCCAATTAGACTGTGCAGAATCGTTTGGACGTGCCCACTGAAGCCCCATAGCCGTGTTGGTACATAACTAAAACAATAAAATATACTATATAAATATGTCAATTATTATAACTTAATACTTATATACCACAATAAATAATAAAAATTCGTTTTAAACGACCTAGAGGACTGGTCTCTTGCCAATACACAAAAATATACAATTGAGATAGCTAAGTCAATAAGCAGTCGGAAAAGGTTAGTTGTATTTCTTCAAATAAAAAAAATATCGATTTCGATATTTTTTCTTTTAGATTCTGCAGAAAAGAAGCCACCATATTAAGGGTAGATATACAAAAAGATGTGAGGTCCCCACAGAGTAAAAATAATATCCAGTATCTGTCTCTGTTGTGTTCAAAATTTGAAAATGTAGAATTTAATGTTGTTTAAGTCACTTATAAGTATAAGCATCCTATGAGTGAATTGAAACTTTCAAAAAATGGTTGTAGTGGGTGTATTGTAGGGTGTAGTGTAGTTGGTGTTGTATTATGCCTAGGACTACTTGTCAATGGTGCTCCAATGTAGATTGGTTCAGACAATTAATGTCAATTAGCTTCTAATAACCCTTTACTGGCATGCTCACATAAAGAAGTTGATCGTAGCTAGTTTCATAATTTACAGCTGCTACATAAGCAGGTATCTATGACTACAGCAACTGTATATTTTACAATAGTCACTACCACAGAACATATTAAAAGAGTTAGAATGGTAAGGTGGGGGGGGGGGGGGGGGGGGCAGACGCGCCGAGGAATTTTGAGCTAACGCTCAAAATTCCAAAATCTCTACAGAAACACGCGATCGTGCTACGATATGCGTGCTTGTGTGTGATTCGTTCATTTGAAATCGCGTGATTGTGCGGCGCTAAGATTGGCTAGATTTGAAATTGCAAATGCACATATTTCGTAAGCTTAGTAAGCTTCGTATTTATTTAAGTACAGATGTAATGAAGGTGAAAGGCGGGGCTTGATCGGCGACACCAGTCTTCATACGAACTCTTCTAATTCTTCTAATTAAGTTCTACCTCTCTTAATAATGTTCTGTGGTCACAACTATTATTTATTACAGATTAGTTACTAGGCTAAATTACACATAATTAATGTTGAAACATAATTTTGATCAATTGTTAGAGATCTTAAATCACACTCATGGAATTTTATATTTATCTTATACTCATTTTTATATAGTAATATATTGACGTCAGTCATGGCCATTTCATAGACAGTGTAGGTATGTAATATTTTTAGTGAGCAATATTTTTTGAGATTTTGAATAGGTATCAATAATTTTTTAAATATGTCTTCGTAGAGTCATGTGACTTTTTATGTAAAACTAGTGACCGACCTCAACTTTGTCGCATCTACTTTAGTTTTAGATTTTTTCTAAAATAAAAGTACCCTAAGTTACTCTTTATTACATCTGCTACCTGTCAGAAAAAGTCCCGTCAAAATAGGTCCTGCCGATACCGTTTCAGAAATTAGCCAGAACAAACACAGACAAAAATTGTAAAAAATGTTATTTTGGCATATGGATGAATGTACATATTTGCATTCATATGCATGTAGTAAAAAGTAGTTATTTTAATATTACAAAATTTGTATAGATGACATACATAGTCATCGAATGACCTATTGATTGATCTATTTGGTAATTCATCTACAAAATAAACTAACCCAATAGGCATGTAATAATACCAAGATCAGTTTAGTTTCAGAATAAAATCAGAAAATTCAACAGGTTTAATTACATACAGCTTATTAACTTTCAAATACTATGTTTTCACATGCTAATATATACAGGCAATTTGTGTAATATCTGTATCAATGCCCATTGTTTGGAAATTAGTAATTAAAATGAATAAATACCTACATTGTATTTGCTTATATGTAGTTGTTTTAATAGCAATATAATATTCACTTTATACATTTATCAATCATATAAGAATGTTTGTAGTATTTCATCTTAGATAATACTATATCTGGGGCAGAGTAGTGCCCCGCCAAGACAAGCAAGGGCACTGCATACTTTAAGTGTCATGTTTTTTGAAAACTTTTAAATAAAATATAGTTTCAAGTATACTAGTATAATAAATTCTGGGTATATGATGTCAATAGTGGATTAATTAAAGTTTGAGATACTATAGACTCTCCTCTATATATCCTCCTAATCTATAAAAACACAAAAACGTTTTTTATTTTATTTTTCTCAAAAAAGGTCATGCGCCAACATAACATGACATGACTAGAGCAAGTCATGACAAAGTCATAAAAAAAAATCAGCCTCAAAATCGCTGGTGGCGCAATACAGAATTATTACCCAGATATGAATTTAATTTTTGTTTAACTTTACAATGAAGAAAACATTTTGTATTTATTAATATAATTATATAACGGTCGCACGGTGGGCTGAAAATCGCGTTGCATGGACATAGAAACTAAAATTTAAAAAATGATGTTTTTTTTAGAAATGGGTTTCGTTGATTGTTAATAAATAAATATCATCTGAGATGATTTTGTTCAAATACGACCGAGTAATAATTTTTCGAAAAATATTTTGTATGGAGCTGATGAAGAGATATCAGTCTTTAAGTGATGAGAAAGTGACTAACAAATAACCAATCAGGTAATGTCTTCACCATAAGAAAAGCTATATGGATAGTTAGCCATTAGTAGTTGAAATGAAATATATATATACAATTTTAATATTTTATCTATTCTTGCCTTATTTTATAAATCTATCATTTATTTTTGAGGCTTGTAGTACAATAAAATGGTATATAAACACATTTTGGAAGCATTAAACCATCCAATTCAGTCAAGAGCTGGAAGGAAAAGAAATGAAAACTTTGACGATTTAAAAAAGAACGCAGGAGGTGCCGTTATACTAAGTATGTCAAAAAATCAGGAATAATTAGTACTAAATTCATGTGGAAGGACATAATGGCCAACCTTGCGATACCAGAGATATTCACATTTTTCACATCAGCTCCATACAAAATATTTTTCGAAAAATTATTACTCGTTCGTATTTGAACAAAATCATCTCAGATGATATTTATTTATTAACAATCAACGAAACCCATTTCTAACAAAAATATCATTTTTTAAATTTTAGTTTCAGCCCACCGTGGGTCGGAGTGTCTACAATAACAATTAAACCCAAAAGAGCAATATAGCTTTAGTGCCAGTTAAATGCTTAGCCTTGTATTCACATTTCCACGGTGAAACATGGTCATGAGCACCAGTGACATCATCAAGTAATGGAAACGAACATAAAACTAGAAAAAAGAAGAGAGGTTTTAATAAATAATAAATATATATTTACTTACGGTTCGCTTAAGAATGGAGCAATAAATAAGATATTTTCTATAAAATTCCCATCTCTTCCGTAAATCACGGGTTTGTGCGGCTGGCTATTAACATTTAATATTCGAAACAGAACACACAGTATAACAGCGATTACAGCTAACAGAACGGTCGACATGTTTAGTTTAAAATGCTTTCTATACAACCATAAAAATATTCATAATAGCGGCAAATTCTACTCCATGAGAGAAAGCATTACAACACAGCAAACCATGATGTACCCTCCACCAACATTTCAATTTTACTAAAATTGACAACTCTAGATGACATTTTTGTCATTTGAAGATTCCGTCAAAACTTCTAGAATAATAATTTGAAATGAAGTAATTACTATTGGCTATCTAAAATAGTCTCACTATCTAAAAATCTGTTATTGGATGAATTCTAATTCTAAATACGTTTAATGTAATTGGCCATTAAGTGAGTGATTAACTAAATGTCATTGTCAGATAATGTCATAAATGTCATAATATGTCAGACACTTTTTTTTAGTTCAATCATTCATGGATGCTTTGGATTCTGATTACCATGCTTACCCTTGAGCTTATCATTAGGGTCCAATTTAAAATAAAATAAATTTATTTTTAAGATATTAATATTAATTAATAAGGTATAGAAAGAAGATAAACCTTAGAGCATCAAAAGTACTGACTTACCCTGACGAGTGTCATACCTGTCAATGTTGATGCTCTAAGAGATAAGCTCTTATCAAACAAACATACATTATTCTTAGTCTATGCCCCTGCCAGACTATGCTCCTTGCGCTGCTCATCGCTATGCTCCTCGCGCTGCCGTGATTTGCCGCGATGTTGCCCTCTCTGCCCACACACTGCTCTACTCGCGCAATTAATCACGACGCTCCTCACTTTGTCATTTGCCTTGGTGAGGCTTGGTGAGACAATGGACGTTGAAACGGTGGCAGCGTGCGCGCTATGCATTTTTAGTATAGCTAATTATATTAATGAGAATAAGAATTCGAGGAGCATAGCGATGAGCAGCGCAAGGAGCATAGTCTGGCAGGGGCATTAGTTATCAAACTATCTCTAAAGGGCTGATTACATTGACCAACTTGCAGGGTCTAATTTGGCATACATTGCTGGTTATCTTGAGTATTTTATTACAATGTATTCAGATAACCAGCAATGTATGCCGGGTCGGCCTCTACAGGTTGGCCAATGTAATCAGACCTTAAGCAAACTATAGACTTACGCGATATTATAATATCAAACCACAGAGGTAGTAATAATACCATAATAATATCTATAAGCTTAAACCAGACTAAATAAGAATAATGTACTTACGCCTATAAGTATCGTTTTGTATATTATAATAATCATTGCCTATATGTCTATGTATCAAATCATACATCCTCCGTGGTGTAGTGGGTGACGAGCCGACTGCGAAGCGTGCGTGAGGGCGTGGGTTCGATTCCCCCCAGGACAAATATTTGTGTGATGAACATGACTATTACCATAAGAATAAATAATACTACGTAGAACGGAAACTCCCGCTCCGAACGGGCTCAAGGTCACGATATTAGCCTACACGTTAATTTCGGCTAAACCGACTACTGAAGACGGGCTGTCTCGGACGGGCGCGTCAATTACAATAACGGCGCCAAGTTAATGTGGTGTCAGTGGTGTGTTTGCTTGTACAAACAATTCTAAAACAATGCCAAACTTAAGTTTTTTTTAGTTTGCCCAAAGATGATGCGAGATAAGTAATATTTTTTAAATATTATTCCTTTTCCGTACCTAATTTATCAAAAGGATATGACCAGTTCTTTTTGTGTAGCCAATTGTTTCACTTTCATTCAATTATAAAAAAAAAGTTAGATAACTACAGCATTTTAACATGTCGCCAAAATATTTTTAATAGCCCCCGCCATCGGTCATTGAACCTTTCTCGATTGTTTTGATTCGCGATTGCGGCGCCGCGTATGTAATTCGTTTATTTTAAACCTACACTACGTAAGTACTTACACCTATGTAGGTAAGTAATACTTACTTAAATGGCTTCATTTGGTATGGTACATAGAACTTATTAAGTAATATTATTTATAAGTATTTATAGAGTAGGTAAGTATTTATCATTCTCATATTTTGTAATACTAAACTAAAATAATGATTTTTAAGTAAAGAAAAACTTATATTTTTGCGATATTATCTTTAGACATAAGCATTACTAACAGTTCACAACCCTGGCAACACGCCTGGGCGACAGAGGGGCGTAACGGGGTGAAGAGGGAAGTAGGTATATAAATTGCGGCGTATCGATGGCGGTCAAAGGAGATTCCGTTCTATGTAGTATTATTTATTCTTACTTATGCTATTACTATTATGACATATATATATATATATATATATATATATATATATATATATATATATATATATATATATATATATATACTATAATTCTAAATACATACCTACTATATATATTATGACATCAGCTTTCTGATTACCATAGTACAAGCTCTGCTTAGTTTGGAATCAGATGGTGTTGTGTGAATTTTCCAAATAATAATATATTTATAATAATATTTATATATTATCATAGACATATACGGAAATATTGTATATCCTAAGTCTATGAACCCATATCAAACTCCTCCAAGATTATATGCATACAGAATATATACCTACTATTATACATAAAGGTCGATTTGTAACTGGATTCCAGCGCTGGATCGGCAATCCAGTGACCTCACCCCGCACGGCGCACACCGCGCCCGTTTCACTGGAACCGTGTAAACGCAGCAGGCCAGCTGCGTAGCCGCGTAGTCGTATAGTGACCACTTCTGTTTGTCTGCCTGTTTATCTATTACTTATACTTATCTATTTTCTCAAATTAGCTTTTCCTTTAACCGTTCTTCCTCAAACAATTCATTCGCATCTTGAAGCCATAGATTTAGATTTTTTTCGCGTGAAGCAGTATTATAATTCAAATTTTTTTTTAGTATTTTAATTGCCTGCGCTTTTCAAGACACGGTATACTCAATTTTGCTGCAAGCTTGTTTTCACCATATTACGTTGATAGGGCGAACCTCTACTGAATTGAATGCAAACGGCCTGATCCAGTAGCAATGCCAGTCCAGTGCTGGAATGCAGCGACGCTGAATCCTACCACTGGATCAATGTAAATCAGCCTCACAAAATAAAACCCTGTTTTGAAGGGTTCTGCCGGTTCTGCGATTCTTTTATACTATTATAAACGTCCTAGCCGTCCTAGGTTTCAAATCGACGTTATAGTCAATAGAACACCTATTTATTCTCAATAATCCTATATTAAATTATACGTGTTTGCCTATTATATTTGTTGTTGAATTATTAATTCACTTATGTTTATTTACAATCCCTATTAATATTATGAATTCAAAAGTAACTCTGTCTGTCTGTCTGCTACGCTTTCCCGCTTAAACTACTGAACCAATTTTAATGAAATTTGGAACACAGATAGAGTGGACCTTGGGAAAGGACATAGGATGGTTTTTATCCTACGGGAAACTATAAAACGGTTCCACGCGGGCGAAGCCGCTGGCGGAATACTAATATAAAATATATTGATATTTATTATAAGAGTACATTTTATATTAAGATATGTTATGAATGATGTTTATGATTAGGTTGTCTGTAATAGGGTATGTTACACAATGACATAGCAAATAATTTCTATCCCGGCAAAATCTACTTTTCCCATGGAATATATTAGTATAGGTAAGTAATCATAATAATATAAACTCAAATCACCCAAGCCGATACACCAGTTTAGTGATCATTTGATACATGATGCACCTAGACATCATACCATCCAACACCTATTGTGCCCAAATTAGTAAAAGGCAAGGAGAGCGCCCTAGCGTGCAAACTTTTTATCTTTATATATATAATTCTTCTGTATGTGTACAGTGAGGACAGTGAACTAATAAGAAAACAATTCCTCTTTCATTACTTTTAAGGCAGGACAACGTCTGCAGGGCCCACTAGTACCCAACTACCCACTATGTGAAACTTGAATCAAAAATTCTTCTGAGACGTAAAAGTCATGAAAAAGTCAACAGAAACAAAAACTAAATCTAAACCTTTTATAGCCCTTGTATGAAATGTATTTATATTTTATATTATTACTAATAATAATGAAATAAAAAAACAATATTATGAACATAATTTTATTAGCGAAAATTCAGTGCTCAGAATAACTAATTACCAATAAATAACAAGATGATGATGATAATCTGATATGGAACTACAGAAAGTATTAACATTATCACGAAATACCACACTATTGTTAATAAAAACAGAAAGAAATATAGAAAAAATAATATAACTATGTATTAGCATTTTACTACAATGCAGAAAAAAAATCATTTTTTGCAATTTAACAATGTTCACATATGCATCAACAAAAATGTGTCTTAATGGAGCAGCAATTTTCGCTTTATCGTGGTGTTAACGCTGCGTATATTTTCACAGGATAGTGTAAAATTAAATAGCCGTCAATCATTGATAAAAAGTACATTAAAATTTTTCTTAATCTATTCACTATTCGTGGATGTTATTTTAGGCCTTAATATTATAAAAAATAAACAATTATTTAGGCAGTATGTATTAATGTGATGCTGGTATGTTTAACCTGTTGTGTTTTAAACATTAAATGTAAAAATAGGTTACAGTCATTACGGGTAACTTTGAACAAAGTTGGAAAAAGGATTTAAAAATTTATTACATCGAAACTTTTTAATATTTCAATATAATAACTGTGTTAAATGGATTGCTAAAATGTTTTTGTACCAAATGAAAATTAAAGAAATAAACTATCAATGCCATAATTCTGAAAATTCCCGCCTTTTCCGTGGTTAAGTTGCTGGAAGTTTTTAAGCTCTGATTTGGAATCGTAAACTTTGATTCATATGGCAAAATCAAGCTATTTGTTACTTTTTTACGTCAGTGTAGATGTCATTTTTATAGATAAGGTTTTTAAATTTAATAATACCTTCTTTTTGTTTTACCTAAACCTTAAAATATTAAGGTTTTTTACATTCTAAAAAAATTATTCAAAGTTACCCAAAACTCATGATTCCTTTGAATTCGAGTTTTAGGGGAAATTATGGGTAGTTCTGATGTTTCTTTCGCAAATTTATTTTGTTAGACAGAAAAACCAACTCAAAAGGACACTATTCATTCAATAAAATAAAGGTGTCATAAATAGAAATCAGTTTTAATAATACAAATAATGTAAAAAATGTTCAAAGTTACCCGAACTGTACGTATGAAAAATAATTAAAAAATGATAATGATTTATGTTTAGTGGACAGCCATATACTCCTTAGGGAGTCCTAAGGAATACATTTTTTACTGATAAAAATTCGGAGTCCTAATAATGATAAGTATAGTTAAACACGAAAAACAATTGCACAAAAGTAACTATGTTTACATTTTGAGAGTATGACAATATTAAAAAATAATATATTTTTGATAATTAGTTAAATTCCTTACACTTACTCTGTAATTTTTTAACATACCTTACAATATGAGTGTTGGCGTTGGTAAAGGGTCCCACCTGGTACTAAACCTTAATAATTAATTTAAGGTTTTTTAAGTGTACTTTTATAATATATTTATTTTAATTAGCGTGTGGTATTTTGTATTTTTTATATTAATTTACTAATGTTTCAACCTTTTTTCTCAAATAAAGACGGGACAAGCAGGTTTGGCGAAGTAAATTTTAAATATTAAGAAAAAACTTTGTTTTGAGTTCAAATGCAATGACGTTCTAAAACATTGGAGATCGGTAAAATTTTCGGTACACCACACGCACAACAATTGACTTCGCCTAACCTATTTTTGGCTCCATTGAATATCCTTATTGTTTTATTCTTTTCGCCCGAACCATCATCAACAAAGTTTGGTACTTCGGCCGGATTAAGAAAAGAATCCAAACCTGTAAACAGGGATGTCAATGTTCAAAACGCCGCCGTTTACTATGAAAACGCGAGCACAGTTGAAGAAAGAATTATTGACTAACGTGGAGAAGACAATGGAGAAACCTACAGTCCAACATGCAGGCAAGTCAGACAACGGCATAGCGTGCACGGTATCACAAAGTGACGCCGCTAGCAGGAAAAGCACATCGTCACATACTGCGCGACAGAAACAGCTTGAATTTGAAGCAGCTCAGGAAAAAGCCAAAGTTGAAATGGAAGAAGCTCAAGCTGCGCTTGTAATGAAAGCAGCGCAACTAAAGAAGGAGTTATTACAAAAGAAATTACAGGCGGACTTAGCGAGCCTAGCAGACTCGTCACGACACTCCAAACGTTCATCTGATATTTCAAGTAAGAGCAAAGTTGAAGACTGGTTGGAGAAGTCAGTGCTCGCTCCAGAGCCGTCGCTCGATCTAAATCACGACCCACAGCGACAACCCGCCGGGACTACTGCAAGTCTCCAAGCCCTACCCATAATTGAGAATCTAACAAAAGCTATACAAGATGCTGTCATCAGTGCTTCGACCTCTAAAAGCAACAACCAAGAGCTCTTGTCCAGACTAGCAGTGTCTAAAGACTTACCATTATTTTTTGGAGACCCCATGGAGTGGCTGCATTTCAAGGAAGCCTTTTATGAATCTACAAGACTATGTAAGTACAGTGATACAGAGAATGTATGGCGATTACGAAAATGCTTACGCGGAGATGCAAAGGAGGCCACGGCCTCTCTTCTTATGAGTGCCACTTCTCCCCAAGAAATAATAGACACGCTGCAGCTAAAATTTGGTAGACCAGAAATTATTATGAAGAGAGTGATTGGCCAGTTAAAAAAGATACAACCCCTACCACAAGCCTACCATACTGAAATAGTCAATTTCGCTATAAAAATAAAAAATCTGGTAACCGCCACGCTCAGATTGCAAGAAATCGATTATCTGCGAAGCCCGGAATTGGTTACAATCATTATATCGAAATTGCCAACAACATTAATTATAAGGTGGGCTGAATACCAATATAACAGCGAAGAAGCTATCACAAAGTTGGAATTATTATCAAAATTTTTGTATGAAGAAGCAGAGAAAATTGCGGCATCGGGAGTGAGTTTCATATCTAATGAAATAAAAAGAGTAGATATGACAACGAGGAACAAGTATTCAATTCACCCCGTATTATTAACAACGAGTGCACAAGGACAAAAATGTAAGTTTTGCCGCAGACAATTTCATAAACTGACAGAGTGCATTAAATTTAAGAGAGCGCTACGTAAAGATCGTTGGCGGTACGCCCGAACGCAGAAGTTATGCTACAAGTGCCTCGGATCTCGACACGAAGACCCATCAGAATGCAGCGCCCAAAATTGTGACGTCGAGGCCTGCGGTGGTCCTCATCACCGGTTGCTGCACTGGACGCGGCTAGAGGCGCCGCGCCCACCATCCGCGCCGGTCTCCGTTGCCCAGCGGCCCGACAACGAAATCGTAGCCCACGCAATCGAGTCACCAAACAAGACTGTTGGCGTGCCTCAAGTTATGCTCAAAATAGTACCGATTACCATCCATGGACCCCGAGAGAGCGTGGAAACATTCGCGCTTTTAGATGATGGTGCTACCGTAAGCTTGATATCAGCTGACGTGGCAGACAAAGCCGGGTTACACGGTGAGTGCGTAACCATGCACGCGACTAGTGCATGGAACTCCGGGGACTTGGTATGTAAAACTGAAATATTAGATTTTGACATTAGTAATTGTAATGGAAATAAATTTAAATTACGTGCTCGAAAGTTAAACGAATTAAATTTACCTATTCAATTTACCTGTAAAATAAACTTAGATCAATATAAAAATGACCCTGTGTTAAATTGTAATAACTTTCATAGCCTATATACATCTGAAATTAAACCTAAGTTATTGATCGGCCAAGATAATTATGATCTCATTGCTCCTATTGTTTGTAAAAGGTTCAAGCCAGGTGGGCCATTTATCACGCAGACATTATTAGGATGGTGTTTACACGGAGCTTTAAGATCGACGAACACGGTCGTTGACGAAAGCTGGAGCAGCGACCGCCACGCTGCCACCGCGGGACGGGCAGGTAAGGTTTCCCAGTCCTATTCTAGCAGCGCGAACGTAAACATCGTCGATTCTTCTTTACACACTGTTGTTAAATCCTCCGAACAGTCACCGAGCTCTTTTGCCGTCACGTCGTCTTTAGCTAACTATATGGAAGATAATAATAGTAACGCTAATTTTCATTCTTTTAAAAGTAGCTCAGAAACAGATCTACACGAGTTAATGCGTCGTTTCTTTTCGCTAGACTCGATAGGTATTTTTAATAAGCCACGGCAAAATATATACGAGGTGGAAGCTGTCAATACTTTAAACGAGTCAGCCCAATTGATTAATGAACAATGGTTCGTGTGTCTTCCCTGGAAATCTGACTCTTTGGTTATGCCAGATTCGTATCCTGTAGCCTTGAAACGCTTAAATTCTATCGAACGAAAAATGTTAAGTGATACAAAATATGAGAGTCGATATCGAGAACGAATTACACACTTGTTAGAAAATAACTATGCTAGGAAGCTTAGTGATTCTGACTGTAGGGACACGTCCACAGAGCGTGTATGGTACTTACCTCATTTCGGTGTTGACAATCCAAATAAAAATAAATTAAGGTTGGTTTTTGATGCCGCTGCTAAAAGTAATGGTTTTTCGCTAAACGACTTTTTACTTCAGGGACCTGACTTACTAAATTCTTTGTATGGCATAATGTTTAGGTTTAGAGAAAATAGTATTGGTATAATTGGTGATATTAAAGATATGTTTTTGAGAATTAAAATTAAAGAAAAAGATCAGAATGCCTTAAGATTTCTTTGGAAAGAAAATGGTTCCGTTCAAATATATGTTATGACTTCTTTAATATTCGGGGCGAACTGTTCTCCTTTCATAGCTCAGTTTATAAATCAGAATAAAAACTCCTCACGTTTTGAAAGTACGATGCCTAAAGCCGTTCATGCAATAAAAAACAATCAATACATGGACGACTATATAGATAGTTTTAATGACCAAAACGATGCTATGAAAATAATTAAAGATGTAAGTTACATTCACAAACAAGGCGGATTTCACATGCGTAATTGGCTGAGTAATGTACCTTCAGTACTTTCAGAATTTCCTACGGATAGCCTCAATGACAAGGCGATAAGATTTGAAGTTGACAAGCAACCAGAGCGCGCACTTGGGCTTTTATGGTACCCGTGCGACGATATGCTAGCCTTCGACTTGTCATTTAAACGGACACCGCAGGATATCTTGCATTTCAAACGAATACCAACTAAACGCGAAGTCTTGTGTATTGTCATGTCCATTTTTGACATACACGGATATTTAGGACCATTTACAATAAAGGGGAAAATTTTAATGCGCGAAATTTGGAAAACAAATATTCAATGGGATGGAATTCTTAATGATGATTTGTTTAAATTATTTAAGACATGGATTAGTGAAGCTCAAGAAATAAATAAGATAAGAATTCCGCGTTGGTACTTTCGAATCAGCAGTAGTGATAATGATACTCGTACTTCTTTGCAATTGCACGTTTTTTGCGATGCATCGCCCAGCGCGTACGCAGCCGTAGCGTACTGGCGCAAAGAGGGAAGCGATGGTCTCGTAACGGTAGCTTTTATTGCTAGCAAATGCAAAGTCACTCCTATAAAACCTGTTTCTGTACCACGCGTAGAATTACAGGGTGCAGTGTTAGCCTGTAAACTTGCGAATAGCATTAAAACAGAACATCGTTTAATACCTAATTCTGTATATTTTTGGAGTGATTCTACGACTGTTCTTTATTGGATAAAAAATCATTGTAGGACTTATAAAATTTTTATTGCCAACAGACTAGGGGAGATTGATGAGTTAAGCAGTGCTAGTCAATGGCACTACGTGCCGACAGACTTGAACGTAGCAGATTTATGTACAAAGAATAAAAACTACGTTCTCCGTAGCGAGTCGGAGTGGTTTACTGGACCTCCGTTTTTATATCAACCGCATTCTTCTTGGCCATTGCAACCTGAAATAAAAGTATCTAATCATGAAATATTAGAAAAGGTTAATAACATTTACGAGAGTAATAAATTAGATGACTTACCCGTTCCAGATCCCAGTAGATTTTCTAGCTGGCTACGTTTGCTACGAGCTACTGCTACGGTTCTGTTATTTATTGAAAAATGTAAGAAAAAGTCAATTCAATTCATTAATGACGAGTTAATGTGCAAAGCTGAAACATTATTAATTCGTTTTTTCTCAAATGCAATCTTTTTCTAGTGAAATTAATTTAATAAAATCAAAATGTGAAATTAAACGAGATAGTCGGTTGCGTACACTTACACCGATTCTAGATAATAATGATATTTTACGTGTAGGCAGTAGGATAGGTAACGCTAGAGATGTAGATTATTCTACAAAGTTTCCCATCATTTTAGATGGCAAAAATATCATCGCTCGGCTTATTGTATTGCACTATCACGTTAACGCAGCTCATTCTTGTAATGAAACTGTAATTAACGATTTGAGGCAGAAATATTGGCTCATCAGATTGAGGCCTACAGTTCGTTCTATAGCGAGTCAATGTTTGATTTGTCGATTTCGCAAAGCTTTACCGAGTCCTCCTCGCCTCGGTGACTTACCTGACAGCAGGCTCACGCATTATCAGAGACCGTTTACTATGTGTGGTGTAGACCTATTTGGGCCGATGGAAGTTTTAGTCGGGCGTAGCCGACAGCGTCGGTACGGGGTACTTTTTACATGTCTCACAGTACGTGCGGTACACATAGAGACAGTTGTAACCCTCACCACCGACTCCATGATAATGGCTCTGCGGCGAATGGCCGCACGCAGAGGATGGCCACACACAATTTTTTCTGATAACGGTACTAACTTGCGAGGTGCGGACGCCGAGCTGAAAAAGGCTTATCAAGAGGTGGTACTCAATAAAGAGTGCTTAGAGACGGACGCTATAAATAGGGGAGTTCAATGGAAATTCATTCCACCCTCTAGTCCTCATATGGGAGGCGCATGGGAACGCCTCATACGTAGTGTAAAAACTGCTTTAAAAGTCGTTTTAAAGGAGAGAGTGCCTAAGGATGAGACCCTCAATACTTTTTTATGCGAAGTAGAAAATATGATAAATGGTCGACCGTTAACTCATGTTTCTGTCGATCCACGAGATCCAGAGTCCCTGACTCCCAACCATTTTTTAATAGGATCCTCTTCTAATCTACCGCAGGCTGGTATGTTTGATGACAGTGACTTGTATCTCAGGAAACAGTGGCGTATAGCTCAACGCTTGGCAGATTTGTTTTGGTCTAGGTGGATGAAAGAAGTTTTGCCTACACTAGCGCCCCGTAACAAATGGGATCGGGAAGGCACGCAATTGAGAGTAGGTGATGTTGTTGTTATTGTCGATCCTGCATCTCCTCGAAACGTTTGGCCTAAAGGAATAGTCCATAAAGTGTATCCTGGATCCGATGGTAGAGTTCGGATTTTGGATGTAAAAACACGGTCTGGGATCAAGAAGCGTCCAGCGTCTCGTGTTGCATTACTTTTGAGAAATGAGTGTCGCAGTCACGACACTGAGGGGGAGAATGTTGGCGTTGGTAAAGGGTCCCACCTGGTACTAAACCTTAATAATTAATTTAAGGTTTTTTAAGTGTACTTTTATAATATATTTATTTTAATTAGCGTGTGGTATTTTGTATTTTTTATATTAATTTACTAATGTTTCAACCTTTTTTCTCAAATAAAGACGGGACAAGCAGGTTTGGCGAAGTAAATTTTAAATATTAAGAAAAAACTTTGTTTTGAGTTCAAATGCAATGACGTTCTAAAACATTGGAGATCGGTAAAATTTTCGGTACACCACACGCACAACAATTGACTTCGCCTAACCTATTTTTGGCTCCATTGAATATCCTTATTGTTTTATTCTTTTCGCCCGAACCATCATCAACAATGAGCTAAAAGGATTGTAGGCGATTAAAGATTTTTGAGAACTAAGAGATCAAAGAGATGTTGATAAACAATTGCGTCTTCAGAATGTAACAAATTGCAAAAAGCTGTTCCGTTTGTAAAAGATCCTTATAAAAATATTATAGATAAGTATAAATATATTGCATAACTTAGTGTCACGTTAGTGTACATGCCATTAAGAAAAACTTAAAGTAACAATTACTATTTCTTCCTTGAATCAATATCCATTCAGATGATTACCCCATCAGCCTTCTCAATTCAATAAATATCTGTACACACCCTTAACTACAAAACATGAATAGACGGGAAATCAGTGCATAATATCTACTCAAAATAACGATCGAAACTAAACACCTTCACCATGTAATGTAAAGGGCTGTTTTCTAACAGTAGCCAAAGCACAATTTCTCAAAACAACAATTCATATAACAATAGCTTTAAAATAATGTGATGTTATCCTAAAATTAAAAATATAATGGCAAAGTGAAATCAATAACTTACGCTAACTTAAATGATGCTACAAGAAAACATAATATTTAGAAATTGTTTAAACTTACTATGTATTTTTCTTCACACATGTATAATGAAAAGTAACTAGGGGCGGAAACTTTATTATAAATAATTAGAAATCAGATCTCGCTGCGCTGCTATTATTGGTCTGACATAATCTTCGGAACATAAATTAGAATTAAACCATTACTAGAAGAACACAGGACCCTATTTTAATCTACCTAGAAATTATACAGACCTATAATAATACGATTAATGGACACAGCTCCCTACAAATCATATAGAAAAATATAGATAAATCTTGTGCAATGTAATGTTTACTAAATATAATATGATTTTTAAAAATCGTATTCAATGTCATTAACAACAAGTTACAGATTGAAGGTACATATTATTCCTAAAACTATAAATATTAATAATAACCTGTATAAATATACTCCCTATTGTTGCACCTATGCAAACATTCCTCATTTTAGGGAACTGATTATAGCTGTAATACCTTAGTGTAAAATTGCTATAAATCAAATGTAAACAGATATACACAATATTGTTATCTGCCAATTACAGTTTTTTTTATAAAATTTATGTATAAATATCAATGATTAGGTATGATTCAAAGGACTATATTTCGGCTCAGATCTGTGCCAAGTTATTGCTTACCATTATTTTGTACTGATAATAAATTAATACGGCGGCAGCTCATATTTCTTAAGAAACATACCTATTCACAGAATACGTCCGCGATGAAGCATATCAGTATATTATGTAATAATTTAATAATGTGTATGCAGAACCACCAGATGTGGCTTATTTACAATACATCGTTATTTGCAGCTACTACATAAAGAATTGAATATTATTTCTTGTAACAAGGTATCAAAGATTTCAAATAAATTGTGTACTGGATACAAAGATACAAAGTATTGTATTGAATAAAATAAAGTATGAATATATAAACTGCAAGTACAATATGTTAGCACCGTTTACTGTAATCACTTCTCTGTTCGCCAGTGTTTGTGTGCACTTACATTCGACCTACTTCACACTGTATTGAGCTGCAAAATAACCGTCAAACACTTTGAATAAATATACACTTATTTTTTCTGTCTTTCACAATTATTGGAAGAGAGTTAAAGATGTCACTGTGACAAAAACATAAGCAGTGGAGGGGCCGGGTCAGCGTATCAAGCACGTCAAGCACAGCTCGGCCGAGCCAATGCAGTCGTCGTGGCAGAAGGCCCCACATTTCTTGCACAAGATCATTGCGCGCAGGTTGCACACGCAGGGGTCCTCGGCTCCTACACTTCGGCATCTGGTTACATTCTGTAAAGGATACCAATAAATTTTCAAATATATTCTTATTTTATAGATGAGAACAAATAGCTCTGAACCTTAGTTTACTTTAAAAACACTTTAAAGTAAAATCTATATTACAGTCCAGTATAGTTAGCAGCCACTTACTTTTAAGTGGTTTGAGTGCAGTTTGAGTGCAGCTTTAGTAAATAGTGACTTACAAACTGAATGCTGACAGACCAACTGACTTTAGCAAACACTAGATTGAATTAGCTTAATTACTCTTTTTAATTTTAATTACATAACTCTTCTCCAATGCGGGTAGGTGAAAAAGCAGGCAAGTGGCCAACCCAATGTTGTATGTTATCAAACCGCCTGTTAGGTTTCCAATAAGTTTTAACAACTGCTATCTATTGGTATCAACAAGAACCGAAACCTTGACGTGCCCTAAGAAGCACAGAAACGCCCATGAAATTAAGCATTAGCGGTCACCCATCTCACACCCGACTGCGCCCGTTTTGGTTAGCTGCATTGATCACTTTGCCAGCTGCAGGTCTCTTAAAAATAAATTTAAAAAAACCTTCCAAAAGTAGTTTTTCTTCTTGATTTGAGATTGAAAATGAATGATGCCAGCATCTTTCCTTTAATATTCATTATCAGCACATACTTAATAATAATTAATACAGCTATCTATATAAAAAATCATTCTGAGGTAAGGGCTATGGTAAGGTTCAACAAATAAGTGTTATCCTGTGTACCAAAGGGATGAGATAAAGGAAAAATAATATTAGGGTTAAGAGTTAAGATAAAGGAAAAATAATAAAAGTTTAAAAGAGATCACACATAGAAGATAGAATTTTATGTTTTATTTAAAATATTGATAGTGGTAAAAATTGTTAGTGGAATTTTAGTTAGTGGAACAAGAACTATGATAATTGTGAAATGTCAGCCAATTTCTGAAAATACTCACAACATTAGTGTTTTGATTAGCAGGTGGAGCACTAGAGGCTCTGGGAGTGACATTAGAAGCCCGTTGCACTAGTATGTATTGTCCCATATTGTTGGATCTATTTTCATTGATCTGAAATTGTATTTTGGTAAGTATTCCTGGCTTGTTGGCTGGCTAAGAGTTTTAACCTTTGGTTAAATGGTCTGAGGTGTTGCTTAACATGTTCAGAATCCCCATACAAGTTTTAATGACTATAAATTGATGAAAACATCTGATTCTGGGATCGAAACATTGGATTTCTTACTTTTGATACCTAATATCAGTTTTGGATTGAAAACTTGGTTAATTGGTTAAAAAGAAATTAGTGGCTGGATGGGTGACTGGTACTAAAATATTTCATGCACAGGGGGTACTAAAACCATTGGTATTGGTTCATATCAAAACACAGAAATTGTTAAAGCTGGATGGAGGTGAACTGTGCGGAGTGATCGTTGAGTGGTATTGTGATGCAAATATAGTAGTAGTCACATTTACCTCATTCTGAGCCATGATAGCGGGCAGCTGCCGCATGAGGACCGGGGGCGGAGGGCGGGGTGCGCGCGGTGCCCTGGCTAGTAGCGCAGGCGGCGGCCGCAGCTGGCCGCGCAGGGCGTCGCGGTTCGGGCTGTTCTGGATTACCGCCTGGCAGATCTGGTAGCTGCGTTCCAAATTCACTGCTCCCGGCGGGACTTTGTTCAAGCTTCGACTCCTGACCATAATAAATTTTACTAAGTATTGCCAAATATTGTTTTATTAAAAATTATTAAATTATTTTACTCTTTATACATTCTAGTTCAACTTGAAAAGCTAACTTTCTGGGTTAGGTAGTTTGTGTTAAGGCTTTAAGAAAGTTTGGTTTGGAAAAAGAAACTGACAAATACTACTGCATTTTTGTGCATAACTGCAGTAATTATAATTTATAACAATCTGTGCTCTCATTTTGATCGTTTCAGTTCAGTTTTATTTATCTTTAACAAAATAATTAATACTAAATATTAGTCATATAAATATAACCAAAAATTGTCAAATTTATCCACAATAACCATACCTGTTGGAATCTTTTCCAGATTTCAATCTCTTACTAGTAGTTCTAATACTTTGTGAAACAGTTGCAGAATTGACTGAATGATTTATGGCTGTGGTTGATGAAACTAAACTAGTAGCGGGGTCAGTTTCATGCTTTGCAGATAAATCTTTTATTGACTGGCTGCTCTCCGATGAATTTGACGATTCCATGTTAAAATTTGCCTCTCTATCTTCTTTATACATACAATTTTCATCATTAATGTTTCCATCCTCAATACTAGTTTTAGAATCTTCACTCACATATTTTCCACTTTCAACATTCAATGCTGAAAAGTTGTGCAGAGTTATTATGTTCTCATTATTTGTCCATTCACTTTCAGATTTCCATGAAACTGCTGAGTTTTTAGGCTTTGCCGGGTCTTGCATTGAATCATCAGGATAAGACACCAACTGCAATAAACACATCTCCTATTAAAATTTTGTTACAAGGCAATCTGAAATTACCAAGATTTTTTAATACTTACTGGTGTGTTGGTGACTTCCATCATTGGAATAGAAGAGTTTTGTGTAACTGGCATTGTGACTACAGCTGTAACATCTGTAAGAAACAAATTATAATTAATCAGACATACATTTCACTGAAACTACTTAATTTATAACTACCCTAAAAATTTTTTTTAAGAATTTAAGGGTAGGTATTTTGAAATAATATTTGACATTATAAATATTTTGACAATAACTTACTTGTTTCACTCATGTATGATGTCAGTTCCATTAGATTTGGATGTGGGGTGTATTTTACATCTTCACTTTCTGAAATTGTTGCATAAAGTTAGTTGTAAACTGTGTCAAAAAAAGTAAAAATTAGTAAATACTTTCTGAAATTGTTGCATAAAGTTAGTTGTAAACTGTGTCAAAAAAAGTAAAAATTAGTAAATAGTATTTATTATTTCATAACTTTTCATGAACACACTAGCAGGCCTGCAGGTTGTTTTCCTGCCTTAAAATATCAGAAATAATGAAGTTCAAAGTAGTTATGACATAAAAATAAATAAAAAACCTTTAATAAAAATTATAAGAGAATCAAGATCAATCAGATCCAGTTAATTTTTAAGCCTTTTTTTTTTCTTTTTTTGTTTAATATTTTATGTTTAGGAAATTATTAAAGTACAACATAGCTATAGAAATAAGTAAATAAATGTTTTGTTATAATCCTTATCAGTTTTATTTTACTGTCTAATAAGACTACTGTAATAACTGACGACTTACTTACTGACTTTGTTATTACTTCGTCCAGTTTCATTGAAACTGGCAAAAAATTGATGTAAAAGTTATACTTGATGCTGGCAGTATGCACAGAGTTTGCGATGCCATAATTGAAAAAAAAAAGCACAACCAACAAATGATTGACTGACCGTTTATATGGAAAAACACAGTAGTCAAAATATTAATAAAATCAGTATTTTTATCAATTTTTAATACTTATCATCCTATTCCCATCGAAGGCAAATCCGAAAACAAAAATCATAAAAATTAGTCCAGCCCTTGTCTAGCCATTCTCAAGTTATTTATAAATGGTGTTACTAACACGACTTTGTTTTATATATATAGATGTGTTTTTTTTATTCCACTGCAAGTTTTAAGTCTCTTAAATAAATAGTTACAGTCCTTGATTAATAACCAAGGTCAAACAATCCACTATTTGTACATAAACTCAATTGATATTGAGCAGACAGTGGCACACAAAAAAGTTAGCAATCAATAAATCTGCCTGCACATAATACAAATTCAAATTCAAAATAAAACAGTCATCAGAATTTGGGGTACTCAAACAATAAAGAGTTTTTATTCTAAAAAAAACAGAGGGCTTGTCTGCTTGCAATTCTATTTTTTAAGGCTTTTTAAGGCACTGCAAAACTTTGTATTTCTAATAGGTTCCTTGGATTCATAAACAATTATGTGGTGTAAACTTTCTTCTTTTGTGTAATCCTCGATAAGCTACAAAATCATATCACTACATTTTAGTCAATCTTCTATTAATATGATAGCCAATGACACCATACTAATAATGGAAATTAATAAACACACTTACGTGATGTCAATATTGAGAGTCCACCTGTTTCCAGTATAAAAGACTCTGCATCCTTGAAATGTTCATCAAAATAATTGGTAACAACAATGTCAGAAGGCTTGTGTTTCTCTTCTGATTTTGTTTCCAATAACAACTCCTCATTTTTGGTTTCAGTCTGTTCAATTGTCTGCTCAATTGAAGTTTCAGTTTCTTCAATAACATCCATACTTTCATATGCTTCCTTTGCATCTTCAACTGTTTTGTTATGTGATTGTTCCTCATTTGAATCAAATACAATTGTAATATCATCTTGAAATGTATCTGTGACAGTATCATCATTGTTATTATCTATATTAGATGCTTTAATATCCTGTTTTGTTTCAACAGGGCTTTGTTCTACTTCAGAAGCAGGAATCTCATAGTCATTTATGACTTCTTCACTGCAGTCATTTACTATTGATACATTGTTTAAATGGTTCTCTATTTTCAAACTGGACAAGGAAGAAACACTTCTTTCATCATACTCATAAAGAGAAGCAGTAGCTTTGCTATCTTCACTATTTGTATCAACATGGTCTTGTGCAGTGTACATGTGAAGCTCTTCATTGTGACTCAACTGTTCATTGTTACAATTTGTTTCAGCATCAGAATTATTACTTACAGATACTTGAGCAGAATGTGCATAAAAATTTGAATTATCTAATGTATAATCATCATCAAATCTAAGTCTCTTTGTATATCTATAGTCTTCATTGTCATTGCTTAATCTCTTGGTAGGCTCTTGAAGATTGCTATCTGAATCTGTAGCCTTATCCTCTTCACAATCTTTCGAAATACTAGATTCTTCAATTGTAACCACACTTATATCAAGTGTCTGTTTTGATTCATTGCGATCTAATTCTCCATCTTGGAGTAATAAAGGATCAATTGGTGTGGTAGAAGCAACATCATCAACTCTGCTTGTTGACGTTGAATCTGAAAAACTGAAATCTAATGGGCATTCAACATAGCCCTGATTGTGATTCTTAACATGTTTCAAAGGAAGTAAATCTGGTACAGGAGGAGAAGACTTGCTGCTAGTGGGAATAGGGTCATCTACCTCTTCTTCTGCTTTTGCTGAAGATCGGGTCACAGCTCCAACATTTCTCATTCTTTTACTGCTACTAGAAGATTTACTCTTCTTTATCTTTGGAACAGTACTACTGCTAGTAATTGAGGCTGTTGGTCTTAACTTTATTGTAGTTTTAAGGGATGGTCGTTCTGTATTTAAGTTCATAGATGTTTTCTCTCTTCTGAACTTTTCACCCCAAAATGGTTCAAAATGTTTCAGTTTCCAAGGGTCAATTTTACTCTTTTCTTTTTCTGCTTCAGTCTTCATTTTCTGTTGATTTTCTGGTGTAAACTCACCACCAGACAGACTATCCTGCCATTCAATGCAAGCACGTGCAAAAAATTCATTATTGAGACTAGATGAACTAAGTCTTCCTGAAACACTGGGTCGGTCTACACTAGGCAGTAATTGTCCAAGCTTATATTGATACAAAGGAGGAAGAAGAGAGAATGTGTGTTTATTTAAAAGGGCCCTAATATTTGTGTTGACTAAAATGGAATCTGGTGTTTCTAAATCAATGCAGCCTTCTCTTGTTTGCTGCAACTGTGCAGCTGTTGATAATTTTTTACCACTACGTTTTCTAGGCTTTATGCAGAAGCCTGGTATACTGGCTAGTACTTCTCTCATGGTTGATAGTTTGTTGGATGAATTTGTGTCTGTGTATGAAGATGCTGCAGTCCATTCGCGGGTCTCAGGAGGTGGTGGAGGTGGCAGAGGCTTTACTATTATTCTAGGAAGAGGTCTGGAATGATTAGAGCTTTTTTTCCTGCGTTTTGATTGCTTTCGGGAGGAGTGTTTACTGGATTTTTCACCATCCTGAGGTATACGAATAACCGTATACTGATCGTTAGTACACGATAGGTATTTGCTGTCAGACGAATTGTCTGAATATTCCATTTCGTGATTCACAGCATGCGTATTTGTAGGTGATACGTCTAATTCCATTGTTACGATAGAATGTGTTTCCGCTTCCACGCCCGAGTCTCGTATTCCAAAATAAAGTATTTTTATAACGAAGATTTATGCCGCTGACATTCACTATTTCAACCCATTGTGCATTACTTCACAACCCATACGAAGATGAATTGTAACATTGCAGTAATGTACAACATTCAATCATCACCTATTATTTGAAATAATTCAAGGTTGCACTACATTTGAGCGCAATATTAATTTCTTTTCACAACAGTAGAGCAAAAATCAAAATGTCACAACAACGCAGAAAATGGATTCCAGTTCCACTGGACTACATTCCGATTCATGCAAAAAAGTTTCTATTCGATGTTTAGTATTAAATAAAAATCACAAGATAATATTTTAAAATTATAATTTTATCCAAGTTAATAATAATTTTACATATAATGAGGCATGAGTAATTTTAGTTTCACAATATGACTTTTACTAATCCATCCATTTTAAAATTATCCATTTAAGGTATTTTTACACGACCAAGATACATGAGGGCAATGTTGTCAAAAGAAAAGGCAAATGACAACATTACCATTGTTGAATTATGCGTGAATTTGTTTTTGCCATCAAAATTTGTGGAGAATAGAATGTAAATAAAAATACAAAACAGCGATAAAAACGGATAAAAACGATAAACGACGCGCGACGGGCTATTAAAAAATCTAGGATAAAAAAATTATACCTCGTTTATAATCTGTGGTTGATTGATTGATATCTTGAAAAATTTCCGCAACGCGGCGGTGGCGCTTGCTTCGCCGCTCTATCGCGCTTCGCTTTTTATTTTATTATGTCTGTCTCTTGCCGCCATTTTGTTTCACTCATGTGGTTTTGCAAATGTTCTTTTTAGAAATCAGGCATAATAGTTACGATAATTGGTATTAGTGTTTAAATACCACTGTCGTATTAATTTTGTAATTTAACATTGTCCAAAACTATTAGTTAAACAAACTAAGCAGTGTACGAGAATGGGTCGTGGACGGTAAATAACGGCTTTGTCACGGTGGAATTTTCTTTTTATTGTTATTTTTCTAGTTAATCATTTTACTTTAATAACATTAGGGACAGGAGTCGTGACAGGCGTCGAAGTCGCAGCAGAAGCAGAAGCAGAAGTCGCAGTCGCAGCCCACGCTACGGTCTCGGTTCCGGAGGCGGAGGAGGAGGTGGCTATGGTGGCGGCGGACGTAGAAGTAACCCAGGAGCTAATTTACGCAAACCGAAATGGGACCTCAGTCGGTTGAAACCGTTTAAAAAAGATTTCTATGTTCCTCACCCAGACGTCGAAAGCAGATCGGAGTCTGAAGTGGAACAGTGGAGAAGTGACAATGAAATAACGTTGAAGGGTCGTAATATCCCTAAGCCTACGTTGACGTTTGACGAAGCAGGATTTCCTGATTATGTAATGGACGAAATAGATAAAATGGGATTTTCTAAACCAACTCCTATTCAAGCACAAGGTTGGCCAATTGCATTAAGTGGAAATGATATGGTAGGAATTGCCTCAACTGGTTCTGGTAAAACACTTTCATATATCCTTCCTGCTATTGTACACATCAACAACCAGCCAAAATCAAGTAGAGGAGATGGACCCATTGCTCTAGTTTTGGCTCCCACAAGAGAATTGGCACAACAGATACAAGAAGTCTGTGATAAGTTTGCCAACACCTCTAAAATTCACAACACTTGCTTATTTGGAGGAGCACCTAAGGGACCACAGGCTAGAGATTTAGATGCTGGAGTAGAGATTGTCATTGCAACACCAGGACGTCTTCTTGATTTCTTAGAAAGTGGAAGAACTAATCTTAAAAGAACTACTTACTTGGTCCTGGATGAAGCTGACAGAATGTTGGATATGGGATTTGAGCCTCAAATCAGGAAAATTATTGAACAAATCAGACCAGATCGTCAAACTCTCATGTGGTCTGCTACATGGCCTCGAGAAGTACAAAGTCTGGCATCAGAGTTCTTAAAAGATTACTTGCAAATCAATGTTGGCTCATTACAACTAGCAGCTAACCATAACATCTTGCAAATCATAGATGTATGTATGGAATATGAAAAAGAAACCAAATTGAGCACACTACTTAAAGAAATTATGGCAGAAAAGGAAAACAAAACTATAATTTTCATTGAAACTAAACGTCGCGTTGATGATATAACAAGAAAAATGAAACGAGATGGGTAAGCATATTTCATATTAAATAAAATCTTATATATATTTCTTGTGTGCGTGTGTATATCACTCAACTCCATAAACAACTGGATTGATTATGATAAATTTTTTTGTGTGTTCTAAGGCATTTGAGAAAGGTTTAGATTCACAATTTGGTCTTCTGGATAAGGTTTTTTCTTAATTAACTTTTTATATAGTTTTCCCATGTAAATTGTTCTTACCTTAGCAGGTAACATTTGTTCATTCGTTCGTTTGTATTTTGTGCTGTCGTTCTTAACTTTGACACAGTCAGAATAATAGAACAGTTTGTATGTCATTATTTGTTTTATATTTTTGATTGACAGTAACATGTAATCTCTTTAAGATAATAAAAGAAAACAAATCCACCTTCAATATTTTTAAGGCAGGACAACATACCTAGCACCCGGTGGAGCTGGGTCTGTCCAATAGTTATATATATATTTATGAAACTAGTACAATATTTCTTATATTTAATGGTTAAAAAGTATAAGGTTAATATAGGATCATAAAAGTAATGCAAAATTTAGTTTACATAGAAAACTGTTCAAATTAGATTTTTTTTAATGAAGTGTTTTATATTATTTAATGTAAACCACACCCACAACAACAACGTCTAATGTATTCACAAATATAAAACAATTGGATCAATTTATGGTTCCATATTTATATATATTTTATAATTATATCAAAACTTAAGGGACTCATAAAATATTATTTAGTGTTTGAAATACCAAATAACGTGAAATTTTTGAGAGAAGTTAAATTATTGAGTAATAATAATTAGTTTGTTCTGGAGTGTGTGTCAAACTACCTAATCATTACAAAAATATAAGTTCATGTATGGTGATATAAGTTATGTACTATGTGCTTCTGCAAATTCTAGAGATGTGCTAACCTGAAAATATCACAAACCGGGTTAAACTGTTAGACTTTCTGCTGGTTTCAACCCGGGTTGATCAAACCAAGTAGCTATGATGGTTCAAAACATATTAGGTTTGACCTGTATGAGGAGTTGATTCATGAATTTAAAACTTGTCAGTTGGGTTTTAAACCTAAACTCTTAATTGGTTATTGTTACATTTGTGAGCATTGTTGACTTACAACACTTTCTAAAAACGAAAAACAAAAGTTTAAAATTATAATCATAATCAACTAAATACCTAACTCTAATTATTTTCAAATTGCAACAACATGCATTACTTCATTCAAAATTCTATTACGTAACAAACAAATGGCAAAACTCAAAAATGCAAACAAGCGCTCAAGGACAACAAGTGCCACCACAGCCCGTGCCACGGCCATTGAATTGAACGAATTTACATAAACTTTGCTGCAATGACATAAGGTCTACTAAATACTAATCATCGTTACGCCCGCTCACGTCTTCGTGAGTAATCAGGTTTATTCGGCTTCTCATTTGGTTTGCCCGCTCCGGCCGTCCGACCTAGACCGCGCGCGCAGCGTGGCATGTACGGCTTCGTCTTTCGATTCTCGCTGGCTCTGGTTTCGCCTATCCAAAGAAACTAAGATAGAGAACAGTCAACCGAGTCGGACTGAGTTGCGCTTATCTCGGTTTGAACCGGTTTGGCAAACTGAGTTGACACATCTCTAGCAAATTCTATAATCTTCTCTCTGCTACTCTGAATTGTCCAATGTTTGATTCCTATGAGTTCGAATTAACGCGTCTTTTTGCTATGTACTGATGATACCATTTGAATTAACAAGAGTACAGTATATCAATTAGAGGACAATAGGATTATAGAAAATGTTGTAATTTAATTCTTATGTCGTACTGCATCAACTCTCATATCATTCCAACTCCATTGACAACATCTCCAAAGAAAGTGTTGATTTGTTACGTACCAAGTAAAGTTAATTGGCAAGTAAAAGCTATGAGTACGGGTCATATGATTAGTGCTACTTGAACATATTGAAATTGATGTTACCTGTGACTTTAACCGACTTGTCACTTTACTTGAAGGTGGTGAAAGAGGCCCTTAATATGATTATGTAGTATAAAAAAGAAGATTAGGTACCAAGAGAACCAAAGGAAATAGTGATTCGTTTCTTAATAAAGGAGGTTCATTTCTCTTTGCAGATGGCCTGCAGTTTGTATTCATGGTGACAAATCTCAGAATGAACGAGATTGGGTACTGCAAGGTAATTTTACACTCTAATTTTTCTTGAACAGCTTTTTTCTTTTCTTTTTACTTAATAATATATTATTATGAATATTATATCACAGTAATTATTATTCAAATCAAAACCATTTGAAGTAATATCATTTATTTAAAAAAAAATATTAAGGCATAAATAAATATATATATATTTATGTAGCTAATAGTAGAACAACCGAGAAGCGGTGTCAGAGTAAAGTCGAGCGAGGTGTCGCGGCGAGCGAGCCGTAGCGAGTGAATATCTGAACACGTGTCTGCATGTGCAGGCTGCGGAGGGCTGCGGCTGGCGGCGGGCGGCGGCGCGCGTGTGTCGCCGCAAGCCTCCGGCCGGCCGCACCGCACCGCCCCTACTCGAGGGGCTATGCGTTGAACGCTCTGACGCTCTGACTCGCGTCGTGTCTGAGCCGCTTCTCGCGTGTTGGGCGCAGCGAGGCTCGGCCCTTCGCCGGCTCGATGGCTCGAACGCATGCGCAGTCGCCGCCCGAGGGCGACCGCGGCGCCCGCCGAGCGATCGCGGCCGCCCCGCGCCTCGTCTGCGTTCGCTCTGATCGCATCCGTTGCCGCCTCCCTTGCTATCACTTGTCGTTTTATGCACGTTGTACGTCTCAATGTCCACGGAGACCTATGCCAGTAGTAAGTTTTATTCGAGACTTCAAATAATTATATGAGTGAACACATATTATAGAAAAAGTGTAAGGACGAGACAACGACAGCTGTACATACCTACCTTCTTTGTTATTTACACAAAATTAATAGATAAGTTTATATAGTAATATTTGAAGATTCAGTTTTGCAACCTATTTAGACGTTTAATATTTAATTACCATTAATTATTATTATTTAAAACTATACATTAATTTCTGTCTATTCGTTTTTTGTAATACAAGAAAGTATTTTGACTGTATTAAAAAGAGGTAATTAAAATGATAGAGAGACGATGGAAATGGGTACCTTGGGCAATATATTATTTTGGGATTAAGAAAGTGCTTTGGTCGGCTAAGGTAACAGACTAAGTAATGATATGATGTTAATGTATATTTAATACGTTTGCATAAACTTACACTTTTACCGAATATTCTTTCAGATTTTAGGAGTGGAAAAGCTCCTATACTTGTCGCTACAGATGTTGCTGCAAGAGGTTTAGGTATGTAGCATAACTCCATTTAATACACAGTAGCTATGCGTCTAGAAATTTAAGAGGCTTTAGGATCACACAAGCCAAATCAATTGAGATACTGTCAAATCGTGACACCCCCTAAATTTCGTGTTAGAATATGATTTGTGATGGCACAAATCATTTATAGTCAATTGAATAAGTTCTTATTGATTTGAAAGGCAATAAAACTCATGTATAAAATTAAGTGTATACTTTTTACGTGTGCATTTTGTCATTTTTTTTGTGCAGTGTCCAAGACCATATTCAAAAATTCAAGATTGATTAAATTTTTTCTTATTTATATTTTTTCACAATGAAAGGTAACTGTGTGCTTTGATATGGTATCTTGTTTCAGATGTTGATGACGTAAAATTCGTCATTAATTTCGATTACCCAAGCAACTCTGAGGACTATGTTCATCGAATTGGCAGAACAGGGCGGACAAATAAGACCGGGACTGCGTACACATTCTTTACACCTTCAAATGCTGCAAAAGCCGCCGATCTAGTGTCTGTTTTGAAAGAAGCTAAGCAAGTCGTCAATCCTAAATTGCAGGAGTTAGCAGAACGTGGAAGTGGTGGTGGCAGACGTGAGTACCTAGTGTTATCTTTTGGTTGTGAAATTGCTATTCACAGAGATTATGCCTTTCCTAGTTCAATTCTCAACAGTAGCCAGATGACTGAGCATGGTTCAGATAAAAACAACTGATTTTTTTCTGAGAGTCTTTGACTTAGTGTTACTTAACAACACCATCTACTGAAGTAGCTCCCAATCAAAAATATAGTACAACATTTTCTAACAATGAAACCTAGACAAATTAATTTATTGTCCCAGAAACCCCCTGCATACACAATTTCATAGAAGTCGTAAGAGCATTTGCCAAGATTGCCATACTTCAGTATCATTCCTCTTTTACATCTATGAGTGTACAAACTTGTATTATTTTCATATGCCATTATTAACTTAAACCTTTCCAGGTCATCGCGGTCGTGGAGGAAGATACAGAAGGGGCCGCCGGTCGCGTTCTCGCTCGCGTTCGCGTCGTCGCCGAACACGGTCACGCTCGCGCTCCCGAGACCGCCGCCGTCGCCGTCACAGCTCGTCTCGTTCCTCGCGCAGCAAGTCCTCCAGATCATCAAGAAGCCATTCGCGTTCTCGATCCCGTTCACGAAGCCGATCTCGTTCAGGCAAGTGCAGCCCACAAAATGAAATCACAAATGGTGGGTCGCAGACTGCGCCCCAAGCGCTCTTGCCGACGCCGAAGCCGCTGCTCCCTACTCCCATCGGTCCACAGCTACCACCGTCGTTAGATAAAGCGAACGGGAAAGGAAACCCTAATCCTCCTCCTAAGAATGATTCTTTCTCAGATAAAGAATTACGCAATAATGACAACAAAAGTCAAAGTAATAATAGTGTACCATTACAATATCAGCATCCACCACCAAATCATCCAAAGCCAAACCCACCATCTTCCAATGAGCAATATGCAACACATTATCAAGCAGGACAAGACCAGAACACGCCAAACATGATTCCACCTTTAATGGGTTTAAATCCTCAAATGAATATGTGCATGGCGCCTCCTATGAATGGAGCTGGTTTTGTAATGCCCCCTTATTATCCTGCTGACCAGTATGGTGTGATGATGCCTTCATTTGCCCCTAGTAACATGTTCCCCTCTGCACAAACCTGGGGAGCACCACCGCCCCCTCCACCTCCCCCACCCGCATCAGAATTGTCCAGTGGTGCGGCGCATAATCCATATAACCAAGGTCATGGCTTGGCGCAAAATGGCCTGGAATCAGATTCCAGAAAGCGAGGAAATCGTGCTGGTGGTCTCGGAAGCTCGGCATCTCACGCCCCGAATGCGAGCGGGCTTATGCTCGCGCCGGGCGGTGGTTCCGGATCCGGTGGAGGCCTCGGCGGAGGCTACGCCCCCGAAAGGGGCCTGGGCTCCAACGACGGCCTTGGCTCCGCAAGCGGCTACGGGGGCCTCGGCTCTGGCGGTGGCCTCGGCTCGGGAGGAGGCCTGGGCTCCGGTGGAGGCCTGGGCTCCGGTGGGGGCCTCGGCTCAGACGACGCTCCCAGCCAACCGCGCTCGAGAGGCGGGCGTGACAGGCGTCGGCGTGGAAGAGGAGGACGAGACTACGATGACCATGGCTCGGATAATCTGGGCGGTGGTCTCGGCTCGGACGGCTCCGGCGGCCTCGGCGGCGGCCTGGGCCAGGCCCCCGGCTTGTCCTCTGGCGGTCTCGGCGTATCCCATGGGAGCCTTCTGCCGCGCATGTTGCCACAAAACGGCGGCGATAACCTAGGATCTCAAGGTGCCAATTTCACAGCATTCGGTTCATACAATACTAAGAATAGTAGACATCAACAGGAAAATTTTAATGGTACTTTTGAGGGTAATAGTAATGGTTTAGAGTACATTGGCCTGCAAAATATGGGACCCGGTAGGCCTCGTGGTGCTGACATGAATCAAAATAATGGCAGTGCGCTGTCCCATGGCTCCATGGGGTACAATAATGACCGCCAGAGGAATCGACAACGACGATGAATACCACTGAGGTTTGTTATGTTCAAACCAATGAAAACTCACCTCTTAACTATCTGCTCACTCACCTGTTTACAGGCACCATCCATGATTCTCAAAAACCAGAAAACAATTGGATTTCTTATTTGTGTACATTGTGGCTTGTGTACTGTAAACCCTCAACTAATCATTCTGTTCATTGTTGTTCAATACAGCTCTTAGACTTAATTTGTAATAGAACTTACAATATTAACGTTTTTTTATTTTTGTGTTACAGAGAATGGCTACAATGGCGATTCACGTCGACGCAGAAGACGTTAAAAGTCGATAAACTGAAGAGAAACAAATGAAGAAAAATTAGGTGTTTGAGACTACATAGAATTTCATTCCATGTATTTATTTGTGTTTGTGCATTAAAGAGTAATGTTTTAGTTACATACTGTTTCCTGAATATCTCATTAGGCATTTGTAAGATAAAATCAATGTAACATAACACTTAACTAGGATTTTGTACAATGAATATAATGATTAATCTTAAAGCCAGTAGAGTATATTATCATTTAAGTATTAAGTAGTTTATATTCATCTCTCATTAACCATTGTATGTGAGTGAGAGTGATAAATTTAGCTTAATGAATAATTTGGATGTCTATGATATCATAGTACAGTGACCTTCATTTATCTCTAAGTGTAGGATATATTCAAAACCAATCTTTTAAATTAAAAAGTAGAAATGTATATTTATATTTTCTTTTACCATTTTGTAAGGTAATGAAGGAGGGCTCAAGGGAATGGAGTGAATTCATTATTTTGATTTATTTTTATTGTGTGGCACAACAAAATAATTATTACTATAATAATACTTAATCATACCATAAAACCACTTCATCTAAAAGCCTAATTTAGCCTAATTCGTATTTTTCACTGTTTAATAGTTTTCTTTAAAAATGATTTTGTTGAGTGTCAGAATTATTAGAAAAGAATAAGTTGACCCCACAATATCTTGCATTTTACTTTATGTAAATCCCAATGTATCTTAAAGGATGAAATAAACTTTAAATAATAGAATTGTTTTTTCTTTCATTAATAGATGTAAATTATAAGATTTTAAAAAAAATAGTTGAATGCATAAAGATTGGGTCCATTATCAGTTCCATCCAATCAGTGGTCAGCTGAGAGTATTGATACTAAAAGATGGAATAGGAGATGAGAATAGGAAAGATTTTCTAACTTTTGTGATTTATATATTTTTGATTATGAACCACACTATAGTACAGATTGGCAGTTATTTTGTCAGAAAAAAAATGAGCATAGAAATGGGCCAATCAAGCATATTTCTCTACAATAAGGTTATGCCTGTTATATGAACCCATTTTTTATGTTTTTGACTTGAAAGTAGTAGCCTCACAAATATCAGTTACGGATAACAAGAAATTATATAAAATATCAGTTTAACAACGTGTGAGCTTTGAAATTGAACTTCCACATTTCATAATTCACCAACCTGCAGAGATGCGCAAAATCGTTCACTGAAGTGAAATAGTTCAGTGGGAGATAAAGATAATTTATCACTCATCTAGTTCATTTAGTTCAGTTGATCTAGTAGTACAATCTAACTCTCTACTGCTTCATATTCAGTTCAATTGCATTGCATAAATGTATGTATCGTGGACGGACAGATCTATTCTTTTTTTAATGGAGTAGCAGATGAGCGTGCAAGCCAAGTGGTATTAAGTGGTCGCTGCAGCCCATGTACATCTACATACAACCTCAAGCAAGCATAGGTAAGTCTTGCCTGAGGTCGTATGCAGTTGCGCTGCTACTCCGGAGGCTGATGGTCGCCTCATGTAAGCGTGGCCGGCAACTGCACATTTCCACCGAAACACAATAGAATTGGTTCACGACAGAAGTGGGTGCAGCGGCTTCCCGCGGCGGTTCCCCGGGCGAACGATAATAGCTCTACCATCTGCTAAAATCTATCTAATGACTAGTGATCAAACATTAAGAAGTTATCAGCATCAGCAGTCAAGAATTACAATTATTAAACATATGAAATAATGAATACCGAAAATATTACATAGAAAACGGATATTCCTTCATAATTTACTTTAGGTTGGCGTGCTGAAACCATACTTAGTCTTAATTCATATACGTTAAAAATCTTTCCGTGTGCACTGTTTCAAATATTAAGGAGTCAGATTAGGCGCGAAACTAGCTTGAACTCTCACCGGGGTCACGCGAGCCGGGCCGTGCATCTGTCTCGCTCTTGCAGTACTGAGAAATATATCCGTACGTTTTACTCACAGACAGTCACTGAGTTACTGAACTAAATGAACTGCTTTGGACTACAGCAGTGAGTGAGTGATACATATGGACTAGACAGGTGAAGTACTTCAATTGTGTCATTCATTCAGGAACTACCCAAGTCCATAGACTAAAATATATATACTGGAAACCCAAGTCTACCAACCTGCACTGGAGCAGCTCGGTGGAGTAAGCAACAGGCCTCCCCAATAAAGGGGAGGGACCAATGACCAACAGTGAGACTAAAAAGAGTAAAAACTATAACTACCACTACTATCACTTGTATTGTGATAAAAATATTAAAACAGTTCAAATCAAATCTGCAGCTAAAAACATTTAAACTAACCAACAAAATTTTGCTAGAACCTATTTGGAATCCATACTAAATATATTGTTTCCATGGTAACTAACTATACTGTTTGTCATAGATAAAGTATACAATAAATTCATAGAAACAAATTTAATCATTGTTAAAAAATTTGCAGAGTAACTAGCTATGAGTTTTTGTGTGGATTTGGTTTCAGAAGACTCTTTTTATGAAAATATAACATTAGGTGTAACGAAACTCTTAGGTCAGTAACATATTTCTTATAATTTTTAGTATGAATTAGCTTTATGTTTAGGCAAAAACTGAAATCCTTCTGGTACTGGTCCTAACAACATTTCAGTTAATTTTATCCAGTCTGCACAGTTGTTGGAAGCCATCATTGTTTCTAAGTCATCTCTTCCTATGTATGATGGAGGTCTTTCATTAATTTTTTGGGGAGGTTTCTCTAGCAGTCCAACTGGAACATATCTATATAAAAATGAAAGCCATTCAAGCAGGAATCTTCGAGTATTTTCAACACCTTGTGTATCAGAGCCCCAATGTTCTAGACCATAATTAGAGAATTTTTTTATTATATCAAATCTCTCTTTACTGCTAATATCCCACAATTTTTGCTCTTTAATTTCAGTAAAAATCCATGGTTTAACAAGAGCTCCACGTCCTATCATAACACCTTGCACAGAAGGTGCTAACTGTTTTCTCTCAATATAATCCTCATAGCTGAGAATATCACCATTACCAAACAAAGGACACGGAGCTGCTAATTTTGCACAAGTCTCTATATACTCCCAATCAGCTAGTCTTGAATACCTGGCTTCTCTTGAACGACCATGTAGCGTAATTAGTGATGCACCCCATTCAGCTAATTTAGGAATAATTGTATGAGCAATTTTTTTATCTTGATATACACCAGTTCTAATTTTTGCTGTGAAAGGAATATCTAATAATTTAGACGTACTTTTAACAGATAATTCTAATGCTGGCAGTCTGTGCATCATACCACAGCCACCACCCTTCTTGTATATCAAATCTATTGGACAGCCAAGGTTTAAATCAATAAAATCTAACTCTGTATTTTCTCTGAGTAGTTGGGCCACCTTTGTAATGGTATATGCATTGTAACCACATATCTGAGCTCCAAATATGTCCTCCGATTCATGTCTCTTAACTAATGCCCACTCTTGCTTTAACCCTTTAAGCAGAGGTTCACATACAGCCATTTCTCCACATGTTATATCAGCACCAAATTCTTTACATATTCTTCTGAAAGGCAAATTGCCTACGGTGGTCAGTGGACTCAGGTATAATTTATCTTTCCAATCAATTGACTTTTTTTCTCTAGCCAACAGTTTTATGATATCTTCATCTGTGATTGCCCCTGCAGGTGCTGGATCTGTCTTATTTCTACGATCCAAATGCTTGACTATTTTTTCAGCAAGAGTAAAGTCATATTTCTTTTTCTGAAGTTTTATTTGCAAGTCAGATTGTAGAGTGTTTTTTGTGTCTTCTTTCCAATTTTTTACTTTTTCTTCATCAATTATGTTGTAACCTTCAGATGTTATATGACTTGAACCAAAGCGACACGAGATGCCTCTTGGGCAGTGCCCGCGAAGATTAAACACATGGCATTCCTTTCCTAAATCTTCTGGCTTAGACTTCAAATAGTCTACAGGATTATGTATAAATTTACAATTAACAAATTGACAAGTGACTGACTTATCAATTGAAGTTATGTTTATAATACTCGTGCAAGGTTTGTTTTGTTTATCGTCCCTAAAAGTCTTGGGCCGTGCTTTATTCTGCCCCCTTTTCTTATTTTTGTTTATGTGGATCTGGACGCTTTCCTCCTCCTGTTTGGATTTTTTAGTATCTTGATCATCACTTTCACTTAGTTTGTGCTTGCGAAATGAGTTATTTTCGTTACTTTCACTTTTTGCGGGTCTCTGGATGACAAATTCTTGTTTTATTAGACATACTCCTGCAGTGGCAGACATTGTTAATTTATTTCTTAGGTAAACATCTATATAAGTTAGCTATTTACAACGACCGGCCACGCGCTTAACCTATTATCCTATTATGTATATAAGCTTATCTTTCTTTAGTTAGCTTAGATATTTGAATTTAGGTTATAAAACACTACCTACATGACATGACATGACACTACCACCATCGCGTGACATTGACAGATTGACCTGAGTTTGACAGATGACTTGTATGACTTTTTCTTTCAAGAATGGCATCGAACTATCTTTGTATTTTGCCAGTACCAAGTAAAAAAATTTGAATCGCTTTTGTTCAGTATAAGTTGATTACAGTGTTTTAGATTAAAATAACATAACTTAAACATGACTTTTTGGGTGAAACAGGCATGATGACACTATTAAAGAATCAGAGAATAAACGGTTTTACAGAAAAATATATGCTAAAAAAGTTCTAAAATATGATCCCGTTTTAAATTTAATATAAACATTAAGATTAATAAGATTTTCAATAAAATAAAGGAAGCCATGGAAGCAAAGCTTTTGGAGTCTCCTACAATACAGCTGGTAAAGCTTTACTCGATTTTTTGAAGACTCATTAATCTCATTACTGACGACTTTCTTATTTGAACTTTGGACTATTTTATTATTATTTGATTTTGCCTGGCCACACAAGATTTTTAAGGGTACTATGTGAGCATACAGAGCATAGTTAGAAACACAAACACCAATACGAAGAATGCAAATCATTTCAAATTCAAAATCATTTAAATTTCGACACCACAATAAAATTGAACCCCTGATCGGCAGTCGGCCTCAGTCGGGCATTGCGCCGTACGTATTGAGGAAGTTGTCAACTAATATTTCGCTTATTTTATATTATTATGTATTAGATATATCATACTTCAAACAGATAAATGTTTTAGGAAAAGAATGTTTTGATCAGCATTGTTAAGGTATCTGTATAAAATTTATTACTACTTGGGTTGTTGGTTTGGATTCCCTTGGAACTTTAAATAAAAACAGATCTCTGTCAAAAGATACTGTGGCTATGTAAATCCTCCTTCGATGCTCTAAGAAAGCCGCATACAAAACCTTATGTGGTAACTAAGACCTTGCTAGTGCGAAGTGGTCTAAGTTTGCAAATGACCATGAATCCTCCCCTAACATTCGCCACTTTGTCCAGTCCTGTGCCCTCTGAATTAAGCGGCTTCATGCTGTCTTCATCAAGTCGTCACGCCTGTCCACCTGGTTTGAGAGCAGCCTGTGCTCCTTTTTCCTTTTTTAATAAATAAATGAACGTTTCATACTCATAGCCCACAGTAAGTATATCCTGTATCGGGTAGATAGTAGATATATTCTATGTCGGGGTGCAATGGACACACACAAAAAAGAAACGAAACACCCACACCAAGAACAGAAATTTTAAACTCATCATTCAAATGTCTGCTTCGCCGGGAATCGAACCCGGGACCCTCCGATCGGCAGTCCGGTATGGTAACCATTGCGCCACACGGGTCGTTAATAATAAATTTTAATAATGATGAAATCAGCAGTCGAACGGAGGTTATTGACATATACTCGTAGTTTTCACAATCTGCAAGCTAAAGTGGCAATTGGGAGACCATTTAGTTAGGAGGACTGACAACCGATGGGGAAGACAACTCCTCGAATGGTTACCACTCTGCACAACTCTCTGCACAAGTCTGCACAACCTCGGTGCACAGGCTACTCTGGACTCACACTTCTCCAATCCTTTTTAATTTAATTACAGAATCTGATCCCCGAATATCAAACGTAGTGGTTGAGCGCAGGCCTCCATGCGACAGAGTAGCTCTATCTACATGGGAACAAAGACACTCTGCAGTGTTGCCGGAAGACCTGCGGAACTTTTATGCATCCAGCGACGGCTTTCAGCTTACATGGCACTATAAGTATTCAGGGAAGTTATTAACAATTTATAATTATTGTTACTACTATAATTATTTATCACTAATATAATAATTTAAAATAAATTATTTACTTCGAATCATAACAGTGGATAAAAGTTTTTACGATGGCCACACATATCATATTTTATACCTATACTAAGAGCAAGGACTTTCTTTTCTACAAGTATTACTTTTCTGTCCTTAGAACATCGAAGGTAACTTTTTAAATGCTCTAAGTTTCTTTCAAAAGATCGTATGGATGCTACCCTAAGCGTCCTACTGCTGCTATGGGGAGGCATGGAGTTTTCTCTACCACCACTAGCGGATCTAGGGGGTAGGGGCTCAAGTCAAGCCCCTCCCAAAACCATCCGGGTTCACCGCCCCCGTCCCCAAACTAAAATCAAGCCTGTGGAGCCGAAGTGGAGATGCAAGTCAGTGGCCAAACTGCTGTCGGATGTCGATGTAGAATACTCACAAGGAAAATCAGTGACGCGACCACAAAGTGTCGTCTATTATTGCAAAGAATGTACTGACATGTACGGGAGAGAAGTTTTTACAGTTGCCCTATTTCTCATTTAATTTTTACAGCCGACGAAATCTTACCAGTGGGATCAATTCGAATAAACTCTTTGAACGAATTATGCCTATCACCCACTTTAAAGGATCTGCTAGATTTTTCATTGACTCGTCAAAATACTGGTCCGCGCCCGGTATTCAATACAAAAAGCAAAGTTTTTGAACTAGACACTTGCAGGACTATTGGAAAAGTGAGTAGTACATTCTTATTTTTTTTATTTGAATGGACTAGCAGACGAGCGTGCAGGCCACGTGGTGTTAAGTGGTCGCTGCAGCCCATGGATATCTACATACAACCTCAAGCAAGCATAGGTAAGTGTTGTCTGAGATCGTATGCAGTTGCGCTGCTACTCTGGAGGCTGGTGGTCGCCTCATGTAAGTATGTGTGGCCGGCAACTGCACCTTTCCACCGAAACACAATAGAGTTGGTTCACGGCAGATGTTGGTGCAGCGGTGGTGCTTCCCCGGGCGAACCATAATAGTTCTACCACCTACAATCTTACATAATATAACTCTTAACTGACTAGCATTTTCCGTCATTCATTAGAGACGTGGTGGACGTACTGACTTACCTGACTGACGTACCTACGAATTTTTGGAACCTGGGCAAAACTTTATAATTGCATACTCTATCTCCAAAAACGTATAAAATGTGGCGGTTGTTGATTTTCTGGCGTCTATTTTTGTTTTGGGCATGTAATAAAATTAGACTTAGACTATATAGCTTATTCAGCCTAGCTATGTAAATTCGTCTCTCGGCAAGAGGCAGGCCACTGCTTTGTGGAGGATAAATGACTGAATAAATCTATATTTTTACTCTTTAAGTAAATAACAAATTTTAGACCAACCTAACCTCAATATAACAAACCTCAGTTTAACGAATTATTTGATATACTTACTTAACGAATATTTATTTGTTCCCTTCCGATTTGTTATATCGAGGTTGCACTGTAGTACGAATACTTTTTTGAAAATGTTGATCTTGGTCGTCGATTTTTTTTGTCTGATTACTAATATAGGTATTAAGAATGGCAATCACATCTTTCCATCGAAACTACAACACTATAATTAACATTAATTTGTGAGGGGCAGCATTGGTCAAGTTGTTTATGTCTTACCTTGCCAGACCTAAATGAATTCAGTTAAAACGTCCATAATCATTGTTAAAATAGAGCTATTAATTAATTGTCAAAAATAGTAAATAAATCAGCGGTATTAAGTGCGTATCATGCGTATGTTGGTGCAACTCTTAGGTATGGTCTTGTATTTTGGGGTAATGCAACGGGTATAGAAACAGTTTTTAAAGCGCAAAAAAAATGTATTCGGTCAATGTGTCAACTACGACAGACAGACACATGCAAGCCACACTACCAAGTTTAAATATATTGACGCTCCCTTCGTTATATATCTATGAAATATGTGTAATGGTCAAAAACGACATTTCTAAATACAACACGTTAAACTCAAAAAGACATAAAAATAAACTATGCGCAATAGCCTCTAAAACTAAACAATATCACAATAGCGTCTTTTGCATGGGGCCAAAAATATATAATAATTTACCAGACTTTCTTAAAACCAAAAGTTATAACGAATTTAAAAGAGAACTCAAAACACATCTAATTAAAAAAGCGTACTATTCGGCCACTGAGTTTATTAACGATAAATAAATAAATTAATAAAATATAAGAAAATAAAATAACAAATAAAATAAAATGACTAATAAATAATTTTGTCCGCGGCATAAAAACCTGGGAGGTTTTTTTTCGCCAGCTTTTTTTCCTCTCAGTGTACAAAACCCATCCTGGTGGGTGCCCAAAGCTGATGACGGCGAACCCCGTATGGTTCAAATAAAATAAATAATTATAAAAGCACAAAATTGGGTTTAAGTCTAATTAATTAAAACTGTAAAATTTAAAACTACTTTAATGTTTCTTATGTACCCTTCTGTAATAGTCATTTTAAGAATTTATGTTTACATTATGTTAAGTCATTAAAATAATTATTTAATTTAATATAATAAAATTTGTACACCCTAAGGGGTAAATATGGAGCTCTAAATATTTTGTAAAACCTTTTTCACCCATATTTGTGCAAATAAAATATTTTCATTTCATTTCATTTCATTTAAATATTAAGGTATGTTTGGTGTACACTGGTGGATCGTGGTCAGTGTGGCTGGCAACGCGCGAGGGAGCATGGGGCTGGCTCGCAGACTCCTTCACCCATTACTTCCGGATGGCCTTGGTTCATCTTGGTCTGCCAGGGTGGCAGGCCGCTTTTGCCAACTTGCCCTTGATACCTTGGGCTGAGGTAATAAAGAAATACCTAGGTATTTTATAACAGTTTCTACTTTTCTTGGTCAATATAAATGTGACATACCGTTGCAAGAGGTCCGTGGTTCGATTGTCAGCAGGGAAGATAAGGGCATTCATTACCCTCGTCTGTGTGTTTTGTTCTTGTCTTTGTATGCCCATGGCAACCACAAAACTGGGTTTCTTATTATGGGGATAACCCTCCAGTTCCATCGCAACGCTCATAAGAGTGTACCTATATACCTAACGCATTATAAATTGCTAATTTTACTCTCGAAATAAGTAGATTAGTTAGGTACAATAAAATTGATCTCCCTGTGACTATATAATAACAATTTTCTTAAGTTTCATTTTCTTAGACTTCTTTTTAACTTACAATGTTTGTACCTTTTTGCAGCAATTATTTCTTCTGCTAGCGCCACATCTTTTGGAAAAGACAGACACCGAGAACAGTTTAACTTCAACTGGTTGTGAAACTGGACTAAACCATATCGATCCAAATATATTCAAGACGTCGGTGCGTCAACATAAAGGCACAACTAGGCAGAGTTAAAGAACCATAAACTTTATATATTATTATTGTGTAGTATAATAAGTTCATGTAAAGAACTTATTCTCAGAAATAAAGGTCATCATTATGACAAAATATTGCGTAGTTTCTTTTGTATTACTTACTACGATCGACCACCAAACTAACTAACTAAACTCTCGTCTGTACTATGGTATTGTCACACTATATTCTCATAACGATACGGTTTTTCCACGACAGTTTATTACATCACATTCGTTCAGATCTTGCTAGATTGCACTAAATTAGGTAGGTGGTAGAACTTATTGTTCGCCCGGGGAAGTACCACCGCTGCACCCAATTCTGAAGTGAACCTCTCTATTGTGTTTCGGTTGAAAGGGAGCAGTTGCCGGCCACACTTACATGAGGCGACCACCAGCCCATAGATAAAAGTACTATACTAACGTACACCAGCCTTCGGAGTAGCAGCGCAACTGCATACAACCTCTCAGACAAGACGTAACTATGCTTGTTTGAGGTTGTATGTTGATGTCCATGGGCTGCAGCGACCACTTAACACCACGTGGCCTGCATGCTCGTCTGCTACTCCATTAAAATAAAATAAATATGCAAGGAACACCGCCATTCCTACTTCTGCTGAAACTAATCGCAATATTCGCAATAGATTTTATGTTACGACATCGACATATTGGCTGAACAAGTAGAAAAGTCCCATAAAATCTGTCAGGGTCTGGGTCCGTGCTTCTTGGGTGAACCACAGGACAGGTTACGTACGGGTGTCTGTGCTCCAATCTATACATAATAATAAAATTAAGTTTTTAACAAAAAAATAGAACCGACTTCAAACGGTAAAAAATAAAATTGTTCAGTACCTACTTCTTCTTGCTTATGGTAATTACTCTTAAAACTGTTTTTGGAGTCGGGCCCTTACAAAAATGTCTTACCATTAGTTCTAAATGGGCACCGACAGTACAGACAGTGGGACAGTACCTACATCTTCTTGCTCATGGTAATGACTGTTAAAACTATATTGGAGTTGGTACCCATTCAGAACGAAAGGTACACTATATTTACTATAACAGGATATTTTACGGGCCCGACTCCAAAAATAGTTTTAAGAGTAATTACCATAAGCAAGAAGAAGTAGGTACTGAACAATTTTATTTTTTACCGTTTGAAGTCGGTTCTATTTTTTTGTTAAAAATTTAATTTATTTCACTCTTTTTAGTAACTTTAATAATTTAACTTCTAAATGTTAAGGAGATTTACCTTTTATAATCATGTTATCTAATAGCCATCCTATAGCCTGAAACTACTATCAGTCCACCTGAACGTATACATTAATGAAACAATTTGCTCTCAGCTCCTAACCTTTGAAGAGTTGTACCTTCAATCATCAGTTTAGCAACATCAGGTGATAATTACCGGACATAAATATTTGTATTATGTCAAAAAATATGTAAAAAATAGAATGTGTGTGTCTATTAAGTTTCAGTGTTTCCCTAGATTTTCCTAGTATCACATCATCAGATTTTGACATGGTGAAAGTTGGATCACCTAAGCAGTATAAGGTTTTGAACAAAAAAATACACACTGAAAGAATTTGCTCTTAACTCCTAACTGTCGTAGTACTCTCCATCATCAGCTCAGCGACATGATATGATGATAATTATACACAAATGCCTGTTTTGCTTTCGTAAAATATGAAAATCATTTGTTGTGCTATAAAATTTGAATGTTTCCTTCGATTTCTCTGGGATCCCATCATCAGACTTTGACTTGGTGATAGCTGGACCACCTCAGGAATGTAAGATTTTGAACAAAAAACCATTTATTGAAAGAATTTGCTCTCAACTCCTAACTGTCGTAGTACTCTCCATCATCAGCTCAGCGAAATGATATGATGATAATTATACACAATTGCATGTTTTGCTTTAGTAAAAATATGAAAATCATTTGTTGTGCTATAAAATTTGAATGTTCCCTTCGATTTCTCTGGGAGTCCCTCATCAGACTTTATCTTGGTGACAGTTGGACCACCTCTGGAATGTGAGATTTCGATTAAAAAACTATTTATTGAAAGAATTTGCTCTCAACTCCTCACTGTCGCAGTACCTTCCATCATCAGCTCAGCAACATGAGATGATGATTACTATGCACAAATATCTATATGCTTCAGAAAGTATAAGAAAATCAATGTGTGTGCCCATAAAATTCGAGAGTTCCCCTCGATTTCCCTGGGATCCCATCATCAGATCCTGATTTGGTGACAATGGGACCACCTCGGGAGTATAAGCATACGATCAAAAAAAAAAATTTTGAAAATCGGTCCACAAACGGCGGAGTAATCGGTGAACATATATAAAAAAAAAATACATACAGCCGAATACAGTACCTCCTCCTTTTGGAAGTCGGTAAAAAACTGTAAGCAGGGTCAATTCTGTACATTGCATATAAATTAAAAAAAATACTTCTAGGGGTCTTTTTATAAGTAACAGAAGCTAAAAATATAAGTTTTGAAATTATTGTCTGTCTGTCTGTCTGTCTGTTGTTAGCTTTTCACGCAAAAACTACTGGACGGATTTTGATGAAACTTTTTTTGTTTTATATATATTGGTCCTCGCTAATATTTAGGCTATAGATAATTTTAAAAATCACCCTTTAAGGGTGTGAAATGAGCGATGAAAATTTGTATGGAAAACTTGGATTATTTCAATAGATTTTCTTGAAATTTGGTATAAATATTTTCTAACCAAAATAAAAGAATACGTGTTTCAGCATTTCTCGAAATTCACCCTTTAAATGTCAATTTTCTTTGAAACTCTTTGAAAATTTAGTGTCGAACCTTGATGTACAGAATATTTTTGTGCAGAGTAATATACTTATAATTTTGTATTTGTAATCTTTACTAACATAGTAAGCTTTTTTCAAAACTACCCCTCAATAGCAAATAAAATGGATTCGAAAGTTGGTATCTCAAGCGTACAATAATTAACCTTAACTTAATATTTCATTCTCAAATTATTTTCCCGTCTTTGAATGATGTGTTGTTGTGGGTGTGGAACCCATTTTATAAGACATACAAAGACCGCATTGAAAAGATTCAGAGAAGATT